>JASDDO010000028.1:121610626-122318827 GCA_030015575.1 Agapanthus africanus
AAATACTTCATACACTGATGTTGTGTAGAAGGGATGATGTTGTATTCGTGTAACGAAGGCCTGCCGAGTAAAACGTTGTAGCAAGTCTTGGCGTCAATGACATGAAATTTGATGTCAGTGACGAGCAGTCCAAAGAATAATGTCAGTATCACAGACCCGAGCGTCCATGATGACTGAGAGTCGAACCCGGAGATAGTGATTTTATCCTGAGCGAGGTGTTGAACGCTCATGTAGATTTCTTTTAACACTCTCACGTTGAGAAGGTTGACAGAGGACCCATTATCAACTAAGATCTTCCCTATCTTGATGTCATGGCAGTATCCGGTGACATACAGGGGACGGTTGTGCTCCTACGTTCCGAGAAGGAGATCTTCATCGCCGAAAGTGACGTCAGCAGTGTGCACTTCTTCTAGCTCGTCCTTCATCTTTTCTTCGGCAAGGAATGCTTGGAACTGCTCGGGCTCTTGTAGTGCCTTGATCAAAGAATCTCTCACATCTTTAGATAGCAGAAGGGCATTGAGAATGCTCAGTTGTGAGGGTATCTTCCTCAGGTGTGCCAGAACGTTATAATCCACCTTGTTTTTCTTTGGCGGGTCCTTGGCTGCCAACTCCTCGATGACTCGATCATCGAGGGTGATATCCTCAAGGACTTTTTCCTTCCCCTTATCTTTTTTGTTCGCTCCCTTGCTTGTGGGTTCGAGATTTTTTCGGGTAGCGTACGATTGCGCAGCTGAATATTCTCGCAGGTTTTCTTCTCTTCTGCTTCAGTGGGTTCTTTGAAGAGTGGGTCGAGGGTTATTTCCTCGTCAGAATCTCTTCCGAAGGTGAGAACTTGCGATATCCTGAAATCGACCATGTGACAGTTACCGGCAGATCTTTTGTGCTCATCTGTCTTATTTTTTCGCTGTCGACGAGTTTCACGCTTCATCCTCTTGAAATGTTGTCGGTGGGCGACATATCCCTGCCACCAGTTTTTAAAGGCGTTGCACTCTTCAGTAGGGTGCGCGATCATCTCATGGTATAAGCAGTAATTTGGATGTACATCCTTTTCGTCAAGGTGTATCCCACCATGAGTGTTTCCTTCAGAGGGTGGCAGCTTCATTCCCATTGACATGGTTTTGACGAACCGTTTCCTTATCTTAAATTTGCTTTTGTTTGCGGCGGATGTACTTTGATCTGGTGGGAGTGTTTTAACCCTTTCATCCAGCCGCTGGCATTTGGCTTTTTCGAATATGGCAATTTCGCGCTCCCGATTAGCTTTGCTTTTCTGACGGGCTGCATTCAGCTGCAGATCGATCATCTCGTCAGACAGTTCCGAGGGTTTCGGTTCGGGATTTGCCCCCAATTTCTCCACATCAGGAGCTTCTTTACCACCTATTGACGAGTGAGAGATCACGTGGCAGCTCGCCACATAATCCTCAGGTTCATCTGACGAGTTTTCTCCCTCATCTTTGTTGCCATCTCTGTTTTCAAGGATGTGTTAAGAAACTCTTGGATTGTGACCGGGGTTCGCACCTTCTGGTTGTATTCCTCCAGCGCGTCGATGTGTTTTTGCAGGTCCGTGTGCTTGTCATCAGGCTTCATGGGCTTTTTGGTCTTCTTATTCTTCTTTGAAGATTTTGACGGCTGGACATGGGCGTTTTGACTATCGCTACCAATTCTTGGCATCGGGCTCGGCTTCAGCATTCCCTTAATGACTTCGGGCTCTAGCGGACTTTTCCACCTGATCACCGGACATGTTTGGAGATCCTTCAGCATTCTTTTCGTTTTGGCTGCAAGAACGACCTCCCATGGAGCTTCTTCTATAAATGAGCATGATGTCCCTGCCGTGTCTACCCTTTTAGGAGCATGCGGCTGGGGCGGGATTACTTTCCAATTCTCGGACAGTGCGAATTTGCTCCGTTGGTATTGGTCCTCAATCCAGCCTTT
The DNA here is from genome assembly GCA_030015575.1 of Agapanthus africanus. Lineage (NCBI taxonomy): Eukaryota > Viridiplantae > Streptophyta > Magnoliopsida > Asparagales > Amaryllidaceae > Agapanthus > Agapanthus africanus. The sequence goes on from JASDDO010000028.1 coordinate 121,612,556, forward strand.
AAAGACGAAGCAATCTTCGATTTGATGGCCTACTACTCGGTGGTAGGAGCAATAATTGGGATTGTTGACGTCACCTGGCTGCAGTGGGCGTCTCGGATCTAGTAGAGTGACGAGCCTGTTGCGCACCGCCAGTTCGAACAGTCTCCTTGTTTTATCCTGAGGGAATGAGTAAGGATGCTTTAACTTTTCGTTGATAAATCGCTGTCTGTCGTTTTGGTGATCAGCTGGTTTTGGACCACTCAGCTGTTGCTGAGCATTGGCGATTAAGGTCGCTTTCCCTTTCCTCTTTTCATTCCGAGGCTCCGTCTTTAAAGAGGAAGGCCTATGGACCATTTGGTCCATTTGGGCCAGCTTGTCAATCAAGGCCTGAAAAGTGGTCAGCTTGAAGAACATCATAAATTAGGATATGGTCGCCTGCGGATCGAGGGTTCCCACAAACATGCCTACTGTAGGAGCCTCTTCTATGCGCTGTTCGTACTTCGACTATAGGTTCCGCCACCGTATCACGTACTGAACCCATGTTTCTCCAGGCTTCACCCTGGCATTGATCAACGCCATGATTGGGATGCGTTCGCTAGCGCTTGCGAAACGCTGGGTGAATAGCAACTCCATCTCCGTAAAAGTTTTGACGGAATCGTTGGGAAGCTCTGAATACCATTCGAATGCCGTCTCTGCCAAGCTGCCGACGAATTGGCAAAGCAGTAGCTTATCGTCACCTCCAGTGTTGCCGCACAGAGCCTTGAACTGGGCGACATGCTGGTGGGGGTTGCCTGTCCCCTTATATACATGAAATTTCGGGATTGTGTATCTTGGCGGGTACTTAATTTGATCGTACCAGCTGGGATATGGTCGTCCCGTTCTGACGACTTGGCCAGCAGCTTCGTTCGCTTGATGAGCTCGTATCTGTTGAGCTATATAATCATCAAGCGCAGCTTTCGAGATTGTTTCCTCCTTTGCTGCTGAAAAGGCAAGAAGAGGGTTTGACGTCTCCCTTTTGCCATCTTCAATTATTATTGGCGGATCTTCGGCCGGAGGGTCTGACTGGATCATCATGCCCACCATATCCTGGAACAATAGCGCCATTTGTTTTATATTGTCCACTTGTTCCGCTGCCTCTTGATCTTTCTTTTCTAGCATCTTCCGGAGGAACTCGGCATCGGTTTCCTGTTCCTAGCGCTGATCCGATGATGCTTCGGGGCTTTCTTTACGTTCCGTGAGTACAGCGATCTTCGTTAACATCTCCTGGAGCTTCTGTTGTTGCTCCTGAGCTTTTGTTACCGATCGGGTGAGTGGTCGATGACCCCCAGAGGCACAGCTCTCCTCATTCCCAGAAGCTATATAAACAATATGCACCACCATGCCTCCAGACTTAGAGCGTATGGGTTCAGTGCCCTTGAGATTCATCGCAAGCATAGGGATCTTCCCCGCCCTCCTCTTTTTATAGATGATTGAAGTTGAAGGGGCTGTTGCAGTAGGCACCTGAGCAGACGATACTTTGCGTAGCATGGCAGAGGGATGGTCCTCTTCCTATTGAATCTTCATCTTCTTCTGTTGGCGAGAATAGTCCTTGTCGATCACAGAATCCTGGACTCTCCGGCAGACCTTGTGGATTTTGGAAGACAGCCACTGAGGGGGCTGCTCCGACTTCGACTTTGTAACATTCTCCACAGGTGTAGGAGATCTTTTCAATACAGTAGTCGGAGAATTCTTGCGGACCATCCTGAGTGGTTCAAAGCTGTTCCCAGTTCGAACAGCAACATCGACTTCAACCATCGGAGCTGGTGGAGTCAATCCAGAAGGGGAACTGCTCCCAACATTCCTCACTCGGTGCCTGCGGCGATGTCGAGCATGTCTTGCAAATGGCACAGGCTCAGTTACGGGGGTGGCTTCATCATGCCCCCTGTTTTGGTGAAGGGTTGCTGCTAGTGCCAGCCTATCAAAGACTGACATCCGTTGAGAAGGGATGGTCAACCTATCGAAGACACACTTTCGAGCAGGGGTAGCGGCTTTGGTGACTTCGTCTGAAGTGGGAGTTGGAGCAGACAGTTTAGCGAAGACCGATCCCTCAGCAGGAGAAGCCTCTCCGACGATTTCATTTACCGGAACAGGGATGGCTATCTGTTTCGGGATAGCCCTTCAGGTAATGCGGGCTTCTTCATGGGCCCATGGGAACTTTGGCCCAGTCTGTTAAAGACCGAGGCGTTGGATTTGGGCGACCCGTTGAGAGGGGCCGCGATTGTTGCAAGCCGATCGAAGATCGACTTCTTTGGAGCTTCTTGCGATGGCACTGGGGTGTTAAAGCTCATTGGTGGGAGCATGGTCCCGAAAAACAGTTCAGTGGTGGCCTGAGTCACCTATTCCACTGGCATCGCGAAAATGGAGGCTGCTTGAGGCCCGTAGGTCATTCCTCCAGCGAGGACGGAGCGGGAGTTGTTGCAATTGTTGCAGCGGGAGCAGTTAGAAGCCATTGATCTTCTTTTTCTGTATGGAGCAAGACACCAAATCTTAGTACTTCAAATCCAAGGGCAACCATATCAAACCGCGATCCGTTCGCGAATACGACACACAAAGTGTGGAGTGGAAAGAGGAAAAGGTCCCACCGGGCGTGTCAGAATCTGTTCTCCACCGGAAGCCGCGAAGACAAACGTCTTGCCTGAATTTAGGGGTAGATGCTATTTGGTTTTATCCGTCCACCTCTCCGAAGATGCCAAGTTGATTTATGGCACCATGTATCGGAGGTTTCAACAGATGTGGCCGTTGTAGCAGACTTCGTCAGATTCCCCTTCATTTGAGGGGATTTTGATTGTGGGGACGCTTTTCCCTGCAGGCGCAAACCCCTGCAGTTAATTACGCTACTGCATCACGGTAACCACTTTCTCCTTCTCCAGATGGTCACTTCATGTCGTGTGTGTTTATTTTATTTTTGGTTGCCCGTGGATTGTATACGGAGACTAATTTATGTTGTCGCCCGTAGGGCGTGGATTAGTCCAAATACGTATTTTCTTAGATTTTGGTTTGGGTTGGGTTTAAGGATCGTTAGTCTTGTTTTAGACTAAGATCAACTCAAACGTTTGTTGAGGATACATTAATCTAATTTTAGAATAAAATCTACTCAACAGGATCATTTAGATCCAATAAAAGAGCATTTGGGCTCTATTGTTTTAGTTTAAGAACGTTGCGGTCCAAAAGTTTAGGGACATTATAGTCCGTAAAGTTTAAGGACATCATAATCCAGTTTAAAGACATCATAGTCTATGAGTTTAAGGACCTCACAGTCCATAAAATTTAAGGACATTATAGTCCATGAGTTTAAAGACCCCACAGTCCGTAAAGTTTCAGGACATCATAGTCCAGTTTAAAGATGTCATTGTCTGTGTGGTTTTGGTTCAACCTTTTGGGGATGCACCAAAAGTTATTGGTTATTGGGACCCTCCATCTCTCTGAAGACGTTGAAAAATTACAATGACATATATCAGAGGTATGAAGAGATGTACCCTTGAACCAATGTTGGTTGAGAGATCTGTAGCCATGGTTGGGACTAAGATCAGTTAAAAAGATTTATGAGCATATGGGCTCAATTAATCTGAATTAGGGGCATGTGGCCAACTTGGACTCAGCCCACTCAGTTAAAATGTTAAATATTTAATTAGGCCCAGTCCTGGGTTCTGACAACCTTTTTATCTTTTATTGAGTGTTGAACACTCATTATGGCTCTGGGGTTTTATTTAAAGAACAATTTATGTTCTCTCAGCGCACACGTGAGGAGCACGTGGTGCGCTTGGCACTGAGCGTCAGACTTAGAGCGTTAAGGCGCTTCCTGTGAAATAGCGCACACGTGAGGAGCACGTGGTACGCTTGGCGCTGATGCGCTTCTTATGAAATAGCGCACACGTGAGGAGCACGTAGCACGCTTGGCGCTGAGCGCCAGTCAATAAGTGTAGAGCGCTCTTTATGAAATAGCGCACACGTGAGGAGCATGTGGCGCGCTTGGCGCTGAGCGCCAGACAATGAGTGCAGAGCACTCTTTATGAAATAGTACGCACGTGAGGAGCACGTGGTGCACTTGGCGCTGAGCGCCAGACTTGGAGCGCTGATGCGCTTCTTATGTAATAGCGCACACGTGAGGAGCACGTGGTGCGCTTGGTGCTGAGCGCCATACTTAGAGCGTTGATGCGCTTCTTATGAATAGTGCACACATAAGGAGCACGTGGCACGCTTGGCACTGAGGGCCAAATAATGAGCGCAGAGCGCTCTTTATCAATTTTTGTGCTCTGAGAATTAAGTTCTCGTTTATAAGAGACTTTGTCTCATGGCTCTAAGAACAAGGTTCTTATTTTTATAGGAGATACTACAATCTCTTATGTTTTTGTGAAAGACTTTGTCTTTGTGGATTTGTGATCCGAAGAGAATTAAGTTTTTCTCCTCCCATTTTATGATGAGATGTTATGATCTCTTTTTGTGAAAGACATCTGTCTTATGGATCTATGATCTAGAAAGAGAACTAAGTTCTTCCTCTCTTTATGAGATGATTTTATCTCTCTGTTTTATTTACCTTGAAGAAGTTCTTCTTCCGAGAGCTTACTCTTCTCTTTGAAATTTCTCAAAGTTTGTGGGGGGTTCTTCTGTGCAAGACTTGAAGTCTTCGGTCCTTTACATATGGGAGGCTGATTTGTTGAATCAGTTAAGGAAATTTTTCCTCTGATTGATTTGGGAATGTTTCCCACCGTTAGATCTTTGATCCAAGGGCTTCTGTTTTACAGAAGGCAATCTTCTTGTTTTTAACAAGATTGGGAAAATATTTTCCCATACAGAACTTATTCTGTATCTTGGTGATTTTTAATCACTATTGGATCTTTGATCCAAGGGTGGGGGAACATTTAGTTCCAGTGCTAGCGCTCTCGTGCTTTGCACATGAGCACTGCATCAGAGTCTTTGACTCTTGGCGCTAGTGCTCTCGTGCTTTGCACGTGAGCGCTGCCTCAGAGTCTTTGAATCTTAGCGCTGGCGCACTTAGCGCCAGCGCTCTCATGCTTTGCATGTGAGAGCTGCCTTAGAGTCTTTGACTCTTAGCACTGGCGCTCTTGGTGCCAGCGCTCTCGTGCTTGCACGTGAGCGCTGCCTCAGAGTCTTTGACTCTTAGCCCTGGCGCTCTTGGTCTTTTTCACTTGCGCGGAACCCAATGATTGCAAGATCAAACTTTCAAATTTCAAAATTTGAACAGAGCTTTGCTCTGATTGGGGGAAACAGTAAAGAAAAAAAATAATCATAACACAAATACCACACACTTAATCGGTCTAGGGTTCACCTAGGTCAACTAGACTTACTCAAGAACTTGATTGTCGAAGTAAAATTATGTCGAGAAACAGGCTTAAGATATACTAATCACGAGGCCAGGTAAGTGCAGAGATAAGGGGGGGTTTTCCATCGCTATCGCGAAGTTCCTTAATTAGAATAACCCTTTCTCTTTCGGCGGTTCTACCGTGAACACTTTCCTAGATACTCCGTGAACGATATACCGTTAAGCAGTGTTCTAAACACAGTTAATTTCTCCTAATGAGAGCGAAGTCCTTAAATGCTTAAAATATAGTTTCTTTTAAAGTTTGTGCGGGTAAACGTTATGCTCAATTTCATGATTTGTGGGCCACAAAAAAGGTTATGAAATCTTTTACCGTATGTTGTAGTGTTCGCTTGCCCTTAAGTCTGTATTAATGGATGTAATGCGCAAATCAATGAAAAAAGTTGCTCAAAACATCAAACGATCATTTTTAAGCTTAAGTGCGGCGCTGCAACAAATACGAGTTAGTTCCTTTAGCATTTGGTAGCGAACTTGCAAAGAATCCTGCAAAGATAGAATAGTGGATGCGTCGGATTTGAGAAAGAAGGTGTTAGGATATACGTACCGATAGGTTTTGGGTTAAGAAACCCCCGTTGAATTGAATCCGATTAGTTTGAAAAGTTTGCTTGCGCGGGTCAAACTACCCGGATCTTTGGCACTGTACTTCGCTATCACCTTGGTTTTGAACGTACACTTTGCTCCGCATGATCGCAGTTCGCAATTCCTTAAAATCTGCAAATGTCGGAAAAACGGATATTTAGTGCGAAAAAGCGATATATGTGGCCAAACTCCTGCACACACAAAATTATGAAAATCAAACAATAAAAATAGAGTACTAACAGAACACTGGAGCAAACCCAAAAAGATTTTTTCCAAACCCTTCCAACAAAACTGGCGGTAGCGGGCAGATGAGGGAAACCGGTAGGAGACTTTAAAAATCAGGTGTTCAAATTTTGTGTGGGTGCTCTGTGTTATCTTAGTATGCTACTGTTATACTTTGATTTTTCTATTTAACCACAGAGTGTTAGCAGGTCAAATTTCCAGAGAATAAAAAGGTTAGAAACGATAATTTTTGTTTTGGTTTTTGAATTTTTTTTGAATTTTAGTTTGTTTTTCAAAATGGTGTAAGAGTTATGCACAAGATATACACAAGTTAACCCGAAATAATAAGAATAAAAACGTTACCGTCTCTCCGGCAACGGCGCCATTTGATTGAAAGATATTTTACGTGCCGTATCTAAGTTTAAAATTAACCGCAATCAAGACGGTGTCGTGTGTAGCTAGCCGTGATGAGTACGGGTCGTCCGCAGAGAGATGGTGCGTTTTGCGTTCTTGTTCTCACAAGTTAAGCCGAAGGTCCGAACAGTTCGATTCTAACCTATTTGTTTGTATATGCAACGAAACACTTGTTTGGGATAAAGATAGGTTAATGTAAGTTAAGAAAATCCATACTCATTCTTTTGTGCCTAACTTAACTATTGAATCTAGAGTAATCGGAAACAATGTGGATTAGGGTGTTTAAGCACGATATTTGTGAAATCCGGCTTATTAACCCTTATCCATCTGTTCTTGTCTCTTGACTTTCGCCTCCGGCCAAACCGCGATTAGGGATCACCGATACAGTGGTAGGGTAGGATACCTAACGGAGCACTTGCATGAGCGTTGAACGGAGTTCAATTAGCAAGTATCGAGCAAAGAAAATGATCAAAATAGAAACTTAACTTACACAACCATTCTCTTTCCCTAACAATATCACTACTCACAAACCATAACCATTATCTAAAGAAAATACAAAAAATAGAAGCGATCAAAGAAAACACATTGCAAGTAAGTAAATGGCAAGAAATGAAATTGCAAGAAAGTAAAGAGATAGAAATACTAAGAACCCAAGTGCACAAATGAAAGCTTCAATAAGTTCAAATTGGTGATACAAGCTATGAATTCAAATACTAAAATCTAATCTTGCAAGCTTAGTTAAGAGCTTGCAAGATTAGATAAAATAAAGAACTCAAGCCAACTAATTACCATGTACAAGACTTCAACAAAACTACAATATGAAAAAGTGAAGAAATGGTAGTCTAAGTATTGCCAAGGTCCCATTGCTTGCTCTCTGTTCTGGTATTTATATGCACCTCATCAGAATAAACAAACAATAAAACAAGGATGATGTGACAATGTGGAATGACCAGAAGAAAAATGGAGCCAAAAGGAGCCTGTGGGACCGGCGGTAGCGGGCATTTCTTTATTTTCGGCGGTTTTGTTTTGAGAGGTGGGCCCATCTTCTTATGGTTATCTTGTGTCCTCTCCATGATCTCTCTGGTATTGTTTGATTCTTCTATATAAGCTTGGTTTGTATTCTGTAGATTTGGAGGGAAAATGTAACTTTAAATCACATCATATCTTTATTTCCACTCATCACAAGCCCACTTGTCTCATCCACTTGCACAAGTCATGATTTTTGTGTGCCCATTTGTACTAGGCTGTCCTACCATGGTTCATATATCAAAAGAGTTATGTTTCACACTTGTATCATGTTTGAACATTTTGCATAAAAAATGTGTACACTTGAATTGTTTTGCAAAACTTTTTGAATACTGTTCGGTTTTCTGTTCCGGTTGCAGTGTCGGCTCACAAATGTCGTATCCGTGCATTTGAGTGTGTTTCCAGTGTTTTGACACGAATAACTGTAATCTGTATTTATTGAGCAGACACGGATTAATAGTACCGATATATCACAAAAATGATAATGAATGAGCGGTATTGAAATGCAGTTTTCGTGATGAACAGAAGCCGAGATGGAATACTCTCCGCGGCTCGACTTCAAGACCTCAAACAACATCACGGAATATGAATCCTTATTGGACGGCCTACGAATCGCCTCGGGGGTGGGGCTAAAGAAAATTAGAATCGCAGCGACTCCGCCTTAGTCGTCGGCTAAGTGACTAGACGATTCGAAGCCCGGGAATCTCTGATGATGAAATACCTAGCTGAAGTAAAAAGGCTATGGAAAATTTTTGACGAGGTTCAAGTGGAACAGGTTCCCCGAAGTATGAACGTTGATGCAGACGCACTGAGCATGCTCGCCTCCTCGTATTCGGCCAATCACAAGAGGAACATCCTCTTCGAAGTCCTACCGCGACCCAGCATCGAAGATAAAGAAGTGATACATCAGATCTACAACACTCAAGAGAGTATCCCGGATTGGAGAAAGCCCATAGTGGAGTTTCTCAAGGACGTAGTACTCCCCGAAGACCGAATCGAAGCACGCCGGCTCCGCATGAAAGCTTGCCACTTCATATGGAGCAAAGGAAACTTGTACAAAAAGTAGTACACCCAACCTCTACTCAGATGAGTCGATTACGACGAAGCAAAGTACGTTCTCCAAGAGATACACGAAGGAGTCAGAGGCGCACATCAGGGACCCGCAGTCTAGTTCAAAAGACACTGCTACAGGGGTATTATTGGCCGACTATCCACAACGACGCAGAAAAGCTTGTACGAAGGTGCAAGACATGTCAACCCTTCGGCAGCACTACTCGGTTACAAGCCATTGAATTAACACCGCTGAGTTCTCCTTGTCCATTCGCACAGTGGGGAATGGACGTGATTGACCAACTCCCCACTGGTACAGGGGGTATAAATACATCCTTGTTGCTGTAGACTACTTTACGAAATGGATCAAATCCACGTTGTTCAGGAAACTGGATGCCGCCTCTACGGTGAAGTTCTTGCAGAACAATGTAATTTCCGGATTTGGAATTCTAAGGTGCTCCATCACCGACCACGGAACCAACTTTGAAAATGACAAAGTCAGAGAATTCTGCAGCGACTATCACATATTAATAAAATTCTTCGCGGTCGAACATCCCCAGTGCAACGGGCAAGTCGAGGTGTCATCCGAGGCTTCAGAGCCCTCCTGGAAAGAAGACAGGGTGGATGGGTCGAGGAACTGCCACGGGTGCTATGGTCATTGCGTACGTCGAAGAAGACACCCATGGGGGGATCCCCATTTAGTCTCTGTTATGGCACCGAGGCGACGGTCCCCGCGGAAATCGTCCTACCCAATTACCGAGTCGAACACTTCAACGACAAGGCCAATGTCTTAGCCCTTCGAAACAACTTGGACATCCTATTGGACAAGAGAGACCGGGCGCAAATAAGGATGACCGCATATCAGCAACAGACCGCCTGATATTACAATGCCCGAGTCAAACACCGAGGATTCAAAACAGGAGATTTAGTTCTACAACGAAATGAATTTGAGGACCAAGGGAAGCTGCACAAGTTCTCCCCGAAGTGGGACAGTCCCTTCCTCATGACCGAGGCATTGCCTGGAGGAGCCTACTGCCTCCAAGATTCCTTGGGGTGTAACTTTCCGCGGCCGTATAATGCCGAAAATCTTAAATTGTATAGATGAATTTGTACTCTCTTGAATAATAAGATTCCTCTTTTTCTGTCATTTAAATTTGTTTTAATTTCCGAGCTAAGTCCTCACGCGAGTAGGTTCCTGCTCGGTTCCGAGGACGGTAGACAGCCTCTTGTTTTTCGCATCCATTCACGGTGGGTAGATTCCTGCCCGGCCAAACTCTTGAATCCTAAGCCCTTTCATAATTCAGCGGACAATCTCTCTCCAGCCCGGCTCGGAGGCAAGTGAAGTACCCCGGACCAGCCCTTTACTCATATGAATAAAACGTGAACATGTCTATATATAGCCGACCTAAGTACCGCTCTGCCCGTCCTACCACGACTCTTGGGAAATGAGGGAGGGAGGAGCACCGATCTACATGCATTTACAAAAAGAAACAAAAATTTTCAACGACCGACACTCTGAGCGAAGAGAAATTCGTAAGAAAAAGATAAATTCTATTGATAAGAGGTATTCTCGACACCTCAGCCTTACAAAAATTCCCGGGGGCTCACAAAGAAAAAATACTTCTTAACGATTACAGCAAAGTAGGAAGAGGGTCTTGAAAGTATTGATCGTGGTACTTAAAGCAGAGATCCGATAGCCGAGCTCAGGCGGAATCCTATTGTTCCCTTTGCCTATACCCGTGGACCCGTGCAACTATGGTTCCGTTAGGGGTACCCACTGCCGAGCATGAAGCTATAATCAGCCATTGTTGGAAAGATCGGCGAAAGAAATTTATCGAGCGGTCTCGCCCACTCTTCAAGATCAGACCCAACCCATGGGCCATACGCATCTTGTCGACGGCCTCCTTTAGTGTTTGTTGGGACAACGCCCCAAAAAGGCCGGGGGAGGGCCTCCAGATTGCGTAGATGAGCACTTGCAGAAGAGAAGATCGGCGCGGGAGTAAACACCCGCAATGATGCTCTAGGCGACCTATCACAGCCTCGTATGTCGCATCGGAATTGTCAAAATCATAGTGATAGACATCAATGTGTGTTACGATATCTCATATATTGTACGTATTGTCGGTCATCATGAAACGCTAAACTACGAAGATCGACCAAAGAAAAAAGGGAAGAGACGAAGACAACTAGAGGAAAATCGACACGAGGGCCTAAGAGGGGCTAAGCGTCCATTATTTATAGCCTCAACGAAGATCCGCCAAAGATCGAGATCCTCTCCTGCCAAGGCCCGAATTACGGAGTATCATCATACATATCACATCCACCCGATATGGCACCATCACGCGGCGCCTGATTATTGGATACATCCCTTTCATATGGATTAGGGAAGATTTAACGACGTCTTCAGGAGATTCATGTGGATCTCGAGATACTCGCCATACGCCACGTAGCATCAGGAATCAGGGAGGCACAAGTATCGACGTCATTTCAATCCAACTTTCCATTGACCAATTCAACATGAGTAAATTCCTGCTCGGAAGCCCTCTCACGAGGTCGCCGGGTAGCTTCCTACCGGCCAAATTCACAGCGAGTGGATTCCTGCTCGGAAGCCCTCTCACGAGACCGAAGGGTAGCTTCCTGCCTAGCCAATTCACAGTGAGCAGATTCCTGCTCAGCCCAAACTGTGGATCAGAAGCTTTCTCATAAGAGCGTTGGGTAGCTTCTTGCCTGGCCAACTCACAGTGAATAGATTCCTGCTCGGAAGCTCTCTCATGAGGCCACTGGGTAGTTTCCTGCCCAGTCAATTCACGGCGAGCAGATTTCTGCTCGGCCCAAACTATAGATAATAAGCCCTCTCACAGGGCCGTCGGGTAGCTTCCTGCCCAGCCAATTCGACACGAGTAGATTCCTGCTTGGAAGCCCTCTCACGAAGCCACTGGATAGCTTCCTGTCTATCTAATTCACTGCAAACAGATTCCTGCTCGGCCCAAACTGTGGATCAGAAGTCCTCTCATAAGGGCGTCGGGTAGATTCCTTCCCGGCCAACTCATAGCGAGTAGACTCCTGCTCGGAAGCCCTCTCATGAGGCCGCTGGGTAGCTTCCTGCCCAGCCAATTCACAGCGAGATGATTCCTGCTCGGCCCAAATTGTAGATCATAAGCCTTCTCATGGGGCTGTCGGGTAGCTTCCTGCCCGGCCAATTCTACATAAGTAGATTCTTGCTCGGATGCCCTCTCATGAGGCCACTGGGTAGATTCCTGCCCAGGCAATTCACAGCAAGAAGATTCCTGCTCGGCCCAAACTGTGCATCAGAAACCCTCTCATAAGGGCATCGGGTAGCTTCTTACCTGGCAACTCACTGCGAGTAGACTTCTGCTCGGAAGCCCTCTCACGAGGCCGCTGGGTAAATTCTTGCCCAACCAATTCACAGCGAGCAGATTACTGCTCGGCCCAAACTGTAGATCATAAGCCCTCTTACAGGACTGTTGAGTAGCCTCTTGCCCGGGCGATTCGATACGAGTATATTCCTGCTCGGAAGCCCTCCAACAAGGCCACCAGATAGCTTCCTGCCCGGTCAATTCGACACAAGTAGATTCCTGCTCGGGAGCCCTCTAAGGAGGCTGCTGGGTAGCTTCCAGCCGAGCCAATTTGCAGCGATAGGATTCCTACTCGGCCTAAACGATGGATCCTCAGACCTTGCATTAAACCAGTAGACAGACCTCCACCCGGAACGCATACTCGAGCTTGGTGGACTTTTGCGTAGCCCAAGTAAAGAAAGCTCATCCACGGTCAAGAGACGAGCCAACTATAATTCCACTTGAACCATAAGAGGGGATATTATTGAGCTTTACTGAGATCGGTATGAGTTTCTAAGAATTTCCAAGAGGACACCGGTCTATCTACACTTGGAAGAATAAACCTAGTGTTCGCTCGCCTCACATTACCTTGTTTCCGGGGTGTAACACCCGAGCCCAATACTTCTATTTTCAGTTACAGTTTGAGTATAATGTGGTACTCATTTTATTTAGCTTGCTTGTTTGTTGCTTACTGTAAATTTTACCCGGAAAAGTCATTTCTGCATATAACAATTTTTGGCATGTAAAATAAAATTAAAAATATCCATCTTGGCCTACTCGACACCCCTAGCATTGGGGTAGCGTCCGTGCATCGTGTTCTCGTCCTGTTCAGTGAAACGGGCGAGTTTGGATGGCTACATGCGCGTACGTATGTCCGTTTTGGGGGTATGCTTTTTAATCATATGACACTTAATTTTAAAATTTGGATCCCGCTTAAAATCCTATTATTTCAATTTCAAATTTTTGGACCCGACCCGGGCGCGATTTGGAAATGTTTTATTTGGCGCCAAAATCCCAAATTTTATTAATTTAAAAACCATCGAATATTTAAATTTAAACCAATCTAATATTTTTTTTAAAAAAAACCGTTTAAATTTTTCCTAAACTTAAAAATCTTCACAGAAATCTCTTAAATTTTTTTATCACAACAAACTGTAACCCCAGCCAATCACAACACTCTGTTAACCCTTGGGCCCCACTCCCATTATCTCTCTTTCTCTCTCATTATCTCTCTCTCTCTCTTGTGATTTCTTCCTCTCTCTCCTCTATATAAAATTTCCCCACTCTCTTCTTTTTTTTTTATAAAAAACACAGCGAACCCATCACGAGCCAGCGAACCCCTCCGGCCGCCTTACCCTCGCCGCCGCAACCCCAGCGCCGACGACACCAGCACCCTCACCTCCTCATCCTCACCTCGCCAAGCCCCTCTCCCTCCTTCTTCGAGCCACCTGCACATCAGACCCGCGACCACCTGCAGCCCCCTGCGCACCGTCAGACCGCCTGAGTCGCCGCCGGTGACCACCGTCCTCTTGTCTCCGACCTCGCACACTTCTCGGTAAGTTTCACCTCCCCTCCTCTCTTCATTTCTCCTTTTCTCTGATCTATAGAAATTTTCTTGATCTGCTGAACCCTCGCCGCGGTCACTGTAGGCCACCGCCGGAGCCGTCGACCTCGTCGTCATTCTCACGTCTCCCCTCTGGATAAGCCACAAGTACAGAACCGTTGTAAGCCTTCGCTCCTTCTTTGTTTCTCTTCTTTTCTTGATTTCAAGTCTTGACCAATTCACTGTTCACCTTCTCGCCGGAATCCGGCCGTGCCGACGACGTGACCCGACGTTCCAGCGAGGTACCCCGTCTCGCGTGGTTCCATTGTTCATTGTTTGGGTTCAATCCGTGAACCGAGCGGCCGTCGCGAGTTTCCCCGCCGACGTTACGTTCCGTTTTTCCCGGTTCGCGACCCGTCGAGGCAAGTACCCCTTGCTACATGCTACACAATATTTACACATATATTGTGACACCCTAAAACTGTAAATTTAGTTTTGGTACAATCATTTCTCATTTTTCCATGTATAGTATTACATTATATCATTTTACCGCTACACTTGGAACCTACAGTTTGCAAATTGAACCTGATAACCATATTTACCTGTTTAATCACATTTTTAATGTTAACGTAGCTTATGACATTTATCTCTGTAGTTCTGTTCCATTCGGACACTTGTATGCATTTAACCTGAAATAGCTGTACTGAACCGTTATACAAATCATTGCACCTCTAAGGGTTCTTAAACCTGTTAACATAACTAAATGGCCATACTTGTCTTACTGCACTCCTGTAATCATCTCTGTAACAATTTGATAACTGTATTGCAAATTGAATGAAACTGCCTATTACTTAATTCATTGCTTATCTCATGTTGTTGATACCCATGCTAGATTATATAACTGATTGTGAGCACACCCACGATATTGTTTACATCTTGACCTGACATTGCTACACATATATATATTGATATACCTGACATGGTACCATATACTGTTGACTTAACCTGATGTACCATGACCTGACCCGTTACCTGATCTTGTGTCTAATGCCAACAAACCTGACATGTAGTCCTCATGGACCGTTCCTGTTGTCTATCCAGACAAACCTGCTTTTACTTGATCCTGTGTTGGCATTAGTTCTTGATTACTGAATACCTGACTTGACATACAAAATTTGGGGGTATGGGGAAATCAAAGGTGAAACCTGACTTGTAACTCAACAGTTCGATACCTGTTCTGATCAGTCTTACGGGCTAGGCCGGCCCCGGAGTGATGATGCTGACATCACTCCCCCATCCTGCTACCGTTACTGCCTAGCGGCACGTCTCGGATTCAGCCTAAGAGTCTTGACCGTGGTCCCAGGCATGCACGGGATACTATTGAGTTACATCGATGATTCATCAATTTGGTTTCAAAGACTTTAGAATAGAAAACCTGATAGAACAGTTTAGTTTACCCACTGCACATTACCCTGTACTGATCTGATTCATAGTATTGTTATTCTTGCTGTATTCATGTTTATATTGCATTGCCTGTTACCCTGTTATTAGTTTATTACTTGATGACATGACGCGCTGACGTCTGGGTTTTGCATGGCCCAAATTCCGTACAGCTGTTGCAGTCCGAGCAGGAGTACTTCAGCCAGCAGGCTGAGCTGTGAGTTCAGTAGTAGTTAGTTTTATTTCCTGCATTTATTTCCTGATGTGAGCCCGCATTATGGGACATACATTTCAGTTATTTGTATTGGATCATTTGCTTCCGCATTTATTTATTATTGACTCCTGTTATTCTGGATTATGGACATGTTTTAGATAGTTCTATCTTGTTCTTGATATCTCTACAGCCGTAATGTGACTGTGGATGGATACTTCCTACCCACAGGTAGCATGGTTGGCTATGTCACGTGCCCAATCTAGCGTACTCTGGGAAGCGGGGCGTGAAATGGTTCTTTTGGTATCAGAGCCATAGGTTAGTTGGGTTGATTCTTTTGTAGTTGGGTATTGTACCCAATACACGAATCAGAATACCCGTGTTTAGGAAACATGTCCTGCCACTTTGCCGTTTACCATTCTTGAATCAAATTCTTCCTGATTATATTTTTACGATGTGCAAACTTCCTTTGCATATCGACTCGAAAAACCTGATTTCTTGTTATCTTTAGGACTTAGGCGACTTGGGTGGAGTTAAGTAATTGTGGCTATGATACCGCGGCATAGTTACAATGCGGTACTCTATTTAAGTATCTTGGAGTTCTAGCCTTGATCTATATATTGAATCTATCATCATGCTAATGTTGGGTGTTTTGATTTCAGGAATATGGCAGATAAGAATTTCAAGACGTACCAGAGGCGTGTGGACGAAGCCGCCATGCTTGGAGTGATAAGGGGAATGCTAGAGAATCAAAAGAGGCAGATCGAGCCGATCCAGCAGCAAGCAAACTCGTTCCAGGAAGGTTTGCGGACCGTTCAGCAGTCCGTAGACAAGGTTGAAGCTAAACCAGTCGACCGAGTAGGGACCGTAGCAGATTTCAGGCGTTTGGGTCCGTCTACATTTACTGGTTTGGAGGAGCCGTTGCCAGCCGAGCAGTGGCTAGTTGACACGGAGAGTTTGCTGATTGCGGCACAGATTCCAGATGACAAAAGGGTTGATGTGGTACGCATTCAGCTAGTGGACTACGCCCGAGAATGGTGGCTTGTGGAGGAGACCCGCTTGCCCAAGCCGATCAAGTGGGCGGATTTTTCTAAGAGTTTCCTGGAGAAGTTCTTCCCGCGGACTGCACGGGAGGAAATGGAAGAAAAGTTTATTGGGCTAAGGTAGAATGGAGCACCCGTGGATGTGCATGCAGCAGAATGGACGAGACTCAGCAGATTCGCTGGACCTTTGGTTGCCAACGATGCAGACAGGGCACGGAGGTTCATGCGCAGCTTGGATGTGGACATCCAGAGGCAGATTGTCTCCCTGGGTTTGACCACTTTCTCACAGGTTCTTATGACAGCTCGGGAACAGCAGAGTTTATCTGGAATGAAAGGGAGCTTGCAGCAGACAGCAGTTGCGGCCAGGAAGCCCGCATTTGTACCTAACCGAGCTCATGGTCGCAGAGGTATTCCAGTAGACCGTCGAGGTGTAGCACCCATGAAGAAGCCTGTGATTGTTGATAGAAGAAAGAGCGTGATTTGTGACTACTGCCGTTTACCTGGGCACATGCAGAAGGAGTGTCGAAGGAGGCTGGGACTTTGTTTGGTTTGTGGAGCGGCTGATCACGCAGTTGGTGCTTGTCCGTCGAAGCTTCGTACGAGGGACGATATTCAGAAGCCTCCGCAGAGACCGTTCCAAGGGCAGAAACAGCTGACTCAAGGACCTAATCAGGCTCGAGCTTTTACCTTGACAGCTGAGGAAGCTAAGGCGTCAGGAGAAGTCATTTCAGGTACTCTACTCGTTCATGGTTTTCCTGTATTGGCATTATTTGATTCTGGTGCATCCCACTGTTTTATGTCATCCAAGTTTGTGGCTACACACTCGATTACCTGCACGATCCTGTCTAGTTTCTGGGACATACACACTGGGAATGGGAAAATCATATCTAGTAGGGAATGTAAAGATTGTACAGTTATTGTGTGCGGACGGGAGCTTTTTGCAGATTTCTTGGTGATTGATACGGGTAGCTATGAAGTCGTCTTGGGAATGGATTTTCTTGGCACTTTCCACGCTCACATTGATTGTAGGGCAAAGAAAGTAATTTTTCAGATTCCCGGACATCCCGAGTTTACCTTCACTGGAGGAAGCAGTTCTGTCGGGCCAGTCGAGTTTAGGGCTAGGCCGACAAACAATATTCTTACAGCAATGGAAGTTGATAATAGTGAAAAGCCGGCTGTTGTTCGCGATTTTATGGACGTGTTTGAAGATATATCGGGATTACCGCCGAAGCGAGACGTGCAGTTCGCAATTGATCTTATTCCTGGTGCAGCGTCAGTATCCAAAGCATATTATCTAATGGCACCAGTAGAGTTGGAAGAAATTAAGAAACAGGTTGCTGAATTGCTTGAGAAGGGTTGGATTCGAAGCAGTAACTCGCCTTGGGGAGCTCCAGTTCTTCTAGTAAAAAAGAATGATGGCACAAGAAGAATGTGCATCGACTATCGAGAATTAAACCGGGTGACTATTAAGAACAAGTACCCTATCCCTCGCATTGGAGAACTTTTTGAGCAGCTTAGTGGCGTGAGGGTATTCTCGAAGCTGGATTTGCGATCCGGATATCATCAGGTCCGAGTGAAAACAGAAGATATTTGTAAGACGGTGTTTCGAACTCGGTACGGACATTACGAATACTTAGTGATGCCCTTCGGAGTAACGAATGCGCCGGCAGTATTCATGGACTTGATGAACCGAATCTTTTCACCTTTCTTGGACCAGTTTATTGTGGTATTCATTGACGATATTCTGGTTTACTCGAAGAGTTTTGAAGAACATGCTGAGCATTTGAAGATCGCACTGCAGACGTTGAGACAAGAGAAATTGTATGCGAAGATGAGTAAGTGCGAGTTTTAGCTGGAGGAAGTAAAGTTTTTGGGGCATGTTGTGTCGGGCAATGGAATTGCCGTCGATCCCGAAAAGATTGCAGCAGTTCGTGATTGGCCAATTCCAAAGAATGTTGCGGAGATAAGAAGCTTTCTTGGACTCGCCGGATAGTATAGAAGATTTGTGGAGAACTTTGCTTGTTTGGCAGAGCCGTTGACCAAGCTTACGCGCAAGGAGGTACCTTTTGTATGGACGGATAAGTGTGCGTTAGCTTTCGAGACGTTGAAGCAGAAGTTGATAACCGCCCCTATTCTGATCGTGCCAGACAATTCCGGAGGATTGGTGATTCACAACGACGCATCTGGGAAAGAATTGGGATGTATTTTGATGCAGCATGGGAAGATTGTAGCGTACGCATCGAGACAATTGAAAACCCATGAGAAAAATTATCCAACTCATGACTTGGAGCTTGCGGCTGTGATTTTCACCTTGAAGATTTGGAGACACTACCTTTTGGGCGAAAGAGTCGAAGTTTTTACAGATCATAAGAGCTTGAAGTATGTGTTCACACAGAAGGAGCTGAATATGAGGCAGCGTAGATGGTTGGAGCTGATGGCTGACTACGATCTTGATCTTAAGTACCATCCGGGGAAGGTTAATGTTGTGCCGGATGCGCTTAGTCGGTTACCAACAATTCAGGTGTTAACTACGCAGAAGGAGATCGTTGCACACTTTCGAATATTTGACTTGGAGGTTGTGCTACCACATTATACTGGACAGTTGTTGCAGCTGCAATTGCATTCGTCATTGATTGAGAATATTAAAGCAGCACACTCGCAGGATCCTAGACTGCAAAAGTTTCGAGAGCAGGTTGAAGCCGGACTACGAACAGATTTACTGATCCACGATGATGGTTCGCTGAGGTACGGTAGCCGTTTGTGTGTGCCAAAGGGTGATGTTCGTGAAGAGCTTATGAAGGAGGCACACAGTTCAGCTTATTCTATACATCTAGGTGGCACAAAGATGTGCCGAGATATTCGACAGCATTTCTGGTGGGAAGGCATGAAACGGGAGATTGCTCGCTTTGTGGCTAAGTGCTTGGTGTGTCAGCAAGTTAAAGCTGAATATCAAAGGGTTGCTGGTTTATTGCAACCACTTCCGATTCCTCAGTGGAAGTGGGAACATATAACCATGGATTTCGTGACGGCTTTGCCGCGGAGTCCAAAAGGCAACAATGCGGTATGGGTAATTGTTGATCGGTTGACCTAGGCAGCTCACTTTATTCCTTTCCGGGTTGGTCAATCAACAGAGACTTTGGCAGAGCGGTACATGCAGGAGATTGTAAGATTGCATGGAGTACCGGTGAGCATCGTGTCCGATCGTGACACTCGGTTCTTATCACACTTTTGGCGGAGTTTACAGGAAAGTTTGGGGACTCGATTGAAGTTTAGCACAGCTTATCATCCTCAAACTGATGGCCAGTCGGAGAGAACGATCCAAACTCTTGAGGATATGTTGAGAGCATGCATGTTGGACTTCAAGGGTTCTTGGGAGGATCATCTACACTTAGTGGAGTTTTCTTACAACAACAGCTTTCAGGCAACTATCCAGATGGCACCGTTTGAAGCTTTGTATGGTCGTAAATGCCGTTCACCTTTTTGTTGGGATGATGTCGGTGAACATAGGTTATTGGGACCAGATTTGGTTGTACAGACAGTGGAGAAGGTTAACACTATCAGAAATCATATGAAGGCAGCTCAAGACCGACAGAAGAGTTGGGCTGATACGTCAAGAAGACCTCTAGAGTTCGCCGTGGGTGATTTGGTATTCTTGAAGATATCACCGACTAGAGGGGTGATTCGTTTTGGGAGTCGAGGAAAGCTTAGTCCTCGATTCGTTGGACCCTTTGAGATCTTGGAGCGTGTTGGTGAGGTAGCGTACCATCTGGCGTTACCGCAGTCCTTGGCAAGTGTGCACGATGTGTTTCACGTATCTCAACTACGAAAGTATGTTCGAGATAAAAAGCACGTTTTGGATCATTCGGAGCTAACGTTACGGGAAGACCTGACTTTTGAGGAGCGACCGATTGAAATTGTGGATCGAAGGGAAAAGGTCCTTAAGAACAAGGTGATCCCTCTTGTACTTGTTTCTTGGGGTAATCGCTCGCGTGGAGAGTCCACTTGGGAACGAGAAGTTGAGATCCGGCAGAAGTTTCCTCACCTTTTCCTGTAGTTTTCTATCTTTGTATTCTTGGAATTTCGAGGACGAAATTCTTTTTGTAGTTGGGTATGATGTAACACCCGAGCCCAATACAACTATTTTCAGTTACAGTTTGAGCATAATGTGGTACTAATTTCATTTAGGTGTCGAGTAGGCTTACTGTAAATTTTACCCGGAAAAGTCATTTCTGCATATAACAATTTTTGGCATCTAAAATAAAATTAAAAATATCTATCTTGGCCTACTCGACACCTCTAGCCTTGGGGTAGCGTCCGTGCATCGTGTTCTCGTCCCGTTCAGTGAAACGGGCGAGTTTGGATGGCTACGTGCGCGTACGTGTGTCCGTTTTGGGGGTATGCTTTTTAATCATATGACACTTAATTTTAAAATTCGGATCCCGCTTAAAATCCTATTATTTCAATTTCAATTTTTTGGACCCGACCCGGGCGCGATTTGGAAATGTTTTATTTGGCGCCAAAATCCCAAATTTTATTAATTTAAAAACCATCGAATATTTAAATTTAAACCAATCTAATATTTTTTTAAAAAAAAACCGTTTAAATTTTTCCTAAACTTAAAAATCTTCACAGAAATCTCTTAAATTTTTTTATCACAACAAACCGTAACCCCAGCCAATCATAACACTCTGTTAACCCCCGGGCCCCACTCCCATTATCTCTCTCTCTCTCGTGATTTCTTCCTCTCTCTCCTCTATATAAAATTTCCCCGCTCTCTTCTTTTTTTTTTTAAAAAAAACACAGTGAACCCATCACGAGCCAGCGAACCCCTCCGGCCGCCTTACCCTCGCCGCCGCAACCCCAGCGCCGACGACACCAGCACCCTCACCTCCCCATCCTCACTTCGCCAAGCCCCTCTCCCTCCTTCTTCGAGCCACCTGCACACCAGACCCGCGACCACCTGCAACCCCCTGCGCACCGTCGGACCGCCTGAGTCGCCGCCGGTGACCACCGTCCTCTTGTCTCCGACCTCGCACACTCCTCGGTAAGTTTCACCTCCCCTCCTCTCTTCATTTCTCCTTTTCTCTGATCTGTAGAAATTTTCTTGATCTGCTGACCCCTCGCCGCGGTCACTGTAGGCCACTGCTGGAGCCGTCGACCTCGTCGTCGTTCTCACGTCTCCCCTCTGGATAAGCCACAAGTACATAACTGTTGTAAGCCTTCGCTCCTTCCTTGTTTCTCTTCTTTTCTTGATTTCAAGTCTTGACCAATTCACTGTTCATCTTCTCGCCGGAATCCGGCCGTGCCGACGACGTAACCCGACGTTCCAGCGAGGTACCCCGTCTCGTGTGGTTCCATTGTTCGTTGTTTGGGTTCAATCCGTGAACCGAGCGGCCGTCGCGAGTTTCCCCGCCGACGTTACGTTCCGTTTTTCCCGGTTCGCGACCCGTCGAGGCAAGTACCCCTTGCTACATGCTACACAATATTTACACATATATTGTGACACCCTAAAACTGTAAATTTAGTTTTGGTACAATCATTTCTCATTTTTCCGTGTATAGTATTACATTATATCATTTTACCGCTACACTTGGAACCTACAATTTGAAAATTGAACCTGATAACCATATATACCTGTTTAATCACATTTTTAATGTTAACGTAGCTTATGGCATTTATCTCTGTAGTTCTGTTCCATTCGGACACTTGTATGCATTTAACCTGAAATAGCTGTATTGAACCGTTATACAAATCATTGCACCTCTAAGAGTTCTTAAACCTGTTAACATGACTAAATGTCCATACTTGTCTTACTGCACTCCTGTAATCATCTCTGTAACAATTTGATAACTGTATTGCAAATTGAATGAAACTGCCTATTACTTAATTCATTGCTTATCTCATGTTGTTGATACCCATGCTAGATTATATAACTGATTGTGAGCACACCCACGATATTGTTTACATCTTGACCTGACATTGCTACACATATATATATTGATATACCTGACATGGTACCATATACTGTTGACTTGACCTGATGTACCATGACCTGACCCGTTACCTGATCTTGTGTCTAATGCCAACAAACCTGACATGTAGTCCTCATGGACCGTTCCTGTTGTCTATCCAGACAAACCTGCTTTTACTTGATCCTGTGTTGGCATTAGTTCTTGATTACTAAATACCTGACTTGACATACATAATTTGGGGGTATGGGGAAATCAAAGGTGAAACCTGACTTGTAACTCAACAGTTCGATACCTGTTCTGATCATTCTTACGGGCTAGGCCGGCCCCGGAGTGATGATGCTGACATCACTCGCCCATCCTGCTACCTGTTACTGCCTAGCGGCACGTCTCGGATTCAGCCCGAGAGTCTTGACCGTGGTCCCGGGCATGCACGGGATACTATTGAGTTATATCGATGATTCATCAATTTGGTTTCAAAGACTTTAGAATAGAAAACCTGATAGAACAGTTTAGTTTACCCACTGCACATTACCCTGTACTGATCTGATTCATAGTATTGTTATTCTTGCTGTATTCACGTTTATATTGCATTGCCTGTTACCCTGTTATTAGTTTATTACTTGATGACATGACGCGCTGACGTTTGGGTTTTGCATGGCCCAAATTCCGTACCGCTGTTGCAGTCCGAGCAGCAGTACTTCAGTCAGCAGGCTGAGCTGTGAGTTCAGTAGTAGTTAGTTTTATTTCCTGCATTTGTTTCCTCATGTGAGCCCGCATTATGGGACATACATTTCAGTTATTTGTATTGGATCATTTGCTTCCGCATTTATTTATTATTGACTCCTGTTATTCTGGATTATGGACATGTTTTAGATAGTTCTATCTTGTTCTTGATATCTCTACAGCCGTAATATGACTGTGGATGGATACTTCCTACCCACAGGTAGCATGGTTGGCTATGTCACGTGCCCAATCTAGCGTACTCTGGGAAGCGGGGCGTGACACGGGGTGAGGGGGGACACCGGTCTATCTACACTTGGATGAATTATCCCAGTGTTCGCTCGACTCATGTTATCTCGTCTCCGGGGTCAAAGGGACACCGGCCTATCCACACTTGGCAAAGTAAAAATAAAAGTGAAACTCTCCAATCGGACAAATCAAAGACGAGCAATAATACTTCATTAAATTCCAAAATTATGTACAAAGTATTATGCGCTCATCAACTGTACAAAATTGCTACAAAATGCCCATGGGCTTACAAAAAAAGGGGGAGAGAGTGCAGGGAGAGCGGCGACCTCAAGGCATCTTCTCACTCAAGGTCTCCTCTCTACTAGCCTGCTTGGCGCCTCCACTAACATGTCCGCTTCTGTCTTCGCCCTTTGGCTCTTCATCTTTAAGGGGGCACCTTGCACGAAGCTCCTGGTCATTGAACCCGGGCGTCATCTCCTTGACGGCGTCAAGAGCATTATGCCACCCAACGGCCGCAGAATCAGCCATGTCGACGTAGAACTGGTCGGACGTCTTGTAGTCCTCCACAGCCTTCTTCGCCCTCTCCTCGGCCTGTTTCGCCACCTCGTTGGCCACCCGAGCGTCCCTCTTGAGCGGGTCTCTTTGCTTCCTCATGGCGTCAAAGAGCTTATTGACCTCATCGACCTGAGCCTGGAGCGCCCGGTTAGACTCGGTCAGAGCCCGGTGAGACTCCTTCAGCCTCGTGGCCTTCACGCCCTCCGAGTCCAGTCTCAACTCAAGAGAGGCAGCGTTATCCTCGGCATCCTTCAACTTGGTGAGGAGTTCCACCTCACGCGAGAATGTCTCCTCGGCCTTTTTAATCGCCGGGACAACTTCCTCGGCCTCTATGATGGATAGGAGGGCACGGTGTTGAAGGACCTGCAGAAAAAGGGGCAAACAATATTCACCAGAGACTGAACAGGGGAAAAATCACATGGAAATTAGCGGAAAGATCACTAACCTGGACGACCTACTGAGCTACCGCCGCAACCTGGGCCTTCATATGGTGCCCCGAGTATCTTGGCCCCGCCACTTTCTCCATGTCCGCCAGCAGGCTGTCGGCCACTGTCACGCTCTGCTTCCTAAAAGACGAAAGCGGTGACGTGGCAAGCCCGCGACGTATTTATTTTGAGGTCATTTCCCGAAATAAATACGCTAAGCGTAAAAGAAACAATATAAAATGAAAAGAGAATTAACATGAGATTTAAAATTCAACAACTTTATTTACATTCAACTTGATTCCTTTACAATACATGATATCAACTGAAGGGAAAATACAAGAATGGAAATGTCTAAACATGTGACATACATAAACTGAGAAGAAGATAACTGGTCTAAGTCTGGGTCACGATCTGATCATGCTACTCCTCTGAGATTTCTACCTCCTCAGTCTCCACAGTATCTGACGAACATTCCAAGAAAACAAAGGTGGGTGGAATGCCCGTCAGTGAACTTTCGCTCGGTAAGACCCCAAGAAATGAAGTGGAGTATAAAGTGTAATGATAAAGTAAAGGTATATTATGAACAAGTGAGTACGAAGTATGTTGTGTCAGCATGTTATTTAATGTAAACATGGTAAGTTTATTTAGCATGCAGTTTTATCGTAATATATATGAACAAGTATGGTAATATATGAAAAGTAGATAAGGATGACAGCATGGCATGAGCATGGCAAACAAATGTAACATGGTCGTGTAGTGTAAGTATAGTGAATATGCAGTGAATGCAAGTGTCTTAACAGGTCTTTACATGGGTACACTAATTTAACGTAAGTTCAAGGGTGAATGTCAACCAATCTCAAGAGTGTTCTCGAACCCAACAGGCTGTAATTCAGGGGTAAAGAACCACGGGCCTGAATCAAGTGTTAGTAACGGGACTTCAACCTAGTGTTGAAGTATTTCAAACTCAACAGACTGTAATTCAGGAGCAAGGAAACACGGGCCCTCATGATAGCTTGCTTGTGTTAGTAGACATGGATTCATGATCTAGTGGGACTCCTGAGATTTCATTGCATTCACGCATGAACTACCCCAACACGCTGTGTATGCTAAGTTACAGTTAAAATTACCGGTCTTGCTCGAATCAATGAATACATCAAGTTTAAGTTCATGTCGATGTCGAGATTCATGTCAAGTATTCTTGTATTCATGTCAAGTTGTATTCATGGTTCGAGTCAAGTCAAGTCATATATTCAGGTTTGATATTGAAGTTTGAATTCAGGTATTCAGGTTCATGTCAAGTATACATGTTAGAATTTAGATTCATGTTTGAATTGGATTCTGATTTGAGTTTGGATTCAGGTTTGATTTAGACTCAGACTTGAGTCAGACACTTGTAACTGATTTAGATTCTGAATTAGGTTCGGGAGTTATCGGTAACTGCTGCACATGGACGACAGGATTTGTGTCTTTTTCCAAAACAATTACCATTGATAACTCCGTTAAGTTTTCTACCTTAACCAGGAAAGCACTCACTTTCTCCGGCTCACTGGGGCTTAAGAGAATTGATCCCGCTTAAACCTATATTTACTAATGTCCTTAAATGTTGTTTTTTATAACTCGAGGGGGTTTTATGAAAAATATTTTAAATATAGTTTCAAAATAATCTCGAGGAGTTATTTATATTATTTAGGGTTTTCATGAATGTGAATTTTAAGGATTTGAGGTATTTTAGTAACAATTACTTAGCTTGAATAGTTCATGGTATTTTATTGTAAAACTTGTCTTGTATTGATATCTTGATGGTATTTTAGTGAAACCTGCGAACTTTCATCTTTAGAAAAAATATAAGTTTGTTATATTTGAAAATATATGGATTTGTAATATTTATATAATTATTAAAAATTTTATTTTATTTAATAGAAAAGCGTTTTTCTTAAAAACTGTATTTAAAATCTTTCGCGATCGAATGCTCCATGAGGAGGTCTGCATCTCGCTCTACTAGTCCAAGGATGCGTGATAATCCACATCATCTAATAGCGGGTCCCCTAAAAAGGGTTTTAGAGGTATATTTGCAAAGTAAATTAAAATACAATTTAAAAGAAACCCTGTTTTTATAGTAAATGGTATTTTCTTGTAATATTGTATTCGTAACAAAAAAATACGTTTAAAGAGTATCGTGCTATGGAACCATGTGTGTATGTGAAGGGTAGGTCATTACCCCGTGAAGTTTTCTAAATGTAAGCTTTAGCAAAATACGAAAAGATGTGTTATCTAAAGTTCATGGTATTTTAATGAAAAAGTTAAATTAAAGTAATTTTGCATGATACTTTTGATTGAAAGATGGTTCTAAGCATTTGTTTTATGATTACAAGTATTGGGTAAGATTATGGATGAACAATGTTTAAGAAAAAGTGGAATTTTAGAGTTTTAGAAAAAGATGTCGGTTTTAACTCCACTTCCGATATATGTTTTGAAAAGAGATGTTTCAAGGAGAAGAAGAGGAATTAAGAGGGACTTACCACTTGGTTATATTAAGAAGAGGTAAGAGAAGAGATTGTTATTGTCGTGGCATCGCGGGATCGCCGGAATTTGCTTCGATTCTCTCCGGAGGTTGATAGCTTGCTAATTCCTCTTCTACACCATTTGTACTTAAGAAATTTTGAGAATTTTGGCTAGAATTTTCAGAATGAGGATGGGCTAAGGCATGGGGTAGTATTTATAGTGGGGAATTAGAGTTTTGAAATTAAAAGGGTGAATTAAAATGCATTAAAATTTGGTTTAAAAGTGAAATTAAAAGTCTATTGCAGAGAAATTAAACAGTGCAGAGGAGTTAGGGGTAGTGGAAGGGTCATGTGTGCAAAATCCAGAGACAAATAGCCACAGTTCACCCGTTGGTGCCGGCCTAGGGGGCATTTGGCCGGTCGATTTTGGGAGATGGGACGTTGGATTCTTGCCACGCGTTCCTCTCAGTGTTAATACTCTTTTGTACATGTTTATTTTTTTTGACTTTTCTTTTTTTGTGTGTATTGCACGTGTAAACTTTTGGGTTTCCAAAAAGTTTAAAAAGAAAATCAGAAAAATATTGTGTCTGATGAGATTCGAACACATGGGCTACGTCACTGCAGTGCAAGACTTTACCAGTAAGCTGCAAGTTGTTTCTTACTGTTCTTTAGCAAAAGTAACCTACAACTCAGGCTGTGAAACTTTATTATGTATATTAACAGAAGAATTTCCGTATTAAGATTTCACAGTCGTTACATTCTACCCTCCTTATAAAAATTTCGTTCTCGAAATTTATACAAGAAAGTTGTAACAGATTCAAGAAAAATTTGATTAAAGCAGTGGTGAAGGAACTACTACTATTGTACCGAAAGTGCAAGAAAAATGTTTGAAAGAATGAAAGGATGCAAGAGTTTTGAAAAGGCTGAAAATGATGGGAGGGGATTTACCAGTGTTACCTTGTCCTATAGCTTCGGCTTCTACGGCCGCCAAGGTGTAAGCCTATGTCTCTGCACATTTCTCTGTACATGCCGGTACATCGATGGCTGACGAGATAACGGTGGTCCGCATAGAGGTGGTGCAGGAAGAGCTAACCGAGTAGGGGGGGCTTGAATAGCTGGTCTAGCTGCGGGGGATGGGCCAGTTCGGTTGTGTGGGAAAGTTCCAATAGTGTGTGAGGATGATCCACATATCTGACAAAGACCGTTTGCTCGACGGAAATCCTTGACTTGGTGTCCAGTCCTTTTGCAATAGATACATAAGTTGGTTTCCGTCTCGGAAAATGATCCTCCTGGCCTCATAGCTGACGCCGGGAGAGTTGTCCTAGAAGAGGCTCCTCCATTAATCTGATTGGCGGAACGTTTCATACTGATCAACTGTAGCCTTCCCTTCTTCTTAATAACAACTTCATAGCAACGGGCTGACTTCAAAGCTGCTTCATGTGTTAGGTATTCCCCCGTTGCTAAGGCGGCTTAAATCTCAGGGTCTAATCCTTGCTGGAAACGCCCGACTCTGATTTCGGCAGTACGAATTAAATGGGCGGCGAATCTACTGAGCATGGTGAATTCGGCATCGTACTCGTCCACTGACTTATCCCACAAAGATCCTTGTTGCAGGTGAATGAACTTCTGTTCCATCTCAAAGCGTGCGGTTTCCGAAAAATACTTGGTATCAAAGAGATCACGGAAAGTCTTCCACTTGATCGGCTGCTCAAGACGGCTCTCCTCGGCCTTCCACCAGACTCTGGCATTGTCAGTAAGCTGGAGTTTTTCTATTCTGACCCACGCCACTTCTGGAACTTGGGTTGCGGTTAGACCATCTTCTATATTCTGAGCCCATTCTTCGGCCTCAAGCGGTTTCTCTTTCCTTGAGAAGTTCTTCGGGTGTAATGCTCGAAATTGTTTCACTCCCGGTGCTTCTGCTTCAGAAGAAGAGCAGTCTGTTCCTGCAAAAACATGCTTTGAGCCTGCTGACCTTCAAGTAGGATTTTGATAGCCTCCAGAAATATCGTCTGTTCTGTGAGTGATGCGGCTATGGTAAGTAGAGGTGGTAGGACGGTAAGGATAGGTGGTGGTGTACTTCCATCGTTAATGCTAAGGTTGCTGGGAGAATCTACCACCTTAGATAGAGCAGAAAGATTAGGATATATTCAACGAAAATTGAATTGCAAAGAATGTAAAGTTGTTGAATCTCATATTTCTTGTTATATAATGCTTATGATTTCATGCAGAACTGACCTGCATGGGCCGCCAACAAAACCTGTCACGCCCCGCTTTCCAAAAGACGGAAGCGGTGACGTAGCAAGCCCGCGGCGTATTTATTTCGAGAAGGTCATTTCCCAGAATAAATACGCTAAGTGTAAAAGAAACAATATAAAATGATAAGAGAATTAATATGAGATTTAAAATTCAACAATTTTATTTACATTCAACTTGATTCCTTTATAATACATGATATCAACTGAAAGGAAAATATAAGAATGGAAATGCCTAAACGGGTGGCATACATAAACTGAGAAGAAGATAACTGGTCTAGGCCTCGGTCGCGATCTGATCGTGCTCCTCCTCTGAGATGTCTATCTCCTTAGTCTCTGTAATATTTGACGAACATTCCAAGAAAACAAAGGTGGGTAAAATGCTCGTCACCGAAATTTCGCTCGGTAAGTCCCTAAGAAATGAAGTGAAGTATAAAGTGTAATGATAAAGTAAAAGTATATTATGAAGTGTTAGTTATATGTATGCCCTAGAGGCCATTGCTATACATAGGATGTATAGCATAGTGGATGCTGGGACATATATAGGGAGGACTTTCTTGCTCGACATGATAGTATGCTATCTGGTTGATCTTTACCTTAACGTGTTCACTGATTGTCTCTCTGTTACATGTTGGTAAAGCCCTCAGGATGTGTACTTGACTACCTAGACTATGATGCAGATCATACTAGTGGGGACAGATAGTCTATAAGTACATCCTTCAAAGTCCTTCATCGTGGGTGTATCGAGACGGGGCATCGATATACCAGAGTAGACTAGCGTATATCTTCTCGACCCATACAGATGGGCGATGGATGATCCTATATCCATTGGTGTTTGACATCAGAGATGATATACGGGTGCTCAGTGAAGACTGGGTACACTGGACGGACTCGCCGAGAACTCCCAGATGGTATTATACCTTACGTCAGATGGCAGTTCTCTGGTGACACTGGTACAGAGTAGTCTGTTGACCCGAGATCGTCATAGAGTCTTGTGTGGTTCCCACTGTGCTTTGATTTCCACCTTACCACGTCCAAGAGGGCGTGCAAAACGGTGGTTTTTGGGTACAGTCCCGAATCACATGGAGGCAATGAGCGATAGGAGGGGATTCGTCTCTCCCGGTATAGGGAGTTGATGTTGCGCTGTGTTCGATTGGCTATAACCGGAAATCCCTGGCCAGGGTTGCTGAGATTTACTGGTAAGTGTTACCAGTAGTTTCTCGAATTGTTATAGACCTCATATCGACATGACTTATCAAGCTATTGGGGTCTGACGTTTACCACCCCTAGGCGAGATATGCGACATATCAGACGATCAGACCGGACTGTACGGTAAGTGTTACTGGTTGGATTCACAGGAGTGTGAGCGGGCTTGCTCGTCGATCTTCTGATCGCTCAATACCCGGGTGGCCGTTACGTTTAGCAGACCGCTTGCGGCTTGTGGGTGTTTGATATGATCATCACCTGCTGCCGGCGTATTGACGAGTCTTTAAAGTCCTACACAGAGGTTTCCTGGCTCAAGCAAAACGAAATAGGAGCGCATATGAGATATGTGCGGGACCGAGAATAATGCGTGTATGTGATACCGTATTCCATTCTCGCGATGAATGTATCGAATGGTTGTATGTGATATAACCTAGTTATCGAATCAACGATTGATTCGATAAGTCGATACATTGGATATTAGTCGGTTATATGCGATATGACCGGATCGTTAAATCAAGCGTTGATTTAATGATTTAATGCATAATTATATATTTGATATATTACTTTGCATTAACTAATATTAGTTCACTTTAAAAGGATTTTCTCACTTGTATTGTGCAAGTTGTATATGTGATATACTTTTGTGCACAAGTTTGTATCATGTTTGATGTTACATGTTTCCTTGGGTTTGTGTAAAGATTAAACCATGGTTATATGAATGGTTAGGGTTTTCTCTTCTTATTCATTTATTTATTTGTTTATTCATTTTGGAAAAGCATAAAGAGAGAATGGTTTCTTCTTTGTTTCTTTCTTGAAGCTTCTTGAAGACTTTGACCAAGTGACCATTTTGTCTCATACTTAACCCTAACCATTCCACTTAACCATGATTCATTCTCTACACTTGACCATGGTTTGATTATGATAAGTATTCATTTTTCTTTTCAATTTAAAAAACTTATCATATTCATTCTTTCTTCTTCTTCTTCTTCATCACATGAAGAAAGCTTGCTACAACAATGGCAACTTGAGAAAACAAGTGAGAAATTCAATTCTAAAGTGAACCCACCTCCTATTTCTTCATCCTCTACCTCTTGCCAAGTAGTATAGGGTGTTTCCTTCACAAGTTTTCATGGCTTGGTGAAGTTGGAGCTTGATCTTGTGATGCCTCGACGTAGATCATCTTCGGCACGAAGCCGACGACCTTGCCCGCCCATTTCTCCGATGAAGCCGACGCTAGAGCCCGGGTTTCCATTTGAACAGCGAGGAGACTTCATTGCGGAGCTATGGAGGTGGAGGACCGGATCTACAAAGGTTGTATTTCCGTTCTCTTAGTAAAGTAGTTTACTAGTTGCATCTTTCGCCTAAAATCTAGTTAACGATCCGTATTAAGGTTTCTCGGCACCCGTAAAATTTGAAATTGGCATGGTTGATGCCTTGTGAGACCTCTTGAGAGTGCCTAGGAACCCTACAGTGGTATCAGAGCCTAGCTAGAGCCTTAGGCGATGCGTAGACGAAGTTTGAAACCCGAACGAACCCGAAACCTTAACACAAACATGCTCTCTGGACTTTTTCTAAAATCTGGAGTTTTTCCAAATTAAAAATATGTAGAAAAATCAGCAAGAAATTCTAAGGGTTACTGTAAAATTCGTGTGCCTAATTCCATCAATGAGCCGCGGTTCCGCGGCACGAGCATGGCTCGTGCGGCGGTTCCGCGGCGGTTTTGTCTTATGTGGCATCGAATTTTGCACAGTAATTCATAATTTGCAGTGCTGGTTTTCCTGGGAATTTTTAATATTTATTCAAGAGTTGAGTTTTCTGGGTTGTATTGGGGACTCGGTGTATCGATCGGGAAGTTTAATTTCGTCTGTGTTTTTCCGGATAAATTTTAGATTATGTTAAAAAGTTCGACCGGATATAAATACCCAATTTTTCCCCTGTCGGGAAATTTCCAAGTGTTGGATCTTTCCGTGGTTTAAAGACGTTCTAAGTAGTGCAAGTAACGCGATGGACCCTCTAGAAGACAACAAACCTTAACTCGATTATGTGACCGTCTTGAACTGCCCTTTGAACCTTAGGGTTTGGGGCAGTACGGCGTGCCACATGTGAGGCGTTGGCTTGACCATTCTACGGCTGGACCGTTGGTACTGAGGCACGAACTGAATGTTTTTAGACTTGTTTCATGTGTTGATCTGTTTTGGGAAAACTTGGGTGTTCGATTGTTCGATCAGAAAGTTTAACATTTTCTATTTATCTGGAATGGGATACAATAATTGGAATTCACAAGTAGTTATGAGATAACTGAATGACTGTTATAAACATAGCAGTTTAGTCTCACTTGATCGATTGCCACGGAATTTTGATGTGATCAAAAGTCCGTCGCAATCACGTAGCGTACGCGGATACTCGCCGGGTAAACTTAATAGACAGCTACACCCCATAGCCCCGACCAAGTGACTGTAGGAGAACCCTGTCGCCGAAAGCATCCGTTCGGGTGCTCGCGGTAGCGGTGTTCCGCCTTGGTGCACTTCGTCGACGGTATCGGGGGTGCGGCCGTCTGCTGAAGTTTACGACGAGCATTCGATCAGGATGTCGGGAATCTTGTTGAATTGCCCGACTTGATATTGAAAAGTGTTTTCGATTTTGAGACTAAAATGCGGGGTTTATAATTGTTAGACATGCGATGTCTAAGTAATTCATTTGATTAGGCATGCGATGTCTAAGGAGATTGCGGATTCCAACTGTTGTAGTTTTATACTTTCTTTTCTGTGACCGTAAGTGTAATATGTGATATCGCCGGTTTCGTTGCTATATGTCAACGACAATTGGGATGCGCATATTTACTTACGTTGATGACATGTGATGTTATGTGTTGCTGGATATCATATATTGGATCGTCGTGTTTGAATAGCCGGGGGTTTTTATGTGAGATGAGTGTTTTTCATTTTCATTCATGTAAAAACTTGTATGTAATATTCTTTTATTGGGGCACTTCCAGGTTGCGGAAGATGTCACCCTTTGTATATTATTTACTTTTCCGCACTAGGATAGACCCAAGGAGGGGAGCACAAGTAACCGGGTTCTGGAGTCCAGTGGGAGACCAACTCGAGGAGTCGAGTCCGGGTCTCCTAACTCTAGAATTGGTAGGGTTGCTTGCCGCTCTCGTAGGGGTCTAGGGGTGTGGGTTTGGCTATTCATCGCGACCGTGGAATCCGTGTTTTATACTGGCTCGTATTGAAAACACGGACGTCCTAGTATATCCAATATTTCATATGTATCTTCTGCTGTGATTTATCTGTGATGTGATCATGTGATGTTCTGTGACAGATATAGTATATAGTATATATGATATATTATATAAACGTTGCTTATGTTTTACACCCGCGCTAGCCCTGCCCCGCTCTGCCGTTAGTTACCTAACCTAACGGTGCAGACGGGATATCGAGGCGAATGCGGATGGCATAAGCGTACGTTATATTTATCTGTGATGTTTAGGTACTTAAATGATGGGACTTCATTAATGTGATTAATGAAATAAAAGAAACCTAAGATGTTGTAGAATCGAATTTTAAAATAAAACAGGTAGCTACAGTTCTTGCTTTGCACAGCGGTATATGTGTTATATCCTGCACCTTATTCGATGAGGAAAGGACCGAGATCCCTTCACCGGGAGTGACTCCTTTAGCAATAACTGGCAGATGCTACACACTCGGTTTGTCTTTTGATTGCTTTTAAGAGTTTTTGCTTTGCACAGTGATATGTATGATATATCCCGCACCTCATTCGAAGAGGAAAGGACCGACGATCCCTTCACCGGGAGTGACTCCTTTAGCAAAACTAGAAAAGCCTCAAAAGCACTCCATTTTTAAAATCATTTGATTCTACAACGATATCAAGTTCATTACGCAATAGGTTTTTAGAAAAACCTGTCGTAGCCCTCCGTCATTTCAGATAAGTTGTATATAGTATTCGTGCTGCATTTGTTGGCTTTCGTCAAGGTGCAGTGTGCGGTAGCTATATGCTGCTTATCTGCTGCATACGATGCGATTGGATTAGGGTAGTCGTGCGGCTTTGTTGGCTTTCGTCAAGGGTCGTGCGGGTGGGTTTAATTCAATCAAGAAATGTACGGGTTGAACTTGACTAGCGGGCTATGGTTTGTTGGCTTTCGTCAAGGTCATAGCAGGTTAGGGGCAAAATATTATCGGGAATTTCAAGTGTTGAAATTTGCAATGAGATTGCATACCTTCTATGAGATAGTTGGATCCCGATACCCACTGCGAGTAATTGTTACTCCTGGGAGAGTTTTACACATTACAATTAGCCGATCAAGTAGGTGTCTAGAAAGGTGTTAACGAGGTTACGCCTCTGGGAAAACGAGGTTTACATTAATTAGGTTCTTTGCGAAAGCATGGGGGACCTCCCTCAAAGTACCGACACTGGCCTGGCTGAAAGATCGACGAACTTGTAGTTTGTAATTAATCCCGGCTAGTCTTTCCTTTTAAGGTTTGAAGGAAGATTTGATTAAAACAGTGGGAGCCATCCTGATTAGATAAAATAATAACCAATCTATTCTTGAAAGAGCGCACGCTGAGTGTTTTCTTCTCTCTCTCTCCAGGTAGCGACCATATCACGCCTTAATCAAGATAATAATACGGAATATTGACCGAACGCGCTTGTTATACTGAGCTGGGGAACGATTGGTCCCGCTCCAACTTATAATTGTTATAAGACAGAGCAGGAAATTGGGGATTAACAGAATTCCCGTGCCGCCCAAACGAAGAGAGTGCATGCTGATGCATCATCTTCGGGTGTGTTCGTTACAAAGAACTGTTTCTCAGAATCCTCCGCATCCTGGGTATGTGATACCAGATCAGGATCCCAGATATGTAATCTGTTACATAGGGCTACAGGTAGGTAGAGAACTGAGAACGGGTGATAAGTTTCATGAGGCAGAAAACGGGGCAAGTGTTGCAGCCAAGTCTGTTGGTCACTGTCACCCTGTATTCCAAATACATTGATTCTGAACGAATGTTATTAGATACCGAACCTGATATACAAAATCATATCAGTCTCTTTATTAGTAAAGAAAGGATATAATTTTGTATTGTTGGATAATGTTTTGAACATTTCCTATATCAAAAG
The DNA here is from genome assembly GCA_030015575.1 of Agapanthus africanus. NCBI lineage: Eukaryota > Viridiplantae > Streptophyta > Magnoliopsida > Asparagales > Amaryllidaceae > Agapanthus > Agapanthus africanus. Next base: position 121,647,815 of record JASDDO010000028.1, read on the forward strand.
TTGATCGGTTCAGGCACGTTAACTAAAAGCATTGAAGTTCTAAATCAAACTACAGTTCCTAGTATACGGAACACACACAAGAGGAAGAGTTCAGAAATGAACGGATCCTTCTTGAGGCATTATAGACTAGGTCATATCAATGCGACCCGACTAGCTGAAGTTACATGAAGATGCATATTTAAATCAGTTTGAATTTACATCTTGTGAAACTTGCCAGTCATGTCACAGAGATAAGATGACCATAGCTCCGTTTACTAGAAACAGAGAAAGAGTTAGTGAACTCTTGGGATGATACATGTTGATGTATGTAAAGTCCCCTGTCTACAAATGCCAAGACCGGTTCTTTGTACTTCATTAAATTCTCTGATGATCTCTTTTGATTCAGACGTATGTTCCTGTTGAAACACAAGTCCGAACCTTTTGAGATATTCACAGAATATAAGTTAGAAGTAGAGAACCAAAATACGGGTATAAGTATTATGTCCTTTGATGAGATCAAGGAGGAGAATACTTGAGCACGGAATTCCTGGATTATTCTAAAGGAGAATGAGATTCTCTCTCAGCATTACTCCTCCGTATACACCATGGCACGATGATATATCGGGGCGGAGCAATCACACCCTATGTGATAAGGTGTGCTCTATGATGAGTAATACTGAGTTACCTGTTTCCTTTTTGGGAGTTATGCACTTGAGAAGCTGCATACCTATTGAATAGGGTTCAAATCAAATCAGTTGCCTACCATTTCATATGTGATATGATAAGGGAAGAGCCCATATCTTAAGTTAGTTAAGATTTGGGGTTGTCCGGCCTATGTCTAAAAGCAAAATCCGGACAAGCTCGAGGCAAGATCTGTTATGTAGAACTGGAAATGTTCCAGCTATACAAACTGCAGCTGATGATTTGATAGAACCAAAGAATTCAGTAGATTCCAACGAACCTCAGCCTCTCCGCCGATCTAGTAGGGTTCCTCATCCGCCTGAGAGATACTTCGGTTTCTCGATGACAGTGGGAGTGAGGATTGCATCATGAGATGATGACCCAACTAGTTTCGAGCTGGCCATCGAGAGTAGGGACTCTATAAGAATGGCTGGATGCTTAGCGATCTGAGATGGAATCCTTATACACCGACAAAGTATGGACTTTGGTTGCTATATCTGAAGGGTTAAATCCCCATCAGGAGCAAGTAAATCTTGAGAAGATTACTTGGTGTACTTGGAGAAGTTGAGACTTTCAAAGCTAGACTTGTTAAAGTTTTTCGTCATAGACCAGGCGTGGATTATGATGAAACCTTTTCAAGTGGCTATGCTTAAGTCCATCCAGATCCTACTTGCCACGGCTACATACCATGACTACGATATCTGGCGGTTGGGTGCCATGACTGCTTTTCTAAATGATGTTTTAGAAGAGAACGTCTATAAGTACACAGCCAGAGGGCTTCGTAGACAGTGAGAGCAGCGGAAACGTGTACAAGATGCTCTATATGATAAAGCAGGTATCGCGGAGTTGGAACATCTGTTTTGATGTGGTAGTCAAAGAGTTTGACTTCATCAAAATGGTAGATGAACCTTGTATAAACAAAAAGGTAGTAGGGAGTATGGTGATGATCATCGTAGAGTACGTGGATGACATACTCATGATAGGGAAGGAGTTTCCTATGCTACGCTCGTTCAATCTCCGCTTATCACCATGATTCTCCATATAGGATCAAAAGTGATACCTTCTAAATCCTGGATTTTTGATCTATGAGATAGATCTAATTGGATATTAGGATACTCACTAGTTGTAGTGAGATGGTATCAGTCGATCATGGGGAGAATCACTGGAAGGGTTCCAGGGTGATAAGGACGACTGAAAGTCAGTCGCAGGCATTGTCTTTACCCTCAGTAAAGGGACGGTATGTTGGAAGAGTTCCAAGCTAGATACCGTGACATACTAGACAATAAAGGCATGATACATCGCTACTTAAGATGCTACCCAAAGAGGCTGTCTGGGTGTATATATGTTCATGAGATGAACTTAGTTCCTCCCATTGTGTGACAATGGAGTTGTGGCTTATGCCAAGGAACGCCCGTCCCATAAGTGATCCAGACATATTCTAAGGCAGTATCACCTGATCATGGAGATGGTTGATCTCCAGGGTGATCGAGGTTAGGAGAGTAGACTCTGAGGACAACACGGCGGATCCACTCACGAAGGCCTATTCCCAGAGAGAGATTTTTATGGGATGGTTGAGTATGAGATACTGCAACCACTGCTCCAGATGGCCCTAGTGCAAGTGGGAGATTGTTAGTCATATGTATGCCCTAGAGGCTATTGCTATACATAGGATGTATAGCATAGTGGATGCTGGGACATATATAGGGAGGACTTTCTTGCTCGACATGATAGTATGCTATCTGGTTGATCTTTACCTTAACGTGTTCACTGATTGTCTCTCTGTTACATGTTGGTAAAGCCCTTAGGATGTGTACTTGACTACCTGGACTATGATGCAGATCATACTAGTGGGGACAGATAGTCTATAAGTACATCCTTCAAAGTCCCTAGTCGTGGGTGTATCGAGACGGGGCATCGATATACCAGAGTAGACTAGCGTATACCTTCTCGACCCATACAGATGGGCGATGGATGATCCCATATCCATTGGTGTTTGACATCAGAGATAATATACGGGTGCTCAGTGAAGACTGGGTACACTGGACGGACTCGCCGAGAACTCCCAGATGGTATTATACCTTACGTCAGATGGCAGTTCTCTGGTGACACTGGTACAGAGTAGTCTGTTGACCCGAGATCGTCATAGAGTCTTGTGTGGTTCCCACTGTGCTTTGATTTCCACCTTACCATGTCCAAGAGGGCGTGCAAAATGGTGGTTTTTGGGTACAGTCCCGAATCACATGGAGGCAATGAGCGATAGGAGGGGATTCGTCTCTCCCGGTATAGGGAGTTGATGTTGCGCTGTGTTCGATTGGCTATAACCGGAAATCCCTGGCCAGGGTTGCTGAGATTTACTGGTAAGTGTTACCAGTAGTTTCTCGAATTGTTATGACCTCATATCGACTTGACTTATCAAGCTATTGTGGTCTGACGTTTACCACCCCTAGGCGAGATATGCGACATATCAGACGATCAGACCGGACTGTACGGTAAGTGTTACTGGTTGGATTCACAGGAGTGTGAGCGGGCTTGCTCGTCGATCTTCTGATCGCTCAATACCCGGGTGGCCGTTACGTTTAGCAGACCGCTTGCGGCTTGTGGGTGTTTGATATGATCATCACCTGCTGCCGGCGTATTGACGAGTCTTTAGAGTCCTACACAGAGGTTTCCTGGCTCAAGCAAAACGAAATAGGAGCGCATATGAGATATGTGCGGGACCGAGAATAATGCGTGTATGTGATACCGTATTCCATTCTCGCGATGAATGTATCGAATGGTTGTATGTGATATAACCTAGTTATCGAATCAACGATTGATTCGATAAGTCGATACATTGGATATTAGTCGGTTATATGCGATATGACCGGATCGTTAAATCAAGCGTTGATTTAATGATTTAATGTATAATTATATATTTGATATATTACTTTGCATTAACTAATATTAGTTCACTTTAAAAGGATTTTCTCACTTGTATTGTGCAAGTTGTATATGTGATATACTTTTGTGCACAAGTTTGTATCATGTTTGATGTTACATGTTTCCTTGGGTTTGTGTAAAGATTAAACCATGGTTATATGAATGGTTAGGGTTTTCTCTTCTTATTCATTTATTTTTTTGTTTATTCATTTTGGAAAAGCATAAAGAGAAAATGGTTTCTTCTTTGTTTCTTTCTTGAAGCTTCTTGAAGACTTTGACCAAGTGACCATTTTGTCTCATACTTAACCCTAACCATTCCACTTAACCATGATTCATTCTCTACACTTGACCATGGTTTGATTATGATAAGTATTCATTTTTCTTTTCAATTTAAAAAACTTATCATATTCATTCTTTCTTCTTCTTCTTCTTCATCACATGAAGAAAGCTTGCTACAACAATGGCAACTTGAGAAAACAAGTGAGAAATCCAATTCTAAAGTGAACCCACCTCCTATTTCTTCATCCTCTACCTCTTGCCAAGTAGTATAGGGTGTTTCCTTCACAAGTTTTCATGGCTTGGTGAAGTTGGAGCTTGATCTTGTGATGCCTCGACGTAGATCATCTTCGGCACGAAGCCGACGACCTTGCCCGCCCATTTCTCCGATGAAGCCGACGCTAGAGCCCGGGTTTCCATTTGAACAGCGAGGAGACTTCATTGCGGAGCTATGGAGGTGGAGGACCGGATCTACAAAGGTTGTATTTCCGTTCTCTTAGTAAAGTAGTTTACTAGTTGCATCTTTCGCCTAAAATCTAGTTAACGATGCGTATTAGGGTTTCTCGGCACCCGTAAAATTTGAAATTGGCATGGTTGATGCCTTGTGAGACCTCTTGAGAGTGCCTAGGAACCCTACAGTGGTATCAGAGCCTAGCTAGAGCCTTAGGCGATGCGTAGACGAAGTTTGAAACCCGAACGAACCCGAAACCCTAACACAAACATGCTCTCTGGACTTTTTCTAAAATCTGGAGTTTTTCCAAATTAAAAATATGCAGAAAAATCAGCAAGAAATTCTAAGGGTTACTGTAAAATTCGTGTGCCTAATTCCATCAATGAGCCGCGGTTCCGCGGCACGAGCATGGCTCGTGCGGCGGTTCCGCGGCGGTTTTGTCTTATGTGGCATCGAATTTTGCACAGTAATTCATAATTTGCAGTGCTGGTTTTCCTGGGAATTTTTAATATTTATTTAAGAGTTGAGTTTTCTGGGTTGTATTGGGGACTCGGTGTATCGATCGGGAAGTTTAACTTCGTCTGTGTTTTTCCGGATAAATTTTAGATTATGTTAAAAAGTTCGACCGGATATAAATACCCAATTTTTCCCCTGTCGGGAAATTTCCAAGTGTTGGATCTTTCCGTGGTTTAAAGACGTTCTAAGTAGTGCAAGTAACGCGATGGACCCTCTAGAAGACAACAAACCTTAACTCGATTATGTGACCGTCTTGAACTGCCCTTTGAACCTTAGGGTTTGGGGCAGTACGGCGTGCCACATGTGAGGCGTTGGCTTGACCCTTCTACGGCTGGACCGTTGGTACTGAGGCACGAACTGAATGTTTTTAGACTTGTTTCATGTGTTGATCTGTTTTGGGAAAACTTGGGTGTTCGATTGTTCGATCAGAAAGTTTAACATTTTCTATTTATCTGGAATGGGATACAATAATTGGAATTCACAAGTAGTTATGAGATAACTGAATGACTGTTATAAACATAGCAGTTTAGTCTCACTTGATCGATTGCCACGGAATTTTGATGTGATCAAAAGTCCGTCGCAATCACGTAGCGTACGCGGATACTCGCCGGGTAAACTTAATAGACAGCTACACCCCATAGCCCCGACCAAGTGACTGTAGGAGAACCCTGTCACCGAAAGCATCCGTTCGGGTGCTCGCGGTAGCGGTGTTCCGCCTTGGTGCACTTCGTCGACGGTATCGGGGGTGCGGCCGTCTGCTGAAGTTTACGACGAGCATTCGATCAGGATGTCGGGAATCTTATTGAATTGCCCGACTTGATATTGAAAAGTGTTTTCGATTTTGAGACTAAAATGCGGGGTTTATAATTGTTAGACATACGATGTCTAAGTAATTCATTTGATTAGGCATGCGATGTCTAAGGAGATTGCGGATTCCAACTGTTGTAGTTTTATACTTTCTTTTCTGTGACCGTAAGTGTAATATGTGATATCGCCGGTTTCGTTGCTATATGTCAACGACAATTGGGATGCGCATATTTACTTACGTTGATGACATGTGATGTTATGTGTTGCTGGATATCATATATTGGATCGTCGTGTTTGAATAGCCGGGGGTTTTTATGTGAGATGAGTGTTTTTCATTTTCATTCATGTAAAAACTTGTATGTAATATTCTTTTATTGGGGCACTTCCAGGTTGCGGAAGATGTCACCCTTTGTATATTATTTACTTTTCCGCACTAGGATAGACCCAAGGAGGGGAGCACAAGTAACCGGGTTCTGGAGTCCAGTGGGAGACCAACTCGAGGAGTCGAGTCCGGGTCTCCTAACTCTAGAATTGGTAGGGTTGCTTGCCGCTCTCGTAGGGGTCTAGGGGTGTGGGTTTGGCTATTCATCGCGACCATGGAATCCGTGTTTTATACTGGCTCGTATTGAAAACACGGACGTCCTAGTATATCCAATATTTCATATGTATCTTCTGCTGTGATTTATCTGTGATGTGATCATGTGATGTTCTGTGACAGATATAGTATATAGTATATATGATATATTATATAAACGTTGCTTATGTTTTACACCCGCGCTAGCCCTGCCCCGCTCTGCCGTTAGTTACCTAACCTAACGGTGCAGACGGGATATCGAGGCGAATGCGGATGGCATAAGCGTACGTTATATTTATCTGTGATGTTTAGGTACTTAAATGATGGGACTTCATTAATGTGATTAATGAAATAAAAGAAACCTAAGATGTTGTAGAATCGAATTTCAAAATAAAACAGGTAGCTACAGTTCTTGCTTTGCACAGCGGTATATGTGTTATATCCTGCACCTTATTCGATGAGGAAAGGACCGAGATCCCTTCACCGGGAGTGACTCCTTTAGCAATAACTGGCAGATGCTACACACTCGGTTTGTCTTTTGATTGCTTTTAAGAGTTTTTACTTTGCACAGTGATATGTATGATATATCCCGCACCTCATTCGAAGAGGAAAGGACCGACGATCCCTTCACCGGGAGTGACTCCTTTAGCAAAACTAGAAAAGCCTCAAAAGCACTCCATTTTTAAAATCATTTGATTCTACAACGATATCAAGTTCATTACGCAATAGGTTTTTAGAAAAACCTGTCGTAGCCCTCCGTCATTTCAGATAAGTTGTATATAGCATTCGTGCTGCATTTGTTGGCTTTCGTCAAGGTGCAGTGTGCGGTAGCTATATGCTGCTTATCTGCTGCATACGATGCGATTGGATTAGGGTAGTCGTGCGGCTTTGTTGGCTTTCGTCAAGGGTCGTGCGGGTGGGTTTAATTCAATCAAGAAATGTACGGGTTGAACTTGACTAGCGGGCTATGGTTTGTTGGCTTTCGTCAAGGTCATAGCAGGTTAGGGGCAAAATATTATCGGGAATTTCAAGTGTTGAAATTTGCAATGAGATTGCATACCTTCTATGAGATAGTTGGATCCCGATACCCACTGCGAGTAATTGTTACTCCTGGGAGAGTTTTACACATTACAATTAGCCGATCAAGTAGGTGTCTAGAAAGGTGTTAACGAGGTTACGCCTCTGGGAAAATGAGGTTTACATTAATTAGGTTCTTTGCGAAAGCATGGGGGACCTCCCTCAAAGTACCGACACTGGCCTGACTGAAAGATCGACGAACTTGTAGTTTGTAATTAATCCCGGCTAGTCTTTCCTTTTAAGGTTTGAAGGAAGATTTGATTAAAACAGTGGGAGCCATCCTGATTAGATAAAATAATAACCAATCTATTCTTGAAAGAGCGCACGCTGAGTGTTTTCTTCTCTCTCTCTCCAGGTAGCGACCATATCACGCCTTAATCAAGATAATAATACGGAATATTGACCGAACGCGCTTGTTATACTGAGCTGGGGAACGATTGGTCCCGCTCCAACTTATAATTGTTATAAGACAGAGCAGGAAATTGGGGATTAACAGAATTCCCGTGCCGCCCAAACGAAGAGAGTGCATGCTGATGCATCATCTTCGGGTGTGTTCGTTACAAAGAACTGTTTCTCAGAATCCTCCGCATCCTGGGTATGTGATACCAGATCAGGATCCCAGATATGTAATCTGTTACATAGGGCTACAGGTAGGTAGAGAACTGAGAACGGGTGATAAGTTTCATGAGGCAGAAAACGGGGCAAGTGTTGCAGCCAAGTCTGTTGGTCACTGTCACCCTGTATTCCAAATACATTGATTCTGAACGAATGTTATAGATACCGAACCTGATATACAAAATCATATCAGTCTCTTTATTAGTAAAGAAAGGATATAATTTTGTATTGTTGGATAATGTTTTGAACATTTCCTATATCAAAAGTTGATCGGTTCAGGCACGTTAACTAAAAGCATTGAAGTTCTAAATCAAACTACAGTTCCTAGTATACGGAACACACACAAGAGGAAGAGTTCAGAAATGAACGGATCCTTCTTGAGGCATTATAGACTAGGTCATATCAATGCGACCCGACTAGCTGAAGTTACATGAAGATGCATATTTAAATCAGTTTGAATTTACATCTTGTGAAACTTGCCAGTCATGTCACAGAGATAAGATGACCATAGCTCCGTTTACTAGAAACAGAGAAAGAGTTAGTGAACTCTTGGGATGATACATGTTGATGTATGTAAAGTCCCCTGTCTACAAATGCCAAGACCGGTTCTTTGTACTTCATTAAATTCTCTGATGATCTCTTTTGATTCAGACGTATGTTCCTGTTGAAACACAAGTCCGAACCTTTTGAGATATTCACAGAATATAAGTTAGAAGTAGAGAACCAAAATACGGGTATAAGTATTATGTCCTTTGATGAGATCAAGGAGGAGAATACTTGAGCACGGAATTCCTGGATTATTCTAAAGGAGAATGAGATTCTCTCTCAGCATTACTCCTCCGTATACACCATGGCACGATGATATATCGGGGCGGAGCAATCACACCCTATGTGATAAGGTGTGCTCTATGATGAGTAATACTGAGTTACCTGTTTCCTTTTTGGGAGTTATGCACTTGAGAAGCTGCATACCTATTGAATAGGGTTCAAATCAAATCAGTTGCCTACCATTTCATATGTGATATGATAAGGGAAGAGCCCATATCTTAAGTTAGTTAAGATTTGGGGTTGTCCGGCCTATGTCTAAAAGCAAAATCCGGACAAGCTCGAGGCAAGATCTGTTATGTAGAACTGGAAATATTCCAGCTATACAAACTGCAGCTGATGATTTGATAGAACCAAAGAATTCAGTAGATTCCAACGAACCTCAGCCTCTCCGCCGATCTAGTAGGGTTCCTCATCCGCCTGAGAGATACTTCGGTTTCTCGATGACAGTGGGAGTGAGGATTGCATCATGAGATGATGACCCAACTAGTTTCGAGCTGGCCATCGAGAGTAGGGACTCTATAAGAATGGCTGGATGCTTAGCGATCTGAGATGGAATCCTTATACACCGACAAAGTATGGACTTTGGTTGCTATATCTGAAGGGTTAAATCCCCATCAGGAGCAAGTAAATCTTGAGAAGATTACTTGGTGTACTTGGAGAAGTTGAGACTTTCAAAGCTAGACTTGTTAAAGTTTTTCGTCATAGACCAGGCGTGGATTATGATGAAACCTTTTCAAGTGGCTATGCTTAAGTCCATCCAGATCCTACTTGCCACGGCTACATACCATGACTACGATATCTGGCGGTTGGGTGCCATGACTGCTTTTCTAAATGATGTTTTAGAAGAGAACGTCTATAAGTACACAGCCAGAGGGCTTCGTAGACAGTGAGAGCAGCGGAAACGTGTACAAGATGCTCTATATGATAAAGCAGGTATCGCGGAGTTGGAACATCTGTTTTGATGTGGTAGTCAAAGAGTTTGACTTCATCAAAATGGTAGATGAACCTTGTATAAACAAAAAGGTAGTAGGGAGTATGGTGATGATCATCGTAGAGTACGTGGATGACATACTCATGATAGGGAAGGAGTTTCCTATGCTACGCTCGTTCAATCTCCGCTTATCACCATGATTCTCCATATAGGATCAAAAGTGATACCTTCTAAATCCTGGATTTTTGATCTATGAGATAGATCTAATTGGATATTAGGATACTCACTAGTTGTAGTGAGATGGTATCAGTCGATCATGGGGAGAATCACTGGAAGGGTTCCAGAGTGATAAGGACGACTGAAAGTCAGTCGCAGGCATTGTCTTTACCCTCAGTAAAGGGACGGTATGTTGGAAGAGTTCCAAGCTAGATACCGTGACATACTAGACAATAAAGGCAGGATACATCGCTACTTAAGATGCTACCCAAAGAGGCTGTCTGGGTGTATATATGTTCATGAGATGAACTTAGTTCCTCCCATTGTGTGACAATGGAGTTGTGGCTTATGCCAAGGAACGCCCGTCCCATCAGTGATCCAGACATATTCTAAGGCAGTATCACCTGATCATGGAGATGGTTGATCTCCAGGGTGATCGAGGTTAGGAGAGTAGACTCTGAGGACAACACGGCGGATCCACTCACGAAGGCCTATTCCCAGAGAGAGATTTTTATGGGATGGTTGAGTATGAGATACTGCAACCACTGCTACAGATGGCCCTAGTGCAAGTGGGAGATTGTTAGTCATATGTATGCCCTAGAGGCCATTGCTATACATAGGATGTATAGCATAGTGGATGCTGGGACATATATAGGGAGGACTTTCTTGCTCGACATGATAGTATGCTATCTGGTTGATCTTTACCTTAACGTGTTCACTGATTGTCTCTCTGTTACATGTTGGTAAAGCCCTTAGGATGTGTACTTGACTACCTGGACTATGATGCAGATCATACTAGTGGGGACAAATATTTTATAAGTACATCCTTCAAAGTCCCTAGTCGTGGGTGTATCGAGACGGGGCATCGATATACCAGAGTAGACTAGCGTATACCTTCTCGACCCATACAGATGGGCGATGGATGATCCCATATCCTTTGGTGTTTGATATCAGAGATGATATACGGGTGCTCAGTGAAGACTGGGTACACTGGACGGACTCACCGAGAACTCCCAGATGGTATTATACCTTACGTCAGATGGCAGTTCTCTGGTGACACTGGTACAGAATAGTCTGTTGACCCGAGATCGTCATAGAGTCTTGTGTGGTTCCCACTGTGCTTTGATTTCCACCTTACCACGTCCAAGAGGGCGTGCAAAATGGTGGTTTTTAGGTACAGTCCCGAATCACATGGAGGCAATGAGCGATAGGAGGGGATTCGTCTCTCCCGGTATAGGGAGTTGATGTTGCGCTGTGTTCGATTTGCTATAACCGGAAATCCCTGGCCAGGGTTGCTGAGATTTACTGGTAAGTGTTACCAGTAGTTTCTCGAATTGTTATAGACCTCATATCGACATGACTTATCAAGCTATTGGGGTCTGACGTTTACCACCCCTAGGCGAGATATGCGACATATCAGACGATCAGACCGGACTGTACGGTAAGTGTTACTGGTTGGATTCACAGGAGTGTGAGCGGGCTTGCTCGTCGATCTTCTGATCGCTCAATACCCGGGTGGCCGTTGCGTTTAGCAGACCGCTTGCGGCTTGTGGGTGTTTGATATGATCATCACCTGCTGCCGGCGTATTGACGAGTCTTTAGAGTCCTACACAGAGGTTTCCTGGATCAAGCAAAACGAAATAGGAGCGCATATGAGATATGTGCGGGACCGAGAATAATGCGTGTATGTGATATCGTATTCCATTCTCGCGATGAATGTATCGAATGGTTGTATGTGATATAACCTAGTTATCGAATCAACGATTGATTCGATAAGTCGATACATTGGATATTAGTCGGTTATATGCGATATGACCGGATCGTTAAATCAAGCGTTGATTTAATGATTTAATGTATAATTAGATATTTGATATATTACTTTGCATTAACTAATATTAGTTCACTTTAAAAGGATTTTCTCACTTGTATTGTGCAAGTTGTATATGTGATATACTTTTGTGCACAAGTTTGTATCATGTTTGATGTTACATGTTTCCTTGGGTTTGTGTAAAGATTAAACCATGGTTATATGAATGGTTAGGGTTTTCTCTTCTTATTCATTTATTTATTTGTTTATTCATTTTGGAAAAGCATAAAGAGAAAATGGTTTCTTCTTTGTTTCTTTCTTGAAGCTTCTTGAAGACTTTGACCAAGTGACCATTTTGTCTCATACTTAACCCTAACCATTCCACTTAACCATGATTCATTCTCTACACTTGACCATGGTTTGATTATGATAAGTTTTCATTTTTCTTTTCAATTTAAAAAACTTATCATATTCATTCTTTCTTCTTCTTCTTCTTCATCACATGAAGAAAGCTTGCTACAACAATGGCAACTTGAGAAAACAAGTGAGAAATCCAATTCTAAAGTGAACCCACCTCCTATTTCTTCATCCTCTACCTCTTGCCAAGTAGTATAGGGTGTTTCCTTCACAAGTTTTCATGGCTTGGTGAAGTTGGAGCTTGATCTTGTGATGCCTCGACGTAGATCATCTTCGGCACGAAGCCGACGACCTTGCCCGCCCATTTCTCCGATGAAGCCGACGCTAGAGCCCGGGTTTCCATTTGAACAGCGAGGAGACTTCATTGCGGAGCTATGGAGGTGGAGGACCGGATCTACAAAGGTTGTATTTCCGTTCTCTTAGTAAAGTAGTTTACTAGTTGCATCTTTCGCCTAAAATCTAGTTAACGATCCGTATTAGGGTTTCTCGGCACCCGTAAAATTTGAAATTGGCATGGTTGATGCCTTGTGAGACCTCTTGAGAGTGCCTAGGAACCCTACAGTGGTATCAGAGCCTAGCTAGAGCCTTAGGCGATGCGTAGACGAAGTTTGAAACCCGAACGAACCCGAAACCCTAACACAAACATGCTCTCTGGACTTTTTCTAAAATCTGGAGTTTTTCCAAATTAAAAATATGCAGAAAAATCAGCAAGAAATTCTAAGGGTTACTGTAAAATTCGTGTTCCTAATTCCATCAATGAGCCGCGGTTCCGCGGCACGAGCATGGCTCGTGCGGCGGTTCCGCGGCGGTTTTGTCTTATGTGGCATCGAATTTTGCACAGTAATTCATAATTTGCAGTGCTGGTTTTCCTGGGAATTTTTAATATTTATTCAAGAGTTGAGTTTTCTGGGTTGTATTGGGGACTCGGTGTATCGATCGGGAAGTTTAACTTCGTCTGTGTTTTTCCGGATAAATTTTAGATTATGTTAAAAAGTTCGACCGGATATAAATACCCAATTTTTCCCCTGTCGGGAAATTTCCAAGTGTTGGATCTTTCCGTGGTTTAAAGACGTTCTAAGTAGTGCAAGTAACGTGATGGACCCTCTAGAAGACAACAAACCTTAACTCGATTATGTGACCGTCTTGAACTGCCCTTTGAACCTTAGGGTTTGGGGCAGTACGGCGTGCCACATGTGAGGCGTTGGCTTGACCCTTCTACGGCTGGACCGTTGGTACTGAGGCACGAACTGAATGTTTTTAGACTTGTTTCATGTGTTGATCTGTTTTGGGAAAACTTGGGTGTTCGATTGTTCGATCAGAAAGTTTAACATTTTCTATTTATCTGGAATGGGATACAATAATTGGAATTCACAAGTAGTTATGAGATAACTGAATGACTGTTATAAACATAGCAGTTTAGTCTCACTTGATCGATTGCCACGGAATTTTGATGTGATCAAAAGTCTGTCGCAATCACGTAGCGTACGTGGATACTCGCCGGGTAAACTTAATAGACAGCTACACCCCATAGCCCCGACCAAGTGACTGTAGGAGAACCCCGTCGCCGAAAGCATCCGTTCGGGTGCTCGCGGTAGCGGTGTTCCGCCTTGGTGCACTTCGTCGACGGTATCGGGGGTGCGGCCGTCTGCTGAAGTTTACGACGAGCATTCGATCAGGATGTCGGGAATCTTGTTGAATTGTCCGACTTGATATTGAAAAGTGTTTTCGATTTTGAGACTAAAATGCGGGGTTTATAATTGTTAGACATGCGATGTCTAAGTAATTCATTTGATTAGGCATGCGATGTCTAAGGAGATTGCGGATTCCAACTGTTGTAGTTTTATACTTTCTTTTCTGTGACCGTAAGTGTAATATGTGATATCGCCGGTTTCGTTGCTATATGTCAACGACAATTGGGATGCGCATATTTACTTACGTTGATGACATGTGATGTTATGTGTTGCTGGATATCATATATTGGATCGTCGTGTTTGAATAGCCGGGGGTTTTTATGTGAGATGAGTGTTTTTCATTTTCATTCATGTAAAAACTTGTATGTAATATTCTTTTATTGGGGCACTTCCAGGTTGCGGAAGATGTCACCCTTTGTATATTATTTACTTTTCCGTACTAGGATAGACCCAAGGAGGGGAGCACAAGTAACCGGGTTCTGGAGTCCAGTGGGAGACCAACTCGAGGAGTCGAGTCCGGGTCTCCTAACTCTAGAATTGGTAGGGTTGCTTGCCGCTCTCGTAGGGGTCTAGGGGTGTGGGTTTGGCTATTCATCGCGACCGTGGAATCCGTGTTTTATACTGGCTCGTATTGAAAACACGGACGTCCTAGTATATCCAATATTTCACATGTATCTTCTGCTGTGATTTATCTGTGATGTGATCATGTGATGTTCTGTGACAGATATAGTATATAGTATATATGATATATTATATAAACGTTGCTTATGTTTTACACCCGCGCTAGCCCTGCCCCGCTCTGCCGTTAGTTACCTAACCTAACGGTGCAGACGGGATATCGAGGCGAATGCGGATGGCATAAGCGTACGTTATATTTATCTGTGATGTTTAGGTACTTAAATGATGGGACTTCATTAATGTGATTAATGAAATAAAAGAAACCTAAGATGTTGTAGAATCGAATTTCAAAATAAAACAGGTAGCTACAGTTCTTGCTTTGCACAGCGGTATATGTGTTATATCCTGCACCTTATTCGATGAGGAAAGGACCGAGATCCCTTCACCGGGAGTGACTCCTTTAGCAATAACTGGCAGATGCTACACACTCGGTTTGTCTTTTGATTGCTTTTAAGAGTTTTTGCTTTGCACAGTGATATGTATGATATATCCCGCACCTCATTCGAAGAGGAAAGGACCGACGATCCCTTCACCGGGAGTGACTCCTTTAGCAAAACTAGAAAAGCCTCAAAAGCACTCCATTTTTAAAATCATTTGATTCTACAACGATATCAAGTTCATTACGCAATAGGTTTTTAGAAAAACCTGTCGTAGCCCTCCGTCATTTCAGATAAGTTGTATATAGTATTCGTGCTGCATTTGTTGGCTTTCGTCAAGGTGCAGTGTGCGGTAGCTATATGCTGCTTATCTGCTGCATACGATGCGATTGGATTAGAGTAGTCGTGCGGCTTTTTTGGCTTTCGTCAAGGGTCGTGCGGGTGGGTTTAATTCAATCAAGAAATGTACGGGTTGAACTTGACTAGCGGGCTATGGTTTGTTGGCTTTCGTCAAGGTCATAGCAGGTTAGGGGCAAAATATTATCGGGAATTTCAAGTGTTGAAATTTGCAATGAGATTGCATACCTTCTATGAGATAGTTGGATCCCGATACCCACTGCGAGTAATTGTTACTCCTGGGAGAGTTTTACACATTACAATTAGCCGATCAAGTAGGTGTCTAGAAAGGTGTTAACGAGGTTACGCCTCTGGGAAAATGAGGTTTACATTAATTAGGTTCTTTGCGAAAGCACGGGGGACCTCCCTCAAAGTACCGACAATGGCCTGGCTGAAAGATCGGCGAACTTGTAGTTTGTAATTAATCCCGGCTAGTCTTTCCTTTTAAGGTTTGAAGGAAGATTTGATTAAAACAGTGGGAGCCATCCTGATTAGATAAAATAATAACCAATCTATTCTTGAAAGAGCGCACGCTGAGTGTTTTCTTCTCTCTCTCTCCAGGTAGCGACCATATCACGCCTTAATCAAGATAATAATACGGAATATTGACCGAACCCGCTTGTTATACTGAGCTGGGGAACGATTGGTCCCGCTCCAACTTATAATTGTTATAATACAGAGCAGGAAATTGGGGATTAACAGAATTCCCGTGCCGCCCAAACGAAGAGAGTGCATGCTGATGCATCATCTTCGGGTGTGTTCGTTACAAAGAACTGTTTCTCAGAATCCTCCGCATCCTGGGTATGTGATACCAGATCAGGATCCCAGATATGTAATCTGTTACATAGGGCTACAGGTAGGTAGAGAACTGAGAACGGGTGATAAGTTTCATGAGGCAGAAAACGGGGCAAGTGTTGCAGCCAAGTCTGTTGGTCACTGTCACCCTGTATTCCAAATACATTGATTCTGAACGAATGTTATTAGATACCGAACCTGATATACAAAATCATATCAGTCTCTTTATTAGTAAAGAAAGGATATAATTTTGTATTGTTGGATAATATTTTGAACATTTCCTATATCAAAAGTTGATCGGTTCAGGCACGTTAACTAAAAGCATTGAAGTTCTAAATCAAACTACAGTTCCTAGTATACGGAACACACAAAAGAGGAAGAGTTCAGAAATGAACGGATCCTTCTTGAGGCATTATAGACTAGGTCATATCAATGCGACCCGACTAGCTGAAGTTACATGAAGATGCATATTTAAATCAGTTTGAATTTACATCTTGTGAAACTTGCCAGTCATGTCACAGAGATAAGATGACCATAGCTCCGTTTACTAGAAACAGAGAAAGAGTTAGTGAACTCTTGGGATGATACATGTTGATGTATGTAAAGTCCCCTGTCTACAAATGCCAAGACCGGTTCTTTGTACTTCATTAAATTCTCTGATGATCTCTTTTGATTCAGACGTATGTTCCTGTTGAAACACAAGTCCGAACCTTTTGAGATATTCACAGAATATAAGTTAGAAGTAGAGAACCAAAATACGGGTATAAGTATTATGTCCTTTGATGAGATCAAGGAGGAGAATACTTAAGCACGGAATTCCTGGATTATTCTAAAGGAGAATGAGATTCTCTCTCAGCATTACTCCTCCGTATACACCATGGCACGATGATATATCGGGGCGGAGCAATCACACCCTATGTGATAAGGTGTGCTCTATGATGAGTAATACTGAGTTACCTGTTTCCTTTTTGGGAGTTATGCACTTGAGAAGCTGCATACCTATTGAATAGGGTTCAAATCAAATCAGTTGCCTACCATTTCATATGTGATATGATAAGGGAAGAGCCCATATCTTAAGTTAGTTAAGATTTGGGGTTGTCCGGCCTATGTCTAAAAGCAAAATCCGGACAAGCTCGAGGCAAGATCTGTTATGTAGAACTGGAAATGTTCCAGCTATACAAACTGCAGCTGATGATTTGATAGAACCAAAGAATTCAGTAGATTCCAACGAACCTCAGCCTCTCCGCCGATCTAGTAGGGTTCCTCATCCGCCTGAGAGATACTTCGGTTTCTCGATGACAGTGGGAGTGAGGATTGCATCATGAGATGATGACCCAACTAGTTTCGAGCTGGCCATCGAGAGTAGGGACTCTATAAGAATGGCTGGATGCTTAGCGATCTGAGATGGAATCCTTATACACCGACAAAGTATGGACTTTGGTTGCTATATCTGAAGGGTTAAATCCCCATCAGGAGCAAGTAAATCTTGAGAAGATTACTTGGTGTACTTGGAGAAGTTGAGACTTTCAAAGCTAGACTTGTTAAAGTTTTTCGTCATAGACCAGGCGTGGATTATGATGAAACCTTTTCAAGTGGCTATGCTTAAGTCCATCCAGATCCTACTTGCCACGGCTACATACCATGACTACGATATCTGGCGGTTGGGTGCCATGACTGCTTTTCTAAATGATGTTTTAGAAGAGAACGTCTATAAGTACACAGCCAAAGGGCTTCGTAGACAGTGGGAGCAGCGGAAACGTGTACAAGATGCTCTATAGGATAAAGCAGGTATCGCGGAGTTGGAACATCTGTTTTGATGTGGTAGTCAAAGAGTTTGACTTCATCAAAATGGTAGATGAACCTTGTATAAACAAAAAGGTAGTAGGGAGTATGGTGATGATCATCGTAGAGTACGTGGATGACATACTCATGATAGGGAAGGAGTTTCCTATGCTACGCTCGTTCAATCTCCGCTTATCACCATGATTCTCCATATAGGATCAAAAGTGATACCTTCTAAATCCTGGATTTTTTATCTATGAGATAGATCTAATTGGATATTAGGATACTCACTAGTTGTAGTGAGATGGTATCAGTCGATCATGGGGAGAATCACTGGAAGGGTTCCAGAGTGATAAGGACGACTGAAAGTCAGTCGCAGGCATTGTCTTTACCCTCAGTAAAGGGACGGTATGTTGGAAGAGTTCCAAGCTAGATACCACGACATACTAGACAATAAAGGCAGGATACATCGCTACTTAAGATGCTACCCAAAGAGGCTGTCTGGGTGTATATATGTTCATGAGATGAACTTAGTTCCTCCCATTGTGTGACAATGGAGTTGTGGCTTATGCCAAGGAACGCCCGTCCCATCAGTGATCCAGACATATTCTAAGGCAGTATCACCTGATCATGGAGATGGTTGATCTCCAGGGTGATCGAGGTTAGGAGAGTAGACTCTGAGGACAACACGGCGGATCCACTCACGAAGGCCTATTCACAGAGAGAGATTTTTATGGGATGGTTGAGTATGAAATACTGCAACCACTGCTACAGATGGCCCTAGTGCAAGTGGGAGATTGTTAGTCATATGTATGCCCTAGAGGCCATTGCTATACATAGGATGTATAGCATAGTGGATGCTGGGACATATATAGGGAGGACTTTCTTGCTCGACATGATAGTATGCTATCTGGTTGATCTTTACCTTAACGTGTTCACTGATTGTCTCTCTGTTACATGTTGGTAAAGCCCTTAGGATGTGTACTTGACTACCTGGACTATGATGCAGATCATACTAATGGGGACAGATAGTCTATAAGTACATCCTTCAAAGTCCCTAGTCGTGGGTGTATCGAGACGGGGCATCGATATACCAGAGTAGACTAGCGTATACCTTCTCGACCCATACAGATGGGCGATGGATGATCCCATATCCATTGGTGTTTGACATCAGAGATGATATACGGGTGCTCAGTGAAGACTGGGTACACTGGACGGACACGCCGAGAACTCCCAGATGGTATTATACCTTACGTCAGATGGCAGTTCTCTGGTGACACTGGTACAGAGTAGTCTGTTGACCCGAGATCGTCATAGAGTCTTGTGTGGTTCCCACTGTGCTTTGATTTCCACCTTACCACGTCCAAGAGGGCGTGCAAAACGGTGGTTTTTGGGTACAGTCCCGAATCACATGGAGGCAATGAGCGATAGGAGGGGATTCGTCTCTCCCGGTATAGGGAGTTGATGTTGCGCTGTGTTCGATTGGCTATAACCGGAAATCCCTGGCCAGGGTTGCTGAGATTTACTGGTAAGTGTTACCAGTAGTTTCTCGAATTGTTATAGACCTCATATCGACACGACTTATCAAGCTATTGGGGTCTGACGTTTACCACCCCTAGGCGAGATATGCGACATATCAGATGATCAGACCGGACTGTACGGTAAGTGTTACTGGTTGGATTCACAAGAGTGTGAGCGGGCTTGCTCGTTGATCTTCTGATCGCTCAATACCCGGGTGGCCGTTACGTTTAGCAGACCGCTTGCGGCTTGTGAGTGTTTGATATGATCATCACCTGCTGCCGGCGTATTGACGAGTCTTTAGAGTCCTACACAGAGGTTTCCTGGCTCAAGCAAAACGAAATAGGAGCGCATATGAGATATGTGCGGGACCGAGAATAATGCGTGTATGTGATACCGTATTCCATTCTCGCGATGAATGTATCGAATGGTTGTATGTGATATAACCTAGTTATCGAATCAACGATTGATTCGATAAGTCGATACATTGGATATTAGTCGGTTATATGCGATATGACCGGATCGTTAAATCAAGCGTTGATTTAATGATTTAATGCATAATTATATATTTGATATATTACTTTGCATTAACTAATATTAGTTCACTTTAAAAGGATTTTCTCACTTGTATTGTGCAAGTTGTATATGTGATATACTTTTGTGCACAAGTTTGTATCATGTTTGATGTTACATGTTTCCTTGGGTTTGTGTAAAGATTAAACCATGGTTATATGAATGGTTAGGGTTTTCTCTTCTTATTCATTTATTTATTTGTTTATTCATTTTGGAAAAGCATAAAGAGAAAATGGTTTCTTCTTTGTTTCTTTCTTGAAGCTTCTTGATGACTTTGACCAAGTGACTATTTTGTCTCATACTTAACCCTAACCATTCCACTTAACCATGATTCATTCTCTACACTTGACCATGGTTTGATTATGATAAGTATTCATTTTTCTTTTCAATTTAAAAAACTTATCATATTCATTCTTTCTTCTTCTTCTTCTTCATCACATGAAGAAAGCTTGCTACAACAATGGCAACTTGAGAAAACAAATGAGAAATCCAATTCTATAGTGAACCCACCTCCTATTTCTTCATCCTCTACCTCTTGCCAAGTAGTATAGGGTGTTTCCTTCACAAGTTTTCATGGTTTGGTGAAGTTGGAGCTTGATCTTGTGATGCCTCGACGTAGATCATCTTCGGCACGAAGCCGACGACCTTGCCCGCCCATTTCTCCGATGAAGCCGACGCTAGAGCCCGGGTTTCCATTTGGACAGCGAGGAGACTTCATTGCGGAGCTATGGAGGTGGAGGACCGGATCTACAAAGGTTGTATTTCCGTTCTCTTAGTAAAGTAGTTTACTAGTTGCATCTTTCGCCTAAAATCTAGTTAACGATCCGTATTAGGGTTTCTCGGCACCCGTAAAATTTGAAATTGGCATGGTTGATGCCTTGTGAGACCTCTTGAGAGTGCCTAGGATCCCTACATGAAGAAGTGAGTATGAAATATGTTGTGTCAGCATGTCATTTAATATAAATATGACAAGCTTATTTAGCATGCGATTTTATCGTAATATATGTGAACAAGTATAGTAATATATGACAAGTAGATATGCATGACAGCATAAAATGAGCATGGAAAACAAATGTAACATGGCCGTGTAGTGTAAGTATAGTGAACATACAGTGAATGTAAGTGTCTTAACAGGTCTCAACTTGGGTACACTAATTTAACGTAAGTTCAATGATGAATATCAACCAATCTCAAGAGTGTTCTCGAACCCAACAGGCTGTAATCTAGGGGTAAGTAACCACGAGCCCGAATCAAGTGTTAGTAGCGGGACTTCAACCATGTGTTGAAGTATTCCAAACTCAATAGGCTGTAATCCAGGAGCAAGGAAACACGGGCCTTCGTGATAGCTTACTTGTGTTAGTAGACATAGATTTATGATCTTGTTGGACTTTTGAGATTTCATTGGATTCACGCATGAACTATCCCAGCACCCTGTGTATGCTAAGTTACAGTTAAAATTACCAGTTTTGCTCGAATCCATGAATACATCAAGTTTGAGTTCTTGTTGATATCAAGTATTCATTTTAAGTATTCTTGTATTCATGTCATGTTGTATTCATGGTTCGAGTCGAGTCGAGTCATATATTCAGGTTTGATATTGAAGTTTGAATTCAGGTATTCAGGTTCATGTCAAGTATACATGTTTGAATTTAGATCCATGTTTGAATTGGATTCTGATTTGAGTTTGGATTCAGGTTTGATTTAGACTCAGACTTGAGTCAGACACTTGTAGCTGATTTAGATTCTGAATTAGGTTCGGGAGTTATCGGTAACTGCTGCACATGGACGGCAGGATTTGTGTTTTTTTCCAAAACAATTACCATTGATAACTCCGTTAAGTTTTCTACCTTAACTAAGCAAGCACTCACTTTCTCCGGCTCCGTAGGGCTCAAGAGAATTGATCCCGCTTAAACCTATATTTACTAAAGTCCTTAAATGTTGTTTTATATAACTCGAGAGGGTTTTAAGAAAAATGTTTTTAATATAGTTTCAAAATAATCTCGTGGAGTTATTTATATTATTTACGGTTTTCATGAATGTGAATTTTAAGGATTTAAGGTATTTTAGTAACAATTACTTAGCTTGAATAGCTCATGGTATTTTATTGTAAAACTTATTTTATATTGATATGTTGATGGTATTTTAGTGAAACTTGTGAACTTTCATCTTTAGAAAAAATATAAGTTTGTTATATTTGAAAATATATGGATTTATAATATTTATATAATTATTAAAAATTAAATTTTATTTAAATTAGAAAATGCGTTTTTCTTAAAAACCGTATTTAAAACCTTTCGAGATCGAATATTCCATGAGGAGGTCTCCATCTCGCTCTAGTAGCCCAAGAATGTGCGATAATCCGCACTATCCAATAGCGGGTCCCCTAAAAAGGGTTGTAGAGGTATATTTGCAAAGGAAATTAAAATACAATTTAAAAGAAACCCGGTCTTTATAGTAAATGGTATTTTCTTGTAATATTGTATTCGTGACAAAAAAAATACGTTCAAAGAGTATCGTGCTATGGAATTATATGTGTATGTGAGGGTTAGGTCATTACCCCGTGAAATTTTCTAAAGGTATGCTTTAAAAAAATACGAAAAGTGGTATTATCTAAAGTTCATGGTATTTTAATGAAAAAGTTAAATTAAAGTAATTATGTATGATGCTTTTGATTAATAGTTGGTTCTAAGCATTAGTTTTATGATTACAAGTATTGGGTAAGATTATGGATGAACAATGTTTAAGAAAAAGTAGAATTTTAGAGTTTTAGAAGAAAATGTCGGTTTTCACTCCACTTCCGACATATGTTTTGAAAAGAGATATTTCAAGGAGAAGAAGAGAGATTGAGAGGGACTTACCACTTGGTTATATTAAGAAGAGGTAGGAGAGGAGATTGTCGTCGTCGCGGGATCACCAGAATTTTCTTCGATCCTCGCTGGAAGTTGATAGCTTACCAACTTCTCTTCTGCTCCACTTGTATTTAAGAAATTTTGAGAATTTTGGCTAGAATTTTCAGAATGAGGATGGACTAGGGCATGAGGTAGTATTTATAGTAGGGAATTAGGGTTTTGGAATTAAAAGGGTGAATTAAAATGCATTAAAATTTGATTTAAAGGAGAAATTAAAAGTCTCTGTTTGATTGCAGAGCAATCAAACGGTGCAAAAGAGTTAGAGGTAGGGGAAGGGTCGTGTATGCAAAGCCCAGGGACAAATAGCCACAGTTCACCCGTTGGTGCCGGCCTAGGGGCATTTGGCCGGTCGATTTTGGGGGATGGGCTGTTGGATTCTTACCACGTATTCCTCTCAGTGTTAATACTCTTTTGCACATGTTTATTTTTTCTGACTTTTCATTTTTTGTGTGTATTGCACGTGTAAACTTTTGGGTTTCCAAAAAGTTTAAAAAGAAAATCAGAAAAAAATATTGTGTCTGATGGGATTTGAACACAGGGGCTACGTCACAGCAGTGCAAGGTGTTACCAGTGAGCTACAAGTTGTTTCTTGCTGTTCTTTAGCAAAAGTAACTTATAACTCCAACTCAGGCTGTGAAACTCTATTCTATATATTAACAGAAGAATTTCCGTACTAAGATTTCAGAGTCGTTACAGCCACGGAAAGCCCAGATGGCACCTCGATGCAGAAGTCACCTTCCTGCACGTGTATCCCAGCCGGAGGCGGCCGGGAGACCACCTTCTTGAGTCTCTTGGCCGGAGACTCGGTGGAGGAAGGCGCCTCCGGTCTCACATGGGAAGTCTGTTCCCGGGCATGTTTTTTCCCTCCACTCTTGCACTCCTCGGGGACAGACGGAGCGACGGAGACCCTTACGGAAGGACCCTGGCGGGGCTCCGCACTCGACACGGGCTTGGACGAGCTTCCGCCGCTGTCCATCCTTCCCTGCACCTTGGCGACCAGGGCGGCCATGATCTTTGATCGGTCCATGGACTCTGCGAAAGGAAACAAAAGGGGTTAGAGACAGAAGCAGCAATATATGCTAAGTCTAAATTGATCGGCCAAGACCTAACTCACCTCTGAATCTTGCGGGACTGAGTCCCGCCTAGCTCAAGGCCTGCTCGGAAAGCAAGGCATCAGCACGCTGGATCGGCTCCCACCGAGACACGACCCTCGCCTCCGGGGCATTGGACTGCTTGGTCTTTGAGCAATCTACCCTATGCCACTCGGTGGGCACTGGCCACTTCTCTCCCTTCGAAGGACCGACAAAGACGAACTACTCCTTCCACTTATGCATAGAAGAAGGGACAACCACTACCTCCGACCCGGTCGTCCTACCCTTATGCTTTTTAAAGGAGAAATAAACCCAACTCGGCTCATCCTTACGATTACCCGGGTGATTCTTATAACAGAGGAAGGACAGAAGAAGACCTAGGCTAAAGGGGATCTGATCAATTTTTAGCCGGACTAGGAATCCATGAAGAATCCTCTATGAATTCGGTGTTAGCTGGTTCGGGACGAGTTGGAAGCAATGAAGGACGGTATAAATCTTGGGTGAAAAGGGCAGATGCATTTCTACTCGGAAGGCTTCCAAGTACAGGGCGATCTCATTACCCTGTACCTGGTCTGCCCGTTCACTCTCACTGGTCAGACGTAGCAAGTAACCAGAAGGAATATGGTAGCGAGCCCGGATATCGGAAAGCTCGTCTGACCTGTTTAGTATCGAGACAGCGTCACGAGTTTTCTCAATACGCACTTTAGGGGCTTTTTTGGCCCCACGACGACGAAGAACAAGGGAATCGCCACCTCTTGGGGGCGAACCCGATGTGGAGAAAGAAATTTCTCGGCTATCAGAAGCCGAGGAAGATGAAGGTGACCCACTAAATTCGGCTTCAGAAGATGAAGCCTCATCACCTGACTCTACCCTAACTACATCTACTATAGGGTTAGGGAAAGACATTTGACCTGACTCATGGGAAGATTAGCTGGAGAAGAATTTGGACTGGGAATCCGATCTAAAAGCGGGAGCACCAAGCAATCCACAGACGACAGAAGGCGAGCGAAGCAAAGGTGTTACCTAGGGATAGGCCTCCCCTATTTATACACTCGACAAAGGCCATCTGGCAGCCCAGATCCGCTCCCGCCAAAATGAAGCGTCGCATCCAACGATTCAGATGGCGCCACACGGTATCCAACCATTGGGCGCTTCCCCCTTAACGCGGAACCAACCGGCGGAAACGACGTCTCACAATCCGCTATCCAAATACGCCTACGTGGCACAAGATCGACGGCCCGAACAAACGAAGCGACGCCTCCATTATGGCGCCACCCTTTCGGTGATCAGCTGACTTCATAGGGGATACGCCGAAAATTAAGGCGCACAGTGAGACGCCACATAGACTCGGAGATCGAATAAACGCAACCGCCAAACGCCATATCGTTTCCGGACAATCCACCACAAAGAATCCTCAGCACCCAGCTAAGCAGAGAAAGCCGAGCGGACCACTTTCGATCCGACCTATAAATGGGTTGGAACGAGAGTGGGAGGCTAATAATGATGCTCATAAGTGGAAATTCCCCAGATCACTATACGTAGAAGATGACATGTCATCCACGTAAGCCCGCTAGATTTCTGGGGGTTACAGAGCTGGAATAAGTATGATGTATTGGGGACATTCCTCGGTGCCTCGCCTCCGAGGCTGCACCCGAACTTTTAGAACACCTCCCCAGAGTATGTTCCCCTTCGGCTGACCGTCAGCCAATTGCTCGTCTCCGAGCTATCCTATAACCGAGACTCCTCAGCTCACTTGCTCGTCTCCGACCTATCCTATATCTGAGATTTCTCAGCATCTCTATTTGGCCGGGAGCAAGGAGCCCGAGCGCCCACGTAACGGCTCCGTGTATCTCGCCACGACGAGATCTCCGCCGCTCCACGTCTCGCATCCCACGCTAGCGTATCTCGCCATTAATGGGTGTATCCCGCCATCAACGCGAACGTGACGTAGGAGTGTAACGGACTGCGAGAATCTTGTATCGGCTCACTTCATGCGACCGCTATATAAACCTCTCTTCCAGATAACTCAGTTAACTCAAACTGAATCCAATACGCCGCTACTCAGCCTATCTATTTCTCGGTATTTACTTGATCGTCGGAGGGACTTACTGTGGTTTCCCACCTGGGACTTTCTTTGCAGGTAGCTCGGCGTCAACAATCCATTGAGATCCACACGCTCAATCTTCCACAACAAATCTCATCCGTTCAATCCCGTTGACCGTAAAATCGACGGAGAATAATATGTGAGGGGGATTCTGATCTCCACCAGTGGCACAAAGGAGTCATGAAATGAAAATGATTTAAGAACAAAAATGTAGGTGTCGAATCAACATCCATTTTGAGTGGAGAATGGCCCCCAGGTATTTGTGAATGTTAAATTTCTTTGAAGATTAGGGAATTAATTATTTTGTTGCTTTTTTTTTTTAATGTTGCATCCTTTTCAATGTTCTTAATTTTAATTTATCCTCAATTCAACCCTGTTTTTAATTTGTAAATTTTGCAATTCCTACAAGAGATTTCCAAAATTAATTTCAGAGGTTAAATTTTAATTTCAGTAGAAGTGCAAAGTAGTGTGGCAATTGTGGAGATGCCCATCCGTTCAACATATCAAGAACACCCACCATATCTAGAACACAAGATACTTGATTCAAAAACACGAAATGGTTTGCTAAAATTCCAAAATTCATGAGACATGGAACAAAATATGATATGGTTAGCCAAAATTACAAGATCTCATAAAATCCACGGCTCGCTTTTCATCTTATCTCTTTTGCTCTTATAGCATAAGAGAGGGGAGACACAACACTCACACTACAACTCTTAAGAAGGGAAATGTACATGTTATCTGAGTTAGAATTCTAAAAATAGCCGCCGTCCATTAATAGCTCATCCATTGGAACAATCGATCTAGATGTTCTATAGACGCGTAAACAAATACTTGACACACGTCTTTGTCCGTCTTTGTAACACGATTGGAACTCTAATTAATGCTATCAAAATAATAAAGTAATAAAAAAACGACCAATCCCATGTCATTAGAATATCGCATTTTGTTTCATTTGTAAAAATAACAATATGCAAAAAAAAAGGCGTGGAAACTCATGAATAATTCATAACGGTATATTTGATTCAGGGCCAGCATCAACAAAATCAAATAGTTCATCTCCGTCCTTTCAAGTGCGAGGAGACAATCCTAACTGAGATTCCCATTTGTAAATTGCTAATGAGAGAAATGCACATGTTTAATTTTTTCAGATAATAAATCTTTCGAATTCTAATATAGTTGTATTAGCATAATAAAATTTAATCTTACTATTGCATTCAAAAATTGAATGAATGAGATAAGTAATTACAAATCTAGTTTGAATTGTAAATACAAAATATAAAATAGTAAAATTTACTGCATTTTAGAGTGTCAACATCATCACGTTAATCTCTATTATCGTGACAAAATTATAAACAAGTGCATCGAACATATATTTAAATCAAAATAAATATGTTTATTTTTTTCGGATAATAAACCTTTCAAATTCTAATTATATAGTTGTATTATAGCATAATAAATTTTAATCATACTATTGCATTTTTCAAAAGTTGAATGAATGAGATGTAATTACAAATCTAGTTTGTATGTTGTGTTTTATATCCTCAATAAGCTATTATATAGGGTTATAATTGTAAATAGATTTATTTTAACTGGTAGTACCATTTAACATGTTGCTGCGGCGAACTTATTATTTCATTTAAATGCGCAATTGATGACTTTGGCACGGCACCTTCATTAAAGGGGCACCCGACCTTGGAGTATTCTTTAGGTTACGGTTGGTACATATAATGAAAGATTATTGGAAATCCTCGTATTTTCTGAAATGAAACTACCAAGCATATAATTCCAAAGAATGTTGCATTAACAAGCTTGGTATACTTTAATCATTCCCAGTAATATATGTATATGCAACCGTTTACCACTTGCGGTGAGGTCGGAATAAGGCCGGTGGATGGCGGCGAGATCGACGACAAACGGTCGAATGGTGGCGGGCCAACGAGCGGCCGACAACGGGCGGCGGGGCCAGGCAGTGGACGACCGGCCGGCTGCGAAATACAGTCAGAGGCAAGCCGGCAGGTGAACGATCGACGATGACAGCGACCACCCTGTCATGACCCGGAAACGGAAGTGGCCGGCACTTAAATCATGCAACGTTTAGAAACGATGACATAATCCAAGTAAACCAAAACCTCATAATTTAAACCATTTTTAAAGGAAACAGTGAAGGTGAAGTTTTGAAAAGTTTTGTAAAAAGTGAAACTTGTTTTGAAATATTGTTTGAAAAACGAACAATATCTCCTTTATAAAATTGAATAAAACGGGTACAAAATGATAAATATAGAGATATCCCGCATATGGAAGTAAAATTAATGCCTACTCGGTGGAAACACAACCACGCAATAATATACGATCCTCAGACGAAGAATCACAAGCAAAAAAAAAGCAATTGCAAAAGTAAACTCATAAACAACTCTATCCACGTCTGACTTAAAAAAAATATACATCAGTCTCGACTCGATCGAAGTCAAATAATAATACAAGTAGTGGATGGAGTGACATTAGATACAAAAGAATATACATCCAAGGTGCTTACCCTACATATTGTAACCCACCTGGCAAAAGCAAGCAAGAATCCTAAAAGATGCCGTGCCAAAACCGCAGCTAGTTATCTGTACGGTCGGTCTTGCAATGAACTATAGCACAACGAGTGTGAGTTATCAACTCAGTGAATGGAAATAACATGACAAGATATATGTATATATTATATAATAAGCATGAAGAATAAAATTGAGCGCAATAAAATCAATATCATCAATAAGATCATCACAGAATCCATGTCAACCATCGCTAACAAGAATCTCATCATATCACACCGGTGTATCTGAATCGGTCTCCACACCCTTTCTCGATTACCGGATCACATCAACCGTATATCGCAGCAGTGTATCCGAATCGATCTCTCCCCTTTTCTCGATTATCGGATCATGCCAAACATATCTCACACCGGTGTATCTGAATCGATCTCTTCCTTCTTTCTCGATTACCGAATCATGCCAAACATATCTCATACCGGTGTATCCGATTCGGTCTCTCCTCCCTTCCTCGATTACCGGATCACACCAAATATATCCCACACCGTTGTATCTGAATCGGTTTCTCCCCCTTTTTCGATTACCGGATCACACCATACTAACCATACAAGAAAACCGTGATATTCATACCGGTCTCCCCCTTTCTCGATATCCGGATATCATCACATACAAGCAAGCTTTATAATTAACAATAATAATGATATATATATATATATATATATATATATATATATATATATAGAGAGAGAGAGAGAGAGAGAGAATAATGGACGAAAGATGCCATAGGAAGGAATTTCCTCTTATGGCGTCGAAAAAATACAATCTCTATCGTGTTTTCCGATGATCGGCACCCATCATCTTCATCGTTATTATCTAAGACATGGGTACACCAAATTTCATGTGATTCTACAACTTTTTCACCGTTGAATTAGTGAGTTCAAAATTAACGGTTTACCGACAATAGAACTTTTTACATTGCTAAATCAACGGTGAAAAAGTTGTAGAATCACATGAAATTTGGCGTACCCACATCTTAGATGATAATGAAGAAAATGATGGATTCTGATCGTCGGAAAACATGATGGAGAACGTATTTTTTCGACGCCATAGGAGGAAATTCTCTCCTATGGCCTCTTTCCTCCATTATTCTCATATATATATTAGCGTCCCATACCACTTATACACACACACACACACAAATAAATATCGCAATCTCACAAGATCAACAATATGTAACGCGTAACAGAATCATAACGCATAACATAACATATAACAGAATCGTAAAACAAATGGATAACGTAACAACAGATAACCGAATCATAAAACAAATAGATAATGTAAGCATGACAGTTCTAATTGTCATGGCAGTACCAACGATATGTAGTGTACATGCGAGTTTGTGATTGTGCAACATGGATATCGTTGGTAGTTGTGCAGTGTTCTATCGGGTGTGTTCCTATGGTCATAGAAATTGGAATATAAAACATGGCATTGTAAACTAAATACATGAAACTGATAAGAACGAATAGTATAGATGTAGCGCAGTAATTATTGGAAATGATTAACTTCTCTACTACAATTAGCAAGCATGCAAACATAGTGTTTTCAGAAAACTAGAGAGCTAATAACTTCTAATTAGAATCTTGACTAAAATATTAGACTTAGACTTGTAACCATTACTAATCAAGAAAAAATAGTTTCATTCAAGATTAGAATTTACTTACATCCTCAAAAGCTAGGTATAAGTGGTTGTTCTTGACTCCTTGAGCTCTTTAAGAGATAGGGAACAAGTTTGAAGTAGATCTTCTAAGATACAAGATAATCCACATTGAGATAACTTTTGCACAAGCTCTTACTTCACTAAAACAATTTTATAGTAAAGAGAACAATCTAAACCAATTTGCTAGTTTAGTTTAGATTGATGAAGTATGAATTTTTGCTCACCTTTTCTTTTCTTTTTTTCACTCAATAATGTCAAGAGAGAGAAGATGAAGATGAGAATGGCTTAGGATTTTTAAGATAAGAACAAATATATCATATCTCATTTGAATTAATAAATCAAAATGAATCATCTTATTCTATATAATTCTTAAAAATGACTCATTGTTTTATTTATTCAAATAAGCAAATATGATTTATCCTTATCTTTGAATCCTATGTGATTCTTATACATACATCTTATGTGTATATACAACCATGACAAATCATATATATATATATATATATATATATATATATATATATATATATATATTATTTATATCATATATAAACAATATATAATGAGAAGGAAAAATAAAGTGAGCATAATATTAGTTTATACACACACACACGGTTATATCATATATAATCCGGTTAATATTAAATAACGCTATATTAAAATACGGTATCATATACCCGTATTTAATCTAGCTCCCACACATATCGCTATATACGCCCTTCTTCGTTTCGCTCATGCTAGGAAACCTCCGTGTATGACTCTAAAGACTCGTCAATACACTAGCAGTAGGTAATGATCATATCAAACACATATAAGCACGTCGCGGTACTAGCTGCACGTAACGACTACCCATGTATTGAACGAATAGGAAGATCAACAAGCTAGCTTGTCCGAAATTCAACAGAGTCTAAAAGTGACTGTCTCCGTACAGTCCGATCTCTTCGTCTGAGAGTGTCGCATATCAAGTCTAGAAGGTGGTATCCGTCAGACCTCCAATAACTGATAAGTCATGTCAATCAGTAGCCTGTAACCTCAATAGATACAACTGGTAACTTTTATCAGTTTATCTCATCCGCCCTGGCCAGGGACTTAGGGTTATAGTCGATCAGGCACAGCACGGCATCAACTCCCTATACCGGGAGAGACAAAACCCTTCCGATCGCTAATTGTCTCCATGTGTTTCGGGACTGTACCCAACTAAAACCTATTTGCGCGGCTTTTTAAAGCCGTGGTAGGGTAATAATCAAAGTACAGTGGGAAACAGATAAGACACTCTAAAGATCTCAGGTCTACAGACTACTCTGTACTCATGTTACTAGAGAACTGCTATCTGACGGTATATATAATACCATATAGGAGTTCTCGGCGAGTTCGTTCAATGTACTCATTCTCTAATGAGCACCTATATACAATTTTTGGTGTTAAACACCAATCGATATGTGATCATCCATCGCCCCTATACACGGTCAAGAAACATATAAACTAGTCTACTCTGGAACATCGATGCCCTGTCTCGATATCCCCTCGACTAGGAACATTTAAGGATATACTTATAGACTACATAGGGCCTACTGGTATGATCTGTATCACAATCCTGGCAGTCAAGCAAAGATCCTAAGGACTTTATCAACATGTATTAGCGACATTAATAACAAGTAGAACCATACTCATGAATGATAAAGTCAAACCAAATAGCATACTATCATATCGAGAAATATTATCATGTATATATATATGTCCAATTATTACAATAATTGCCTCTAGGGCATACATATTTAATAATCTCCTACTTACACTAAGGCCAATTATTGGCGTATCTCATATCTAACATCTCAAAAAATTTCTCAACTTGCGCCAGTAGAAGGGCCTTGATGAGTGGATCCGCAGTGTTATTCTTCGTGTCTAATCTCCGAATTTCGATCTCACGGCGATCAACTATCTCCCGGATCAGATGATATCGCCTCAGGATGTGTCTGGAACGCTGATGGGACCTGAGTTCCTTGGCTAACGCCATATCCCCCATTATTATCACAATACAAGGGTATTGGATTAATAATGGTTGGAATTACTCCAAGTTCTGAGATAAACTTTCGCATCTAGACTGCTTCCTTGGCAGCATCATTTGCAGTAATGTACTCAGCTTCTATCGTTGAGTCTGCAATGATGTCATGTTTGGAACTTTTCCAACAGACCGCCCCCATTGAGAGTAAATACAAAACCCGAGATAGACTTGTTGTCATCCTTATCACTCTGGAAGCTGGAATAGGTAAAGGCCTCCATTTGGAGATCCCCGTTACCATACACTAAGAACATTTCTTTAGTCTTTCGTAAGTACTTAAGAATGTTGATCACAGCTGTCCAGTGTTTCTCCCCTGAATTGGATTGATATCTGCTTACTATACTTAGTGTGTAAGCTACATCCAGACGAGTATATAACATCGCATAAATGATAGACCCTGCAGCTGAAGCATATGGTATAACACTCATGCGAGCTCTCTCTTCATCAGACTTTGGATACTTATCTTTGGAGAGGATGATTCTGTGACAAGCAGGTAAATTACCCCGCTTGGAATCTTTCATACTAAACTTCTTTATTATGGTGTCTATATACCTGGATTGGGACAATCCCAACATTCTCTTAGAACTATCTCTATAGATCTTAATTCCCAGGATGTATCAGGCATCACCCACGTTCTTCATGGAGAACCTTTGTAATAGGAATAGTTTGACCGATTGTAGTATAGGAACGTCATTTCTTATCAAGAGAATGTCATCTACGTACAATACGAGGAATGTGACCGTACTCCCTATAATTTTCTTATAAATGCAAGGTTCATCTACGTTTTTGATAAAATCAAACTCTTTGATCCTATCATTAAAGCAAATGTTCCAATTCCGTGATGCTTGTTTTAATCCATAAATGAATTTAAACAACCTGCATATCTTTTCGCTACTCCTACTGTCAATGAAGCCCTCTGGCTGATCCATAAAAATGCATTTTTCTAAATCACCATTTAGAAATGCAGTTTTAACGTCCATCTGCCAGATTTCATAGTCGTAGTAAGCAACAATAGAAAGTAGGATCCGAATGGATTTAAGCATAGCTATTGGAGAAAATGTCTCATCATAGTCCAATTCTGGTCTTTGACGAAAACCTTTTGCTACAAGTCTAGCTTTATAGGTCTACACCTGTCCATCCACACCATTTTTTTTCATAAAAATCCATTTGCACCCTACGGGTTTTACTCCAGGAAGTGCAACTTCCAAAGTCCATATATTGTTGGTGTGCATGGATTCCATTTTGGATCGCATATCATCCAGCCACTTTACCGAGTCACTACTCGTGATAGCCTGCCGAAAACTAGTAAGGTCATCATCTTCCATGATGCAATCTTCTTTATCACCATCAATGAGGAAACCGTAGTATCTCTCTGGTGGGTGAGAAGACCTACTAGATCTACGGAGTGGCTGAGGCCCGTCGGGTTTTATCGAAACTTCAGGTTCAACTAAATTATCAGTAGCGGTTTGTGGCTTTGGAATTTCTTCTAGTTCTACCGCATTGCCAATAGTATCATTTGTGAAAAAAACTCATTTTCTAAAAATGTGGCATACTGAGAAACAAACACTCTTTGTTCCTCCTTGTGGTAGAATAGATATCCATATGAATATTTAGGATGTCCCACAAAGTTGCACAAAACCGATCGTGTGTCGAGTTTGTCTGGATTCTGCTTTTTAACAAAAGCAGGACAACCTCATATCCTAACTCGTTTAAGAGATGGTCTCTTCCCACACCATATCTCATATGGAGTGGTAGGCACGGATTTGATCAGAACCCTGTTTAATAGATATACTGCAGTCTCTAATGCATACCCCAAGAAGGAAAGTAGTAACTCAGCATCACTCACAAAGAGCGTACCATATCTAATAGGGTACGATTTCTTTGCTCCAACACATCATTGTGCTATGGTGTGTACGGAGGAGTGAGCTTAGAGAGAATCCCATTTTCTTTTAGGAAATTTAGGAACTCTATACTCAAATACTCTCCATCTCGATCTAATCAAAGTTTCTTGATGTCAAACTAGTTTGTTTTTCTACTCAAATTTTATGAAAGCTTCGGACTTATATTTCAGCAAGAATATGTGTCCGAATCTCGAGAAATTATCAGTAAAAGTTATGAAGTATGAATAACCGCTAGTGCATGTAGACATTGGTCCTCATACATCACTATGTATGAGGTTTAAGAGTCCAGTAGCTCTCTCTCTCTGTGTGTCTAGTAAACGGAGTTTTGGTCATTTTACCCTTGATACAAGACTGACAAGTCGTATAAAATTTATATTCAAACGGATTTAAATATCCATCTTTATTGTAATGACTCTGAAATCCTTGTACAAAATATAGAAAGGGTATTTCAGCCTGTTGTAGAGTTATAAGTTAAATTTGTTTAATAAAACCAAGAAACAACTTATAGCTCACTGGTAAAACCTCTACACTGCGGTGACATAGCCTGTGTGTTCGAATCCGCTCAGTTCCAATTATTTTTAAGATTTTTCTTTTTAATTTTTCGAAAGCCCAAGAGTTGCACGTGCAATACACGGAGAAACGAAAAGTTTCATAAAAATCAAACAGGCGCAATGAGGAGTAAACACTGATTTCACCACGTAGCACGAATCTCGAGACAAATCGACAAGATCCGATCGCCCATTCCTGCTTCTAGCCACCGCCGACGGTCCGGATGTCTCCAAATTGCTCCGTGCTTTGCACACACGTCCCTTCGACTCCTCTCTACTCCCCTGCACTGTTTGATTTCCCTGCAATTAAACAGTGACCATTCAATTCATCATTTAACACCAATTTTAATTCTTTTAATCCAATTTTTAATTCCAAAATCCTAAATTCTTCACTATAAATACCACACCATTTCTTTAGCTCTCCTCTATTCTGAAATTCTGTCAAAAATTCTCAAAACTCTCTAAGTACAAGTGTAGTTAAGATTAGTCAAAGAGGAGTGAGCGACCAAGTCTCTTTCCTTGAAGATTGGAGTCGTTCCCGGAGCTGCCGCGACGCCACGGATCCCCCTTTCTCTTCCTTACTCTTTTCTCAACGTTATAAAACCGTAAGTTCCTCCCCCCTCTCCTTCTTTGCAACTAAAATCATATTCTTAAAATATATCGATAAAATGGAGTTAGATCCGATATTACTTTCTTTTCAAATCTTTTCACCTACTTAATAAGCAAAATAAATCACAAAAAAACTATAAAACCACTCTTAATTTTATTCACATCATTTTGCATTTTAGCGTAATGAAAATTTCCTTATGAATACTCATATAATGAACTTTTTCAGAAAAATACCATGAGTTTTAGTATAACCGTTAATTCGATAATTAGCATAAATACCTTTCTAAAAATTCACGGGATAACGACCTACCCCACACGTATACTTTTGATTCATAGCACGAGGCTTAGATGTATGGTTGATTTAAGAGAATACGTTTTTCAAATAAATACCATCACTTTTATAAAAATTCATTTTATCGATATTTTTAAATTCTTGGAAATTGTGCCTCTACAACCCTCGTTAGGGGACTTGCTAATGGATGGTGTGGATTATCACACATTCTTAGGATAGTAGAGTGAGATGCAGAGCTCCTCGCAGAGTATTCGGTCTCGAAGGAAATAAAAATACGATTTTTAAGAAACACGAATTTTTCTAAACAAAACTAAATTTTGAAAAATTATATATAATTATGAAACTGTATTTTTAGTAAAACAAATTTTGAAAATCATATTTTCAAATGAAAGGTTAAAGTTAAATGAAAAATACTATTAAGTTTCCAAAAGAGTTAGTTTTCATAAAAATACCACAAACTTTTAAAAGCTAGGTTTTATCACTAAAATACCACTAAAATTAAAATACATATTTATAAAAACACTAGATATCATAAATCACCCTCGAGGTTATATTTAAGCAATATTAAAGTATTTTTCACAAAACCCCTTCGAGAAACGCAAACAATATAAATACAATATAAACAACAATAACAAATATTTAAGAACTCTAGATTAATATAGATTTAAGCGGTATCATTTCTCTTGAGCCTTAGGAAGCCGGAGAAAGTGAGTGCTTGCCTATTCAGATTAGACAACTTAACAGAGTTATCAATGA
The DNA here is from genome assembly GCA_030015575.1 of Agapanthus africanus. Classification (NCBI taxonomy): domain Eukaryota; kingdom Viridiplantae; phylum Streptophyta; class Magnoliopsida; order Asparagales; family Amaryllidaceae; genus Agapanthus; species Agapanthus africanus. The sequence goes on from JASDDO010000028.1 coordinate 121,684,242, forward strand.
CAATTTTCTTGGAAAAAGACACAAATCCGGTCGTCCATGTGCAGCAGTTGCCGATTACTCTCGAACTTAAAAAATTCAAGAACTAAATCCTTTCATAAGATTCTGACCCCAATCTGAATCCAAACTCAAAGCAGAATCTAAAATCAAACACGAACTTGAATACTTGATCATGAAGCTGAACACTCGAATTCAAATATTAAACTCAAATTTTAATACTTGACTCAACTTGACTGAACCATGGTTATAACTTGACATGAACTTGACATGAATACCTGAACACATAATTACATCTTGAATATGAACCTGTACATTTTATATCCATGGATTCGGCCAAAACCTGTAATCTTAATCTATACAATACAATACGCGGGGATAAAGGGGTAGATTGGTACGGAACGTATATCGTGGCACGAGAGGTCATTTTAAAAGACACCGACATGAATTCACGTGCCGTTGTCCCGTGGGTTATGACGGGGTCTTATACTACATATTATCATAGTCCACAGGGTAAAATGGACTCCTCTCGTATGTATGAATAACTTCTTTATCAAACTACAAATAACCATGTTAGAATAACTATTTTATACCAGTGAATGATCATATACCATTTTACCGTCCACTGTCATTTGGTTTCTATTCACATTATATACTATCTCCTCTTACTTCTTTTAGGACTTACTGAGCGCTAGTTGGTGTTAGTTATATGTATGCCCTAGAGGCCATTACTATACATAGGATGTATATTGTAGTGGATGCTGGGACATATATAGGGAGGACTTTCTTGCTCGACATGATAGTATGCTATCTGGTTGAACTTTACCTTAACGTGTATACTAATTGTCTCTCTGTTACATGTTGGTAAAGCCCTTAGGATGTGTACTTGACTACCTGGACTATGATGCGGATCATACTAGTGGGGACATGGTAGTCCATAAGTATATCCTTCAAAGTCCCTAGTCGAGGGTGTATCGAGACGGGGCATCGATATACCAGAGTAGACTAGCGTGTACCTTCTCGACCCATACAGATGGGCGATGGATGATCCCATATCCATCGGTGTTTGACATCAGAGATGGTATACGGGTGCTCAGTAGAGACTGGGTACACTGGACGGACTCGCCGAGAACTCCCAGATGGTATTATACCTTACGTCAGATGGCAGTTCTCTGGTGACACTGGTACAGAGTAGTCTGTTGACCCGAGATCGTCATAGAGTCTTGTGTGGTTCCCACTGTGCTTTGATTTCCATCTTACCACGTCCAAGAGGGCGTGCAAAACGGTGGTTTTTGGGTACAGTCCCGAGTCACATGGAGGCAATGAGCGATAGGAGGGGACTCGTCTCTCCCGGTATAGGGAGTTGATGTTGCGCTGTGTTCGATTGGCTATAACCGGAAATCCCTGGCCAGGGTTGCTGAGATTTACTGGTAAGTGTTACCAGTAGTTTCTCGAACTGTTATAGACCTCATATCGACACGACTTATCGAGCTATTGGGGTCTGACGTTAAACACCCCTAGGCGAGATATGCGACATATCAGACGATCAGACCGGACTGTACGGTAGTGTTACTGGTTGGATTCACAGGAGTGTGAGCGGGCTTGCTCGTCGATCTTCTGATCGCTCAATGCCCGGGTGGCCGTTACGTTTAGCAGACCGCTTGCGGCTTGTGGGTGCTTGATATGATCATCATCTGCTGCCGGCGTATTGACGAGTCTTTAGAGTCCTACACAGAGGTTTCCTGGCTTAAGCGAAACGAAATAGGAGTGCATATGAGATATGTGCGGGACCGAGAATAATGCGTCTATGTGATACCGTATTCTATTCTCGCGATGAATGTATCGATTGGTTGTATGCGATATAACCTAGTTATCGAATCAAGTATTGATTCGTTAAGCCGATACATAGGATACTAGTCGGTTATATGCGATATGACCGGATCGTTAAATCAAGTGTTGATTTAATGATTTAATGCATAATTATATATTTGATATATTACTTTGCGTTAACTAGTACTGGTTCACTTTAAATGGATTTTCTCACTCGGATGTACACATTGTATATGTGATATACTTTTGTGCACTTGATTGTATCATGTTTGATAATACATGTTTGCTGGGGGTTTTGTGTAAAGATCAAACCATGGTTACATAATAATGGTTAGGGTTTTGTTTTATTCATTTATTTATTTGTTTATACATTTTGGAAAATAAATGGAAAAGAGAAAAGAATGGTGGCTTTTTTTTTTGTTTAGTTGAAGCTTCATGAAGGTTTGACCAAAGCTACCATTCTTGTCTTCTTCTCCTAACCCTAACCATTCAACTAACCTTGGTTAATTCTCTACACTTGACTATAGTTAAAGTTATGATAAGTATTGATTTACTTTTGATTTTAAAAAAACTTATCATAACATAATTCTTCTTCTTCTTCCTTTCTTCACTTGAAGAAAGCAAGCTCCATCAATGGTGATTGATGGAAATAAGTGAGAAATCCAATTCTAAAGTCTACCCACTTCCTATTTCTTCATCCTCTACCTCTTGCCAAGTAGTAGAGTGTGTTTTCTTCACAAGTTTCTTGACTTGGTGAAGTGAGAGCTTGATCTAGCGATGCTTCGATGTAGATCATCTTCGGCATGGACATCGACGACCTAGCTCGCCTATTCTCCGATGAAGCCGACGCTAGAGCCCGGGAATTCATTTGGACAACAAGGGGACTTCGTTGCGGAGCTATGGAGGTGGAGCACCGGATCTACAAAGGTTGTATTTCCGTTTAAACTTTAGTTAAGTTGTTAACTTTTTTATTTTTCGCCTAGAAATCTAGCCAACGATCCGTTCTAGGGTTTCTCGGCACCGTTTAAATTTGAAATTGGCATGGTTGATGCCTTGTGAGACCTCATTAGGGTGCCTAGGAACCCTACAGTGGTATCAGAGCTACTAGGCATTGGATGTCGACCTATGGGGGGTTCTCACTGTGTGACAGTGTGGCGAAGCATAGGCTCTTACCCCCAAGATGTCCCGAGATCGGAAGATGTTCCGGCGGGTTGTAGTCCTCGCGAGAGGGCATGCGTAAAAAGTAGCGGCTGAGGGACCCGTTGGTGCCACGGCGACCCCATTGGATGGGGTGGCTGCCTGACCTACAGTGGTATCAGAGCCTAGCTAGAGCCTTAGGCGAAGTCTAGACGGAATTTGAAAACCGGACGAACCGAAAACCTAACCCCAAAATAGCTCTCTGGACATTTTCTAAAATCGTGGTTTTTTCCAGATTAAAAATATTCAGAAAAACAAGCAGGAAGATATAAGGGTTACTGCAAAATTCGAGGTCCTAATTCCATAATATCGCCGCGGATCCGCGGCATGAGCATGCTCATGCGGCGGTTCCGCGGCCAATTTGTCCTGTTGTGCATCGAATTTTGCACCTTAATTCTTAGTTATCAGTTCTGGTTTTCCTGGGTATTTTTAATAATTTTTCCAGAGTTTTAATTTTCAGGGTTGTTTTGGGGATTCGTATGTTCGATCGGATTATCAAATTTTGTCTGTGTGGCTTTCCGGATAAATTTTAGAATATGTTAAAAAGTTCGACCGGATATAAATACCCAATTTTTCCCCTGTCGGGAAATTTTCAAGTGTTGGATTTTTCCGTAGTTTAACGACGTTCTAAGTAGTGCAAGTAACGCGATGGACCCTCTAGAAGACAACAAACCTTAACTCGATTATGTGACTGTCTTGAACTGCCCTTTAAACCTTCGGGTTTGGGGCAGTACGGCGTGCCACATGTGAGGCGTTGGCTTGACCTTTCTACGGCTGGACCGTTGGTACTGAGGCACGAACTGAATGTTGTTAGACTTATTTCATGTGTTGAGCTGTATCGGGAAAACTTGGGTGTTTGACTGTTCGATCGAAAAATTTAACATTTTCTGTTTATCTGGAATGGGATACAATAATTGGAATTCACAAAAGTTATGAGATAACTAAATGAATGTTATAAACATAGCAGTTTAGTCTCACTTGATCGGTTGCCACGGAATTTTGATGTGATCAAAAGTCCGTCGCAATCACATAGCGTACGCGGATACTCGCCGGGTAAACTTAATAGACAACCTCGCTCCATAGCCCCGACCAAGTGACTGTAGGAGAACCCCGTCGCCGAAAGCATCCGTTCGGGTGCTCGCGGCAACGGTGTTCCGCCTTGGTGCACTTCGTTGACGGTATCGGGAGTGCGGCCGCCTACTAAAGTTTGCGACGAGCATTCGATCAGAATGTCGGGAATCCTGTTGAATTGCCCGACTTGATATTGAAAAGAGTTTTCGATAATGAGACTAAAATGCGGGGTTTATAATTGTTAGGCATGCGATGTCTAAGGAATTCATTTGGTCAGGCATGCGATGTCTGAGGTGGTTGCGGATTCCAACTGTTGTAGTTTTACACTTTCTTTTCTGTGACCGTAAGTGTAATATGTGATATCGCCGGTTTCGTTGCTATATGTCAACGACAATTGGGATGCGCATATTTACTTACGTTGATGACATGCGATGTTATGTGTTGCTGGATATGTTATATTGGATCGTCGTGTTTGAATAGCCGGGGTTTTTTATGTGAGATGAGTGTTTTTCATTTTCATTCATGTAAAAACTTGTATGTAATATTCTTTTATTGGGGCACTTCCAGGTTGCGGAAGATGTCACCGTTTGTATATTATTTACTTTTCCGCACTAGGATAGACCCAAGGAGGAGAGCACAAGTAACCGGGTTCTGGAGTCCAGTGGGAGACCAACTCGAGGAGTCGAGTCCGGGTCTCCTAACTCTAGAATTGGCAGGGTTGCTTGCCGCTCTCGTAGGGGTCTAGGGGTGTGGGTTTGGCTATTCATCACGACCGTGGAATCCGTGTTTTATACTGGCTCGTATTGAAAACACGGACGTCCTAGTATATCAAATATTTCATATGTTTCTTCTGCTGTGATTTATCTGTGATCATGTGATGTTCTGTTACAGATATTATATATAGTATATATGATATATTATATAGACGTTGCTTATGTTTTACACCCGCGCTAGCCCTGCCCCGCTCTGCCGTTAGTTACCTAACCTAACGGTGCAGACAGGACATCGAGGCGAATGCGGATGGCATAAACGTACGTTATATTTATCTGTGATGTTTAGGTACTTAAATGATGGGACTTCATTAATGTGATTAATGAAATAAAAGAAACCTAAGATGTTGTAGAATCGAATTTCAAAATAAAACAGGTAGCTACAGTTCTTGCTTTGCACAGCGGTATATATGATATATCCTGCACCCTATTCGATAAGGAAAGGACCGAGATCCCTTCACCGGGAGTGACTCCTTTAGCAATAACTGGCAGATGCTACACACTCGGTTTGTCTTTTGATTGCTTTTAAGTGTTTTTTTCTTTGCACAGTGATATATATGATATATCCCGCACCTCATTCGACGAGGAAAGGACCGACGATCCCTTCACCGGGAGTGACTCCTTTAGCAAAACTAGAAAAGCGTCAAAAGCACTCCATTTCAAAATCATTTGATTCTACAACGATATCAAGTTCATTACACAATAGGTTTTCAGAAAAACCTGTCGTAGCCCTCCGTCATTTCAGATAAGTTGTATATAGTATTCGTGCTGCATTTGTTGGCTTTCGTCAAGGTGCAGTGTGCGGTAGCTATATGCTGCTTATCTGCTAGCATACGATGCGATTGGATTAGGGTAGTCGTGCGGCTTTGTTGGCTTTCGTCAAGGGTCGTGCAGGTGGGTTTAATTCAATCAAGAAATGTACGGGTTGAACTTGACTAGCGGGCTATGGTTTGTTGGCTTTCGTCAAGGTCATAGCACGTTAGGGGCAAAATATTATCGGGAATTTCAAGTGTTGAAATTTGCAATGAGATTGCATACCTTCTATGAGATAGTTGGATCCCGATACCCGCTGCGAGTAAGAGTTACTCCTGGGAGAGTTTTATACATTACAATTAGCCGATCAAGTAGGTGTCTAGAAAGGTGTTAACGAGGTTACGCCTCTGGGAAAACGAGGTTTACTGTAATTAGGTCCGTGTGAAAGCACGGGGAACCTCCCTCAAAGTACCGACACTGGCCTGGCTGAAAGATTGGCGAACTTGTAGAGTGTAATTAATCCCGGCTAGTCTTTCCTTTTAAGGTTTGAAGGAAGATTTGATAAAAACAGTGGGAGCCATCCTGATTAGATAAATATATAACCAATCTAATCTTGCAAGAGCGCAAGCAGAGTGTTTTCTTCTCTCTCTCTCCTGGTAGCGACCATATCACGCCTTAATCAAGATAATAATATGGATATTGACTGAACCCGCTTGTTATACTGAGCTGGGGAACGTTGGTCCCGCTCCAACTTATAATTGTTATAAGACAGAGCAGGAAATTGGGGATTACCAGAATTCCCGTGCCGCCCAAACGAAGAGAGTGCATGCTGATGCATCATCTTCGGGTTTGTTCATTATACAGAACTGTTTCTCAGTATCATTTACGTCCTGGGTATATGATACCGGATCAGGATCCCAGATATGTAATCTGTTACATAGGGCTACAGATAGGTAGAGAACTGAGAACGGGTGATAAGTTTCATGAGGCAGAAAACGGGGCAAGAGTTGCAGCCAAGTCTGTTGGTCACTGTCACCCTGTATTACAATACATTGATTCTGAACGAATGTTATTAGATACCGAACCTGATATGCAAAATCATATCTGTCTCTTTATTAGTAAAGAAACGGTAAAATTTTGTATTGTTGGATAATGTTTTGAACATTTCCTATATCAAAAGTTGATCGGTTCAGGCACGTTATCTAAAAGCATTGATGTTCTAAATCAAACTGCAGTTCTTAGTATATGGAACACACACAAGAGGAAGAGTTCAGAATTGAACGATTCCTTCTTGAGGTATTGTAGACTAGGTCAGATCAATGTGACCCGACTAGAAAGAGTTACATAATGATGCATATTTAAATTAGTTTGAATTTACATCTTGTGAAACTCGCCAGTCATGTCACAAAGATATAATGACACCAGCTCTGTTTATTGGAAACAGAGAAAGAGTTAGTAAACTCTTGGGATGATACATGTTGATGTATGCAGGTCCCCTGTCTACACATGCCAAGAATGGTTCTTTGTACTTCATTACATTCTCTGATGATCTTTCGAGATTCAGACATATGTTCCTGTTGAAACACAAGTCCGAACCTTTTGAGATATTCACAGAATATAAGTTAGAAATAGAGAACCAAAATACGGGTATAAGTATTATGTCCTTTGATGTGATCAAGGAGGAGAATACTTGAGCATGGAATTCCTGGATTTTTCTAAAGGAGAATGAGATTCTCTCTCAGCATTACTCCTCTGTATACACCATAGCACGATGGTATATCAGGGCGGAGCAATCACACCCTATATGATAAGGTGTGCTCTATGATGAGTACTTCTGAGTTACCTGTTTCCTTTTGGGTGTTATGCACTTGAGAAGTTGCATACCTATTGAATAGGGTTCGAATCAAATCAATGCCTACCACTTCATATGTGATATGGAAAGGGAAGAGCCCATGTCTTAAGTTAGTTAAGATTTGGGGTTGTCCGGCCTATGTCTAAAAGCAAAATCCGGACAAACTCGAGGCAAGCTTAGTTATGTAGAACTGGAAAGGTTCCAGCTAGCAAACTACAGAAGATGATTTGATGGAACCAAAGGATTCAATAGTTACCAACGAACCTCGGCCTCTCCACCGATCTAGTAGGGTTCCTCACCCACCTGAGAGATACTTTGGTTCCTCTATGATAGTGGGAGCGAGGATTGCATCATGAGATGATGACCCAACTAGCTTCGAGCAGGCCATCGAGAGTAAGACTCTGTAAGAATGGCTGGATGTTTAGCGATCTGAGATGGAATCCTTATACACCAACAAAGTATGGACTTTGGTTGCTATATCTGAAGGGTTAAATCCCCATCAGGAGCAAGTATATCTTGAGAAGATTACTTGGTGTACATGGAAAAGTTGAGACTTTCAAAGCTAGACTTGTTAAGGGTTTTCGTCATCGACCAGGCGTGGATAATGATGAAACCTTTTCCAGTGGCTATGCTTAAGTCCATTCAGATCCTACTTACCACGGCTACATACCATGACTACGATATCTGGTGGTTGGGTGTCATGACTGCTTTTCTAAATGATATTTTGGAAGAGAGCGTCTATAAGTACACAGCCAGAGGGCTTCGTGGACAGTGGGAGCAGCGGAAACGTGTGCAAGATACTTTATAGGATAAAGCAGGTATCGCGGAGTTGGAACATCTGTTTTGATGAAGTAGTCAAAGAGTTTGACATCATCAAAATGGTAGATGAACCTTGTATAAACAAAAAGGTAGTAGGGAGTATGGTGACGATCCTCGTAGAGTACGTGATGACATACTCTTGATGGGGAAGGAGTTTCCTATGCTACGCTCGATCAATCTCCGCTTATCACAATGATTCTCCATATAGGATCAAAATGATACCTCCTAAATCCTGGGTTTTTGGATCTATGAGATAGATCTAATTGGATGTTAGGACTCTCACTAGTTGTAAAGAGACGGTATCAACCGATCCTGGGGAGAATCACTGGAAGGGTTCCAGGGTGATAAAGACGACTGAATGTCAGTCACAGGCATTGTCTTTACCCTCAGTGGAGGGACGGTATGTTGGAAGAGTTCCAAGCTAGATACCGTGGCATACTAGAAGATAAAGGCAGGATACATCGCTACTTAAGATGCTCCAAGCTAGATACCGTGGAGGGACGGTATATTGGTGCAAGTAGGAGATTGTTAGTTATATGTATGCCCTAGAGGCCATTACTATACATAGGATGTATATTGTAGTGGATGCTGGGACATATATAGGGAGGACTTTCTTGCTCGACATGATAGTATGCTATCTGGTTGAACTTTACCTTAACGTGTATACTAATTGTCTCTCTGTTACATGTTGGTAAAGCCCTTAGGATGTGTACTTGACTACCTGGACTATGATGCGGATCATACTAGTGGGGACATGGTAGTCCATAAGTACATCCTTCAAAGTCCCTAGTCGAGGGTGTATCGAGACGGGGCATCGATATACCAGAGTAGACTAGCGTGTACCTTCTCGACCCATACAGATGGGCGATGGATGATCCCATATCCATCGGTGTTTGACATCAGAGATGGTATACGGGTGCTCAGTAGAGACTGGGTACACTGGACGGACTCGTCGAGAACTCCCAGATGGTATTATACCTTACGTCAGATGGCAGTTCTCTGGTGACACTGGTACAGAGTAGTCTGTTGACCCGAGATCGTCATAGAGTCTTGTGTGGTTCCCACTGTGCTTTGATTTCCATCTTACCACGTCCAAGAGGGCGTGCAAAACGGTGGTTTTTGGGTACAGTCCCGAGTCACATGGAGGCAATGAGCGATAGGAGGGGATTCGTCTCTCCCGGTATAGGGAGTTGATGTTGCGCTGTGTTCGATTGGCTATAACCGGAAATCCCTGGCCAGGGTTGCTGAGATTTAATGGTAAGTGTTACCAGTAGTTTCTCGAACTGTTATAGACCTCATATCGACACGACTTATCGAGCTATTGGGTTCTGACGTTAACCACCCCTAGGCGAGATATGCGACATATCAGACGATCAGACCGGACTGTACGGTAGTGTTACTGGTTGGATTCACAGGAGTGTGAGCGGGCTTGCTCGTCGATCTTCTGATCGCTCAATGCCCGGGTGGCCGTTACGTTTAGCAGACCGCTTGCGGCTTGTGGGTGCTTGATATGATCATCATCTGCTGCCGGCGTATTGACGAGTCTTTAGAGTCCTACATAGAGGTTTCCTGGCTCAAGCGAAACGAAATAGGAGTGCATATGAGATATGTGCGGGACCGAGAATAATGCGTGTATGTGATACCGTATTCTATTCTCGCGATGAATGTATCGATTGGTTGTATGCGATATAAACTAGTTATCGAATCAAGTATTGATTCGATAAGCCGATACATAGGATACTAGTCGGTTATATGCGATATGACCGGATCGTTAAATCAAGTGTTGATTTAATGATTTAATGCATAATTATATATTTGATATATTACTTTGCGTTAACTAGTACTGGTTCACTTTAAATGGATTTTCTCACTCGGATGTACACATTGTATATGTGATATACTTTTGTGCACTTGATTGTATCATGTTTGATGATACATGTTTGCTGGGGGTTTTGTGTAAAGATCAAACCATGGTTACATAATAATGGTTAGGGTTTTGTTTTATTCATTTATTTATTTGTTTATACATTTTGGAAAATAAATGGAAGAGAGAAAAGAATGGTGGCTTTTTTTTGTTGTTTAGTTGAAGCTTCATGAAGGTTTGACCAAAGCTACCATTCTTGTCTTCTTCTCCTAACCCTAACCATTCAACTAACCTTGGTTAATTCTCTACACTTGACTATAGTTAAAGTTATGATAAGTATTGATTTACTTTTGATTTTAAAAAAACTTATCATAACATAATTCTTCTTCTTCTTCCTTTCTTCACTTGAAGAAAGCAAGCTCCATCAATGGTGATTGATGGAAATAAGTGAGAAATCCAATTCTAAAGTCTACCCACTTCCTATTTCTTCATCCTCTACCTCTTGCCAAGTAGTAGAGTGTGTTTTCTTCACAAGTTTCTTGACTTGGTGAAGTGAGAGCTTGATCTAGCGATGCTTCGACGTAGATCATCTTCGGCATGGACATCGACGACCTAGCTCGCCTATTCTCCGATGAAGCCGACGCTAGAGCCCGGGAATTCATTTGGACAGCAAGGGGACTTCGTTACGGAGCTATGGAGGTGGAGCACCGGATCTACAAAGGTTGTATTTCCGTTTAAACTTTAGTTAAGTTGTTAACTTTTTTTATTTTTCGCCTAGAAATCTAGCCAACGATCCGTTCTAGGGTTTCTCGGCACCGTTTAAATTTGAAATTGGCATGGTTGATGCCTTGTGAGACCTCATTAGGGTGCCTAGGAACCCTACAGTTGGCTGACGACATTTCTCTCTGCTTTCTTTCTTGGGAATGTTCGTCAGGAGGACCAGAATCTGAGGACATAGAGCCGAGTTAGGAGGACTTGGACCAGTTTGCTATTCAGCCAGATTATTAGCTTCTTACTACTTGTACTTACTTTCATTATGCCATTATTTAGGCATTTGCATTATTATTTTATCTTTTATTTCCAGACAGTTGTATATAAAGTTGAATGTAAATAAATTTGCTGTTTCATTTTATTACTCTTATTATTCTTGTTCATTATTATATTGCTTAATTACGCTTAATGTATTTTCATAGTAATACGTTGCGGGCTTTCCATGTCACCGTTTCCATCTATTGAAAAGCGGGGCGTGACATGTTTTGTTAGTGGCCCATGCAGGTTTGTTTTGCATGAAGTCTTAAGTAATATATCACAAGAATTATAAGAATCTGCAACTATACATTCCTTGCATTTCAAATTTCTTTAATCTATCATAACATTTTCTTTTCTATCAAGATGATGGATTCTCCCAACAACACTAGCATCAATGTCAACGACAACACTCCACCACCTACTTTACCACCCCCCTACCGTTGTTGCTCCGATCAATGAATAGACAGTGTTTCTGGAAGTCATCAAAAGTCTTCTGAAGGGCCAGCAATAGCACATTGCTATTCTCATGAACCGCCCTCAAGCCGAATCACCTGGAATAAAGCAATTTCGGGCGTTGCATCGTAAGAACTTTTCAGGGAAAGAGAGTCCTTTTGAGGATGAAGAATGGGCCTAAAATATCGAGGACGACCTTACAGTAGCGCAGGTACTAGACCTAGCTTGGATTCGTGTGGCCAAACTCCAGCTCACCGACAATGCAAGAGTCTAGTAGAAAATCGAAGAAAGCCGTCTGGCACAACCAATAGAGTGGAAGACGTTCTGCGATCTGTTCGATGCAAAGTTTTCCCCCAGACTGCTCGTTTTAAGATGGAACAACAGTTCATTCACCTGCAACAAGGCTCCATGTAGGTAAAATCAGTGGATGCATATGATGCCGAATTCATCATGCTTAGCAGGTAAAGAATTCGTATCAAATTTTGTTTGTTAAAAAAAAGTAACTTTCCTGACATCAACATCTTATCAGGTTCGTGGACCACTTGATCCCGACCGATGAGATTCGGGCTAGACGATTCCAACAAGGCTTAGACCCGGAGATTCAGGCGGCTTTCGCCACGGGCGACTATCCAAATCATGAACTCGCACTGAAGGCAGCATGCCGTTATGAAGCTGTGGTTGTTTCATTATTTAAAATCAAGAAAGCCTACAGAAGAGGCATCATGTGCTAACACGTGACCAGCAGTCACGTGTTGGCACGTGACATTTAAAAGCAGCGGCAAAGGCACATCAGTTCCCTGATCAAATCAAGGAAAAGGCTTCAGAAGAGGTCACGTGCTCACATGTGGCCAGGGGTCACGTGTTGGCACGTGACATTAAAAAGCAGCGGACTCATTCTCTGATTAAATCAAGAAAAAGGCTCCAGACGAGGGTCACGTGCTCACACGTGACCAGGGGTCACGTGGTGGCACGTGACGGCTAAGCACCGGCCAGAAGGCAGAGCGCAAAAAGAAGAAGAGGGCTCGTTCCAAGGGGGTCACATGCCCACACATGACCAGGGGTCACTTGGCCACACGTGACCGGCTTTCAAAGCCAATTTATTTAATAGAATCAAATTCTGAAGAGATCACTCAAATCTTTCCAAAGGAAAATGATTATTCGGAACCGATTGAATTAAAAATTTAAAAGGTGATTAAATATCACTTATCTATGGAAAAATCTTGAATTTGGAAAGATTTCCCCTTAAAATCTAACCGAAATAACAAAGGAAAGTCTCTGGATTTTAAATCCAATGGTGAATAAAATTCACCTAATAATCCAAAGGTCCAAATGAATGATGAATACAAATCAAATCTCTCAATGAAAGATTCATCAAAAAACTAATTGATTCTGCTTCTTCTCCTATAAATAGGAGCCAAGAGACACACAGAAAGAGATATATGCAGAGGGATCGATACATAGAGAGAAAAGAGAGAGCCTCGATACTTTGGAGGAATTTGGATCTTCTGCAAAAGAAAACCCTAGGTAGGAAATGGAAGGCTTTTTGAAAGAAAAAGAGAATTTAATTCTCAATAGAGTTTAACTCTGATATTAAACAGAAGAACATAGTTCTCTCTATGGTGGAGGATCTGTAAAGTGCACATCTCCCCTTGAATTGAGAATTTAATTCTCATTGGGTTGAGATCCTGCCATGCAGATCCAAAGCATAAAGAGGAAATGGAAGCTTGAGAATTTAATTCTCACAGAACTATAGGAATTTAATTCCTTTAAAATAAAATTATGGTTTAACCCTATGTTATGGGAATTTAATTCCTTCTGAATGAACAGAATCGGGGTTCAACCCTAGTTAAGAACTTATTTCTGTTAAAATAACAGGAATTTAATTCCTTTAAGAAAGAAGAAATTAGGTTTTCACCTTATGACAGAATCTCATGCCTCTATAAAAGAGAGTGGGAATTTAATTCCTTTAAAGCTTTTATTAGGGTTTAACCCTATGATAGAATTCAGTTCTTCACATATATGAGGAATTTAATTCCTACAGAAAATTCAGAGTTCAACTCTATCCAAGAATATAAATCTTCAGAAGGAAATGGGAATTTAATTCCTCTTAAAGTTATCGTTAGGGTTCAACCCTACGAAGAGTTTAATTCTTAAAAAAGGGATTAACAGATCTTCTAAAAAACATACAAAGAGGCAGGGTCATGTGCCATCACGTGACCCCCGAAAAGATCCACAGAGAAGGGCCTTTGAGGCAGTGCCTCACGTGACCCACGTGACCATTGGCAGAAGCTTTAACATACAAGCATTTAAATGCCCGTCACGTGATGGCACGTGATGCTCTAAAAGATGCAATATTCTCAGCAGAACAAATGAAGGGAGGGCGCCCTCACGTGCTACCACGTGACCCCTCTTGTCTCAGTGTTTAACACTAAATTGGAACCTCTGAATCCAGTGTTAAAACACTGTTTGGCCTTAGTGTTCAACACTAATCAAAGAACTTTATTTGCAGTGTTTAACACTGAATTTCTTAGTGTTTAATACTAAATTAAACCCCTGTTAACAGAGCTTAAGACTAACTCCCTTAGTGTTCAATACTAAAATCTCTGTCACCAGTGTTTAACACTGATTATTCTTAGTGTTTAACACTAATTTGAAACCTCTGCTGCTAGTGTTTGACACTGATTTGCTCTAGTGTTTAACACTAATTTGAACCCCCCTGTTGCTGGTGTTTAACACCAACTCTCTTTTAGTATTAAAACACTAACTTTATCCCAGTGTTCAACACTGCTGAATTAACGTTAGCCCAATTGGCTAAATGGCCAGAGGCAAAGCCTCTCCTTCAATGGACCAACAGGAAGCCAATATTCCAAACATGATTGGACTTTACCTAAGATGGTCATAAGTCCTCAACTCAGACTTAACTGGGCTAATGGGCTCATAACATAATTAATTGGTCTTGATCCCAAATTGGGCCAAAGACTATTTAATCCACCCAGGTTCAAGGGTACATCTCTTCACTCCTTTAATACTTGGCGTTGTAATTCATCAACGTCTTCAAAGAGGTGACGGGTCCCGATGACAACACATTGACATGGACTGTGGGGTCCTTAAACTCATGGACTATGAGGTCCTTAACCTTGACCGAGATGTCTTAAAAGTAACAACGGACTATGGGGTCCTTAAACTCATGGACTATGAGATCCTTAACCTTGATCGAGATGTCTTAAAACTAACAACGGACCGTGGGGTCCTTAAACCCATGAACTATGACGTCCTTAACCTTGACCGCAATGTCTTAAAACTAACATTGGACCGCAATGTCCTTAAACTACCCATGGACCGCAATGTCCTTAAACTACCTACCGACCGTAATGCCACTAAACTAAACAACAGAGCCCACCCTTTTTATTGCTCTCTTGTTGGATCTAAACGATCCCGTTAAGTTGATCTTAGTCTAAAAACTAGACTAACGTATCCTTAACAAACGTTTAAGTCGATCTTAGTCTCAAATGAGGCTAACGTATCCTTAAACCCAAACCCCCAAACCCAAATCTAAGATAATACGGATTTGGACTAGTCCACGCCCTACGGGCGACGACATAACTCAATCTCCGTATACAATCCACGGGCAACGAAACATAAAATAAACACACACGACACGAAGTGACCATCTGGAGAAGGAGAAAGTGGTTACCGCGATGCGGTAGCGTAATTAACTGCAGGGGCTTGCGCCTGCAGGGAAGAGCGTCCCCACAATAAAAAATCCCTCAAGCGAGGGGGAATCTGACGAAGTCTGCTACATCGGACGCATCCGTTTAAACCTTCGATATACGGTGCCATAAATCAACTTGGCGTCTTCGGAGAGGTGGACGGATAGCACCAATTAGCATCTGCCCCGAATTTTAGGCGAGACAGTCCTCGTCTCGGCCGCCGTTCGGAGGGGAACAGATTCTGGCATGCCCGGTGGGACCTTTTCCTCTTTCCACTCCACACTTTGTGTGTCGTGATTCGCGAACCAATCGCGGTTCGCTAATGGTTGCACTTGGGTTTCAAGGTACTAAGACTTGGCGTCTTGCTTATTGCAGAAAGCAAAGAATCGATGGCTTCTATTTGTGCGAAATGCTCCAATTGCTTGGACTGCAATTGCAACCAACGCTCTGCCTCGCCAGGAGGTATAGCCGACGGATCCCAAGCTGCTTCGCTATTCACAATGCCCGTAGAACAAGTCGCGCGAGCCACCACAGGATTGTTTTTTGGGACCATGCTCCCTCCGACAAGCTTCACCGCCCCGGTGCTGACAACGGAAGCTCCTAAGAAGTCCGTCTTTGATCGGCTTACACCTACCGCGGCCCCTCTCAACGGGCCGCCCAACACCAGCGCCTCGGTCTTCTCTAGATTGGGCCAGAACTCCTGTGGACCCGCAATGGAGCCTACAATCACAGAGAAGGCTGCCCCTAAGAAAGTAACCAGTCCCGCTCCTGAAGTCGTCAAGGCCGCTTCTCCTTCCAAAAAGTCGGTCTTTACAAGATTGACTGTTCCAGCTCCCGCTCCTGCTACCCGAAGGACATCGGTCTTTAACAGGCTGGCACCAGTAGCGACCCCCCACCTACACAGAGGGAAGGATGAGGCTATCGCCATCACCGAGCCGATGCCATCAGCACGACACGCTCGACGTCGTTACTGGCGCCGAGTGAGGAAGGCCGGAGGCAACTCCCCTTCTAGGTTAACTCCTCCAGCCCCGATGGCGGAAGTTAATGCTGCTGTTCCGACTGGGAACAGCTTTGAGATGCTAAATAAGGTGCGTAGGAATTCTCCTACAGCGGTGCTAAAGAGGTCTCCCCTCCGCTGAAAAAGGCTGTAGAAGTAAAAACAAAACAGCCCCAATCTCCTCAACGGCTATCCTCCCGAATCTATAAAGTCCGGCAGCAGGCCCGAGACTTGATGATCGATCCAAACTTCTCCCACCAGCACAAGAAGCTGAAAATTCAACAGGAAGCCAGTCACCAGGCTAAGCCACGAAAAGCTGTCTGGGTGCCCACCTCAACGGCCCCCTCAACTTCCACTGCTCATAAAAAGAGGAGGCCGGAGAAGATCCCCGGGCCTGCAACGAGAGCTAAAAGCGCTGAACCCAGACGCCCTAAGACTAGGGGCAGGATGGTCCACACTGTATACATGGCATCGGGGAAGGAAGACAGCCGTGCGTCTACAGGCCATAGACCGCTTACACGGTCAGTAACCAAAGCTCAGGAGCAACAGCAAAAGCTCCAGGAAATAATGATTGCAATGGCCGCGCTTACTGGGCCGAAAGAAAGCCCCGAGGCGTCCTCGGATCAGCAACAAGAACAGGAAACCGACGCCGAGTTCCTTCGGAGGATGTTGGAAAAGAAAGATAAAGAGGCTGCGGAACAAGCGGCCAATATAAAGCAGATAGCCCACTTATTCCAGGATATGGTGGGAATGATGATCCAACAAGACCCACCCGCTGAGGATCCCCCGATCGTCCTTGAACACGACAGGGGAGAAACGTCAAATCCGCCACCGGCTCTCTCAACGGCCAAGGAGGAGACAATCTCTAAGGCTGACTTGGACGACTATATAGCCCAGCAAATCCGGGTTCATCATGCGACTGAGGCAGCTGGTCAAGTCGTAAAAACGGGACGGCCGTATCCAAGCTGGTATGACCAAATCAAATATCCGCCGGGTTATACAATACCAAAATTCCATGTGTATAAGGGGACCGGCAATCCCCACCAACATGTTGCCCAGTTCAGGGCCCTTTGCGGTAACACTGGCGGTGATGATAAACTGTTGCTTCGCCAGTTCGTGGGCAGCTTATCAGAAACAGCGTTCGAATGGTATTCGGAACTCCCGAACGATTCTATCAAGACGTTCGCTGAAATGGAGTTGCTATTCACTCAGCGATTCGCAAGCGCCAGCGAACGCACTCCAATAACGGCATTGATTAATGCCAGGGTAAAACCAGGCGAAACGTGGGTCCAGTATGCTATACGCTGGCGAAATTTATGGTCGAAATGCGAGCAACGCATTGAGGAAGCGCCCGCGGTGGGCATGTTCGTGGGAACCCTAGACCCTCACGCAACTATCTCCCAGTTTATGATGTTCTTTAAGCCAACCACATTCCAGGCTTTAATCGACAAGTTGGCCCAGATGGACCAGATGGGTCATAGGCCGTCTCTCCCGAAGCCAGAACCTCGGAATGACAAGGGTAAAGGAAAGGCAACCTTCGTCGCGAATGCCCAGCAGCAACCCAATGCCCCAAAGCTGGCGGATCAATTGGAAGAAAGACGCCGGTATTATAATGAGAAGATGAAGCATCCCTACTCGTTCCCACGGGACAAGACGAAACGGTTATTCGAGCTGGCAGTACGCAACAGACTTATAAACCTGCCAAATCCAAGGCGACCGCCACAACCCACTGAGGTGAATAACCCTAACTATTGCCCTTACTATCAAACGGTAAGTCATCTGATTGAGGATTGCTTCGTCTTCAAAGGATGGATTGAAGATCAATACCTCCAGGGGAAGTTTGCACTGTCCGAAAAGTGGAAGGTGAACCCACCACAGCCGCATACTTCTAAGAAAGCAGATACACCGGGGGCAACCTGTTCCTTTATTGAGGAAGCTCCATGGGAGGTTGTGCTGTCAACTAAAACCAAAAGAATGCTGAAGGACCTTCAGGCGTGCCCGGCAGTCGAATGGAAGGACCCGCTGGAACCCCAGATCATTGAAGGAATGCTGAGGCCGTGCCCAACTACAAAAAGCGGTGGTGATGGCCCAAGTACTCACGCCCTACCGTCAAAATCTTCGAAGAAAAAGAAGAAGAAATCTAAGAAGCTCGTGAAGCCTGGAGACAAGCGCACGAACTTCCAGAAGCAAATCAACACGCTGGAAGAGTATAATCAAAAGGCGCGAACTCCTGTCACGCTGCAAGAGTTCCTCAACCACATCTTTCAAGAGGAAGATGATGGAGAGAGTTCGTCGGATGAATCCGAGTGATACGTGGCAAGTTGTAACATAATCTCCCGCTCGTTTACCGACGATGAAAAAACTCCTAGCACTAAGAAACTGGGGACAGAGCCTGAACCAGAGCTTGTGTGGCCAACAGATGAAATGATCGACGCCTTTCTAGACGAGATTCGTTTGAAGAGTAAAGCGGATCAGGAGCGCGAGATGGCCGCATCGGAAGGAGCCAAACGCAGGCGACTAAACGAAAGAGTTGAAGTATTCCCGCCAGATCGAAAGCCATCCGAGGCAGACAAAAAGATATTCAAGACGAGGAAAAGGTTTGCCAAAGCCATGTTAATGGGAATGAAGCTACCACCCTTGGAAGAAAACACGCTCAATGGGGGCGGAGAGGCACCCTAATTATTGCGCATATCATCGGAAAATTTCACACCCTACGGAGGAGTGCGACGCCTTTAGGATATGGCGGCAGGGATATGTTGCTCATCGGCAACATTTTAAGCGCATGAAACGCAAGACTCGTCGGGAACGAAGAAGTACTGCCGACGGGCACAACAGAACTACTGGCAATTGTTACATGGTTAACGCCGAAGGGTCACAAGTTCTCACCTTTGGGAGCGACTCTGATGAAGAAATGGCTCTGGGCCCTCTCTTTAAAGAATCCGTTTTGGGGAAAGAGGAAGAACCAGAGGCCTGCGAAAACATTCAGCTGCGCAATCGTACGCTCCCGGAAAAGAATCTCGGGCCCGCAAATACAAAAGATAAGGGAAAGGAAAAGGTCACTGAGGATATCACTCTAGATGACCAAGTCATGAAAGAGCTGACTACCAAGGACCCTCCCAGGAAGGGTAAGGTGGACTACAACATCCTAGCGCACCTAAGGAAGCTACCTTCTCAACTCAGCATTCTCGATGCCCTCCTATTATCAAAAGAAGCGCGAGATTCACTAATTAAGGCGTTACAAGAACCCGAGTAATTCCAAGCCTTCCTCGCCGCGGAAAGGATGAAGGATGAACTGGAAGAAGTGCATACGGCCGACATCACTTTCGGTGACGAAGACCTTCTCCTCGGGACATGCGACCACAATCGTCCCCTATATGTCTCTGGATACTGCCATGATATCAAGATAAGCAAGATCCTGGTAGATAATGGATCCTCCGTCAATCTCCTTAACATTCGGGTGTTAAAGGAAATATGCATGAGTGTGCAACACCTCGCTCACGACAAAATTACCATCTCCGGTTTCGACTCCCAATCGTCACGGACTCTCGGATCCGTGATACTAACATTACGCTTTGGACTACTCGTCACGAACATCAAATTCCATGTCATTGACGCCAAGACCTGCTACAACGCCTTGCTCAGTCGTCCTTGGTTACATTAATACAACATCATCCCTTCTACACAGCATCAGTGTATGAAGTACTTCAAGGATGGTTTCGAATATACCGTAACAGGCGAGCTGAACCCATTCTCCGTGAACGAAGTCCGCAAGTATGAAGATGCGAAGTACTTTTTGCCAGACTTCGAGGATACAGAAAAGTGTCGCAAGCCGGAGAACAAAGCCGCCGCCACCGTCCCTGTTTTCGGGAGCGAGACCGAAGAAGAAGAAGAGATAGTCTACGCTGGTCCGTCCCGGCGCAACAACCCGGGACCGTCCGCCCCTATGTTGGTCTTCGGAAGTGACTCGGAAGATGAGGTTAACGCCGTGTTCTCCAGTCGGCCGTCAATACAAGCATCCCCTGTCGATGATCAAAGTTTGCAAATCACCATGGTGCCGCAAGAACACTACAAGGATCTCGACACACTTCAAGCTTACAATGTGCAGGACCTGCAGACGTTTTACGTCCCTCCCAGGCAAAGGGGTGAGAAGGTAATCCTATTCTACCGATCCTCAGAGACGAAAGTAGAGAAAGAGATCTGGCATGGCGCGGATTCTACACTCGACAGGCTCCAACCCATCCGTTTGCCTAAATATTACACAAGTGGACTAAAGAGGCTATTGAAGCGCCAAGGAGTACCCTTAAAACAGACTGTTCGACAAGCTCGGTTCTACAACAAGATTTGGAATGTCCCTGGGACTCAGCGCAAATTGCCCAACGGGAGAATAGAAACGCTGGGGCTTGGATATGTGAGATCCGAGAAACGGGAGCGAGCCCACGGCAGCTACGCCGTATATAACTTCGATAAGGAGGAAAACGCCTTGTCCAGCAATGCCAACCCTTCATCAAAACTGGATCCCGCGAGTGAAGTGCCGAGTCCGTCATTTGAAGAACAAGTGGACAAGCTTATCAGGAAAGCAGGTCAAAAGGCTCGGGAAGACCACAACCGCAAGATGGCCATCTACGAGAAGGCCAGGACGCAACGTCTGTTTCAACAGGCTGCAAAAGACAAAGATGCTCCTCCCTGTCAACCCATTATACAAAAGGCCCGACGCAGAGGCAAAAATAAATCAAGAAGCGAAAAGAAGAACCGACAACAACGACGCCGGATTAGAGAGTTACGTGATCGGGTATTGCGCGGCTCGGATTTGTCCCTCACGAAGAAGATGAGTCGAGCGTATTCCTTCCCCCGAGACAAGACGGAGAAGCTACTCGAGCTCGCTATAAAACATCAAATGATCGCACTTCCGGAGTCTAAGCACCCTGAGCAAGTTAACGAGGTTTCTTATCCGGGCTATTGCTCTTATCACCGAGCCATAGGACACCCTATCGAAGACTGCTTCACCTTCAAGAACTGGGTCGAGGACCAGTATCAACAGGGCAGATTTGGTTTATCCAACGGCTGGAGGGTAACGCCGCCACAAAAGCACGAACCCAAAGCCGCAAGAGCAGAACCGGATCCACCTCAATCTTGGAAGTGGATTCGCACCTGTTACATGATTACAATATTAAAAGAGGAGCCTGAAGACATAGATGAGCTCCCTTGGTGCTTCGAAAACAATGACAATGAGGTAATCTCAGAATTTTCACCGGCTCCGAAAGAACTGGAAGATGGCATACATACTACTGCAGATAACCTCAAGAAGATTGAGTTGGGATCGGCAGACGATCCGCGATCGACATTCGTCAGTGAGTGGCTATCTGAAGAAAGGGTGGCTGCATTAAAGGATGTGCTTCTACAGCATAAAGATTGCTTCGCGTGGAACTATTCCGAGATGCCAGGATTAGATCCGGAGATTGCTGTGCATAAATTAGCAATATCCCCAGATATCAAGCCAGTCAGGCAGGCGCCGAGAAGGATGCGGCTCGAGCTTGAGATGAGCATCAACGCCGAAGTCAAAAAGCTGATCGATTCTGGATTTATCCAAGAAGTCCAATATCCTGACTGGATTGCCAACATCATTCCTGTAATGAAGAAAAATGGGACGGTGCACATATGCGTGGATTTCAGGGATCTCAATAAAGCCTGCCCGAAGGACGATTTTCCAGTACCGGTAACCGAGCTAATGATAGATAATACGTCCACGTATGAGGTTTTCCCCTTCATGGACAGCTCATCAGGGTATAATCAAATAAAAATGCATCCTGAAGACCAGAAACATACGGCTTTCCGGACCCCTTTGGGAATATTCTGCTACAAGGTTATGCCCTTTGGTCTAAAGAACGCCGGTGCTACCTATCAAAGGGCCATGACAAAGATCTTCGATGATCTCATACATGACATCGTCGAGTGCTATATTGATGTCCTCGTGGTGAAGAGCATGTCATACGAAGAGCATTTAAAGCATCGGAAGACTGTATTTCAACGCCTTCGGCAATATAGTTTGAAGATGAATCCCCTCAAATGCGCGTTCGGAGTCTCCTCGGGTAAATTCCTGGGATTCATCATCCGACACCGAGATATCGAAATAGATCCATCTAAGATCAAGGCGATCATGGAAATGCCTCCGCCGAGAACCCTCAAACAGTTGCGGTCTCTCCAAGGGAAGCTCGCATACATCCGGCGGTTTATCGCCAATCTTTCAGGCAAGTGCCGTCCTTACAGCCACCTGATGAAGAAGGGAACTCCATTCGTTTGGGATCACACATGCCAAGGCGCACTAGACGAGATCAAGCAGTACCTGCAGTACCCTCCAGTGTTGGCTGCGTCGGTCAAGGGAAAGCCTCTCATTCTTTATGCAACTGCCCTAGAAGGTTCATTGGGCGCATTATGGGCGCAAGAAAATGACCAAGGGAAGGAGAGAGCGCTCTACTATTTAAGCCGAGTTCTTCTGGGGGCAGAAAGCAATTACTCCCCGATCGAAAAACATTGCCTGGCGTTAATCTTTGCGATAACAAAAATCAGGCACTATGCATTGGCACATGAAGTCCGTCTCATATCAAAGGTGGATCCCCTAAAATATCTAATGTCAAAGGCCATATTGACAGGGAGACTCGCTAAATGGGCCCTGCTCCTGATGGAGTTTTCAATAACATATCAGCCTCTTAAGGCAGTGAAAGGTCAAGCCATCGCCGACTTCCTTGCTGAGCATCCAGTACCTGCCGGTTCTCCTCTGAACTGCGATTTGCCGGACGAACATGCATTTGATGCGATCGGCGGCGGTGATACCCGATGGGAACTCTATTTTGATGGAGCATCTTCCATGAAGAAGCGCAAACAATGTACCCCCGTAATCAAATCGGGAGTAGGCCTCATCTTCGTAACTCCACAAGGAGGGATTATGCGCTTCGCCTTCTCCTTAACAGAGCCGAGGACGAATAATGAAGCCGAATACGAAGCTTTGATAGCGGGCCTCGAGATCGCCATTGACATGGGAATTGAAGACCTCCTTATATACGGGGATTCTCAACTGGTCGTTAGTCAAGTAAATGGTGACTACCAAACGTGCAAACCAGAGTTGGTGAAGTACGGCGAAAAGGTGCAACAACTGTTGACCCAAATTCCCTCCTATACTTTGGAAAGCATACCACGCGCGGAAAATAGCAAAGCGGACGCGTTAGCTAAGCTCGCCAAAGAATTGGCTGACGAGAACCTTGATGACGTTAAAATCGTGGTGCAAAGCCGTCGGGTGCTTGCCCCAGCAGAAATATCTCCGGAATCATCCGAAGAGAAGGGAGCGACTGAGCAGACGACCCTACAGATAAAAGACCGTGAGAAGGCTGAGGACTGGAGGGAAGTCTTCATAGACTACTTTAAGTCCCACCGAATGCCCGAAGAAGCGTCCTCAAGACACCAGCTCATGAAACGAGCTCTATCTTTCGCTTTCGTCAATGATACTCTGTATAAGAGGTCGTTTGATTCTCTGTGGCTGAGATGTTTAGGACCTGACGAAGTAGAAAGAGTCGTTCAGGAAGTTCATGACGGAATCTGTGGTTCTCATCAAGCAGGCCCGAAGATGAAGTTAAAAATTAAACGGATGGGTTACTACTGGCCCACGATGATCCAGGACTGCCTCGAATATGCGAAGCAATGCCACTCATGCCAAATCCATGGGGATTTCATCCACCAGCATCCGAATCCACTACATCCGACGGTGGCTAGCTGGCCATTTGAAATGTAGGGAACTGACATAGTCGGCCCCATCGAACCAGCATCGTCCCGGGGACATCATTTCATCCTGGCGACAACTGATTACTTCTCCAAATGGGCAGAAGCAGTACCGCTGAGGGAAGTGAAGATGGAGAATATCCTCCACTTTTTCAAGACGCACGTCATTTATCGGTTTGGAACTCCGCGGCGGATTATCTCCGATAACGGGCCGGCCTACAGAAGCCATAAGATCAGCCGCTTCGCACAACAGCATAATATAGACTGGAGATACTCCTCAGTTTATAATCCACGAGCTAACGGTCTAGCCGAGGCCTTCAATAAGACCTTGACAAAAATCATGAAAAAGACGGTATCCCGAAATAAGAAAGACTGGCACGAAAGGCTGCAAGAGGCCCTTTAGGCCTATCGAACTACGTTCAAGACGGCCACGAACACAACGCCGTACGCGTTGGTATTCGGGACGGAAGCAGTACTCCCCCTCGAGATAGAGTTACCCTCTCTATGAGTGGCAGTCCACTACGAGCTGACGGACGAAGAAAATGCTCACCTTCGGCTTGAGGAGCTTGATGCCCTCGATGAAACCCGGCTCATAGCGCAACAAAATCTGGAGGCCTACAAAGCAATGATGACGCGCTCGTACAAAAGATTGAATAGGCCGAGGACATTCCGCCAAGGCGAACTCGTACTGGTGGTCAAAAGACCTATGATCCCCAATCGTGCCAAGTGGGGAAAATTTGAGCCAAACTATGAAGGCCCGTACATCATAGACAAGGCCTACCAGGGTGGAGCCTATCTACTTAGGGATATGCACGGTGAAAGGCCTTTCAGGCCAATAAACGGCTGCTTCCTAAAGAAATACTACGCTTAAGGAGTCACAGCCTACGTCAATGATAGGTGACGACGACTATGTCCGCTCGCTATCTTCCTAAGCTCAAGCTCTATAAGTAGTAGCCGGCCCTCTCCACGACGGACCGAATCGTCCTTAAACTAACGGCGGACCGAAACGTCCTTAAACTAACGGCGGACCGAAACGTCCCTAAACTAATAACGGACCGAAACGTCCTTAAACTAACGACGGACCGAAACGTCCTTAAACTACTACCGCAGCATCCTTAGACTGACAAGATGAATAAAAAAAAAGAGAAAAAGAAAAAAAATATATAAATAAAAAAAATAAAAAAAAAATAAAAACGGTATGTCCATAAACAAAATGGGCACGGATGAAAACCCGAAAGGGCTCCGTGAGTAAAAACAGCAGGGCTATCGACGAGTGTTCGTGAAAACCCGAAAGGGCGCGAACTCGTAAAAAAAAATAATAAGAAAAGAATAAAAAAAAGGTATGTCCATAAGCAAGAAGGGCACGGATGAAAACCCGAAAGGGCTCCGTGAGTAAAAACAGCAGGGCTACCGGCTAGTGTTTGTGAAAACCTGAAAGGGCGCAACCACGTTAAAGGACACTTGCGGGATCCTCACGACCTTGCAAGGAGAAACCACCCGCGTGAGATCCTTACGACTCACAAGGGAGCAACACACTTAGGGATCCCCACGATTCCTAAGGAGAAAATACACTTGCGATATCCTCACGACTCGTAAGGAGAACTCTCTTATGGGACCCTCACGGCTCATAAGATTTGAAAGTCTTAAGTCACAGAGACCTAAACCTGTGCTTAAGCAAAATCCCCCATACCCTTCGACACTGCCCTACAAGCGGCTCATATTGACCCTTGTATACAATCCACGGGCATGAATAAATATTTCCGTAACAAAGCCCCATCCGTGACTAGGGATATGTCCATATGGTGAACACAACCCTTGTAAGTCCTCTCGACCTATAAGGAGAAAGCCCTCTTGTAGGATCCTTACGACTTGCAGAGGAACATACACTTAGGAATCCTCATGATTCCTAGGTAGAAAATACACCTACGAGATCCTCACGACTTGTAGGGAGAAATACCTTCGTGAGACCCTTACGGCTCATGAAGTCAAAAGCCTTAATCGACGGGACCCTAACCCTGTTTGCTAAGCCATCTTTGTTCAACATCGACAGAGGCAGATGATGATTCGCTCCTGGCCATATCCCAGTTATAGCGGTGCTGATGCCGAAATCTGTGTCTAATTTCAGGTTTATGGCGAAAAGCCAGTAGGCCGCACGTGCATACGAGATAGCCGAAATGATGGGGCAACCTGCAATAAAAAGCAGCAGGTAAAAATGTATGCACGCAAAATAGCCGAAATGATGGGGCAACTCACAATAAAAAGCAGCGAGTAGAAAATAAATATATAGCCGAAATGATTGGGCACCGCAAAAAATAGCCGAAATGATGGGGCAATCGCGACCTTCGCGATATAAAAGTTGAAATGATAGAGCATCGCGGAAAAAGAAATAAAATATAAAAAAAAAGTTTCAATTTATGCCCTACAGGTGATGTTCCATCACACCCTGTATACAATCCAAGGGCATAAACAAAAAGGGATCATACTTCTCCTCCAAGTTTCATCATAAGAAGAAGCAAAATCTCGACGAGCCGCGAATGACTTAGAGATCATCTCAGCACTCGTCTCGTAACGACGGACACAACTCTAAGCTAAGCGGAACAGCGGCAACTCCCAGTTCCATGGCTCGGTGGTATACATATAGTCAACAGTCAAACCTCCATCCCGTGAAATGCCGATACAATCAGCAAAATTCCTGGTTACGTGGAACGCGGATAACGTCACTCTTTGACCCCGTAGAAAACGTCCAGAGCGGATCCTGGTCCTCACGGAGCACGGCAGTGAACCCGTGTGAAGCATCCAGAGCGGAGCCTAGTCCTCGCCGAGCACGGCAGTGAACCCGTGTGAAGCATCTAGTGCAAAATTCCTGGTTACGTGGAACGCAGATAACGTCACTCTTTGACCCCGTGGAAAACGTCCAGAGCGGATCCTGGTCCTCGCAGAGCACGGCAGTGAACCCGTGTGAAGCATCCAGAGCGGAGCTTAGTCCTCGCTGAGCACGGCAGTAAACCCGTATGAAGCATCTAGTGCAAAATTCCTGGTTACGTGGAACGCGGATAACGTCACTCTTTGACCCCGTGGAAAACGTCCAGAGCGGAGCCTAGTCCTCGCCGAGCACGGCAGTGAACCCGTGTGAAACATCTAGTGCAAAATTCCTAGTTACGTGGAACGCGGATAACGTCACTCTTTGACCCCGTGGAAAACGTCCAGAGCGGATCCTGGTCCTCGCGGAGCACGGCAGTGAACCCGTGTGAAGCATCCAGAGCGGAGCCTAGTCCTCGCCGAGCACGGCAGTGAACCCGTGTGAAGCATCTAGTGCAAAATTCCTGGTTACGTGGAACGCGGATAACGTCACTCTTTGACCCCGTGGAAAATGTCCAGAGCGGATCCTGGTCCTCGCGAAGCACGGCAGTGAACCCGTGTGAAGCATCCAGAGCGGAGCCTAGTCCTCGCCGAGCATGGCAGTGAACCCATGTGAAGCATCTAGTGCAAAATTCCTGGTTACGTGGAACGCGGATAACGTCACTCTTTGATCCCGTGGAAAACGCCCAGAGCGGAGCCTGGTCCTCGCCAAGCACGGCAGTGAACCCGTGTGAAGCATCCAGAGCATACACCGGACTGTGGAGTCCCTAAAATCCACGGACTATGATGTCCTTAACCTCAACCGTAATGTCTTAAAACTAACAATCAACTACCCCGATTCCCTACGGATTTTGCCTTGGTTTAAGGGTACATCTCTTCACTCCTTTGATACCTGGCGTTGTAATTCCTCAACGTCTTCAAAGAGGTGACGGGTCCCTGCAACCAAACATCGGACTGTGGAGTCCCTAAATCCACGGACTATGAGGTCCTTAACCTTGACCGTGATGTCTTAAAACTAACATCGGACTGTGGAGTCCCTAAATCCACGGACTATGAGGTCCTTAACCTTGACCGTGATGTCTTAAAACTAACATCGGACCGTGGAGTCCTTAAATCCACAAACTATGAGGTCCTTAACCTTGACCGTGATGTCTTAAAACTAACATCGGACCGTGGAGTCCTTAAATCCGCGGACTATGAGGTCCTTAACCTTGACCGTAATGTCTTAAAACTAACATCGGACTGTGGAGTCCTTAAATCCACGGACTATGAGGTCCTTAACCTTGACCGCGACGTCTTTAAACTACGATGCCTCAAGAAACCCCTGACTCCGTGAAACACGAATAAGGGTGACCACATCCAGCACTTGCAGGTCCTCACGACCTGTAAGGAAGAAAAACTCTCTTGTGAGATCCTTACGACTCTCAAGGGACAAGCCGCTTAAAAATCCTCACGATTCTTAAAAAGAACTTACACCTATGAGGTCCTCTCGACCCATGGGGAGAAAAACTCTTTATGAGACCCTCGTGGCTCATAAAGTGCAAAAGTCTTAGGAAGCAGATCTTAACCCTGAATCCTAAGCTATCGTTGCCCAGCAAAGAGATCAAGATAAATTGTCCGCAAAACACATTCAACAAAAAAGAGACGCATCATTGAAAAGAAAAATGTATCTTTTATTCATAAACCAAAATGGATACAAAGTACAATTCATGAAAAAAGCAAAAGAAAATACTCTCATATATGAGTATATACAGGAAGGCAGGGAAAGATACAAATGTTTCAAGCCGGCGGGCGATTTAGCAGCTTGATCAGCTCATCCTGCTTTTGTTGGGCCACGGCCTCATGATTTAAGATCGCCAGAAGACGGGCCTCCGCCTGAGCCTGATACGAAGCGAGTCGGCCTTCGAGCTCTTTCTCGGTGGCCTTATGAGCCTCGACCCTCTCACGAGTGAACGTGACAGCTTTATCAAGAGTCACCACCTCCCTGATAGACTCTTGAAGCACCCGCCAGAGCTCATACGCTTTGTTGGCCTTGGCAGTAAGACTCGCCTGAAGCTCGCTCAGCGCTTTAGAAGCCAGCTCTCTCTCCGAGAATTTACGGCCGAGCCTCTTCTCGCACGATGTCATGTTTGCCGCGCACCGCGCTATCAGCCCCCGCAAGTCCGCCTTTGCAGCCATGACCTCCGAGGAAAGACGGGAACATTCAAGTGCGTGCAAGCAAGCCTCCACCTGCCGACAGAACTCCACCCAGACTCGCACCACCTCTTCGCTATGGTAGGTGGCAAGAAAAGGAAGAGAACCGTTAGTCTCGGCAGCAAATGCTTCAGCTGTTGTTGCACTGCCAGCACGAAGCTCCTCGATCAAAGACGACAGAGAGACAAGGCTCAATTGGGCCAAGCGTTCTGAAGCTCGCAAAGCATAAGGGCCAGTCGGCATAATGATGCGCGATTCCAACGCTGTGGAGGCTGGCAGGGCTGTTCAGATTTGAAAGACGTCAATAAAACTCTTAAGCAAGAAGAACGAATGGAACCATAATGAAATGTCATTTACCTACGGTCATGCAAGTAGGAACTGAAGGTTCCCCTGGCCCTTCAACGACCTCGACCTCGTCGTCAGCTTCCAAAACTATATAAGAGACATCAACGTCATTTCGCAAAATAAAAAAAAAATGGCGACAATGCTATAATAAAAAATGGCGAATCACGCTAACCCTGCCCAGAGGAAAGGATAATGCGCTGAGGGGAGATCGCCTGTGGAGCTGCCATCTCCAATAAACGCTGAAATGACTGTCGAGGCGACAGATCAGCGATAGTGGCCGCCAAACCGCGCAATTCTGGGAAAGATAGAAGAGCTTAGACCATGGAAGGGTTGCTAATTTAAAATGCAGAGGGTTACCTTCAACACTTTTCCCGTTCTGAGTCGGGGGGATAGAGGCTTCGACAGCCTCTGCCGGAACCTCGGGCTCCAACAAAGGGAGGGTAGTCCCCACTACCTCCATCTCAGCCTCTGGGCCGCCTTCGGGAAGGGCCGTTGGAGCAGCAACCTCCAAAGGAGCGTCCCCCAAAGGGGCAAGCACTCCCTGATCAAGAACCGCTGCTGGAGGCTCTACCATAAGAGGAGCAGCCTCATCAGCCCCCTCCACATCGAGCAATGCTTCATCGGGAATTTCGACAGGCTTTAGCTTCAATGAGCCCGTAAGGAGCTCCCCCAGCGTCAAAGATTCTGCACAATTCAAATAAGAATAAGGATACACATATACAGGCGTGAATAATCTGAAGAACTACAAAAAGAACCACAACGTACCGATGCGCAAAGAAGCCCTCAATATGGCTTCTTCAAGCCGCTGCTCCTTCTCAAGGAGGTGGGCTCGCCGGGGTTCAAGGGTAGACTCATGGCCGCCGGTCCATAAAGAGAGTGCGTCCGCTGCGTCTTCTGAAGCGGCCTGCTTCAGAGCCCTTTCCCCCCACTCCTCCAAAGGACCGATAAATCGCCGCCGAATCCACGAAGGGTCTTCGTAAAAAATTACAGCGGGATAGGACTTCTTCGGAACCTTGGCGTTATGAGACACGTCTTTAGAACGCCGTATGGCCTCAGCCAACTGTGCGGCCTCCTCATCGGCCGAACTCGGGAAGGGAAGTCCAGCGTCTGACTCTTACAGGGCCAACGGTTCATCTTCAAGAGTAGGCTCAGACTCCGCCAAAGAATCGAGCAAATTGGTGGCTGCTTTCCTCCGCCGCTTAGACCCAGAGCCGGTCGCCGAGGATGACCGCTTCCTCCCCGTGAAGCCTTAGGGCGGCGCTGACCCACATCGCCTTCGACACCCACATCCCTATTACCCTCGCCCGGTGCCACGACCGAAGATGACACTGCCATTGTCGATGCCACGGGGGGCGGTGCTGCCACAGGCGATGGTGCTACTACTGGGGCCCTTCCACCTCGCGATCGGGAACCCAGGGGCATACCAGCCGTTGGAGTAAGGTCTACCTCCGATTCTCCTGGGATGAACGTAGTGCCGGTATCCCTTAGAGGGAAGCGGACCGGAGCCCTCGGTCGCAGCTTAGCTCCTGGAACCAGAGGAGGGGCGTCGTGGCCAAGAAGCACCCTCCTTTCCTCAAGAATAATTGGGTTGATCCGATGAAGATACCAACCCGTAAATGCGCCCACGCACCGGGGCAGGTACTCAGCTTCAGGGACCATGAAGTGGGAGCCGGTGTTTATCCTCATGAAATGATGAGCGGCATCGCGAACGGCATCGAGCGAAGGGATCGGGGCGACAATAAAAGCCTCAAAAGGAACACCCTGGTCGTATCCAAGCTGTCGGGCGAATCGATGCGGATTGTACCGCATGAAAAGAGCTGCACTGTCCTGGCGAAACACCAAGTAGCCCGGTCTAATAGTGTACAAGTGCGCGGCCTCCCGAGGCTTCAAAGAAGGTGCGTTGTCTTTTGGCAGGTCCCAGAGTTGTTGAACTGGACCTAAGGGAGTAGACAAGACCCGATCATTAAAAACCATCCCGCCAGCAGCAGCGTAAGGAGAAATCAGCACCCGAATAGCCCCGAACTGAGTCGGGTCGGCGGCAGAAGCATCCACCAATCGCATAAGTCGCGGGAAGGGATAGGCGTCGTAAAACGCGGGCCTCTGATGCATAGCGAAAGCCCCAAGCACATGCATTTCGACCCAGGACGTGAAATAATGAAGCGAAAAATTTACTACATCCATGCCAGGAGTAGAGGTATTAGCTGCGGTGCCCAACCCGTGATAAAGATGCGCCAACGCCGGGATACCGACGGCCAACCGCGTCTTCTCAGCTATACAATGAGCCGGGTAGATAACCGAAGCCCTCATAAAACTACGATGAATGGGGATGACAAACCAACTGAGCCAGACACTGACAAACCCCATGAAGAACGTCTCCTCGTCAATACCGGGTGCTGCAATGGACTCAAAAGACATCGGCGACATGATGGGGATATAGTATTGAGGCAGATCCGATTCAGTGGTCGGCAGCTTCTTCGGACCAAACCCAAAGGGTTCTCTAATGTTGGCGAACTTCGGAGCTGTCTTCGACACGACTCCTCACGAAGGAAACAAGCAATGAAGCTCTTGAAAGTAACACCCTGCTCTTCGGATTCGGTGAACAATCGGTCGAAGATACCTAGCGCCTTGGTCAAACTGGGACGCTTGTGGCGAATGGCGTTCTCAACAGACAAGCCGTCAACCGGTGCAGGCTCGGGCTTGAAGACATACTCGTCAGGAGGCAACAGCTCCTCATACAGTGCACCCCTGATTGGCAATCCCGAGATTTCATAAAATTCTGCCAGAGAAATCGAAACCTCGCGATCTCCTAAAATGAAAGTGTTGGTGGGAAGATTCCATTGATTCAAGAACGCCTTTAACCCACCAGACGTGCGGGGACTTATAATGGAAGAGTGACGCATATATTGCCTGATAAAGCCCGACCTTCTGCAATCACGCACGATGGGCAGAAAGGATCTAGCGAGCTCAGAGAAGGTAGCTCGTAGGGTGTCGAGGAGTGAGCCCTATCTTATAAATTTGCCCCCATGGGTGGGCCTCACCCTGGCAAATACGCCGCCCCAAGATATCTATAGCCGGGATCGGATGGTTTGGGATACCGGTCGTCGAAGACTCGAGCCTCCCCGTTGGAGTCCAGTTGGGCATCTCCACAGCAAAAATCGTTCTCGGAGGGTCCATCGGCAAGAATGGGAAAGTAGGCTCTGTCGGTACTGCACAGAGGAAACTTCGGCGACCCCGGATAATATGGCTGTACCAAGTTCCCCATAGAAGCAAGTTGGTACAGCTCGGGTCATGAGCCCAGATCATCGCCATCGCTTCCTCATCGGACGGTGATTGAGGAAAAGCGGCCTCCGAACGGGTAAAGGGAAAACACGGAGCAGAAGCCATCGCACCTGAAATCGAATGGAAGAAGACCGTCAAAAGCAAAGTCAGCAATATACATTCATGCATGAACATGAAGACTAGCTGAAGAAAACAACAGCAGACTTTTTTTTGGGGACCATTGGCTACAAAACACATGGGCCCCACAGAATCAGGATGACGACTCATTAATAATGAGGCCAAGCAGTTATAATAAAACAGAGGGAATATCCTCATCAAATAAAGAATGGGTTTCAAGTAACCCTACACATCCCCCCTAGAGGACAAATCTGTCTCGGGCTTTACAACAGATCCAACAGGATCAAAGGAATTAAATTCCCACAGAAGACATCATTACGAAGTTCCTGTTTCATTAATTGCAGAATGACAACCTAGGGTAAGGAGACACTAAGGAGCCCCCATAGGAAGAAACCGAGTTCTTCACAGGAATTAAATTCCTTATTAAGAAAAGGGAATTAAATTCCCCAAAAAAGCCTTTTCTGTGAACAAAGTTAAACTCCATGGATCATCGTGTGAACCCTAAGAAATCTACTGTTGGAGGTTAAATGGTTTCGTATTTTGGTTAAGAAACTTGAAGAAAAATGGGTTCTTTGTTAAAAAAAGGGTAAAAACCCTTGTTTTGGATTTAAAATCCAGAGGAATGTGAGAGTTCATCGTTCATTCGAGAGCATTACCTAAAGAGAAAAGTCTCTTCGAACAGAGTTAAACTCTGGAAGATTTTCAAGGCAGAGAACCAAGCTCTAGGAAAAGAGAATTAAATTCTCAAAAGAAGAAAGTTCTCAAAGGAGGAGAATGAGCAAAGTGGAGGCTCTTCTGAAATGACCCCAATATTTATAGGAGGTGATGAAAACGCTTCATCTCCCCAAATCCCTAATGGAATCCAACGGTCGCAAAAGGTGACAGCTTTGCACTCACGTACAGACACGTGAGAACAACGCTGTGGGGGCATTTGTTTCCTGATTTAAAATCAGGAAAGCCTACAGAAGAGGCATCACGTGCTAACACGTGACCAGCAGTCACGTGTTGGCACGTGACATTTAAAAGCAGCGGGAAAGGCACATCAGTTCCCTGATCAAATCAAGGAAAAGGCTTCAGAAGAGGTCACGTGCTCACACGTGGCCAGGGGTCACGTGTTGGCACATGACATTAAAAAGCAGCGGACTCATTCTCTGATTAAATCAAGAAAAAGGCTCCAGACGAGGGTCACGTGCTCACACGTGACCAGGGGTCACGTGGTGGCACGTGACGGCTAAGCATCGGCCAACAGGCAGAGCGCAAAAAGAAGAAGAGGGCTCGTTCCAAGGGGGTCACGTGACCGACTTTCAAACCCTATTTATTTAACAGAATCAAATTCTGAAGAGATCACTCAAATCTTTCCAAAGGAAAATGATTATTCGGAACCGATTGAATTAAAAATTTAAAAGGTGATTAAATATCACCTATCTATGGAAAAATCTTGAATTTGGAAAGATTTCCCCTTAAAATCTAACCGAAATAACAAAGGAAAGTCTCTGGATTTTAAATCCAATGGTGAATAAAATTCACCTAATAATCCAAAGGTCCAAATGAATGATGAATACAAATCAAATCTCTCAATGAAAGATTCATCAAAAAACTAATTGATTCTGCTTCTTCTCCTATAAATAGGAGCCAAGAGACACACATGAAGAGATATATGCAGAGGGATCGATACATAGAGAGAAAAGAGAGAGCCTCGATACTTTGGAGGAATTTGGATCTTCTGCAAAAGAAAACCCTAGGTAGGAAAGGGAAAGCTTTTTGAAAGAAAAAGAGAATTTAATTCTCAATAGAGTTTAACTCTGATATTAAACAGAAGAACATAGTTCTCTCTTTGGTGGAGGATCTGTAAAGTGCACATCTCCTCTTGAATTGAGAATTTAATTCTCATTGGGTTGAGATCCTGCCATGCAGATCCAAAGCATAAAGAGGGAATGGAATCTTGAGAATTTAATTCTCACAGAACTATAGGAATTTAATTCCTTTAAAATAAAATTATGGTTTAACCCTATGTTATGGGAATTTAATTCCTTCAGAATGAACAGAATCGGGGTTCAACCCTAGTTAAGAACTTAGTTCTGTTAAAATAACAGGAATTTAATTCCTTTAAGAAAGAAGAAATTAGGTTTTCACCTTATGACAGAATCACATGCCTCTATAAAAGAGAGTGGGAATTTAATTCCTTTAAAGCTTTCATTAGGGTTTAACCCTATGATAGAATTCAGTTCTTCACATATATGAGGAATTTAATTCCTACAGAAAATTCAGAGTTCAACTCTATCCCAGAATATAAATCTTCAGAAGGAAATAGGAATTTAATTCCTCTTAAAGTTATCGTTAGGGTTCAACCCTACGAAGAGTTTAATTCTTAAAAAAGGGATTAACAGATCTTCTAAAAAAAATACAAAGAGGCAGGGTCATGTGCCATCACGTGACCCCCGAAAAGATCCACAGAGAAGGGCCTTTGAGGCAGTGCCTCACATGACCCACGTGACCTTTGGCAGAAGCTTTAACATACAAGCATTTAAATGCCCGTCACGTGATGGCACGTGATGCTCTAAAAGATGCAATATTCTCAGCAGAACAAATGAAAGGAGGGCGCCCTCACGTGCTACCACGTGACCCCTCTTGTCTCAGTGTTTAACACTAAATTGGAACCTCTGAATCCAGTGTTAAAACACTGTTTGGCCTTAGTGTTCAACACTAATCAAAGAACTTTATTTGCAGTGTTTAACACTGAATTTCTTAGTGTTTAATACTAAATTAAACCCCTGTTAACAGAGCTTAAGACTAACTCCCTTAGTGTTCAACACTAAAATCTCTGTCACCAGTGTTTAACACTGATTATTCTTAGTGTTTAACACTAATTTGAAACCTCTGCTGCTAGAGTTTGACACTGATTTGCTCTAGTGTTTAACACTAATTTGAACCCCCCTGTTGCTGGTGTTTAACACCAACTCTCTTTTAGTATTAAAACACTAACTTTATCCCAGTGTTCAACACTGCTGAATTAACGTTAGCCCAATTGGCATCGAACATGCCAATTTAAAAAAAATGGTGCCGAGAAACCCTAGACTACGGATCTTAGACTAGATGTTTAGGCGAAACTATAAACTAGTTAACTACTTAACTAGAAGTGAGAAGCTACAACCTTTGTAGATCCGGATTTCCACTTCCTTAGCTCCACGTGGGTGTCCTCTCGCTGTCCATCATGAATCCCGAACCCAATCGTCGGCTTCATCGGAGAAACGGACGAGCTAGGTCGTCGGCTTCGTGTCAAAGACGATCTACATCGAGGTTGCACTAGTTCAAGCTCCGACTGCACAAAGTTGTGAAACTTATGAAGAAAACACCCAAAACAACTTGGCAAGAGGTAGAGGGTGAAGAAATAGGAGGTGGGTTCACTTTAGAATTGGATTTCTCTCACTAGAACTCAAGTTGCCATTAAAGTAGCAAGCTTTTCTTTTGAAGAAGAAGATGAAGAAGATGATAGAATATGATAAAAACTTAATCAAAATAGAAAAGAAAATGATATTTATCATATCCTAACCATGGTCAAGTGTAGAGAATTGACCATGGTTAGTGGGAGTGGTTAGGTTTAAGTATGAAGACAAAATGGCATCATTAGTAAAAGCTTCATGAAGCTTCACCATTCTTCATGATAAATGAAACCATTTTATTTTCATAAAACCAATTAATAAATAATGAATGGATTAAATAATAAGTGAATAAAACATAAACCCTAACCACTCTCATAACCATGGTTCAATTCTTTTACACAAAGTCAAGTCAACATGCATCATCAAACATGATACAATCATGTGCACAAAAGCATATCACATATACAATGTGCATCAAGTGAGAAAAATCCGTTTAAAGTGAACCAATACTAGTTAATGCAAAGTAATATATCAAATATATAATTATACATTAAATCATTAAATCAACACTTGATTCAATGATCCGGTCATGTCGCACATGACCGACTAGTATTCAATGTATCGACTTATCGAATCGATCTTCGATTCGATAACTAGGTTATATTATATACAACCAATCGAAACATTAATCGCGAGAATCAAATACGGTATCACATACACGCATTATTCTCGGTCCCGCACATATCTCATATGCACTCATATTTCGTTTCGCTTGAGCTAGGAAACCTCTGTGTAGGACTCTAAAGACTCGTCAATACGCCGGTAGTAGATGATGATCATATCAAGCACCCACAAGCCGCAAGCGGTCTGCTAAACGTAACGGCTACCCGGGTATTGAGCGATCAGAAGATCGACGAGCTAGCCCGCTCACACTCCTGCGAATCCGACCAGTAACACTTACCGTACAGTCCGGTCTATTCGTCTGATATGTCGCATATCAAGTCTAGGGGTGGTATACGTCAGACCCCAATAACCGATAAGTCGTGCCGATGTGAGGCTCATAACGGGTCGAGAAACTATTGGTAACACTTACCAGCAAATCTCTGATCAGCCCTGGCCAGGGACTTCCCTGTTACGGCCAATCGAGCACAGCGCAACATCAACCCCCAATACCGGGAGAGACGAAACCCCTCCTATCGCTCATTGCCTCCATGTGACTCGGGACTGTACCCAAAGACCACCGTTTTGCACGCCCTCATGGACGTGGTAAGGTGGAGATCAAAGCACAGTGGGAATCACACAAGACTCTATGACGATCTCGGGTCTACAGACTAACCTGTACAAGTGTCACCTGAGAACTGCCATCTGACGTGAGGTATAATACCATCTGGGAGTTCTCGGCGAGTCCGTCCAGTGTACCCAGTCTCCACTGAGCACCCGTATACCATCTCTGATGTCAAACACCAATGGATATGGGATCATCCATCGCCCATCACATGGGTCGAGAAGCGTATACGCTAGTCTACTCTGGTATATCGATGCCCCGTCTCGATACACCCACGACTAGGGACCTTGAAGGATGTACTTATGGACTACCATGTCCCCACTAGTATGATCTGCATCATAGTCCAGGTAGTCAAGTACACATCCTAAGGGCTTTACCAACATGTAACTACAAGACAGTATAAAGAGACTAGTGTACATGTTAAGATAAAGAGTAACCAGATAGCATACTATCATATCGAGCAAGAAAGTCATCTCTATATATGTCCAAGCATCCAATATAATATACAACATCTGTACAATACTGGCCTCTATAGCATACATACAACTAACAATCTCCCACTTGCACTAGGGCCAGCTGCTGTAGTATCGCATACCGAGCATCCCGAAGAGTCTCTCAAACTGTGTCTGGGGAATGGCCTTCGTGAGTGGATCCGCCGTGTTGTTCTTCGTGTCAACCCTCCTGACCTCGATCTCCCGGCGATCAACTATCTCCCGGATCAGGTGATACCGCCTCAGAATATGCCTGGATCGCTGATGGGACCTGGGTTCCTTGGCCAAAGCCACCGCTCCATTATTATCGCAATACAAAGGTATTGGACGCTCAATGGATGGAACCACTCCAAGTTCAGTAATGAACTTCTTGATCCAGACAGCCTCTTTGGCAGCATCGTTGGCAGCGATGTATTCAGCCTCCATCGTCGAGTCTGCCACGGTTTCCTGCTTGGAACTCTTCCAGCTAACCGCCCCTCCGTAAAGGGTAAAGACAAAGCCCGACTGCGACTTAGAGTCGTCCTTATCACTCTGGAAGCTCGAATCGGTAAAGGACTCCACTTGGAGCTCTCCGTTACCATACACCAAGAACATATCTCTAGTCCTTCGTAAGTACTTGAGAATGCTCTTCACAGCTATCCAGTGATTCTCTCCAGGATCAGCTTGATACCTGCTCACTACACTTAGTGAGTATGCTACATCAGGTCTGGTACATAGCATCGCATACATGATAGAGCCTACTGCCGAAGCATAGGGTATCCCTTGCATGCGAGCTCTCTCCAAATCAGTCTTGGGAGACATCTCTTTGGAGAGAGTGACTCCAGAGATCGTGGGCAAGTTCCCACGCATGGACTCTTCCATACTAAACCTCTTTAGTATGGTGTCAATGTACCTGGATTGGGACAATCCCAAAATCCTTTTGGATCTATCTCTATAGATCCTGATTCCCAATATGCAGGAGGCATCACCAAGATCTTTCATCGAGAATCTTTGTGATAAGAAGAGCTTGACCGATTGCAGCATAGGAATATCATTTCCTATCAAGAGTATGTCGTCCACGTACAATATGAGGAAGACAACCTTACTCTCTGCCACCTTCTTGTAGATACAAGGTTCATCTGGATTTTTTACGAAATCAAACTCTTTGATAACGACGTCAAAGCAGATGTTCCAACTCCGCGATGCTTGCTTTAATCCATAAATGGATTTAAGCAGCTTGCACACCTTCCCACTGCTCCCACTGTCTACGAAGCCCTCTGGCTGAGTCATGTACACGCACTCTTCTAAATCACCATTTAGAAAGGCGGTCTTAACATCCATTTGCCAGATTTCGTAGTCATGAAAGGCAGCAATGGCAAGCATGATTCGGATGGATTTAAGCATAGCCACTGGAGAAAAGGTTTCGTCATAGTCCACACCTGGTCTTTGACGAAAACCTTTTGCTACAAGTCTAGCTTTGAAAGTCTCCACTTTCCCATCTACACCAAGTTTCTTCTTGAAGATCCACTTGCTCCCAATGGGTTTTACCCCATCAGGAGCAACTTCCAAAGTCCATACTTTTTTGGTGTACATGGATTCCATCTCGGACCGCATTGCATCCAGCCATTTCACTGAGTCCCTACTCGTGATGGCCTGCTCGAAGCTAGTTGGGTCATCATCCTCCATGATGCAATCCTCGCTCCCACCATCCATGAGAAAACCGTAGTATCTCTCAGGTTGGCGAGGAACCCTACTAGATCGGCGGAGTGGCTGAGGTTCATTGGGAGCTACTGAATCCTCTGGTTCCACTAAATCTTCTGTTGTGTTTTGTTCAGCTGGAACCTCTTCCAGTTCTACCTCAGAGCCACTAATCTCTTTTGCAAGAAATTCCTTTTCTAAAAAGGTGGCATGTTGAGCAACAAATACTCTTTGTTCCTCACTGTGGTAGAAGATATACCCTCGCGAATGTTTGGGATATCCAACAAATTTACACAAAACAGACCTTGCCTCGAGTTTGTCCGGTTTTTGTCTTTTGACATAGGCCGGGCAACCCCATATCTTTATAAAATTAAGATATGGTCTCTTCCCTTCCCATATCTCATATGGTGTGGTAGGCACGGATTTGGTGGGAACCCTGTTCAGTAGGTATGCTGCTGTTTCCAGTGCATATCCCCAGAAGGAAACAGGTAACTCAGCTACACTCATCATAGAGCGCACCATATCTAATAGGGTGCGGTTTCTCCGCTCCGATACACCGTTGTGCTGTGGTGTATATGGAGGAGTTAGCTGAGAGAGAATCCCATTCTCTTTTAGGAAGTCCAGGAATTCAATGCTTAAGTATTCTCCTCCTCGATCAGATCGTAGGATTTTAATACTTTTTCCGGTTTGGTTCTCAACTTCTTGTTTATATTCCCTAAATTTCTCAAAAGCTTCTGATTTGTGTTTCATCAGGAACACATATCCGAATCTAGAGAGATCGTCAGTGAATGTAATGAAGTATGAAGAACCATCCCTGGCATGTGTAGACATGGGACCGCATACATCACTATGTATAAGTCCCAAGAGTTCGGTAACTCTTTCTCCGTGTCCCGTAAACGGAGTTTTGGTCATCTTGCCTTTGAGACATGACTGGCAAGTGTCATAAGATGAAAATTCAAACGGATTTAAATATCCATCTTTATGCAACTTAGCTAGTCGTGTCGCATTGATGTGGCCCAGTCTACAATGCCACAAGAAGGATTCGTTGAGTTCAGAACTCTTCCTCTTGTGTGTGTTTGTTATGCTCAGAACTGTTGATTGATTTAGAACATAAATGCCATTGCACAACGTGCCTGATCCAACCAACTTTTGGTTACGGAAAATGTTCATAACATTATCCTGTAATACAAAATTATATCCCTCTTTACTCAATAAAAAAACCGATATAATGTTGCATATCAGGTTCGGCATGTAATAGCATTCGTTCAGAACCAATGTATTACCAGTTGGTAATACAAGGTGATATTCTCCGACAGTCTTGGCTGCAACAATTGCACCATTTCCAACTCTAATGTCTTTATCACCTTCTCCAAGTTCTCTACCTTTCCTAAGCCCATGTAACTGATTACATATATGGGATCCTGACCCGGTATCTAATACCCAGAACGTGGAGCAAATGGAGAAACAGTTCTCTGTAACGAACACACCCGAAGAAAATGCATCAACATGTACTTTCTTCATTCGGGTGGCATGGGAATCCTGGTATTCCCCTATTTCCTGTTCATTCCTATAACTCTTATAAGAAGGAACGGAACCAACGTTCCCCAGCACAGTATAACATGCGGGTTCGGTCAATACATCCATATTATTATCTTGATTAAGGCATGAAATGGTCGCTACCTGGAGAGAGAGAGAAGAAAACACTTTAGCGTATGCTCGTGCAAGATCAGATTGGTTATTATCTTATCTAATCAGGATGGCTCCCACTGCTTTTTATCAAATCTTCCTCCAAACCCTAAAAGGAAAGACTAGCCGGGATTAATTACACACTACAAGTTCGCCAATCTTTCAGCCAGGCCAGTGTCGGTACTTTGAGGGAGGTCCCCCGTGCTTTCGCACGAACCTAATTAATGTAAACCTCGTTTTCCCAGAGGCGTAACCCCGTTGACACCTTTCTAGACACCTACTTGATCAGCTAATTGCAATGTGTAAAACTCTCCCAGGAGTAACTCTTACTCGCAGTGGGTATCGGGATCCAACTATCTCATAGAAGGTATGCAATCTCATTGCAAATTTCAACACTTGAAATTCCCGATAATATTTTGCCCCAAGCATCCTATGACCTTGACGGAGGTCAACAAACCACAGGGTGCAAGTCAAGTTCAACCCGTCATTTCTTGATTGAATCAAACCCACCCGCACGACCCTTGACGGAGGTCAACAAGGTCGTACGACTACCCTAATCCAATCTGCATCATATGCATAAGCAGACAAATACTAGTTAGCTACCGCACACTACGCATTGACGGAGGTCAACAAACGTAGCACGAATACTAAGTAGGATCTATCTGAAATGACGGAGGGCTACGCCAGGTTTTTCTGAAAACCATGAGCGTAATGAACTTGATATCGTTGTAGAATCAAATGAAGTTTTAAAATGGAGTGATTTTGAGGCTTTTCTAGTTTTGCTAAAGGGGTCACTCCTGGTGAAGGGATCGTCGGCCCTTTCCTCGTCGAATGAGGTGCGGGATATATCATATATATCACTGTGCAAAGCAAAAACCCAAAAGCAGTCAAATGCAAACCGAGTGTGTAGCGTCTGCCAGTTATTGCTAAAGGAGTCACTCCCGGTGAAGGGATCTCG
Source organism: Agapanthus africanus (assembly GCA_030015575.1). Lineage (NCBI taxonomy): Eukaryota > Viridiplantae > Streptophyta > Magnoliopsida > Asparagales > Amaryllidaceae > Agapanthus > Agapanthus africanus. The sequence goes on from JASDDO010000028.1 coordinate 121,726,618, forward strand.
GTCCTTTCCTCATCGAATAAGGTGCAGGGTATATCATATATACCGCTGTGCAAAGCAAGAACTGTAGCTACCTGTTTTATTTTAAAATTCGATTCCACAACATCTTAGGTTTCTTATCTTTCATTAATCACATTAATGAAGTCCCATCATTTAAATACCTAAACATCACAGATAGATATGACGTACACTTATGCCATCCGCATTCGCCTCGATGTCCCCTCGTGCACCGTTAGGTTAGGTAACTAACGACAGAGCAGGGCAGGGCTAGCGCGGGTGTAAAACATAAGTAACGTCTATATAATATATCATATATACTATATACTATATCCATCACAGAGTCACAACACAGATATCGCAGCAGAATAAACATATGAAATATTGGATATACTAGGACGTCCGTGTTTTCAATACGAGCCAGTATAAAACACGGATTCCACGGTCGTGATGAATAGCCAATCCCATACCCCTAGACCCCTACGAGAGCGGCAAGCAACCCTGCCAATTCTAGGGTTAGGAGACCCGGACTCGACTCCTCGAGTTGGTCTCCCACTGGACCCCAGAACCCGGTTACTTGTGCTCCCCTCCTTGGGTCTATCCTAATGCGGAAAAGTAAATAATATACAAAAGGTGACAACTTCCGCTACCTGGAAGTGCCCCAAATAAAAGAATATTACATACAAGTTTTTACATGAATGAAAATGAAAAACACTCATCTCACATAAAAACCCCCGGCTATTCGAACACGACGATCCAATATAACATATCCAGCAACACATAACATCACATGTCATCAACGTAAGTAAGTATGCATACCCCAATTGTCGTTGACGTATAGCAACGAAACCGGCGATATGAACATACTACACTTACGGTCACAGAAAAGAAAGTGTAAAACTACAACAGTTGGAATCCGCAACTTCTTTAGACATCGCATGCCTAACAGATATAAATCCCGTATTTTAGTCTCATTATCGAAAACTCTTTTCAATATCATATGGGACTAAATTGCTAGATTTATAACATTCAATCAGTTATCTCATAACTACATATGAATTCCAATTATTGTATCACATTCCAGATAAACAGAAAATGTTAAACTTTCCGATCGAACAGTCGAATACCCAAGTTTTCCCGATACAGCTCAACACATGAAATAAGTCTAACAACATTCAGTTCGTGCCTCAGTACCGACGGTCCAGCCGTAGAAGGGTCAAGCCAACGCCTCACATGTGGCACGACGTACTGCCCCAAACCCGAAGGTTCAAAGGGCAGTTCAAGACGGTCACATAATCGAGTTAAGGTTTGTTGTCTTCTAGAGGGTCCATCGTGCTACTTGCACTACTTAGAACGTCGTTAAACTACGGAAAAATCCAACACTTGGAAATTTCCCGACAGGGGAAAAATTGGGTATTTATATCCGGTCGAACTTTTTAACATATTCTGAAAATTATCCGGAAAAACACAAAGACGAAATTTGATAATCCGATCGAAACATTGATTCCCAATAATACCCCAGAATACTCTTCTGTATAGTCACAACAAAAATATCCCAGAAAACACAGCATTGAATTATATGAGTTACTGTGCAGAAAACATCACACAAAGGAACAGTAAGGCCGCGGAACCGCCGCATCATGCATAGCACGTGCCGCGGTTCCGCGGTGGAAAAGTTGATTCAGGCCCTCGTATTTCACAGTAATTCAAATAACACCCTGCTTGATTTTCTGCATATTTTTAATTGACAAAAATCCCACTTTTTAGAAAAAGTCCAGAGAGCTATTTTGGGGTAAGGTTTTCGGTTCGTCCGGCTTTCAAACTCCGTCTAGTCTTCGCCTAAGACTCTAGCTAGGCTCTGATACCAGTGAAAGGTTTCTAGGCACCATAGTGAGGTCTCACAAGGCATCGAACATGCCAATTTAAAAAAAATGGTGCCGAGAAACCCTAGACTACGGATCTTAGACTAGATGTTTAGGCGAAACTATAAACTAGTTAACTACTTAACTAGAAGTGAGAAGCTACAACCTTTGTAGATCCAGATTTCCACTTCCTTAGCTCCACGTGGGTGTCCTCTCGCTGTCCATCATGAATCCCGAGCCCAATCGTCGGCTTCATCGGAGAAACGGGCGAGCTAGGTCGTCGGCTTCGTGTCAAAGACGATCTACGTCGAGGTTGCACTAGTTCAAGCTCCGACTTCACAAAGTTGTGAAACTTGTGAAGAAAACACCCAAAACAACTTGGCAAGAGGTAGAGGGTGAAGAAATAAGAGGTGGGTTCACTTTAGAATTGGATTTCTCTCACTAGAACTCAAGTTGCCATTAAAGTAGCAAGCTTTTCTTTTGAAGAAGAAGATGAAGAAGATGATAGAATATGATAAAAAACTTAATCAAAATAGAAAAGAAAATGATATTTATCATATCCTAACCATGGTCAAGTGTAGAGAATTGACCATGGTTAGTGGGAGTGGTTAGGTTTAAGTATGAAGACAAAATGGCATCATTAGTAAAAGCTTCATGAAGCTTCACCATTCTTCATGATAAATGAAACCATTTTATTTTCATAAAACCAATTAATAAATAATGAATGGATTAAATAATAAGTGAATAAAACATAAACCCTAACCACTCTCATAACCATGGTTCAATTCTTTTACACAAAGTCAAGTCAACATGCATCATCAAACATGATACAATCATGTGCACAAAAGCATATCACATATACAATGTGCATCAAGTGAGAAAAATCCGTTTAAAGTGAACCAATACTAGTTAATGCAAAGTAATATATCAAATATATAATTATACATTAAATCATTAAATCAACACTTGATTCAATGATCCGGTCATGTCGCACATGACCGACTAGTATTCAATGTATCGACTTATCGAATCGATCTTCGATTCGATAACTAGGTTATATCATATACAACCAATCGAAACATTAATCGCGAGAATCAAATACGGTATCACATACACGCATTATTCTCGGTCCCGCACATATCTCATATGCACTCCTATTTCGTTTCGCTTGAGCTAGGAAACCTCTGTGTAGGACTCTAAAGACTCGTCAATATGCCGGTAGCAGATGATGATCATATCAAGCACCCACAAGCCGCAAGCGGTCTGCTAAACGTAACGGCTACCCGGGTATTGAGCGATCAGAAGATCGACGAGCTAGCCCGCTCACACTCCTGCGAATCCGACCAGTAACACTTACCGTACAGTCCGGTCTATTCGTCTGATATGTCGCATATCAAGTCTAGGGGTGGTATACGTCAGACCCCAATAACCGATAAGTCGTGCCGATGTGAGGCTCATAACAGGTCGAGAAACTACTGGTAACACTTACCAGCAAATCTCTGATCAGCCCTGGCCAGGGACTTCCCTGTTACGGCCAATCGAGCACAGCGCAACATCAACCCCCAATACCGGGAGAGACGAAACCCCTCCTATCGCTCATTGCCTCCATGTGACTCGGGACTGTACCCAAAGACCACCGTTTTGCACGCCCTCATGGACGTGGTAAGGTGGAGATCAAAGCACAGTGGGAATCACACAAGACTCTATGACGATCTCGGGTCTACAGACTAACCTGTACAAGTGTCACCTGAGAACTGCCATCTGACGTGAGGTATAATACCATCTGGGAGTTCTCAGCGAGTCCGTCCAGTGTACCCAGTCTCCACTGAGCACCCGTATACCATCTCTGATGTCAAACACCAATGGATATGGGATCATCCATCGCCCATCACATGGGTCGAGAAGCGTATACGCTAGTCTACTCTGGTATATCGATGCCCCGTCTCGATACACCCACGACTAGGGACCTTGAAGGATGTACTTATGGACTACCATGTCCCCACTAGTATGATCTGCATCATAGTCCAGGTAGTCAAGTACACATCCTAAGGGCTTTACCAACATGTAACTACAAGACAGTATAAAGAGACTAGTGTACATGTTAAGATAAATAGTAACCAGATAGCATACTATCATATCGAGCAAGAAAGTCATCTCTATATATGTCCAAGCATCCAATATAATATACAACATCTGTACAATACTGGCCTCTAGGGCATACATACAACTAACAGCTACCACGTGACCCCTCTTGCCTCAGTGTTTAACACTAAATTGGAACCTCTGAATCCAGTGTTAAAACACTGTTTGGCCTTAGTGTTCAACACTAATCAAAGAACTTTATTTGCAGTGTTTAACACTGAATTTCTTAGTGTTTAATACTAAATTAAACCCCTGTTAACAGAGCTTAAGACTAACTCCCTTAGTGTTCAACACTAAAATCTCTGTCACCAGTGTTTAACACTGATTATTCTTAGTGTTTAACACTAATTTGAAACCTCTGCTGCTAGTGTTTGACACTGATTTGCTCTAGTGTTTAACACTAATTTGAACCCTCCCTGTTGCTGGTGTTTAACACCAACTCTCTTTTAGTGTTAAAACAGTAACTTGATCCCAGTGTTCAACACTGCTGAATTAACGTTAGCCCAATTGGCTAAATGTCCAGAGGCAAAGCCTCTCCTTCAATGGACCAACAGGAAGCCAATATTCCAAACATGATTGGACTTAGCCCAAGATGGTCATAAGTCCTCAACTCAGACTTAACTGGGCTAATGGGCTCATAACATAATTAATTGGTCTTGATCCCAAATTGGGCCAAAGACTATTTAATCCACCCCGGTTCAAGGGTACATCTCTTCACTCCTTTGATACTTGGCGTTGTAATTCCTCAACGTCTTCACAGAGGTGACGGGTCCCGATGACCACACATTGACACGGACTGTGGGGTCCATAAACTCATGGACTATGAGGTCCTTAACCTTGACCGAGATATCTTAAAACTAACAACGGACTATGGGGTCCTTAAACTCATGGACTATGAGGTCCTTAACCTTGACCGAGATGTCTTAAAACTAACAACGGACCGTGGGGTCCTTAAACCCATGGACTATGACGTCCTTAACCTTGACCGCAATGTCTTAAAACTAACATTGGACCGCAATGTCCTTAAACTACCCATGGACCGCAATGTCCTTAAACTACCTACCGACCGTAATGCCACTAAACTAAACAACATAGCCCCCCTTTTTATTGCTCTCTTGTTGGATCTAAACGATCCCGTTAAGTTGATCTTAGTCTAAAAACTAGACTAACGTATCCTTAACAAACGTTTAAGTCGATCTTAGTCTCAAATGAGGCTAACGTATCCTTAAACCCAAACCCCAAAACCCAAATCTAAGATAATACGGATTTGGACTAGTCCACGCCCTACGGGCGACGACATAACTCAGTCTCCGTATACAATCCACGGGCAACAAAACATAAAATAAACACACACGACACGAAGTGACCATTTGGAGAAGGAGAAAGTGGTTACCGCGATGCGGTAGCGTAATTAACTGCAGGGACTTGCGCCTGCAGGGAAGAGCGTCCCCACAATCAAAAACCTCTTAAGCGAGGGGGAATCTGACGAAGTCTGCTACATCGGACGCATCCGTTTAAACCTTCGATATACGGTGCCATAAATCAACTTGGCGTCTTCGGAGAGGTGGACGGATAGCACCAATTAGCATCTGCCCCGAATTTCAGGCGAGACAGTCCGCGTCTCGGCCGCCGTTCGGAAGGGAACAGTGGTCAAGAAGAAGAGTAAGCCTCAAGCAGCCAGAATCAAACGCCTTGCTATCCAGATGACAGGAGGAGCCTCTTCTAGGTCGACTTTTGCACCCAAGATGCCAGGAGGATCGTTTAATCGGTCTAGTACAGATTTCTGTTTCTACTACAAAAGAATTGGACACTTGGCGAAGGACTGCAGATGTGCAAATGTCCTGTGTTTGATTTGTGGCGTATCTGCTCACGCTATAGAAGCATGCCCGAATCATAGTAATACAGCACCAGCACCCAGACCCACAATTCCAGCTCTGCATAGGCCATCCATTTAAATACCTGCACCCCGCTTAGCTCTTCCTGCACCAGCTCCACGTGGATTACCTACATAGCCTCAGCTTCAATTCCATCAGGCACAGAGAAACGTGCCTCAAGTGCAGAGAAATGTGCCACCGGCAAGGAGGAATGTACCGAGACGACAGGCTTTTACAATGATAGTCGAGGAGGTCGAATCCACAGGACAAGTCATCACCGGTAAATTCTCCCATCCTTTCAAATTCTTGTACATCGTTATAGTTTCCCTATATCTAAATACAATCTCACACAACTTATGTACTATACTAGTAGCCACCCTTCCTGCACTTACACTTTTCGACACTAGAGCTTCACACGGCTTCATGTCACAACGATTCGTGAGAATGCACGCGATTCCCGTGAAGCTACTCATTTCAAGATGGAATGTCAGTTTCGAGAATGGAGTCTTGAAGGCAACTTTGGGATATGATCAGTGCCCAGTTATAGTTTGCGGTTTGAGAATTCTACACAAATTTCAAACTACTGGACTTACCAAATTTTGATGTTGTGTTGAGAATGGATTGGCTGAGAGTATTTTATGCTACCATTAACTGCCGTTAAAGGAGGATAGTATTTGAGATACCAGATCACCCAGTTTTCTATTTCAAAAGTGGAGAAAGAACCTTGAAGCTAGGAAGCTACTGTGCTAAACCAAACAATGCAAAAGCGTTCCCTCTACCAGCTGAAGAAGAAAAACCTGAGATAGTTTGCGAGTTCGAAGATGTGTTCCCTGAAGACATATCAGGTTTGCCTCCCAATCGAGGTCTTGAATTTAGTATTGATTTACAATCTAGTGCACAATCTGTAATTAAAGCTCCATACCGATTAAGTCCAAAGGGATTGAAGGAGATCCGTATTCAGTTGAACGGACTACTGAAGAAAGGTTGGATCCGACCCAGTACTTCAAGTTAGGGATCACCAGTATTACTAGTGAAGAAGAAGGAAAGTGCCTACCGGATGTGCGTGGATTATTGAGCTCTAAACGAAATGACAATTAAGAACAAGTATCCACTACCGCATATTGATGAACTTTTTAATCAGTTAGGTGGATCTTGTGTCTTTTCAAAACTAGATGTTTGTTTGGGTTACTATCAGGTGAAGATCAAAGAGTCCGACATTCCGAAGACGACATTTAGGACTCGTTATGGCCATTATGAATATCTTGGAATGACCAATTCACCTGCCATCTTTATGACCCTGATAAACCAAGTTTTCTGAGAGTATTTAGACAGGTTTGTTGTTAACTTAATCGACGTCATCCTGGTATATTCAAAGAATCGGAAAAAGCACACCGAGCACTTACGCATTGTCCTGGAGACATTACGATAACACCAGCTCTATGCCAAGTACAGCAAATGTGAATTTTGGTTAGATCAAGTTGGATTTCTCAGACACATTGTTTCACATGAAGGAATCTCGGTGGATCCAGCTAAAGATGTCAGCTGTCAACGAGTGGTCAACACCAAAGACGGTGAAAAATATAAGAAGTTTCTTGGGCTTAGTAGGATACTACAGACACTTCATCGAAAGATTCTAAAAGATCGCAACACCCCTGACCAATCTCACAAGTAAAGACAAAGTATTCGTGAGGTCAGAAGCATGTGAGAAGGTTTTTGTAGAACTCAAGTTGAGATTAATCTCTGCAACTATTCTTGTAATACCGGATCAATTTGGAAGATTCGATGTGCATTGTGATACGTCCTGTAAAGAATTAGGATGTGTTCTACATCAGTATAGAAAAATTGTGGCTTTTGCATCACGGCAGTTAAAAGTTCATGAACGTAATTATCCAACACATGATCTGGAATTCACAGCCATCATCTTCGCACTCAAGATTTGGCGTCACTACTTATTTGGAGAGCGAGTGGATATATACACTGACTATAAAAGTCTGAAGTATGTATTTACCCAGAAGGAACTCAATATATAGCAGAGAAGATAGTTAGAATTCATGGCGGACTTCGACATCAATTTACAGTATCATTTTGGAAAGGTGAACGTAGTTCCTGATGCACTAGCCATAGCAATGAACCTCACCGCTCAGTGGAAGCTACAGCAAGAATTGCATGGATTGGAGATCGAAGTAGTTGTGCTAGGTAACGCTTCATATTTGATGAACTTACACGTCTAGTCCACTCTTGTAAATCAGATTAAGGCGGCTCAAGGAAAAGATGCCAAGCTACAAAATATCCGAGAACAAGTAGAAAGTGGACTTCAAACTGACTTCCTCATCTACGAAGATGGATCCTTACGGTATGGGAGCCGTTTATGCGTGCCGGTCGGACATGTTCGAGAAGAGTTGATGAAAAAACTCACAACTCTCCTTATTCTGTACACCCTGGCTGCACGAAGATGTACAAAGATCTACGGTAACACTACTGGTGGCATGGAATGAAGCGAGAAGTAGCAAGGAGCATAGCAAAGTGTGTAGTATGTCAGCAAGTGAAGGCTGAATATCATAAAACTGCTGGTCTACTTCAGCCGTTACCAATTCGGGAATGGAAATTGCAACACATTACCATAGACTTCGTGACTGCTTTCCTTCCCAACACGAAGGGTAAAGACGTGATTTGGGTTATTGTGGATAGACTCACCAAGTCGGCTCACTTTATTCCATTCCAAGTTGGCCAGTCAACCGAGACGTTAGCAAGGAAGTACATAGTGGTGAGTATAAATCTAAAGTATGATTTATACCTTCAAGATGTACCATATTTGATACCCATAAACTCATGTAGAAGATCATGAGATTACATGGAGTACCTGTTTGTATCGTCTTCAATCGTGATACGAGATTCCGATCATAATTTTGGCAGAGTCTACAAGCTAGTCTGGGAACGAGTCTGAATTTCAGCACGGCATATCATCCACAAACAGACGGACAGTCCGAGCGAACAATTCAGATCCTGGAAGACATGTTGAGAGCTTGTATGTTAGATTTCGGAGGTTCATGGGAAGATCACCTACACCTTGTGGAGTTTTCGTATAACAACAGCTACCAGGCAAGTATTAGAATGGCACCATTCGCAGCACTTTACGAACGGAAGTGTCGTTCCCCACTGAGTTGGGACGACGTTATAGATCGTGAACTCTTTGGACCAGAGAAGATCATGGCAACAGTGGAAGTAGTTCGCACGATCAGGAAAAAGATGCGTATAGCTCAAAACCGACAGAAATATTGGGCAGATGCAAAGCATCGACACCTGGAGTTCCAATCTGGAGAGAATATGTTCCTGAAGATCTCTCTGAATAAATGAGTGATACATTTTGGCAAGAGGGGTAAACTCAGTCCAAGGTATATCGGACCGTTCGACATACTTGAACGAGTTGGAGAATTGGCATACCGTTTGGCACTAGCACCCTCATTGGAAGGAGTGCACAATGTATTCCACATATCCCAACTACGACGATATGTGAGCGACCCCAGCACATACTTGATCACTCAGAGCTCACTGTACAGACCGATCTGACTTGTGAGCAGCAGCCAATCGAGATCTTGGATCGAAAGGTGAAAACCTTACGGAATAAGGAAGTGAACTTGGTCCGGGTGATGTGGAGAAAAGATTCGCCAGGAGAATCGACATAGGAGCGAGAAGACGATATGCGTGCACGATACCCTCAGCTATTCGAAGATTGGTCTTTTATGTAAATTTCGAGGATGAAATTTTCGAGTATTCGGTCTCGAAGGAAATAAAAATACGATTTTTAAGAAACACGAATTTTTCTAAACAAAACTAAATTTTGAAAAATTATATATAATTATGAAACCGTATTTTCAGTAAAACAAATTATGAAAATTATATTTTCAAATGAAAGCTTAAAGTTAAATGAAAAATACCATCAAGTTTCCAAAAGAGCCGGTTTTTATAAAAATACAACAAATTTTTAAAAGCTAGGTTTTATCACTAAAATACCATTAAAATTAAAATACATGTTCATAAAAACACTAGATATCATAAATCACCCTCGAAGTTATTTTTAAGCAATATTAAAGTATTTTTCACAAAACCCTCTGGATAAATGCAAACAATATAAATACAATGTAAACAACAATAATAAATATTTAAGAACTCTAAATTAATATAGGTTTAAGCGGTATCATTTCTCTTGAGCCCTAGAGAGCCGGAGAAAGTGAGTGCTTCCCTATTCAGGTTAGACAACTTAACGGAGTTATCAATGACAATTGTATTGGAAAAAAACATAAATCCTGTCGTCCATGTGCAGCAGTTGCCGATTATTTTCGAACTTAAGAAATTCAAGAACTAAATCCTTTCATAAGATTCTGACCCCAAGCTGAATCCAAACTCAAACCAAAATCCAAAATCAAACACGAACTTGAATACTTGATCATGAATCTGAACACTCGAATTCAAATATCAAATTCAAACATGCATACTCGACTCGACTCGACCGAACCATGGTTATAACTTGACATGAACTTGACATGAATACTAGAATACATGATTACATTTTGAATATGAACCTGTACATTTTATATCCATGGATTCGGCCAAGACCTGTAATCTTAATTTATACAATACAATACGTAGGAATAAAGGGGTAGATTGGTATATAACGTATATTGTGGCATGAGAAGTCACTTTAAAAGACACCTATATGAATTCACGTGCCGTTATCCCGTAGGTTATGACGGGACCTTGTACTACATATTACCATAGTCCACGGGATAAGATGGACTTCTCTCGTATACATGAATACCTTCTTTATCAAACTACAAATAACCACGTTAGAATAACTATCTTATACCTGTGAATGATCATATACCACTTTACCGTCCACTGTCATTTGGTTTCTATTCACATTATATACTATCTCCTCTTACTTCCTTTAGGACTTACCGAGCGCTAGTTCGCTGACGACATTCCTCTCCGCTTTTTTTATTTGGAATGTTCGTTAGTAGGACCGGAATCTGAGGACATAGAGCTGAGCCAGGAGGATTTGGATCAGTTTGCTACTCAGCCAGACTACTACCTTCTTACCACTTGTACTTACTTTCATTATGCTATTATTTAGGCATTTGCATTATTATTGTATCTTTTATTTCCGGACAGTTGTATATAAAGTTGAATGTAAATAAAGTTGTTGTTTCATTTTATTACTCTTGTCATTCTTGCTCATTATTATATTACTTAATTACGCTTAACGTATTTTCATAGTAATATGTTGCGGGCTTGCCACGTCACCTCCATCTACTAGAAAACGGGGCGTGACATTTATATAGCTTGGTTAGTTTTGTTTTGTTAATATGACCAAGTCTACAGTGCCATAAGAATGCTTCATTTATGTCTGAAGTCTTTCTTTTGTTTGTGTGTTGGATGTTGAAAACTGTGTTGATTCAGGACATAAATTTCGTTATTTAGTGTACCATACCCAATCAATTGTTGATTTAGGTTAATATTCATAACATTACTTTACAACAAAAAATGATAACCTTCATTGTCTAACAAAAATACAGATATGATATTACATAACATAGTTGGTACAAAATAACAAGGATTCAAAATCATTATACACCCTGAACGCAACCCTGAGTGATACTCTCCCACTGATGTAGCATCAACATTTGAACCATTCCCAACACGGAAAGTATGATCATCTTTCTTCAAAACCTTGCTATTTCGCAACCCCTGCACACAATTACAGATATGAGAACCCGAACCGGTATTTAATATTTAGAATGCAGAGTTTATTGAAAAACAGTTTTCGGTGACAAACACACCTGAAGTGAAAGCATCATCATGCTTTTTCTTCTTGAAATCAGCGAGGTACTCTGTGCAATTCTTTTTCCAATGCCCTATCGTGTGACAATAGAAGCATTCACCCTTCCCTGATCCCATAACCCGAGATTTGTCTTTCCCCTTTGCCTTTTTAACTCCATCTCTTGGTTTGGTGGGTTTCTTCTTCCTTCCCTTAGGTTTTGCTTTTGGGATAGAGGAGGAAGATTGCCCAACAAGTAGAGAAGGAGTTTTCTCCTTCTTGAGCGTACTCTCCGCACTCAACATATTGAGGAGTTCGGGAAGTGACCTTTTCAAGTTGTGCATGTTGAAGTTCACTACAAGTTGAGCATAGATGGAGGGGGGAGACTGTAGAACAATATCAATATATTTTTCATTATCCATAGTCCATCCCAGTTCCTCAAGCTCTTCAATAAGGCTTATCATCTTTAGGACATGATCTCCTATAGATGTGCCAGCAGCCATTTTCATCTGAAACAATTTTCGTGAGGTCTCGTAACGAAGATCACTAGATTTCTCCCCATACAACTCCTTTGTATGGAAAAAGATGGATTGCACATCCATTTTCTTGTGATTCTTCTGATGCACATTATCCATCTAAGCTAACACAATGCACTTTGCTGTGGCACAGTCGATATCCCATGTTTTGCAGATCTCCTTATCCGCAACAAAGGAATGAGGGTCTAGGATGGAGGGGGCTTTGGTAGTGAGGATGTATACAAGCTTATCATAGGTAAGGGAAATTGTCGCGTTCCTCAGCCAGTCTTTATTATTCGGTCCCGTCAGTTTGTTTTTCTCTAATAGAAGCTTAAGTCCCGTTATTGGTATCCGCCATTAGGAGAGAGAAAAAAAACACCCAGCGTATACTTTTGCATGATTAGACTGATTATTATCTTATCTAATCGATATCTCTCACCGTTTTTATCAAATTTTCCTTCAAAACCTAAAAGGAAAATTAGCTGGGATTAGTTACATTGTATGAGTTCGCTAACAGGTCAGCCAGTCCAGTGTTGGCACTCCGAGAGAGGTTCGCCATGCTTTTGCACAGACCTAATTAAAGTAAACCTCATTTCCACATAGGCATAACCCCGTTAACACCTTTCTAGACACCTACTGGATTAGTTAATTGTAAAGTGTAAAACTTTCCCAGGAGTAATATTTACTCACAGTGGGATCAGGATCCAACTATCAAGTAGAAGATATGCAATCTCATTACAAATTTCAACACTTGAAATTCCCGATATTGTTTTTACCCCTAACATCCTATGATCTTAACTATGGTCAACAAATCATAAGCGCTAGTCAAGTTCTATCCGTCATTTCTTAATTGATTTAGACCTATTCGTATGACCCTTAATTATAGTCAACAAAGTCATACGTATGTTCTAATTAATCTTATATATGCTTTATAAGAAGACATCACTTAGTTACCGCACACTATGCCTTAATTATAGTTAACAAGCGTAACACAAATACTAAGTACTCTACTTTCTAAAATGGCGGAGGGTTACGAATGGTTTTGATGAAAACCTTTAACGTATTAAACTTGATATCGTTGTAGAACCGAAAGATTTGTAAAGGAGTGGCTTAAGCCTCGCATTTGAAATAATTTCTTTTTCACGAAAAAACCGAGTAAATTTCAAATTTGGTTCTACAACATCTTTAGGTTTTTTTCTTAACATTAACCTCATTAATGTCATCCCATCATTTAAGCTCTTAACATCACAGAAGAAACGGAAATAAAACACACATATATGCCATCCGCATTCGCTATAGGGACGCATGTCTTCACCGTAAGGTTACTTAACTTACAACAGGACGGGGTCGGGACTAGCGCGGATGCAAAACATATATAGTGTCTACTAATATATATATATATATATATATATATATATATATATATATATATAGCATTCGTCTCAGGCAATAAAAAGAGCAACACAAGTATCACAGCAGAAGCAATATGAAATACAGGATATCCTAGGAATTCCGCGTTTCGATTGAGCCAACGTCAAAATCACGGATTCCACGGTCGTGATGAATAGCCAAGCTCACAACCCTAAACCCATACGAGGGCGGTAAGTAACCCTACCAATTCTAAAGTTAGATGACTCCTCGAGATGGCCACCCTTTGGACTTTAGAATCCGGTCGCTTGTGCACCCCACCTTGGGTCTATCCTAATACGGAAAAATAAATAATATATATCGAATGGAGACATCAATCTCAACTCGGAAGTGTCCCAATAAAAAGAATATTACATACAAATTAAATTACAAGAATGAATATTAAAAAAACACTCATCTCACATAACGCTCGGCTATTCAATCACGACGATCATAATATTTCATACCAACAAGTAACCATCAACAATCATCATCGTATGTAAAGATGTGTACCCCCAATCTCGTTGACGTATACCATCGAGATTTGGAATACCATATATTACACTTACAATTGGAGAAAAGAAACACTAGAATCATAATATTTAGAATTCCTAATCCACCAGGCATCAAGTTCATATTATCTCATAATATCATAACAACATGCCATGGCTAAAAAATTCACACTTTTAGTCTTGAAATGAGTTCGGAAAAAATCCCGAATCGGAACCCGTTAACCCCAAAACTGCCCACACCTTTTGAGTCTTGATTCGGCCCCGAAACGGGGCCGAATCGAGGGCGGAAACAGCTCCAGAAAAGGGCCGGAACTGCACTAGAACAGCCCTGAAATGGGGCTGATCCAGTGGCTGTCCAATCTCCTTCCGGAGCTGGCTCGGCCTCGGTTCGACCCCGTTTCAGGGCTGAACCGAGCAAAAATTGTATGGGTATTGGGTAGTCTTGATAGTATACAAAACTCTTGGTCCGAACCAAGAATCCGGTGGCTCTGGCACAAGCGAAAAGTTTATTTTTCGACGATTTCTAAAACTAGTTTTCCAAAAATTGGATTAACTTGATTCTACAAATTACAATAACAAATTTAACACTTTAGTTTGGCTCTGATTCCTTGTTGGAAGTGATTAGCCTCTCTAATATAATTAGCAAGTATGCAAACATAACGTTTTTAAAAAACTAAAGAGCTAATAATTTCAAAGTAGGATCTTGACTAAAATATTAGACTTGTAACCACTACTAAACAAGAAAAAATAGTTTCATTCAAGGTTAGAATTTACTTACACTAATAAACTAATCGTCGTGCGAACGTGCGTTGTAAATGAATAAATACTTACGAATAATACAATTATGGTTTAAAATAGAACGAATAGTTAGTTTTAAAATGAGTATAATTTTTAGTATTTCGTAATATATCAATCTGGGTAAATAGCAAGTCTCCACGAATCAAATAAATAAAGGCCGCACTCGGCAATTTATCATCATCTTATCCAGTATGGAAGCCCATCTCGTACGATATCAACTAAATATCCAATCATAATCGAAATATAAAAGATGAAATGAAAGATGAAACATGACATTTTAACTAAGTATCAATGAACGTAGCAAGGCTAGCAAGTATAGATATGCAATATGGTAGAGTACTCAATACAATACTCGAGGTGAGCTCCTTTCCGAAGATATCGTCGGGCGTGTCTCTGGGCAATTGGTTGTTTTTCCGGGTGATGTCAGCGAATCAGGGCGAGATCTCCGCATTAAAGAGGGTGCGCCAGATCGTGTGCACTTTTGCTGAAGCGACAGACCACGTGTCGGGTGCCGGTTGGCTGATGTGACGTGCCGCAGGCTTCTGGCATCCGATGGGACGCCGCCAATGCGCTTGCGACAGGTGGGGCGATCGTGGCCGTTGAGAGCACTGAATCGTTTTGGCGGGATTCGACCGTCGCCGCTGGATGAGGATGCCGGTAGCATAAATCGACGGGAGGCCTGACCCAGGATCTCTCCCTCTTCACATTTTCTTCATTCTCAGTCTTGTTAGCTCGGCGCTCTCCTATTTAGGTCGGATTTTGCGTTTTCTTTTCTCGAGGACTTCTTCCTACCAGGTTAGATGCCTTGTTTTGAGGAGTCTGTAGATGTCGTAGGGGTAGATTCTAGGGATTCTTCCCCTGGGTTGGAGCCCCTCCGGGAAGTTGGGGTCAGATCCTCTTTCCGGGGTTGCGCGTCAGGGGCGGTTCCTGGAGCGGTGGTGGCAGACGCTCCCGGTGCATCGTCCTCAGTGAGATATGAGGACGAGCTTGTCATCGTCCGGGCTCGTTTCCATATTCCTTCTGGCAACCGCTACTCTTGGCCGAGAAAGGAGAGAGGGTAGATCAGGTGAAGGGTAGATAGATCGCCTTGTACCTGGAAGCCCTTTGGGCCGGAATGCGCCTGCCTTTCTCTCCCAAGGTTGTAGCTGCGCTAAATTACTTTGGGTTTGCCGTGGACCAGCTAGTACCGAACTCCTGGAGGATTCTCCTTGGGTTCCTGGTCCGGCTGAAGTTGCAGATGATCCCCTTTAGTCTGTCCATTCTTACCTCCTCCCTTATTTACAAAAGTCATCCCGGAACTCGCGCGGGCGACCCTAGGTGGGTTTACCTCTCCTTTAGGAAGCAGCGAGGGAGCGTAGCCGGGTCAGGAGTTGTCGTCTTGCCTTCTTCCATCTACGATTCGAAGAAGAAGTTTTTCTTCGTCGGGCCGCCAGAGGGTGAGGACTGGCCCGTATCCATCCAGTGGTCAAGGGATAGGTGCTGGCAGGGGAATCCGTCCAATGACCCCGACGCGGCGAGAGTGGCGGAGTGGGAGCCCATTCTTCGGGCTGATGTGCTGCTTTCTGAGCGGGCCCTTAGTTGGGCCGGGCTCAGACCCGCTCAGTTCGTCGGTAAGTTAGGAGTTTGTATTTGTTTTTACTTTGTCTGTGTCGCTGATTCCATTATATCTTGTCTTGTGCAGAAACCATGGACGCGGACCTCCTCCGAGCAGCCATGCGCAAGCCGAAGAAGGGGTCGAAGGCTGGAGGGGCCAGCTCTTCTCAACAGACGTCGGTCCCGGCTACCCCAGCAGCCGTCCCACCCTAGCGCTTGAGTGTGGATCGCACCCCGGAGCCCAGCCAGGCGATGAGCAGAAAAAGGGCCCGAAGAAAGGACGCCCAGGCTTTGGAGGTGGAGACGAGCTCTCCGCCGTCGTTTCTCAAGAGGTTCCCTCGAATAGTTCCGCGGACCCCGGCCTCTCCGATCTTAGTGGATGATGGGGAGCTCCGCTTTGAGGTGCCTTCGGGGCTCTCCGTCGCTGACAGCTTACTGCACGACATGGAGAGGTCGGCCGGGGGCAGGTCCCTGGGGGGACGCTGAAGGCGCATATGGCGGCCATTGCCCAAGAAGTCGTTCAGGTTTGTGTTTGTACGCCGTCTTATCATTTGTGAGATTATGTGCCCCTTTTTTCTTTCTGACCCCCCTCGATTTCTTCAGGTCTTCCAGCATGTCGCTATCGTCGCCCGGATGGAGGAGGAGGAGGAGATAGCCCCGGAGATGCGAGTCGCGGGTGAGCTCTCCTCGCTGGGGGAGAGCTTGAAGCGGGAGCTGGAGGGGCCGATGGCGAGGGTCGCTGCCCTTGAGGGCGAAGTGGCTTTCGGGAGGCAGGAGGCGGCGGCTGCTAAGCAGGAGGCGACGGTCGAGAAGCAGGAGGTGGCCATGTTCCGCGAGGCCGCCCAGGCCACCGAGGCCAAGCTTCAGGGCTCTGAGGTGCTCGTCGGCACCATAAAGAAGTCAGTGAGCACCCTCCGAAAGGAGTTGGGAGCTGCGGTAGAGGCGGCGAAGAGAGCCGACCTCAGGGCGGCGGAGGCGGTGGAGAACTTCCAGAAGTCGGAGCAGTTCTACACCGTCCTAGCCTCGACCACCACCCTCATCTGGAACGGGGCTCTCGACGCCGTCAAGGCCTGGCTGCCGGAGTTTGCTGATGAAGAGCTCCGAGCAGAATATCCCCGCGGGGATGACGAGCAGGGGGATGCCCTCGGGAGCACTGCCGAGGAAGGGACTCTTAGCGAGGGCGACGCCAAGGCTCCTGTGACGGACGCATCCCCAGTCGCGGTGGACGTCGAGCTCATCGGTATCGCTCCTGGCCCTGAGGCCTGAAGCCCCCTGTCTTCATGCTTTTTTCTTCTTATTGTTGCCTCGGGTATTTTTTAGGCCTTCGGGCATTTTTGTAAGGCTGGGGAGCCCATAATACCCTTGTAAAAGCTTTGACTTTTTGAATAAAGATTTTTTGTTTCCGCAGCAGTGTTTGTGCTTTGTGCTTATACTTCCTTTTTGTTGGTAGACACTTGTATTCGCACAGTACTGCTTTTACGTTCGGCACGTTTCTCGTCTAGCGATTACTCGTCGACTTGAATCTGATCACTTGCCGAGTGTGCGGGGACCGGCGGGAAGATGGTATCTCCATGGCCCCGAAGTCGAAGTTGAGATTGCTAAGACGTTGATAGACCGGATGCCTCTTTTTGAGTTCATGTTCCTTAGTTGTTGGAGTGGCCGTAATTGGCCAACTAAGGATGGTGCCGAGCATGGTAGCTGCTCGGTGCCTCTTGGCGAAGGCTTTGATCCCTGGTTTGTTGGGGTGGGGAGCTACCAGTTAGGGATAACCGAGCAAGGGCGGGCCCGGTTGCCTTTTGCGAGGGCTTTGATCCTTAGCGCAGGAGGGGCCGTAAGTGACCTACTAAGGATGGCCGAGCAGGGTAGTTGCCCGGGGCCTCTTGGCGAGGGCTTTGATCCCTAGTTTGTTGGGGTAGGGAGCTACCAGCCAGGGATAACCGAGCAAGGGCAGGCCCGGTTGCCTCTTGCGAGGGATTTGATCCTTAGCGCGGGAGGGGCCGTAAGTGGCCTAATAAGGATGGGGCCGAGCAGGGTAGCTGCTCGGTGCCTCTTGGCGAGGGCTTTGATCCCTGGTTTGTTAGGGTAGGGAGCTACCAGCCGGGATAACCGAGCAAGGGCGGGCCCGGTTGCCTCTTGCGAGGGCTTTAATCTTTAGCGTGGGAGAGGCCGTAAGTGGCCTACTAAGGATGGGGGCCGAGCAGGGTTACTGCCCGATGCCTCTTGGCGAGGGCTTCGATCCCTGGTTTGGTTAGGAGCTACCGGCCAGGGATAACCGAGAAAGGGCGGGCCCGGTTGCCTCTTGGCGAGGGCTTTGATCCCTGGTTTGTTAGGGTAGGGAGCTACCAGCCAGGGATAACCGAGCAAGGGTGGGCCCGGTTGCCTCTTTCGAGGTCTTTTCATCCTTAGCGCGGGAGGGGTCGTAAGTAGCATACTAAGGATGGCCGAGCAGGGTTGCTGCCCGGGGCCTCTTGGCGAGAGCTTTTCGTCCTTAAGGATGGCAGAACAGGGTTGCTGCCCGGTGCCTCTTGGTGAGAGCTTTGATCCCTGGCGTTGTGGGGGTAGGGAAGCTACCATCCAGGGATAGCCGAGCAGGGTAGCTGCAGGGCTGCCTCTTTTTAAGAGCTTTGATCCCTGGCGTTGTGGGGTAGGGAAGCTACCGGCTAGGGATAGCCGAGCAGGGTAGCTGCTGGGTTGCCTCTTCGCGAGGGCTTGGATCCCTGGTGTTGTGGGGTAGGGAAGCTACCAGCCAGAGATAGCCGAGCAGGGTAGCTGCTGGGCTGCCTCTTCATGAGGGCTTGAATCCTTGGTGTTATGGGATAGGGAAGCTACCAGCCAGGGATAGCCGAGCACGGTAGCTGCTGGGCTGCCTCTTCGTGAGGGCTTTGATCCCTGGTTTGGTAGGGAGCTACCAGCCAGGGATAGCCGAGCAGGGTAGCTACTGGGCTGCCTCTTCATGAGAGCTTTGATCCCTGGTTTGGTAGGGAACTACCAGCCAGGGATAGCCGAGCAGGGTAGCTGCTGAGCTGCCTCTTCGTGAGGGCTTTGATCCCTGGTTTGGTAGGGAGCTACCAGCTAGGGATAGCCGAGCAGGGTAGCTGCTGGGCTGCCTCTTCGTGAGGGCTTTGATCCCTGGTTTGGTAGGGAGCTACCAGCCAGGGATAGCCGAGCAGGGTAGCTACTGGGCTGCCTCTTCGTGAGGGCTTTGATCCTTGGCACTGGAGGGGCCGTAGGAGGCCTGCCAAGGATGAACCAAGCAGTGAGTCTGCTCGGTTGCCTCTTTATGAGGGCTTAGATTCCTGGTTTGGTAGGGAGCTACCAGCCAGGGATAGCCGAGCAAGGTAGTTGCTGGGCTGCCTCTTCGTGAGGGCTTTGATCCTTGGCGCTGGAGGGGCCGTGGGAGGCCTGCCAAGGATGAACCAAGCAGTGAGGCTGCACGGTCGCCTCATAGTGAGGGCTTAGATCCCTGGCGTCTTGGGGTAGACGAGCTACCAACCAGGGCTAGCCGAGCATGGTAGCTGCAGGGCTGCTTCTTTTTGAGGGCTTTGATCCCTGGCGTTGTGGGGGTAGGGAAGCTACCAGCCAGGGATAGTCGAGCAGGGTAGTTGCTGGGCTGCCTCCTCGTAAGGGCTTCGGGAAGATGGACAGTCATGATTGACACGTGCCACGAACGCGTGGAGGAGGTGAAGTGCCAGAGCTGCGTCGTTTTGATTTTGCATCGAGCGACGCGGTGCCTGCCGCGTGGCGGCACAGTTGCGGGCGACCGTTGAACTCTGGGGGCGTTATGGGCTATAAAATGGAGGGATTGTTGATGACTCTTTTCCTCACACCCAAAATGCAAGAATGGAGGACTTCTCATTCACCATCCCCGAAATCATAAGCTTCGAGGACGTGTATCTCTATGATCAGTACTGCACTGATGACACGGTGCAGTTGGTGATAGGCCAAATCGAGGATCATTTCGGCCGATTGCTCCCTCGGCGCTCCTCCCTACTTCAGCTGTTGATGTACTCTATCTGGAGGGCGTCACCGGAGCTCTACAACCCCTTATCCGAGCAGTTGAAAGACGAGACCGTTGGAAAGCTGAGGTCTCTGAGGCGTTTCGGCCTGATCTCTGCGAGCCGGCTAAATCGCTCGGAGGCACTCGTCCTTGAGTGCTACCACTTGAGACTCGATGCTGACGCTAGCGGGGGTCATCGAAGGGAGAGGTTCAACGCCGCGAGGGCTCGGCTGGCGGAAATATCTTTAGAGTACCACGACCAGTGCTCTCTGTACCCCATTCCCCCGCTGTTGTAATATATATTTTTATGTACGGGTGAGGAGCCTATAGTACCTTTTGAATGAATAAAATTCTTTTTCTTTTCTGCAATGCTTTATTGATCCCTTTATTATATAAACAAAAAATCTCAAGAAAGATGTACATTGCTCTGAAAAGAAAACACATGCTAGTAGATGTTCTTATTCGTGCAGCTTGTGCCCCCCAGATGTCTGTTGGCATCTATGCCCGGCACAGGGTACCGAGCTTCGTAGGTACCAGGCGTATCCTCCGCTGACACTACCATGATCTGGCCGATGGTCAGCTCGGCGGGAGGGGGACGCTGCTCCTGCTCGCGGTCAGCTTGCCGCTTGTCCCTTAAGTACGCTGCGAGGTACCCCGAACGGATTAGCTCTTCAATATAGTCTCGTAGTTGTTTGCAGCACTCCGTAGAGTGGCCCAGCGATATGTGAAAACCGCAGTAGGGGCCCCGGGTTCGCTTTGAGGCCATTCATGGGACTAGGGGGAGCTTGAAGAACCCCTCGCCCTTGGCCTCCTCTAGTAGCACCGCCTGGGAGACGTTGAGCGGGATGCACTCCTAGAATTTTGGGAGGTAGGGTTTTTGCCGCTCAGGACCCCTTCTCTCCTCCCTTTCCCTTTTTTTTTGGTCGGTTTGCTCGGCCAAGGGGAGGTTTGCGTTCATCTCGGATTCGAGCTGGACCTCGCGCTCGATCCAGGCCTTTACCTCAGCCATGGTCTTTGGTTGCGCTAATGCAAAGGAGCGTAACCACTCCTTGTGCCTAAGACCAGACCTTAGAGCCATGATGACCGTCTCGTCCCGGTGCTTTGGGGCCTCGAGAAGGGCGTTGTAGAAGCGAGCGACGTATACTTTGAACGTCTCCTTGTATCCGCTCTTGATCGTGAAGAGATGGTCGACTGTGCGTTTCTGTCGCCTGTTCCCGACGAAGTGGCCGAGGAATTGTGTGGCCAACTCGTTGAAGGTTGAGATCGAGCGCGGTTCGAGTCCTCAGAACCAGTCTCGCCCAGAGCGGATGAGTGTGTCCGGGAAATCTCGACACTGGGCGGCGTCGGAGTTGTCTTAGAAGCTCATTCCCGCGGTGAATGCATCCAAGTGGTCCTTCGGGTCAGATTTGCCGCCGAAGAGGGAGACCTTTGGGGGCTTGTTGCGGGAGGAGACGTGGACGGTGAGCATCTCCTCAGTGAACGGTTTTGTGAGCGAGTCGGCGGCGTACTTAGCCCCGTCGCTCGAACGGTGTCCTTCTCGGTGCATACACTCGATCTTCTTTTCAAGGGCGTCGAGTCGGTCATGGTATCCCGACGACTCGGTGCATTCTGATCCCCGGCCTCTGTTGTTGGAGGCCTGCGTCTGGCCGCGGCTCCAATTCCTCTCAATGAGGTTCCTTAGATCCCCCGGTGAGGTGGCCCTCAAGCCGCCGCGGCGAGTTCCGTCCGTACGACCTCGTCGAGGGAAATGGTGTCGGTCATGCCTGGTAACAGGCGAGCTGACAGACATCTCCTCGGGAGGGACAGGCACGTGGAGGATCTCGGGGCGAGGTGCTTTGGCGACGGACCTCAGTGTCGAACTATGAGGTGCCCAGCGGGTCTCAGAGCGTATCGGCCCGGGAGATCTGCGACCATGGGAGGTAACGAGGCGGTGGTCGGCGGTGCCGACGCGAACGGAGTCTTCTCTCCCCCTGTAGGGGTCCTATTCCCGAGGCGGGGAAGCGGCGACTAGGTGATATTGCCTCGCCGTTTGGACGTGGATCAGCGCCTCCACAACAGACGCGCGTCGGTCTATGCGGCCGGCGAGGGCGTTGATGGCATTCGGCGGAGGAGGTTCGTCCGCGCCTCCGTTGAGGGGGAGGCGGCGGCTGGTGCTTGGATCGTCGCGATGATCGCTTGCCATCGGATTGAGATCAGAAAGTGAACTTTTGTTTTTTTGGAATCAATGAGTTCCCACAGACGGCGCCAGCTGATGCGACTTGGATCGCGCCAAGCTGTTACCTTTCGTTGATCTACTGATGGCGGCGATGGGTGGCTGAGATTGGATCTGGAGGCTGTCGCTCCTGAAACGTGTGGATCTCAATGGGTTTGAGGTTGTGATTGCCGAGCTACCTGCAAAGAAGTCCCGGGGTGGTTGTACCACCGAGGACCCTCCGACGGTCAAGTTAGACTAGAGATCCGAGCAGAGTAACGGCTTAGTGGAGTAAAAATGGCTTACTTGAATCGTCTGAAGAAGGGGTTTATATAGCGGTGGCAGCAAGCGAGGCAGGTGCGAGAATCACGCCGGCCGTTACGCTCCCGACGTCACGCCCACGTGATGAGCGGGACCTTCCATTAATGGCGAGACGGGCTCGTTAATGGGGGATCGTTGTGGCGTGGAATGTGGGATGTGGCCGGCGGAGATCTCGCGTATGGCGAGATTCGCGGGATGACGGTTACGCCTGCAAGCGGTGTTGTTAGTCAGTCGATGAGACCGAGGAAGATGACCTCGACGGGAGAGCTCGCGGAGGAGCGGGAGAGCTCGCGGAGGAGCGGGAGAGCCGAGGTATCTTGGTTCTGCTCGAGCCCGGAGGCGAGCTGAGAGGGCCGAGGAGGCTCGGGCCTGTAATAGCTCGGAGACGAGCTGTGAGGCCGGGGAGGCCAATTGTGCTGGGGGCTCAGAGGTGAGCCAGCGTTTGCTTGTTGGACGGGCATATGGTGGTCTGGTCGGCCACTGTAGGTCCTTTCTTATGAGCCCTGGGACACGTCATCTGCCACGTGTCCTGATCTGGGAGATCACCGATATCGAGCATCATCACATGCACAATTTCTAAGTCCATTGAAACAAAGAACCCCCTGGGTGTCAATTTCTTAGAGAGCACATAAATTCAAAATTAGATTGCAAATCCCATAAAAAGTTTGCACATAAATTGCAAATTCCACAAAATGTTTGCATTATAAAAATAAAGATTTTTATGAAAAGTTTTCACATGATACTTGTCTTCAGTCTCTTTTTCTCTTTAGAAGTAACCGATATTCACTTTTACCGTAGATTCTTTTTACGTTCATGCTTAATCTAATCCTTATCAATTTGAGCACAACACGTTTGAGCAGAGGTGTCAACAAAATCTGGTACTCTGCTTGTTACGTAGATCGACCCGTAAAACAGGGTCTGATGGAGCTCTAGATCTCCTTCAGATGTTATCTTCCGTTGATCTGCTGCGAGTGCTGATGGACGGCTGAGATTGAGTTGGAGGGTTGCCTTCTGGAGCGTGTGGATCTCAATGAGTTTGTGTGGTTGAGGCCGAGCTACCTGCAAAGAAGTCCCGGGGTGGTTGTGCCACCGAGGACCCTCCGAAGATCAAGTTAGACGGGGTATTTTGGCAGAGTAACGGCCTATTGGAGTGAAATTGGTTTACCTGAATCGTCTGAAAGAGGGGTTTATATAGCGGCAGCAATGGGCAGACGGGCGCGAGATTTACGCCGATCGTTACGCCCCGGGCGTCACGCCCACGTGAGGCAGGATCCCGCATTAATGACGAGACATGCTCGTTAATGGTGGATCGTGATGGCGTGGAACGCGGGATCGTGGGCGGCGGATATCTCGCGCCTGGCGAGATTCGAGGAGCTGTGGCGGAGGCGCATGTGATCAGGGCTGTGGGTCGGTCGGTGAAACCGAGAAAGTTGAGCTTGACGGGAGGCTCGGAAACGAGTGGGAGGCCGAGGCATCTTGGTTCCGTGATTGCTCGGAGGCGAGCCGGAAGGTGGTCTGGAATGCCACCGAAGGTCGGGACAATCCTCGGGCCAGAGGCCCGAGGCGTGATCTCAACTGAGATTCTTGATCATTTCTTGTAGGTTCTGGGACTCATCATCTGCAACGTGTCAGCATCTGGAGAGTCACCGATATCGAGTATCATCAGGGTCATGGATAAAAGATACCCGTTCAAAGACTATTTATATTTGATCGTATGTTTAAAAGTATTTCTAGATCCACTTGCACCATGGATTCGGGGATTTTACGCCGACCTGTAATGAAAAATGTATCAAAATGACTTTTCATTTCATTTTTCATATTAACTTGAAAGATAAAAAATATTCAAATCTCAAAATCCAGACACAAAAATTATGTTTTTAATTGTGAAACTATTGTTAATTAACAAAGACTAGAAACACTAACGATGAAGCTTTAATAACCTTAATTAAATAAACTTTTCATTAATTACTGAATGTGACATCATAACACATTTCATCAGCATGTACATGTATGACGTATTGATCCACACACACGGGTTAACTACACATCTGTTTACCATGTACTGGCATATGATTAGGCATTCATTTGATCCGTCATCCGCGATGATCCACTCAATGTATACACGGTCCCGTCTAAAAAATATTCCATCCAACGGCAGTATACATCCGGACAAAAAAAGAAGAAATAAGAATGCAGGTTCCACACGCTGTCTGAGGCCGTCTAAATATCCCCCATCTCATCCCTGTCCGGATATACTACATCCGGCATACCTAATAATTTCTCATTCGCATCCATTTGACAGCAATGCATTTGAAAAGTCCCTACCCTTGGGCCCACTTAAGTGGAATTCCATAGAGCAGAAGGCTAACCACCCAAAAATCACCCAAAAATCACAGTGGCATAATCTTTTTTTAATTTAAAAAATAGGAAATAGAAGATGGATACAAACTCGCAGATGTTGATGTCCGCCTTTGAACAAACTTATGGGGTTAATTGTTAAATAATACCCAACGTTTCATCTGCTTTGCACTTATATACCTTATTGTTTTTTTCGCCGCATTAATATACCCTAAAGTACAAACCGTCGATACTTTGCTCCCTCTGTTAACTGGCCGTTAGAATATTTAAGTCGGTTCTTTTCATGCAATTTTGTACTTTAAAGTATAGAAGTGAAGCGAAAAAACAATACGGTATGTAAATGCAAAATAGGACAAAACATTGGGCTATTATTAAGCAATTGACCCAAACTTATGTACAAAGACAATCTATTCAAATTTTAAAAACGAAAGGAAAAAAAAAACCCAATGAATGAATGTGACAAATGTTGGATTGATGCTTCATACCAAACTAGCCGTACGTCCTCAAACTCAACCACGCACTTTGAGTCCTTTTTATAATAATTCCCTCCCTTGTCTCAAACGCACACGCTTCTTCCTTCCATCTTCTTGATCTATCTTTTTGAAGCAAATAAAGCATCAATATTAGTTCAAGAAACAAAAGAAATCCTCAACAAATCAACTTGCTATTCATTCTCTTCTGATTGATTCTTAACTCGGTTCCTAATTTTGATATATATATGGCGTTGCAAAGGGAGGAGGCTGTGTACATAGCAAAGTGCGTGGTGTTTGCGCTGCAAGGATGGATCTCTTCGACCTTGATCGTTGCAGATGAGATTGCTAGCGCCTTCAGGACCGGCGATTTCAGCTCCCTATCTCTTCTCACCTGATTCGTCTCTCTCTCTCTCTCTCTCTCTCTCTCTCTCTCTATATATATATATATATATATATCCCTCCCATTTCCCCCCTTTTTCCCCTTTCATTTTGTGTATATAGATATTGGATATCGATCATATATGTGTAAATTTCTGCAATTAATTTGAGCTTGCTTAAATGTGTTTCTTTCAGATATATATAATTCATGAATAAGATAAAAATCCCCTTTTTCAGAAAAGGGGATATGTTAAGTCATAAGCAATCTCCCCTAGCTTTCTCAGAAAATTCCAAACTAATTATTATCCGGGAAATTAATTATTCCTTATATAAAAAGGAAACAAATCATTGTAGATAAGGAGCTCATTTTTTTATTCATATTTTAAAATCACTAGAATCTCTACCCACTTCTGTTATTGAAGTTTGTATTTGTTGGAGGACCCAAAAAAAATTAAAAATGAAATAAAGAAAATGAACAGAGAAAATTAAGCATGGGATTGACAATTAGTGCCATTGAGCTTTGCAGTGTAGATGATGAAAATGGTGTGGTTTTCTCTTGAGAGATGGATCTCTTCGTTTCTGACGGTTGCTGATATTATCGCCCACGCTCTCCGCACCGGCGACGCTCATCATCTGAATTTTGGCTCTTCCATTTCATACATCTTCTTTATATGAGACCCTATGGTGTTGCTCTCATGTATATTTTGTATCTTTTTCTCTCTGAGATTGTGAAGCTGTTTTCTCAATTCTTTTGATTCTTTCCTGTTCTCATTAGAATGTTTTCTGTATATTGTGTTAGTTGGGTGTTTAATTTATGATTGCTAAATGTTAAGCTGTACCTTTTTAAAGAAATATTATGCAAGATTTTGTGGGTTGATAGTATAAAAAAAATGGGTAGGAGACCATAATTGAGCTCATGATTTGTGTTTTTTTCTTCTAATTAATGATGTAAGCCTTAATTTGTAGAATGTTTGCATTTTTGAATATAATTTGATACGATTGAACTGAAACCGGACCTTCTAACTTTGCTTGATAAGCAGGAAACCATAATTTGTTTTACAAAATTTGCACTTTGTCATGTAAGTTAGGGCAGCTAATTTTCGCTTTTCTATCATCTTTCATAGAATACACTTCAGTTAAAATATTAAGCCTAAACCATTAATAAAATAATATTTTAACATAAAAATATTTGCGTTAAAGTCTAAAGGTGTAAAATGCAGGTTTTAAAACACGATATGGTTTTCCACTGCTCGTGCGAAATAAAGGATATTCTTCAATTTAGCCTTTAACAAATATATGAGAACTACCAAATAATACATTAGACTGAATTTCTAGAGAACAACCATTAATTTTAATGAAAAGAGAAGAATAATCTTCCTTTAAAACGTTTACCATTTTACTTTATTTCACAAGATAGAAATATGTTTAATCATATAGATTGCGTTGTATGTAGAATCTATAATCGCATAAAAGAAAGCCATTTTCTTTGTATTGTAAGCATAAAGATGAGAGAGAAAACAATTACGCAATATCGAATCTAGACTTGTTACTGTAATCATGACACAGTCCTTAGGTGTGAATTAAGAAATTGGGACAGATCTCTCCTTATTGTCAACAATCACGTTAGCATTCCGACTTGACTGAGGTTGAAGAGACACTCCAGTGAGTTCGGGCCAAGCCGTCCGAGCAGAGGACGTATTTGAGGAATTGGGAGAGGTAGGATTTGAGAGCAACAGTCAATGAAAGATTCCAACATGTTAAATGATTTTTATAGTATTGATTAGAAACCCATAATGGTTACTTTTTTAACAAAAAGGAGTATTCTATGAACAATTTCCAACCATACAAGATAAGGATTCAAAATAGCTCCTACTTTCCATGTTCCATGTGCAGAAGCTCAGTTGGTATGCACGCTTTCTCTCTTAGGAAGAGCGTCCAGAAATCTCAAGAACTTAAAGATTCTATTATCTTAGCTATACAATTAATTGTAAATTTGGCATGGATCCAAATGAGTTATCATTATATTAATAGATATGGTGGGAGCTATGCTGCCTAATTGGATATTTCCCACTTTGTTAGCCGCGAATATCATTGTTTGTAGCCTTCATAATGGCGATTTTCGATTGTTAATAATTAATGTATGGTAAGATCTTTTCGTATTTTTGGTATATGAATGTTGGATTAGCCGTGTGTCATTCAATCATCTAAATTCACCCAAAATTAATTAGTGATATTTTTCCCTTTTGTGTGCTACATTTTTATGAGCCATCACCATGATATGATGGTTGAGAGAATATGTTTCCAGTAAGAATTGGACTTGGATTGCTCTAATATCATATTAAAAATCCCTTCAATTGCACCAATTAACTCCGAAGTTATGCTGAGTTTGAGAGAATATATGTTATATTATAACGATGGAATGGTTTAGGAGATCGTAAATCACGGGAAAGTAAAAAAAAAATTATAAAAATATGTATAAGCCAAAAAAAAAAAAATGCATCAAACATGCCACCTTTGTCTCTTCCAAAAAATAGTAAAACAATTAAAAGAAAAATCATCTACTACAATCTTTTCTAATGAAGACCAAATATCTTAGTGAAAAAACTAAGAATCAAAAAAGGACAAACTTATAGTTATCCAAAAATACTACAGTTGATATACATATACGAAAAATGAAGTACTGGCTTGGACAAGGATGATGAGCTTGATATTATTATCCTTCTTTTCTTGTTGAAGAGTTATAGCTTTGATAAGGACAGCAAACAAAGACCTCAAATAGATGTTGACTCCCTGCCGTCTCATATGCATCATCTCCTTTGCTTTCTCCTCGATATAAAATCGTCTCACTAAAAAACCGTTTAGGAACCGATTAATTGTTCTTGTTAACTTTAAATGACGTAGATACATTACATATAAACATACGTAGCGGAAATACATGTATCTAACCTTAAAGGTTTTGTAGTAGACGCTTGTGCTCGTGCCGCTAACTTGCAGCGAGTGCGGAATACAAAACAAAAATTTCCTAAACTTGAATACGAACTACTACAATCTAGAATCGAATCCAACCACTAAACTAGAAAACATACTAGAACGAGTTAACTATTCGGTTAGTGACAACAACCTTTATAGCAGCGTCCTTCGTCTTCTACGCCACTTCTTAAGCTCTTAAGTCGTTGAGAACGAGTTTGGGAGTCGGTCTTTCTTACCGAAAATGATCCACCTCGAAGGAAACCTAGATTAGGCTCTAGCTTTACAACAGAAACCCAGTAAAGCAACTAGTGATCAAAACTTACTAAGAATTGATCACTGGAATGTAATAGAGACTATCTCTAAGTGTTTCTCTTTCTGTCTTTTCCTTTCTTTTTTTTCCTTCAAAACTTAGGAGGAAAGGAAGAAGATGATAATGGTGATGAACAAGTGAAGAAGCAAGCATGGCTCAAGAATAGATCATCCACTTTCTTTTCTTTTCTTTTCCTTCTTTTCTTTTAATCCTTGAATCAGTGGGTTGTGACTCACCACAGTGAGTCACAAGCCCACATCATTCACAAATAATTAAGAAGAGAGTAGAAGAAAAGAGAAGCCACCTCATTGCATACATATACATATGTATATGTATATATAAATAGAGAATAATGGAGGAAAGATGCCATAGGAGAGGATTTCCTTCTATGGCGTCGAAAAAATACAACCTCCACCATTTTTTTCTGATGATCGGCATCCATCATTATTATCGTTATCATCTAATATGTGCATACAGCAAATTTCATCTGATTCTACCACTTTTTCACCGTTGAATTAGCAATGTAAAAAGATCTATTGTCGGTAAACCATTAATTTTGCACCAATTAAATCAACGGCGGAAAAACGGTATAATCACATGAAATTTGGTGTATCCACATTTTAGATAATAAAGAAGGAGGTGATGTATGCCGGTCGTCGAAAAAAATCATGAAGGGTGCATTTTTCCGACGCCATAAGAAAAAATTTCTTCCTATGGCACCTTTCCACCATTAATCTCATATAAATATATACAAAATACATTAATACAAGTCTATACTACAAATACATACACCCGTTCGTATCAAAATACGAATACCGTATTCGTATAAAATATGAATTCCCGTATTTATACTGATGATATAAATACCCATATTAATATCAATACACAAATACACGTATTTATACAAATACCTGTATTTGTATAAATACACTATTTTGTCAAAATACGAATACCGGAAAGAGAGATACTAAAAGAGAAATATAATACTAGTTCACATTTAACCCAAAATGTGATAAGCTGGGTATCTTTCAAACCGGCCAGTATTAACAAAATGTCTGAGTAAAAGCATGTGTACAAAAACACGTGTTTTAATCGAATTTGAGTACGTATCAAAATACATATACTAATCGTTTCGCCCGAGCTGGGAAAACCCTCTGTGTGGAACTCCAAAGGCTCAAAAATACGCTACCAGTGGATTTAACCACAAGTATGTCAGCGACACTAACTGTACGTAACAGCTACCTATGTATTGAATGAAAGGAAGACCGTCAAGCAAACTTGTCTGTAACAACTCCAATTTTTGTATACATAAAATTGATTTAAATTTGAATATTGTAACAACTCCAATTTTTGTATACATAAAATTGATTTAAATTTGAACTATACTTGGGGTATTTAATATTGTTGTTACCATTTTAAGTATTTATTTTCCCACAATAATTACAAGAAGGAGCTTATAGCTCATTGGTAATACCTTGTACTGCTGAACTAAGCCACCAGAGTTCAAATCTCCTGCCCCACATTATTTTTAGACTGTTTTTGTTTTAAATCCTTTGGAAGCCCAACAGTCTACAGACCATAACTCGCAAACTTTGAACTTCACCTGAAAAACTAAAAGCACCAGTGCCTACCCCACGAGACCCCCCACCCTCCGACCGACGAACTCGGCTCGGATCGGCCCACTCGGCCGGCGGACCGGCCGACTCGGCCTGCCGCCGCCGGCCGGAGTTGCCGATTCCGGCGAGGTGTCAACATGAAAAATGTGTCTTTTCGTATTCTTTAACCCCCTGCACACACCATTTATTTGGATCGGTACCCGAATCTTAAATATCCCCCATTTACTACAATTTTTAATGAATTTCTACATTTTTTATAATTTTTTTAATTAAAAACCTTTCGCCTACTTTATAAATACACCCTAACCCTCTACCCTCTCATCCCAAAACCCTAAGCTCACTCTCTCAAAATTTTCCAAGAAGTGTGTACTTTGAAAACAAGTTCGCGGCGAATCTCCGACGAAATTCCGGCGGGAATTCCGGCGATGTTTTTAGAAACAACCGGCGACGAAGCAACGCCTCGGCAACTCCTTTAGTTCCCCCTACACTCCTTTGCCTAATTGAAACCCGTAAGTCCCATTCTATCTCTCTTTCTATTTCTCTAAAATACGAAATTACGAAACTCGACAGAATCGGAACAAATCCGATTTCCGATTCGGTTTTCTATAAAATTTCACTTCTCACAAATTCAATCATGTTTAAACATCTTATTGTTGACTATTAAACACTTAACAAATAATTTGAACAAGTTTTCTCATATGAAATGATAGCCTTTCCAATTTATCGTATTTTTCACTTCAATACTACAATGTTTCGATTTCACATTTAACCCCTTAAACTTTGCTATACATTTAAAGTAGAGCACGAAATAATGACCTACCTCCACACACACACAAATACAATCCTAAACGACATCATCAAAAACTTAGAATACGATAAAACAATACTTTCATTTAAATATCATATTCTTAATAAAATCATTTCTAGAAGTTTTAGCTTTGATACACTTTTAAATAAATATCTCTTATTAGGAAAACACGATAAGTTGTGGACATCGATCGTTTATCTAAACCTGATTTTGTGGTGTCTAGGCTAGGCAAGTGAGAAAGGTAACTTTAAAAGGCTCGTCTTACGGTGATTCGTGAGCAGATCCCTCCTTTCCTCATTTGTACTTACCTGGCCACAATTGGCGGTGAAGAGGCGATTTGAGGTATCTAATAACTTATCGTTTAGACCATTTAGAAATAGGCTAGTTGACTTAGGAAATCCTAGAATCTAAAATACGGAAAATTGACATTTTTACAAATAAATACCTTTTACTTTATAAAACCGTTTTCTAAAGGATTTTGTATTTTACAATGTTTGCAAAGCGCCGCTACAACCCATTTTGGGGAACCCGTTCAGGATGGTGCGGTTTATCGCACACCCTCGGGCTTAGTAGTGCGAGATTCAGACCTCCGCAAGGAGCATTCGGTCTCGAAAGATTTAAAACACGACATCTTAAGAAAATGAGATTTTCTAGAATATAAAATATTTATTAAAATTATTTTTGTATAAATATATGTATATTTATCATTAAAACATTTATTTTGTTATGACATAAATATTCCACCTTTTTCTAAAAATCACAAGAATAAATTTTACACTAAAATATCATAACTTCAAATAATCAATATTACAGATAAATACCCTTATTTATAAAACTAGGATATTTTCACTAGAAATGTCACAACATAAAATCCACCCTCATTACAACTCTAAAGACGAACAATAAATACTTGATGTGTATTTTGAAAAGTATATAAAAGTATTTTTACATAAAACCCCCTCAAGTTTATAAATTACCCTAAGGACCCTACCAATTCTAAGACGTCGATTCACATTTCTGATTGTCTGACTCGGGTTTGAGTCTGATTAATCTGACTTGAATATGATTCAAGTCAATCTATAATCTACAAGATTCCAATTCAATATGAACACATGAATCCATGAATCCAATTATCTATTATACGACTTGACTGAACCGAACCATGGATATATTTTCCTTTTACATGATTCTCGGTATTCCATTTACATGACTCTACGGTTATAATCGTTTCCTGATATCATGGTTTCGGTCAGTCAGTCAATCAATTATACAATCAATACAATTTACAAGACAAACAATACAATCAAAACACTACGGGGTTTAAGGGGTAGATTGGTACGGAAGGTGTTAAAGGTGGCACGAGGTGGTTAGACTTAATACACCTAACATGAATCCAGTTGCTGTTGTACCGTGGCATAAACGGTTCCTTGTACTATACGTGCCTCTAGTCTCTGGCATATAGAGACTCCTCTCGTAAACACTGGCATTCTTCTGTACCAAGCTACAAACAACAGCGTTAATACGACATTACTACCAGATAATACAACTTTAAAAGATACATTCTTATTCTGTCTATTCTACTTTCCTCTTACCTTTGGGACTTACCGAGCGACCTGTTCGCTGACGACATTCTGTTTCTTTCTTCTTTGAATGTCGTCAGGTGATTTGGAACCGGCAGAGATCGAGCCATCGCAAGAAGACTTGGAGCAGTTTGCTAAAGACCCTGCACTTTAGTTTCATTGTACACTTTTCCTCTCTGTACTTTTCACTTCCTGTTATTCCACTGTTTAGGCATCTTTTAGTTCAGTTGTATTTTCTTTCATGCATTGTACAAAGAATGTTAATAAATAAAAGTTGTTGTTCTTTTTATATCTTGTCTCTTGTGTATTTATTTTATATTGCTTAGATACGCTTAGCGTATGTACTTCCGAGTATATACGTAGCGGACCTCGTCGCGTCCCTTTCGCCGTACATTAGGAAGCGGGGCGTGACGGGTTTTGTTGGTGGCCCATGCAGGTCAGAGCTGTATGAAAGCCTATCATGCAGTTCTGTTCTGCGTGAACAACCTAAGCAATATAAAACAAGAACCAGCAACTAAAACATTCTTTACAATTCATGTTCCTTGAATCTTGCAATTTCATATTCCTTGAAAGTTGCAATTTCATATTCCTTGAATGTTATCATTTCATGTACTTGAATCTGTCCTAACCCAAAATTTTCTTCAGGGTTATGCATTCCCCGAACAACACCAGCACCAACGTCAATAACACACCTCCAGCACTACCTCTCACACCAGCTATTCCTGTGCCACCCACCGAGCAAATAGTGCTACTTGAGGCGATCCGCAGCCTTCTCGAGGGACAGCAATAACTCCTGAACCGTCCTGAGACTGATGCTCCTGGAGTAAAGCAATTCAGGGCTTTACATCTAAAGCAGTTCTCCGGAAAAGGAAGCCTTCTTGAAGCTGAAGAATGGGCACAAAGCATAGAAGATGATCTGGAAGCAGCACAAGTGCCAGACATTGCTTGGGTCCGTGTGGCGAAACTACAGCTCACGGACAATGCTTGCAACTGGTGGAAGGCGGAAGAAAGCCGTCTTGTACAGCCTATTGAATGGAAAACTTTTCGCGAGAAGTTCGACGCGAAATACTTTCCTGTGACTGCCAGGTTTGCCATGGAGCAGCAGTTCATTCATCTACAACAAGGATCGATGTGGGACAAATCAGTAGATGAATACGACGCTGAATTCACCATGTTAAGCCGGTAAGATATGTCGCAATAGTTCAATTTCTAAAAAATCACATACTACACTGCTAACACAATCCTTAAACAGATTCGCGGCACACTTGATACCGACGGACGAGATCAGAACCCGTCGCTTTCAACAAAGACTGGACACGGAGATTCAGGCTGCTCTAGCCACAGGAAATTTTTTGACTCATGAGGATGCTCTGGAAGCTGCTCGCAGTTATGAGGCGGTGATAAAAGCAAGGGGCAGACCTCAGTCTGCAGGAGTCAAGCGCCCTGCCAACCGGATGGCAGGTGGAGCCTCGTCCAGACCACCTTTTGTGCCAAGACGTCCTGGAGCACCAATCAATAGGCCCGGCCCAGCCTTTTGTAACTACTGCAAGAGAAATGGGCATCTGGCGAGAGATTGCCGGCATGCGAACAACCTTTGCTTGATCTGGGCTCAGCTTCTCATGGTATTGGGGCTTGTCCTCATAAACAAAATCCAATTGCTACACCCAGGCTAGCAAACAATTATCCACAGCGTCCAGCCATCCAAGCCCCTGCTCCAAGACTTGCACTACCTGCACCACCCAGAGGACCACAAGCTGCACCACCTCCTCGTCAGTTCCATCAAGCTCAAAGAAACGTTCTGAAGAATACTCCTCAGACCAGGAGGAATGTACCCAAGCGCCAGGCTTTCACGATGTCCGTGGAAGAAGCTGAGGCCACTGGCCAAGTCATCACTGGTAAACTTTTCTTCTCAAACTTATCTTTTAGTCTTGGTTATATACACACTTTCCCTATACCTAAAACATATCCCATATACCTTAGGTACAATCCTAGTAGCCTCACTACCTGCACTTGCACTATTTGATACTGGAGCATCCCACTGCTTTATGTCGCAACGGTTCGTCGAACCCATGCGATTCCAGTCTCACCGCTTGTATCCAGCTGGAATGTCAGTTCCGGAAATGGCGTTCTAAAGGCAACTATGGGATACAGCTTGTGTCCAGTCGTCGTCTGCAGCCGAGAGTTTTATGCTGACTTCAAAGTACTAGACATACCGAATTTCGATGTGGTTCTAGGAATGGATTGGCTTGGAACTTTTTATGCTACCATCGACTTTCGTCGAAGGAGGGTAGTATTCGAGATTCCAGACCATCCGGTTTTCTATTTCAAGAGCGGAGACCGTACCCTGGAGACAAGTACCTACAAAGCGAAGCCAAGAGAAGCAGTAGTTGCAGCAGCTCAAGCAGAAGAAGAATTAAGATCAGAGGTAGTTCGAGAGTTCGACGATGTATTTCCTGACGATATATCAGGTTTGCCTCCCGATCGAGCTCTTGAATTCAGTATTGATTTAGTACCAGAGCCCAACTGGTGATCAAAGCACCTTATAGACTGAGTCCGAAAGGTTTGAAGGAAGTCCGAACACAGTTGGACGGATTATTGGCGAAAGGATGGATTCGTCCCAGCACTTCAAGTTGGGGAGCACCTGTACTACTGGTGAAGAAGAAGGAATGTTCATATAGAATGTGCATCGATTATAGGGCCTTGAACGAAGTCATTATAAAGAACAAGTATCCACTCCCGCGTATCGATGACTTATTCGATCAACTAAGTAGATCTTGTGTGTTCTCTAAATTGGATCTTCGTTCAGGTTATCATCAAGTGAAGGTCAAGGAAGCTGATATTCACAAAACAGCTTTCAGAACTCGCTATGGACATTACGAATTTCTAGTGATGCCATTTGGAATGACCAATGCACCAGCAATATTCATGAACCTAATGAATCAAGTTTTCCGGGAGTACTTAGACAGGTTTGTTGTCATCTTCATCGACGACATCCTGGTGTATTCTAAGAGTCGGAAAGAGCATGCAGAGCATCTACGAATTGTCCTGGAAACTCTTCGACAACATAAGCTTTATGCCAAGTACATCAAGTGTGAGTTTTGGCTAAATCAAGTTGGTTTTCTTGGACATATCGTATCAGGAGAAGGAATTTCTGTGGATCCAGCAAAAGTTTCAGCAGTTAGCGAATGGCCTACACCAAAGTCAGTGAAGGACATTCGGAGTTTCTTGGGTTTAGCTGGATATTACAGAAGGTTCATTGAAGGATTCTCAAAGATAGCAACATCCCTGACCAAGCTCACACGAAAAGATGAAGAATTTGTGTGGTCAGAAGCATGCGAACAAGGTTTCGTAGAACTCAAGTCAAGATTGACATCAGCACCTATTCTCGTAATACCGGATCAATCTGGAGGATTCGAAGTGCATTGTGATGCATCCGGTAAGGGATTAGGATGTGTTCTACATCAACACGGTAAGGTTGTAGCTTATGCTTCAAGACAGCTGAAGACTCATGAGCGCAATTATCCGACGCATGATCTGGAGTTGGCAGCCGTCATCTTTGCTCTCAAGATTTGGCGCCATTATTTACTTGGTGAACGAGTGAATATCTACACAGATCATAAAAGTCTGAAGTACATGTTTACTCAGAAGGAGTTGAATATGCGGCAGAGAAGATGGTTAGAACTCATGGCGGACTTTGACATCAACTTGCAATATCACCCAGGGAAGGTGAACGTAGTACCTGATGCTCTTAGTCGCCAACCATTATCGATGAATCTCACCGTTCAGTGGAAGCTTCAGCAAGACTTGCATCAGATGGAGATTGAGGTAGTCATGCCAGGTAATGCTTCAAGTTTGATGAATCTACAAGTTCAATCAACTATTGTCAATCAGATCAAAGCAGCTCAAGCAAGTGATGCTAAGTTGCAAAGGATCAGAGAACAAGTGGAGAATGGACTTAGAACAGATTTCATCATCTATGAAGACGGATCTTTGAGATACGGCAGCAGATTGTGTGTACCAAAAGGTCATGTTCGGGAAAAGTTAATGAAAGAAGCTCACAGCTCTCCCTACTCAGTACATCTTAGAGGTACCAAAATGTACAAAGATCTACGTCAGAATTATTGGTGGCATAGAATGAAGCGTGAAGTAGCCAGAAGCGTCGCAAAATGTTTGGTGTGTCAACAAGTAAAAGCTGAACATCACAGGACAGCTGGACTACTTCAATCGTTACCAATCCCAGAATGGAAGTGGCAGCACATCACGATGGATTTTGTGACTGCTCTTCCTCGCAACAAAAAGGGTAACGATGCTATATGGGTCATTGTGGATCGACTCACAAAGTCGGCTCACTTCATCCCATTTCGGGTTGGCCAATCAACTGAGACACTGGCAAAGAAGTACATGGAGATAATAATCTAATTACGATTTAAACTCTTCATAATGTACTATCTCTGATACCCATGAACTCATACAGGAAATTGTGAGACTTCATGGAGTACCGGTCTGCATTGTCTCCGATCGTGACACCAGGTTCCGATCGCAATTTTGGCAGAGTCTGCAAGCTAGCTTGGGAATAAGTCTGAACTTCAGCACTGCTAATCATCCATAAATAGATGGTCAGTCGGAACGAACTATTCAGATCTTGGAGGATATGCTCAGAGCGTGTATGCTAGACTTCAAAGGATCGTGGGAAGATCACCTGCATCTAGTGGAGTTCGCGTACAATAACAGCTACCAAGCAAGCATAGGAATGGCACCTTTTGCAGTATTGTATGGAAGGAAGTGTCGATCACCATTAAGTTGGGATGATATCGGAGATAGGGAACTTTTTGGACCAGAGATGATAGTAGCGACCGTTGATATGGTTCGTA
This sequence comes from Agapanthus africanus, assembly GCA_030015575.1. Taxonomy (NCBI): domain Eukaryota; kingdom Viridiplantae; phylum Streptophyta; class Magnoliopsida; order Asparagales; family Amaryllidaceae; genus Agapanthus; species Agapanthus africanus. Next base: position 121,765,003 of record JASDDO010000028.1, read on the forward strand.
CTATCAGGAAAAGAATGCGCATAGCCCAAGATCGACAGAAACACTGGGCTGATGCAAAGAGACGACACTTGGAGTTCCAGCCTGGAGACCATGTATTCTTGAAGATATCTCCGAACCGCGGAGTGATCCGATTTGGAAGACGGGGTAAATTGAGTCCGAGATACATTGGACCGTTCGACATACTCGAACGAGTCGGTGAAGTGGCATACCGCTTAGCACTTCCACCCTCATTGGAAGGAGTACATAACGTGTTCCACATATCCCAACTCAGAAAGTATATGAGTGACCCTAGCCATGTTCTTGATCATTCCGAGCTCACTATACAGCCCGACTTGTCTTGTGAGCAACAGCCTGTGGAGATCCTGGACAGGAAAGTGAAGACACTTCGGAACAAAGAAATTAACTTGGTCCGGGTAATGTGGAGGAAAGACACTCCAGGAGAATCCACTTGGGAAAGGGAAGATGATATGCGTGCAAGATATCCTCACCTCTTTGTAAACTAGTTCTTAAATAAAAGTTGTAAATTTCGAGGACGAAATTTTTGTAAGGAGGGTAGATTATAACAACTCCAATTTTTGTATACATAAAATTGATTTAAATTTGAATATGGTAACAACTCCAATTTTTGTATACATAAAATTGATTTAAATTTGAATATTGTAACAACTCCAATTTTTGTATACATAAAATTGATTTAAATTTGAAGTATACTTGGGGTATTTAATATTGCTGTTACCATTTTAAGTATTTATTTTCCCACAATAATTACAAGAAGGAGCTTGTAGCTCATTGGTAATACCTTGCACTACTGAACCAAGCCACCAGAGTTCAAATCCCCCGCCTCACATTATTTTTAGATTGTTTTTGTTTTAAATCCTTTGAAAGCCCAACAGTCCACAGACCATAACTCCCAAACTTTGAACTTCACCTGAAAAACTAAAAGCACTAGTGCCTACCCCACGAGACCCCCCACCCTCCGACCGACGAACTCGGCCCGGATCGGCCCACTCGGCCGGCGGACCGGCCGACTCGGCCCGCCGCCGCCTGCCGGAGTTGCCGATTCCGGCGAGGTGTCAACATGAAAAATGTGTCTTTTCGTATTCTTTAACCCCCTGCACACACCATTTATTTGGATCGGTACCCGAATCTTAAATATCCCCAATTTACTACAATTTTTAATGAATTTCTATATTTTTTTACAATTTTTTTAATTAAAAGCCTTTCACCTATACCCTAGCCTACCCTATAAATGCACCCCTACCCTCTACCCTCTCATCCCAAAACCCTAAGCTCACTCTCTCAAAATTTTCCAAGAAGTGTGTACTTTGAAAACAAGTTCGCGGCGAAGCTCCGACGAAATTCCGGCGGGAATTCCAACGACGTTTTTAGAAACAACCGGCGACGAAGCAACGCCTCGGCAACTCCTTTAGTTCCCCCTACACTCGTTTGCCTAATCGAAACCCGTAAGTCCAATTCTATCCCTCTTTCTATTTCTCTAAAATACGAAATTACGAAACCCGACGGAATCGGAACAAATCCGATTTCCGATTCGGTTTTCTATAAAATTTCACTTCTCACCAATTCAATCATGCTTAAACATCTTATTGTTGACTATTAAACACTTAACAAATAATTTGAACAAGTTTTCTCACATGAAATGATAGCCTTTCCAATTTATCGTATTTTTAACTTTAATACCACAATATTTCGATTTCACATTTAACCCCTTAAACTTTGTTATACATTTAAAGTAGAGCACGAGATAATGACCTACCTCCACACACACGCAAATACAACCCTAACGACATCATCAAAAACTTAGAATACGATAAAACAATACTTTCATTTAAATACCATATTCTTAATAAAATCATTTCCAGAAGTTTTAGCTTTGATACACTTTTAAATAAATACCTCTTATTAGGAAAACACGATAAGCTGTGGATATCGATCGTTTATCTAAACCTGATTTTGTGGTGTCTAGGCAAGACAAGTGAGAAAGGTAATTTTAAAAGGCCCGTCTCACGGTGATTCGTGAGCGGATCCCTCCTTTCCTCATTTGTACTTACCTGGCCACAATTGGCTGTGAAGAGGCGATTTGAGGCATCTAACAACTTGTCGTTTAGACCATTTAGAAATAGGCTAGTTGACTTAGGAAACTCTAGAATCTAAAATACGTAAAATTGACATTTTTACAAATAAATACCTTTTACTTTATAAAACCGTTTTCTAAAGGATTTAGTATTTTATAATCTTTGCAAAGCGCCGCTACAACCCATTTTGGGGAACCCGTTCGGGATGGTGCAGTTTATCGCACACCCTCGGGCTTAGTAGTGCGAGATTCAGACCTTCGCAAGCAGCATTCGGTCTCGAAAGATTTAAAACACGACATCTTAAGAAAATGAGATTTTCTAGAATATAAAATATTTATTAAAATTATTTTTGTATAAATATATGTATATTTATCATTAAAACATTTATTTTGTTATGATAGAAATATTCCACCTTTTTCTAAAAATCACAAGAATAAATTTTACACTAAAATACCATGAACTTCAAATAATCAATATTACAGATAAATACCCTTATTTATAAAACTAGGATATTTTCACTAGAAATGTTACAACATAAAATACACCCTCATTACAACTCTAAAGACGAACAATAAATACTTGATGTGTATTTTGAAAAGTATATAAAAGTATTTTTACATAAAACCCCCTCAAGTTTATAAATTACCCTAAGGACCCTAGCAATTCTAAGACGTCGATTCACATTTCTGATTGTCTGCATCGGGTTTGAGTCTGATTAATCTGACTTGAATATGATTCAAGTCAATCTATAATCTACAAGATTCCAATTCAATATGAACACATGAATCTATGAATCCAAATTTCTATTATACGACTTGACTGAACCGAACCATGGATATATTTTCCTTTTACATGATTCTCGGTATTCCATTTACATGACTCTACGGTTATAACCGTTTCCTGATATCATGGTTTCGGTCAGTCAGTCAATCAATTATACAATCAATACAATTTACAAGACAAACAATACAATCAAAACACTACGGGGTTTAAGGGGTAGATTGGTACGGAAGGTGTTAAAGATGGCACGAGGTGGTCAGACTTAATACACCTAACATGAATTCAGTTGCTGTTGTACCGTGGCATAAACGGTTCCTTGTACTATACGTGCCTCTAGTCTCTGGCATATAGAGACTCCTCTCGTATACACTGGTATTCTTCTGTACCAAGCTACAAACAACAGCGTTAATACGACATTACTACCAGATAATACAATTTTAAAAGATACATTCTTATTCTATCTATTCTACTTTCCTCTTACCTTTGGGACTTACTGAGCGACCTGTTCGCTGACGACATTCTGTTTCTTTCTTCTTTGAATGTCGTCAGGTGATTTGGACCCGGCAGAGATCGAGCCATCGCAAGAAGACTTGGAGCAGTTTGCTGAACAGCCTACACTTTAGTTTCATTGTACACTTTTCCTCTCTGTACTTTTCATTTTCTGTTATTCCACTGTTTAGGCATCTTTTAGTTCAGTTGTATTTCCTTTCATGCATTGTACAAAGAATGTTAATAAATAAAAGTTGTTGTTCTTTTTATATCTTGTCTCTTGTGTATTTATTTTATATTGCTTAGATACGCTTAGCGTATGTACTTCCGAGTATATACGTAGCGGACCTCATCACGCCCCCTTCTCTGTACACTGGGAAGCGGAGCGTGACAGGTTTTGTTGGTGGCTCATGCAGGTCAGAGCTGTATGAAACCCTATCATGCAGTTCTGTTCTGCGTGAACAACATAAGCAATATAACACAAGTACCAGCAACTAAAACATTCTTTACAATTCATGTTCCTTGAATCTTACAATTTCATATTCCTTGAATCTTATCATTTCATGTACTTGAATCTGTCCTAACCCAAATTTTTCTTCAGGGTTATGGATTCCCCGAACAACACCAGCACCAACGTCAACAACACACCTCCAGCACTACCTCTCACACCAGCTGTTCCTGCGCCACCCACTGAGCAAACAGTGCTATTTGAGGCGATCCGCAGCCTTCTCGAGGGACAGCAACAACTCCTGAACCGTCCTGAGACTGATGTTCCTGGAATAAAGCAATTCAGGGCTTTACATCCGAAGCAGTTCTCCGGAAAAGGAAGCCCTCTTGAAGCTGAAGAATGGACATAAAGCATAGAAGATGATCTGGCAGCAGCACAAGTGCCAGACATAGCTTGGGTCCGTGTGGCGAAACTACAGCTCACGGACAATGCTCGCAACTGGTGGAAGGCGGAAGAAAGCCGTCTTGTACAGCCTATTGAATGGAAAACTTTTCGCGAGAAGTTCGACGCGAAATACTTCCCTGTGACTGCCAGATTTGCTATGGAGCAGCAGTTCATTCATCTACAACAAGGATCGATGTGGGACAAATCAGTAGATGAATACGACGCTGAATTCACCATGTTAAGCCGGTAAGATATGTCGCAATAGTTCAATTTCTAAAAAATCACATACTACACTGCTAACACAATCCTTAAACAGATCATGGCACACTTGATACCGACGGACGAGATCAGAGCCCGTCGCTTTCAACAAGGACTAGACACGGAGATTCAGGCTGCTCTAGACACAGTAAATTTTTTGACTCATGAGGATGCTCTGGAAGCTGCCCGCAGTTATGAGGCGGTGATAAAAGCAAGGAGCAGACCTCAGTCTGCAGGAGTTAAGCGCCCTGCCAACCGGATGGCAGGTAGAGCCTCGTCCAGACCACCCTTTGTGCCAAGAGGTCCTGGAGCACCAATCAACAGGCCCGGCCCAGCTTTTTGTAACTACTGTAAGAGAAATGGGCATCTGGCGAGAGATTGCCGGCGTGCGAACAACCTTTGCTTGATCTGTGGCTCAGCTGCTCATGGTATTGGGGCTTGTCCTCATAAATAAAATCTAATTGCTACACTCAGGCCTGCCAACAATTATCCACAGCGTCCAGCCATCCAATCCCCTGCTCCAAGACTTGCACTACCTGCACCACCCAGAGGACCACAAGCTGCACCACCTCTTCGTCAGTTCCATCAAGCTCAAAGGAACGTTCCGAGGAATACTCCTCAGGCCAGGAGGAATGTACCCAAGCGCCAGGCTTTCACGATGTCCGTGGAAGAAGCTGAGGCCACTGGCCAAGTCATCACTGGTAAACTTTCCTTCTCAAACTTATCTTTTAGTCTTGGTTATATACACACTTTCCCTATACCTAAAACATATCTCATATACCTTAGGTACAATCCTAGTAGCCTCACTACCTGCACTTGCACTGTTTGATACTGGAGCATCCCGCTGCTTTATGTCTAATTAAATTAAGAGTTCGTGTTAATTACCTCTCGCCTTTGGAGTGAGAGAATCTCCGATTAACGGGTCAAACAGGTCATGCGAACTCAATGTGCAGTGTTGTGTTTTGAAGGGGTTTTGGATATGTCGGGAGCCCGCAGAGTTTTTACTGGGGAGGTAATTTTAGTGTGGAGTGTATATAAAATGAAGGGGATAATGGCGTCCAAAGGACGCGTGAGCGCAAGCGCCTCACGTATCTAGCACGCGGGCGCTGGCGCTGACGCTGGGAGCTGGGTGCAAGGCGCCAGCGCCCCACGTGCTTGGCACGCTGGCACTGGGTGCCAGCGCCCCACGTGCTTGGCAATGGGCGCTGGGCGCCAGCGCACCACGTACTTGGCACGCAGGCGCTGGGCATCAGCAGGAAAAAAGATTTTTTCCCTGCACTGGGAGCAAGATGTGCTCCCGATTTAACTTCTGGAGTTAAACTCCTAAAAAGAGATTAATTTATGGAGTTGAACTCCAACAGGTCTTGAATGAAGTTAAACTCTTAAAAATTTTTAGAAATGATCAAAGGTGCCCCTTTGTTTCTCTCCCCTTTAGCTTTGGATCTTCCCAAGATGGGATTTCTGGAGATGGGTCTCCTTCTTCTTTCTCTCGGTTGGCCGGATCTTGAAGGAAGGGGGTGAGATTTAAAAATCTCCTATTTTTGAGATCTAATAGAAGATCTGAGCTCCCCTTTTTGGGTTTTGTGGTTAAAAACTATTTATTTTTGGAAAAAGAAGAGTAAAACTCTTGATTTAATTCAAAAGGGGAAGAAGGTTTTAGAACCTTGAGGATGGAGAAGGAGGCACAGACCCTAATTTTTGAGAGAGAGAAAAAGTTCTTTTTTTTTATTCATCATGTTGCCTTATATAGGCTTACACATTTACATATAGCCCCTTGGGCTTTACAAAATGGAATTTTTGCCCATCCCTTGCCCTATGTGCTCATTTCTTTTGCATATAAGGCATGGGCTTTACAAAAATTTGGTTTTATGCTCATTTTTCTTACATTCATGCATAAAAAATTACATCAAAATTATTTATTGCATGATTTCATTTTGGCATGGGGGAGGCCGGCCGCAGGGCCCGACTTGGGCATGGGCCTACTTGATCTGGGCTTGGGCCCACCTAGCTTGGGGTTGACTCAGTCTATCGGGGTGTAATTTTCGACCCCAACAGGTACCCGCTAAGTGCCTCCGGGTCGGCGTTAATTTCATGCCGGGGTCCTCCGTGAATTTTCGGCTCGATCCGAGGTCATTTTGGAGTTGTTTTTAGCATGGAATTTTTGTCGGTTTTTAGCACACTTGATTTTCGGTGTTTTGGAAAATTGAAGTGTTGGCTATATGTGTGCAGTATTCGATTGTCATAGGTTTTACGTTGGTTGCGTGTATCATAACTGTTGGGGTCAAAAATTATACCCCGGTTGATCAAGTCAAAATCAAAGTCAACCCCAAGTCAAGTAGACCCGAGCCTAAGTCAAGACCAAGTATGGAAGGGGCCGGCTCCATGCCAAAAAGGTGGTAATAAATTAGTCTGAATACAATTTTTAGTAATAAATGTATGTAAATTGGGTAAAAAGCCAAAATTTTGTCGACCCCATGGCTTATATGCAAAAAGAAATAAACACATAAAGCATGGGGTGATACAAGTGCCATTTGGTAAAGTCTAAGGGGCTATATGTAAAGTGTGTAGCCTCTAAAGGCAAATATGATGAGAAAATCAAGGACCTATTCATTCTCTCAAAAAATTCTAAGGTTCGTGTCTCCATCTCTTTTCTCTCAAGTTCTCCCTTTCCTTTTCATTGTCTAATTAAATTAAGAGTTTAATTAATCTTTTTCCAAAAAGAAATAGTTTTTCACCATAAAACCTTCGAAGGGGAGTTCTGATCTCCCATCAAATCCCTAAAAGGGAGATTTTTAATCTCAACTCTTTTTTTCCAAGATTCGGCAAAAGGAGAGGAGGAGGAGAAAGACCTGTTCATATCAGAATTTTGCATTATTATATCGCCCATTCTTAATCATATTACAAATAAATAGATGATTTTGATCCATGTCTACTAAATAGTTGCAGGTTACAGGTTCTCAGAACAATTCAGTGAAATTCATGAAAAGACGTTACAAAAGTGAGACTACGACCAATCCATATGATGCCTCCTAACAGTTCAAGAAACAAATGAAGATCAGTAAACAGTTCAATTGCACAAAGCACAAGGGCAGCACAAGATTCAAGACTTCAACGCGAAACTAATGGTAAACGTCCACAAATTCTGCACTGTTGGAAATCTGGAAGAAAGTAGAAAAGATTCTGAGGAACCAAGTGAAGAAAACAGAAGGAAAAAGCAACATGAAGCAGCCCTGAGAAGTTAAACTCAAGATCTCACCATATGGCTAAGGAACCGCAACCAAACATGGCATTCTGCCGTGGATCCGCGGCCGTGCAGTGCACGTGTCGGTGCACGTGTCGGTGGGTGTCGGTGCTTTGACCCGGCTTTCTTAGGGTAGTCTTGTAATTTCAAATGTGGATCAGATGTAAACCTTAGGGTTTCTTCTATCTATAAATAGGAAAACCAGAAGCCTAATTAGGCATGCCTCCTTTTATTTTTCTAGATTAAAACTTTCTTTCCTTGTAATCGTTGAAGAGGTCATCAATAAAAGTAAGTGTTTTTCATTTTATCTTGCATTCTTCTTAATTGAAATTTATTTTTCTGCAATTTTTTATCTGTCTTTATTTATCTGCAAGTTAATTAGTTTATTAAAAAGAAAAAATTATAAAAATAAATTTCATCGTAACTTTCCTAATGAGTGAGTAATTCCTCACTTGTTAGGGTTAGGATAGGGAAGGCTTAAGAGATGGAAATCTCTCTCATTCCTTTCATTGCTGTATAAATTAATTAATTAGGATTCTATTTAAATTAACCACACACCGCTCACTATGGCACCCTATACTACGAGATAGCAGTGATTCCCTAATTAGACCGGTTGTGGTTGATTTACATAGAGGTTAGGGCTAAGAGCCAAGAAAGGACGGAGAAGGACCAAAAGGGAGAAACGGCGTTTCTTCCTAGTCATGCTAATCCCCTTTGTTGACACCTATGTTCTTAATTAGGGCAAAGAAAGCAGTGAGTAGAATTCTTTTTCCAAACTAACCTAACCCTAACCCTAACAAGACTTTAAATTGATTCAATTTCATTCTTAGAATTTAAAACAAAACCTACCAAAAATAAGACTTAACTCGTTAGAGCTTAAAGAGAGAACACCATTTCCTTGTGGACCGACCCGTACTCAACCAGTTAGCTACTAAGCGACACCGTCTTGATTGCGGTATATTCTTAATTCTAAAACGCACACGCAAAACACCAAACAATCAAGACCCACTTCCAAAAATCCCACTTTGGGAGGATCCGAGACTCCAGGGAGAAGAAATGGGTCCCCTTTGATCATCTCCGAAGATTTTTGAGGAGTTCAAATCCAAGATCCAAATCCTCAAAAGAGTTTAACTCCACATCCAGACCTTTTAGGAGTTTAACTCCAAATCCACATCCAATTTCTTACATAGGAGTTTAACTCCAAATCCAAATCTTTTGAGAGTTTAACTCCAAATCTATACCTAATTCCTGTTTAGGAGTTCAACTCTAAAGCCGCTAGGGAGTTTAACTCCTAACTCAGGGGCTAAGCCTCTTTCTCCGCTGGTGTTTCCAGGGTTGTGTGCTGCGTACGTGACCCGCAGACGTCCAGCGTCCATCCGCTGGCACGTGACCTACGAGCGTCTGGCGTCCATGCCCCACTCACGTGACCCGCGGGTGCACAGCGTCCACGGGCCACTCACGTGACCCGCGGGCGCTCAGCACCTACGCGCTATTCACAGATCTTTAGGACGATCCTCATCCCTCTTTTTCCCTCACGCTCCACACTCAAAACACACCATGGTGAGTCACAAGCCCACATCATTCATAAATAATCAAGAAGAGAGTAGAAGAAAAGATAGGCCACCTCATTGTACACATATACATATGTATATGTATATATAAATATATACAAAATACACCAATACTAGTATATACTACAAATATATACACCCGTATTCGTATCAAAATACAAATACCGTATTCGTATCAAAATACGAATACTCGTATTTGTACTAATGATACAAATACCCGTATAAATATCAAGACATAAATACACGTATTTATATAAATACCCGTATTCATATAAATACCGTATTTTGTCAAAATACGAATACCGAAAAGAGAGATACTAAAAGAGATATATAATACTAGCTCACATTTAATCCAAAATGTGATAATCTGACTATCTTTCAAACCAGCTAGTATTAACAAAATGTCTTATTAAAAGCACGTGTACAAAAACACGTGTTTTAATCTAACCTGAGCACGTATTAAAATACGTACACTACATCGTTTCGCCCGAGCTAGGAAAACCCTTTATGTGGGACTCTAAATACTCGACAATACGCTGGTAGCAGGTTTAACCATAAGCACGTCAGCGGCACTAGCTGTACGTAACAACTACTCAGGTATTGAATGAAAGGAAGGCCGACAAGCAAACTTGTCTGTATCCCTACCGAGCCTGAGAGTGACAATCTTCGTACAGTCTGGTCTGTTCGTCTAAGAGTATCGCATATCGGGTCTTGGGGGTGGATAAAATCAGACCCCTAATAACGCGATAAGTCTTGTCGATATGAAGCCCATCACCCACTGAGAAACTATTGATCCAAATCAGTAATTCTTGTCCTCCTTGGCCAAGGATTTCTGGTGATGGCCACTCGTGCACTGCGCAACATCTACCCCCAATACCGGGAAAGATGAATCCCCGACAATCCGCTCACTTCATCCATGTGGCTCAGGACTGTACCCAACTAAAACCTGTTTGCATGACTCAGTAGAACCGTGGTAGGGTAGTAATCAAAGCACAGTGGGAATTCATGTTCGTATCAGAATTTTGCACTTTTATACCGCCCATTCTTGATCGCATTGCAAGTAGGTAGATACTTTTGATCCGTATTTGTACATAATTACAGGTTACCGTTTCTCAGTCCAGAACAACACAAATCATGCACATTCTCTACAGTTATGACAAATTCAGGACAACTGCCGAAAACAGATAAAATCCGTGTTCCGGTCATCCACATCTGTCAGGTGCCGCTTACCAGTAAAAAGGACCAGATCAAGTGATGGTCATTCGTGTCTGAGACAAGCACAAAACATGAGGGAGGCAGCACAATAAGCAAGGTGGCAACGTGGAGCTCGAGGGAGATCAAGGCATAAAATTCAATTAATTTTCCATTTTGGACGGTTAAAAATCTGAGAATATTTTGGAAGGATTTTGCAAATGTGAACCTACCAAATAGAGAAATAGAGCAACACGTGAACCCACAAGAAAAACGGAGCATCAATCCCAAAAAAGGGCCACGGATCAACGAATATTGATGCATTATGCGGCGGATTAGCAGCCATTACGTGGCCAAATGTGATGAATTTTCATGGGCTTTTTGGTTATTGTACAGGGGTTCAGAAAACACCCTAAGGGTTTCATTTCACTGCCTATAAATACTCCAGTTCAGAGGTAAAGAAGGATGTAAATTTTTTTCCTAGGATTAGTGATAAATTAAATTAGTCTTCTTCTTCTTCTCCATTTGTTGCCATAAAAATTTGTAGTGAGAGTTTTTGATGAGTGGATATAAATGAAGAATATGATGGAGTTTCTTATCTTGTGTTTTATTTTCTTGCATTGTCTTAGCTTAATTTTCTTACATGTTTGTTAATTAACTGTTGGTTTTTATTTGATCTTCTTCTTCTTTTCTTTTTATTTTTTCTTTGCAAAACTATGATATTTAAGTGTGATTCTTGCTTAGGTTAGATCCCAAGAAGCTAGTTCTTGCCCTTCTTCTCATTTCTCTCCTCTTCGATTTTATTTTTTTATTATAATGAGTGAGTTATTTACTCACTTGATTAGGGTAGGAAAGAGTAATATGAGGGATGTAAAAATCTATTGTGCCTCTCTTTGCCAAACAACTTGAAAATGAACTTAGATCTAGCAACCACAACCCTCTCTCTTTGGCGCACTAATCGTGACAAATAGTTGCAACCTAAGTGGAGACTTGTTATGACTTGTTTTGGCCTAAGGTTGGAAATAGGAGCATGGAACGGACAGACAAGGGGCACGTGGAAGGGATTTAGCGTATGGAAGGTTTTACCTAAACTTGCAAATACCTTTCCTAATTCCTTCTAATCTCCGTTACTTCCGACTATTCCAACAATCATTTTGATGATGGCACAAGACACCGGCATACGGATACTCCTAACTCTACTAACCAATTCTAACCCTAAAAAGTTATTTAAAACATAAAAATCAAGTTTCACATCACATAGGGTAGAACCGTCTTGACTGAGGAATGTTCATATCAGAATTTTGCACTTTTATACCACCTATTCTTGATCGCATTGCATATAGGTAGGTTCTTTTAATCTGTATTTGCTACATAATTGCAGGTCACAGGTTCACAGTCCAAAACAATGTAAATCACGAACAGTCACGACAAATTCTGGACAACTGCCACAAACGGATAAAAATACGGGTTCCGCTCACCATCCGTCAGGTGTCGCCTACCAGTTCAGGAGAAAAGATCGAGCAAGGGTCATTCGTGTCTCGGACAAGCACAGAGGACAAGAGAGGCAACACAAGGATCAAGAAGGTAACACAGAGCTCGAGGAAAATCAAGGCAAAAAGTCCAGTCATTTTCATCTTTTGGACTGTTGAAAATTTAGGAGTAAATTGAAATGATTCTGCAAATATAAGTGTACTAAATAGAGGAATATAGCAACACAATAGATCACAAGAAAACGGAGGACCTAATTTCCCCAAGGACAACGGAACCATGGTTTTTAGGGCCTATAGGCGGCGGAAACATGACCATGTTATGGAAAACTGCGACCAAATTTCAGGGGTGGTTTTGTAATTTTACATAGGCTCAGAACATATCCGTAGGGTTTCACCTCACTGCCTATAAATACTCCAGATCAAAACCAAGTAAAGGATGTATATTTTCACTAGTTTTAGTTAGAATTTGAGTGTAAACTTCTTCTTCTTCTTTTTATCTTTCCTCCATTAAAATTGTAGGGAGAGAATTTAAGTGGATGATAAATGAAGTGGAAAGTTTTTTTATGAATGTCTTGTTCAATTGTTAACTAGATTTTATCAATTGCTTGTTCTTTTCTTTGTTAAGTAGTTGTTGGTTTTATTTGTTCTTTTTCTTCTTCTTTTTTCTTTTAGTTTTGCAACCATGATGCTCAAGTGTGATTCTTGTGTAGGTGAGGTCCCAAGAAGCTTGTTGCCATCTTCTACCTCATTTCTTTCTATCTTCTCTACTTATTTTTTATTTTATTTTTTATATAATGAGTGAGTAGTTTTATTACTTGTTTGGGTAGGATAAGAGAAGTTTGGGAGAAGGAAATCTCCCTCACTCTTTCTTTTGCTCGACAACTTGAATTGAACTCCCGTCAATTTAACCACAATCCGCTCTTTACGGCACCCTATTCTCTATAATAGTGGTGACACCCTAATGAGACCGGTTGTGGTTGGATTGACCGAAAGTTATGGTTAAGAGCCAAAAACGGATGGACAAGCACCAAAAGTAAGAAACTAAGCGTTGGAAAGCCCAGCTTATATTCGCAAGTATCCTTTCTAGTCGTGCTAATCCCCGTTGTTGCTGATTACCATAACATCAATATCAAGAGAGGCAATCGAATGAAGTGAGCGAACTCCTAACTCAAACTAATCTAATCTTAACCCTAACAAGTCCATTCACATACATATCAAACACATAGTTAGTGTCGAACAAAATCGGAAAAAATTTGACTTAACTTGTTAAAACATTAAGAAAAAGTCTCCCATCTCTCCGAGGATCGACCCGTACTTAACTGTCTAGCCACAAGTGAAACCGACTTGATTGCGGTAAATAGAACATATAGAACTCATAGCACATAACTATAATAATCAAATGGCACCGTTTCCGGGGAAAAGGTAGTTTATTTCTTTTTGTAATTTCGGGTTAATTTGTGTATATATAATATAAAAAACGAACAAATTATAAGAATCATCTTTTTATTTTTTGATTCTTTTTGTGCGAGTGTACAGGATAGTGAGAAGAGCAATTTCAGTGCTAAAGTCGTGGGGAGTTAGACCCACATATCGCGGCTACACCGCGGCGAATCAAGACGAAACCGCGGCTAACCGTACCAAATTCTGGAGAAATTTCAGTGACAAAACCAAGTACCGAAGGCAAAAACCTAGAAGATAAGATCAATTTTAGCACACAACAGAAATTTGGCGGTCCAATTCTCCAATACCACCGCGCTTCCGCGGTCATTGCATGTGTTTGACCGCGGGTCCGCGGTCAAAGTATTGACTCAGTGTCCAAAATTTTTGGTGTGTACTTTTTTCTTCTAGAAACTCTTTCTGAGCTCCACTGAACTATTTTTTCTACAATATTCTTTGCGCAAAATCTCTCTCCCTTTCCAATAAACTGTTTTTGTGCAGGATTTTTTATGCCGCCGCCAAATAATTTTTTTTGCAAGTGTTTTAGATTTTGTTTGTTATAGTTTTGCATAAATAATATGGACTTTAAGGGACTATAACACCAATTCAGATTGGCTGGGGATTTCATCACCCTTCCTAAGACCCAAAAAATCATAAAATGTATACGCATTACCTTTGAGCTTAATTAAAAAATATCTAGACTCAGCCAATTAAGGACTTGTTGTGCTCAATAGAACAGAGAAAGATTATGGGCACTCGACCGTTTATCTAAACTTGACTTTGTGGTGCCTAGGCTAGACATGCGAAGATGTAATTTTAAAATGCCCGTCTTACAGTGATTCATGAGCGGAACCCTCCTTACTTCACTTGTGCTTACCTGACCACAATTGGCAGTGAAGAGGCGATTCGAGAGTTATCTCACAGCTTGTCGCTTTGGAACTATTAGGAGCGGTCTAGTTAGACTTTGAAGACCATAACTCTAGATGTGATTGTGCATATTATGACTGTGATTGTTTGAAGTTGTGTCCCTAATGCCGTATATATTTTTCAAAACTCTGTAAAAAAGATCCTAAAAACTTTCATAAAAATTTTCCATTTGTCACCAAATTTTCATTCCACCAACCTTTCACCTATATTTCTTATAATCATTTTCTTACCCTCACATTCTACGCTTTGACTGCATTAAACTTGTTTAGAGTATGTCCGTTTGGACTCGGGACCCAAGTGCCCGTTTAGTCCGCGTTACGCTTATCCCTATCAACTACATGATCGACTCCGAAGTCGATTCATTGTCCCCTACGCACACCTTACTTTTGCCGGTCAACACCGAGATTAACTGAGATTATGTTCATACATCTTTACCTTCTTTATCCTGTATCTCTTCTCGTGAAATGTCAGGACCTCTACCTTTTCTCGACCAGACCAATCCTGCATTTCTCAACTTGATTCCACCATCTCTTGGTGTGATTAATCTTCCACCTCCCGAAGGAGCACAGCCACGCATCGTATTACAAGACCAATGCTATCCTATTCGTATAACTCTTCCTACTTGCCTTTTTGTACGACCAGCTAATGGGGATAATTTTGAGATTAAACCCTATTTTCTCAACATTCTGCCAAAATTCCACAGGCTTGATTCTGATGACCCGTACTTCTTCATCAACAAATTTCAGTAAGTTTGCCAAATGATAAATACTCCAGATCAAAGCCAAGTAAAGGATGTATATTTTCACTAGTTTTAGTTAGAATTTGAGTGTAAACTTCTTCTTCTTCATTATCTTTCCTCCATTAAAATTGTAGTGAGAGAATTTGAGTGGATGATAAATGAAGTGGAAAGTTTTTTTTATGCATGTCTTGATCAATTGTTAACTAGATTTTATCAATTCTTTTGTTCTTTTCTTTGTTGAGTAGTTGTTGGTTTTATTTGTTCTTTTTCTTCTTCTTTTTTCTTTAATCTTTATAACCATGATTCTCAAGTGTAACCCTTGCCTAGGTGAGGTTCCAAGTAGCCATTTGCCATCTTCTACCTCATTTCTTTTTATCTTCTTTACTTATTTTTTATTTTATTTTTTATATAATAAGTGAGTAGTTTTCTCACTTGTTAGGGTAGAATAAGAGAAGTTTGAGAGAAGAAAATCTCTCACTCTTTTCTTTGCCTGACATCTTGAATTGAACTCCCATCAATTCAACCACAATCCGCTCCTTACGGCACCCTATCTTCTATGATAATGGTGACACTCTAGTGAGACCGGTTATGGTTGGATTGATCGGAGATTATGGATAAGAGCCAAGAACGGACGGACAAGCACCAAAAGTAAGGAACTTGTCACGCCCCGCTTCCCGGTGTACGGCGAAGGGGACACGACGAGGCAGCTACGTATTTACTCTGAAGTAAATACGCTAAGAGTATCTAAGCAATATAAATAAAAATGCACAAGATACAAAGGACAGTAGGTGTAACTGAACAACAACTTTATTTATTAACATTCTTTTGTGCAATGCATGGAAAAGTAAATACATCTTAAAGCAATGCATAAACAGTGGTATAACAGAAATGAAAAGTACTGAAATAAAAATGTGTACAATGAAGCTAGAGCTCTGGGTCGTAGGCAAGCTAATCCAAGTCCTCGCTAGTAGGCTCGATCTCCTGGGTGTCCAGATCACCTGACAACATTCCAAAGAAGAAAGAGAAGGAATGTCGTCAGCGACAATCGCTCGGTAAGTCCCAAAGATAAGGGGAAAATAGAATAGAGAGAGAGAGAAAATAGCTTTTAAGGTTGTATTATATGGTTAACGCTGTTGTTTGTAGCTTGGTACAGAAGGATGCCAGTGTATACGAGAGGAGTCTCAGTAGACCAGAGACTAAGGTGAACGGAATGTACAAGGAACCGTTATGCCACGGTACAACAGCAACGGAATATAAGTTGGGTGTCTTAAATTTTACAGTCTCGTGCTACTTCTAATACCTTCCGTACCAATCTACCCCTTAAATCCCGCGAAGTATTGTATTGTTTGTATTGTATTGCAACTTGTATTGTCTTGTAATATAGATTGTATAATTGGATGACTTGCCGAAACCATGATATCAGTAAATGGATATAACTGGAGAATCATAGATGTAACTGGAGAATCATGTAAATGGAAGTATATCCATGGTTCGGTTCGGTCAATATAGATTGAATATATTGAATATATGGATTCATATTGGGTTGTAGATTGTAGATTGTATTTGAATCATATTCAAGTCATATTATTTATAATGAGACCCAGTCTGATTCAGAACAATTAGAAAAGAAATTGAAGTCCTGAATTAGGTTTTGATGTTATCGGTAACCGCTGCACATGGGCGGCAGGATTTGTGTCTTTTTCAAAGACGATTACCGTATTGATAACACCGTTGTTAAGTTGTATACCTTAAATAGGCAAGCACCCACTTCTCCGGCTCCCTGAGGCTCAAGAGATTGGTCCCGCTTAAACCTATATTTACTAGGGTCCATAGGGTAATTTATAGAACTTGAGGGGTTTTTATATAAAAATATTTTTGTATAATTTTCAAAATACACCCCAACTATTTAATTATCTTCTTTAGAGTTGTCATAGACGTAGATTTTATATTTGTGATATTTCTAGTGAAGATAACCTAATTTCATAATATAAGGTATTTAATTGTAATATTGAACTTGTATGGAATTCATGGTATTTTAATGTAAAGTGATTCTTGTGATTTTAGAAAAAGTTGGAATATTTATATTATCACAAAAATAGATATTTTAATGATATATATATATATATATATATAATTTTAATATATATTATATTTCTAGAAATCTCATTTTCTTAAGATATTTGTATTTCAAATCTTTCGAGACCGAATGCTCCTTGCGGAGGTCTGCATCTCGCACTACTAAGCCCAGGGATTTGCGATAATCCTCACCATCCCAGTCGGGTTTCCCAAAATGGGTTGTAGCGGCGCTTTGCAAAGATTTATAAAAATACGTAATCTTGTAGAAAACGGTTTTAGTAGTAAAGGGTATTTATATGTAAAATTTCATTTTCCCGTATTCTATGTTCCCGAAAAGTATTGTGTTATATTGCATATGAGTGTTGTGAGGAGGTAGGTCATTACCTCGTGATCTATCTAAAAGTATAGCAAAATTAAGAATGTTTTAAAGACGAAACTAAACTACATGGTGTTTTACTGAAAAAGAGTAGTAAAAGTTACAAAGTGAAATATATTATCATGAAACTTGTTCAACATATTTGTTAATGATTAATAGTCAACATGTAAGGGTTTGGTATAATTTTATTTAAGAAAATGTTGAATTTTTAGGAAGAACCGAATTGGAAATCGGATTAACTCTAATTCCGTCGGGTTTTAGAAATACGTATTTTTAGAAAAGAATAGAGAAGAAGGAGGTGGGACTTATGGGTTTGTAGTATAGATAAGAGAGAGAGGAAGTCGTAGGAGACGCCGGTGCTTTGTTTCGTCTCCGGGAGCTCCTAGGGTCGTCGTCGGAAGATCGCCGGAATTTTGCCCTTCGCTAACTCCAAATGCACACAAAAGTTCTAGGAATTTTCTTAAGAGTTTGGACATGATTGTGAGTGAGGGGGGTGTTTAGGGTTGATATTTATAGGGAAAAATTAGGGTTAGGGTAGGTGAAAGGTTGAATTGAAAAATATAATAAAAATTGTATTAAAAATAGGGTTTAATGGGGTTTTAATTGGATTTAAAAGACTCTGAAAATGTGCAGGAGATTTAAAGTATGCGGGAGACATAAGAAGTTAAAAAGACAGAGAGTCACAGAAGGGAGTCAGCCGATCCGGCTCAACTCGGCCGGCGGCGGCGGGCCGAGTCGGCCGGTTTGCCTGCCGAGTCAGGCCGAGTCGGGCCGGGGTCGGTCGCCGTGGGTCCGCCGTCGGTTGGTCTACTTCCTGGGACAGTTTGTTTTACATGTGTAGTGGGGTTTTTAGGAGTTATGCACATGTATACCCTTGGACTTCTAAAAATTCAAAACAAAACAATATTAAAAATAATGTGGGGATGGGATTTGAACTCTGGTGCTTTGGTTCAGTAGTGTAAGGTATTACCAATGAGCTATAAGCTCCTTCTTGCTATTAAAAAGCAAAACAATTACTTATAGTACTCACAGTAAATGCAAATACCCTAAGTATACATTAACTTTTAAACAAATTTTTGTACACTAAAATTAGAGTTGTTACAGTCTACCCTCCTTATAAAAATTTCGTTCTCGAAATTTACAAATTTTATTTTAAGGACTAGTTTACAAAGAGGTGAGAATATCTTGCACATATCTCATCTCCCCTTTCCCATATTGATTCTCCTGGAGTGTCTTTTCTCCACATCACTCGAACCAAGTTGACTTCCTTGTTCCGAAGTGACTTCACTTTTCTATCCAGAATCTCCACAGGTTGTTGCTCACAAGGTAAGTCGGGCGGTACAGTGAGCTCGGAATGATCGAGAATGTGGCTGGGCTCACTTACATACCTTCTGAGTTGGGATATGTGGAACACATTATGCACTCCTTCCAATGAAGGTGGAAGTGCTAAGCGGTATGCCACCGCACCGACTCGTTCGAGTATGTCGAATGGTCCAATATATCTTGGACTTAGCTTACCCCATCTTCTAAATCGTATCACTCTGCGGTTTGGAGATATCTTTAAGAATACATGATCTTCTGGTTAGAACTCCAAGTGACATCGTTTTGCATCAGCCCAGTGCTTCTGCTGATCTTGGGCTATGCGCATCTTTTCTCTGATAGTACGAACCATATCAACAGTTGCTACTATCATCTCAGGTCCAAGAAGTTCCCTATCTCCGATGTCGTCCCAATTTAAATGGTGATCGATACTTCCTTCCATATAGTGCTGCAAAAGGTGCTATTCCTATGCTTGCTTGGCAGCTGTTGTTGTACGAAAACTCCACAAGATGTAGGTGATCTTCCTACGATCCTTTGATGTCTAACATACACGCTCCTCATAAATCTGAATAGTTCGCTCAGACTGACCATCTGTTTGTGGATAATAAGCCGTGCTGAAGTTTAGACTTGTACCCAAGCTTGCTTGCAGATTCTGCCCAAATTGCGATCTGAACCTAGTGTCATGATCGGAGACAATGCAGACTGGTACTTCATGAAGTCTCACAATTTCCTGTATGAGTTCATGGGTATCAGAGATAGTAAATATTTGAAGATTTTAAATCTTAAGTATATTATTACCTCCATATACTTCTTTGCTAATGTCTCAGTTGATTGGCCAACTCAAAATGGGATGAAGTGAGCCGACTTTGTGAATCGATCCACAATGACCCATACTGCATCGCTACCCTTTGTGCTGCGAGGAAGAGCAGTCACAAAATCTACTGTGATGTGTTGCCTGGATAGGTAACGGTTGAAGTAATCCAGCAGTCCTGTGATGTCCAGCCTTTACTTGCTGACACACCAAGCATTTAGCGACGCTTCTGGCTACTTCACGCTTCATTCCATGCCACCAGTAATTCTGACGTAGATCTTTGTATATCTTTGTACCTTCAGGGTGTACTGAGTAGGTAGAGCTGTGAGCTTCTGTAACGCTTTAGAAATCGTTTAGGTAAATTTTCCGTTAATAGATAAAATAAGCTGTGTCTTCTGTAAAAATCCGGAAGTGGTCATTTTTCAGTATATACTTAACTGCACCTAGTTTAACTAGGAAATTGCTAGTTTGCAGTTTTTAGTCGTCACTTGAAAATTTTAGTTCACTTTAATATTTTTCCTTAATTAAAATATTATTATAGGCTTTTAATTATGCACTTAATTAGTGGTAATTACAAATTTGATTGGGTTAATTATACTAAAGTAAATCTATGCTAACTTAATCACAAGATTAAGCATTAATCCATTCATGCAAAATATCCTACAAATATCTAGATATTTAGTGAATTAAAAGAAAACTTTAATTAGAAAAGAAAAGAGATTAAGATGTGGTATTGGATGGGAGGTGCATTAATGGGCATTAATTGAGGTTTTTAGCTAGAAATTTCCACACATTTCCACAAACCTTCATCATTTTTCTTGAAGTGGCCGAACTCCCCCCTTGCTGCCCTCTCTTTTCTTTCTGTCACGCCCCACTTCCCGGTATACGACGAAGGGGACGTGACTGGTCCTTAGGGTAATTTATAGAACTTGAGGGGGTTTTATGTAAAAATACTTTGTATAGTTTTCAAAATACACCCCAAGTATTTATTATCGTCTTTAAAGTTGTAATAATTATAGATTTTATACTTGTGACAATTCTAATGAGAATAACCTAACTTTTATAATATATGGTAGTAAAGTGTAATATTAAACTTGTATGGAATTCATGGTATTTTAATGTAAAATTGATTCTGGTGATTTTTAGAAAAAGGTGGAATATTTATATCATAACAAAATAGGTATTTTAATGATAAGTATATATATATTTATACAAAAATAATTTTAATATATATTTTATATTCTAAAAATCTTATTTTCTTAAGATGTCGTATTTTAAATCTTTCGAGACCAAATGCTCCTTGCGGAGGTCTAAATCTCGCACTACTAAGCCCGAGGATGTGCGATAATACGCACCATCCCGAACGGGTTCCCCAAAATGGGTTGTAGCGGTGCTTTGCAAAGATTTGTATAAATACTAAATCCTTTAGAAAACAGTTTTATTAAGTAAATGGTATTTATGTGAAAATGTGTCGTTTTTCCCGTATTATATGTTCCCAAGGGTATTGTGCTATATTGCATATGAGTGTGTGAGGAGGTAGGTCATTACCTCGTGATCTACTTAAAGGTATAGTAAGTTTTGTGATGTTAAATGTAGAATTGAAACTATGTGGTATTTAAATGAAAAAATACGGTAAAATGAAATAGCAATTATTTTTATGATACGAAACTTGATCAATTTGGTTGATTGGTGTTTAATAGTCAACATGAAAGCGTTTAAGCGTAATTGTATTAAAGAAAAGTGAAGTTTTATAAAGAAACCGAATCGGAAATCAGATTTGTTCCGATTCCGTCGGATTTTGTAATTCCGTATTTTTTAGAAAGAAAAGAAAGATAGAAATGGGGACTTACGAGTTTAGGACAACCAAGCGAGGGAGATGAATCGGGAGGAGTCACCGGTGCATCGTTTCGTTGCCGGGAGCTCCTAGGATGATCGTCGGAAGTTTGCCGGAAATTCCGTCGTAGTTTCGCTTCGTGCTCGATTTCAAAGTACACAAAATTTCTTGGAAATTTTTGAGAGTTGGTTCAGAGTTTAGGGTGAGGGGGTAGTGTGTAGGGTTGGTATTTATAGGGTTAGGCTAGAATTAGGGTAGATGAAGGGTTTTGATTTAAAAATGTAAAAATGTATTAAAAAATCATTAAAAATGGAGTAAATGGGGGTTAATGGGCTCTCTGGAAATGATCTGGGGAAATAAAGTATGCAGGGGAGTTGGGCAGACCAAGAGGCACTTTTCATCTTCAGGCGACTCGGCCGTTCGTCCGAGTCCGGTGCCTAGGAGGTGGGGGGTCGTAAGGTGAACACTCTGGTGCATTTAGTTTTTCAGGTGTAGTGGGAAAATATGGAGTTATCACGTGTTGACTGTTGGACTTCTATAAAATTTAAAACAAAATAATATTAAAAATAACGTGGGGTATGGGATTTAAACTCTGATGGTTTGGTTCAGCGGTGCAAGGTATTACCAATAAGCTATAAGCTCCTTCTTGTAATTATTGAGCTATTTAATTACTTAAACTAGTCACAGAAAATGTAAATACCCCAAATGTACATTAATTTTAAAGAAAATTTTTGTACATTAAAAATGGAGTTGTTACATTTTTTAACTTGAAATTAAAAAGCAAAATAATTACTTATATCTTGTGCTCAGGCTAAAATACCCTTTTATGGATTTTGAAAAAAATTGTATAGGAAAATTAGGGTTGTTACACTTTCACCCCATTCTCACTTCTGCAAGCCAAAATAAATCATCAAAAATCCTCAAATAATCCCACAAACTCAAATATAAATCCCTATCCATTATTCTTCAACCCTAAACAAGCTTGGATTTTTATGAAAGTCATCATTTTGGAGGCTAATTTGGAGTTTAATTGCTAGTTTGTGAATTTAGTGGAGGCATAAAATCCTAACCCTAAACTTTAAGTGTTGTTTAAATACTTTAAGCTAGCTTATTAGATATTTAATATAGCTTTAAATTGCATGTTTAGAAATTCATGAAAGGGTTGTGAAGATCAAGTTAGGGTTTGATTTGTTTAACATGGTTATTAGAGAAGTGTAGACTTTGATAATTTAAGCTAGTTGTGAGAATGCTATTTGTTATTTTTCCTAATCGTCTAATTATGCTTAAATGCAAACTAAACTATTAGTAAATCGTATATGGGTGAGATTAAAATTCTAGTAATGGTTTGAGTGGTTTAATCAAGCTGTTATGTGATGTTTGTGGCAACTAGTTTTGGTTAAACTTTTAGACTTAAGCTAAAATGTTGAAAAGTTGCTTACTAGGTTTTCGGTAAATTTAGGCGTGGTTTCAATTGACGTTGCGATAATATATATATTATCTTTCACGCTATATATTGTGTTGTGAATGCGTGATCGGTACGATCGGAGTCTAGGCTTGGTGGTTGTGTCATCCTAGCTAGAGTTGTGCCGATATCGTGCGCGTTTTGTGCACTAGGTGCACAGTGTGTATGTCTTGTGGACGTTATCCTTGCGTTTCGTTGTTTTTGTGTCGGCGTAGGATATTTAACCTTATGTGTTGTGTTTGTGAAATTTAGGATCGCGAGCAGGGACTTCGGACGCTGCGAAGAAATGGAAGCAGGTGGTTGGATTTACTTAACTCGGGGTCATCGGTGAGTAGATTTAACATCTACAGGGGAATCGCCCGCATGGCGTTATGCGTCTGGGCTGGATTATATGACTTGATTATTAGTTACAAGTATTGCATATATAGATATTGTGCATGAACTTCATTTCATATTATTACTTGTTATGCTAGGACTTGTACCCATTGGACACTACACTATTATTGACGGTTCATATTGCACGAGCACTAATTGTATGCCACATACTCCGTCAATAATTGCCATGACATGCACAACACATATACATATAAGATATTGTATTGGTTAGGGACATTGAGAGATGATCCTTATTTCCTTTGTGCATATGAGAGGTAGCTGACACATATACATATGAGATATTGTATTGATTAAGGACATTGAGACATGGTCCTTATTTCCTTTGTGCATATGAGAGGTAGCTGACACATATACATATGAGATATTGTATTGGTTAGGGACATTAAGACTTGATCCTTATTTCCATTGTGCATATGAGATATAGCATACATGTATACCTACATGCTTACGTATATACCTGGAGGGTATTGCATCATTATTGACATGTACACACATATATCTTGCTATGCTACAGCTACACATATACCTGGAGGGTATTGTATCGTTATTGACATGTATATACACATACCTTGCTATGCTACAGCTACACATATACCTGGAGGGTATTGCATCCTTATTGACATGTATATACACATACCTTGCTATGCTACAGCTACACATATACCTGGAGGATATTGCATCATTATTGACATGTATATACATATAGCTTGTTACAGCTACACATATACCTAGAGGGTATTACATCATTATTGATATGTATATACACATACCTGGACATAGCTATACCTATACCTAGAGGATATTACATCATTATTGACAGGTATATACATATATGAGATATAGCTACATGTACATCTTGCATACTTACATGTATACACATATACTTTGCTATAGCTACATGTTCACCTTTATATGATTTTGCGTTGGATTTTGGAGGAATTAGGAACCGCATGATATATTTAATAACTTGTTGCATTTAAATAGCGGTTTTTCCTTTATATGCTCATATTACTGTTTTATGTTGCATACATCATGTTTCATGGATTTACGCATTGAGATATTGATTTCATATAATGTTTTCTGGATGTTTTACTCCTGACGATATATATCAGTGGTATGGGACGCTGATATATATGTATATATATATTAGTGGTATGGGACGATGTTATATATGTACACCTATATAACATATATCATCATAATGATCTATGCAAGTATTCTTATTCATTACTTGATGTTTTCTGGATTTGAGAACCGTGGGGGTATTTCAAGAAATTTATATATATTGTTTGAAAACCCGATTTCTCATGATATGATATTTCAGTGCGTCCGCCATGAGTTTTCTCGGTTCTGAGATTTGTGCTAGATACCCGATTCGAGGAGCGGTAGGCACCGTCTGTGGTTACATAGTGGACCCGGTATGGTACCCCGGGGCAAGAAAGGTATGTCGATGGATTTGCCGATGAGCCTGGCAGAGGGACTACTACCTACCGATGATAGTATTTAGACTCGGCGGATATCTGGAGGATACCGACTAGAGTCGTGAGATGGTACGGGACGATCCGGACTGATGGAGCCCGTGGGCCGATCCGGACTGATGGAGCCCGTGGGCCGATGCGGACTGACGGAGCCCGAGATATTTATGAGGGCCGATCCGGACAGACGGAGCCCGATATATGAGGATTTGCGTGTCGATGCTGGACACATGTATTTCATGATATTTCGAGTGTCGATGTTGGACACTCAAGTTCCATGATTTTTATGTGTCGTTGATGGACACACGAGATATATATCCTTACACACACACACACACACAGCACAGGCATATATTTTCATGATGTTTCGAGTGTCGGTGTTGGACACTCAGATTCCATGAGACTTATAGGATATGAGGGCCGATCTGAGGATGCGGTGCCTGAGATTTTGGGATTTGGAGTGTCATTGATGGACACTAGTTTCTCTACGATGAGGATTTCTGTGTTGATGATATGTTTTATCCCATACTCAGCATTTATTTGATATGCATTGCTTCATGTTTTAGTAGTACCTGATAGAGTACCTTTCATGACCGTTGCATATATATATATTTCCATATTACTATCTGTTGCATGTGATAGATTATCGCAGTACGTGCATACCTGCGATTACCTGCATACGTTATTTACTATTCATGAGTTGGCAACTCACCTCCGTTGTGCCCCAGTGTTTTGCAGGTTGTCCCTCAGAGTAGTCGCGGCAGGGCTTTTTCTTATCGTATCATCTTTTGCAGCGGATACCGCTACGGCTGACTGTGAGCAGCTTTGCTATAGGTGGATTTTGCGGTTATCCGATGATGCTCATTTGTATATTCGTTGTATCTAGTACTCTCCATCTACCACTTTCATGTATTGACTTAGAGACGAGATGTGAGGATGATATTGTATATTATTTTGTGATTTTGGATATCTTTTATGCTGTTGTCACTTTATATCGTCCATTTTTCTTCGCTACGGCGTCATATATCTGTTGTGGTGGTTGTTTCCGTCTTTGGGCGTGGATTTGCTCCCGTTGGGATGCTTTATTTTTACTCTATATTGTACCCGTTTTCGGGGCTAGTTTTTACAAAGGAGGTGTTGCCAAAATTTGCAAGAAAGTAAATTTGGACTTTAAAGAATTTTTACTTGAGATTCCCAAAAGCTTTAAACAATGTTCTTATCACTTACTACTTTTGATGGTTTAGATTGCTGGGTTTTCGGCTTTCTTGAATTGCGTTACGCCTGTAGACGTTACGTGATTTAAGGGCCATCACGTGCCAAATTTTGGGTCGTGACAAAGTTGGTATCAGAGCGCTAGGTTTTACCTTTCGGAGTGTAGGATGACCTTGGTATGATGGAGTAGGTAGCTTAAGCAGAGTGATGTAGCGTATGTATGTCCGCGGCATACTTACGACACGGTACTCCGCCTAAGTGACCTTAGTACTTATTGCTTGAAATTCCTTCCATTATGATACATATCTTTGTGATTCGATTTCCGTGTTCATATCGAATTATATTTCCATTTCTAGCCTTTATGCCGCCGATGACTATAAGGGCTTAGAGACAGGCAGCGAGAGCAGAGGTCAGAGTTGACGCGTTTGGGACGAGAACTGATCAGGACGGTACGCTCGCTGTACAGGAGTAGATTGATCCACCTTCGATAGATCGTATCGCCAGGCTAAAGACAGATATGCAAGATTTGCGCCAGATGATGAGATCGATGGTTGAGGCTAGTCAAGCGCAGCGACAGGAGGTTGCCACCCCTGTTACCCAGTTATTCCTTGCTATCAGAACACGGCATTGTGTTACGTATACAGCAGCAGTGGACGTAGCCCTACTAGATGAGGCACGTCTTCCCGAGACTTTGGAAGTTTCAGGACCGAGGAGGGCTCGTACAGGTGTATCAGCCCAGAGACAGATGCTTAGACGCCACGACAGATTTCGTTTGGTTCGCGAGAGTAGCAGAGGCTTGGGACGAGGTTAGTGATTTAGCTCTTATCCCCAGAAGGATCAGCAGCCATCGTATGGATGTTTCCGGTGCGGGAGTTTCCATCACCTCGTCAGAAATTATACCTTGGTACGCCAGAGGAGGGCAGCAGTACTATATTTTACTTTACCACCTTCACCTCCGGGAGTGTTGCCCTTTGCGCCTGTTGTCGCACCGCGTCAGACTTATATTCAGAGAGGTCATGGTCGCGGGGGGTTCGTTCAGAGAGAACAGCATGGTAAAGGAGGGGTACAGCCAGTTGTAGGTAAAGGGCAGGCCAGAGTGTTTGCTTCTACTCATCGGGACTCGCGGGCGTCCAATGCAGAGTTTCTGGTAATCTTTTCGCATGATCTTCTGATGCGCATGTTTTGTTTAATTCGGGATCTATGCACTTGTTTGTTTTACACACTTCGTGCCGAGGTTGGGCCGAGAGTCGTGTAGGCTAGATCAGCCTTTTGTTGTAATTACTCATGACAGTGATTCCTTTGTTGCGCGACACGTATTTCAGTCATGTGCCAAGCGGATAGGAGATAGAGATTCGTCCGTCGATTTAATCCTTCTAGACATATTGGACTTTGACGTTCTCCTGGGCACGGACTCGTTAGCTATGTGCTATGCGTCTGTGGACTACCGCGAGAAGACAGTCGGGTTTTTTTCCCGGCGAGTCAGTTCTTGTTGTGCAGGGGGACCGTGGTGCCGCCCCTCACAGCTTGATTTCAGCCTTTTACGCTGTCGACTTTTAAGGAGAGGATGTCAAGGATTCTTGGCTTTCATTCATGATACCGAAGCCTCAGTGGATTCGTTGGACCGGGTTCCTATCGTACGAGGGTTTTCCGACGTTGTTCCAGATGAGCCGGCGGAGCTTAAGGAGCTTAAGGATTAGCTGCAGAGTTGTTTGATGGGGGACTTGTACGTCTAAGTGTTTCGCTTTGGGGAGCTTCTATTTTGTTCGTCAAGAAGAAGGACGGCAGTTTGAGGTTGGGTATTGATTGATCGTCAATTGAACCGAGTTATGGTGCGGATAGGTATCTTTTACCTCATATCGACGATTTCTTTGATTAGCTCCAGAATACGAGACATTTTTCTAAGTTTGTTTTGGGATCAGGTCATCATTAGTTGCGGTTTCGGGGTGATGACATTCCAAAGACTGCTTTTGTGCACGCTACGGGCTTTATGAGTTTTTGGTGGTGTCGTTGGACTCACCAATACCCTAGCAGCATTCATGGATGTGATGGACCATATTTCTTCAGGCCGTTCCTCGACCAGTTTACTGTTGTGTTATCGATGACATTCTGTTCTATTCCAAGAGTCGTGAGGAACATGAGCAGCACTTGAGGATTGCTTTGCAGACATTGGGAGAGTACCAGCTGTTTGCTAAATTCTCGAAGTGTTCCTTCAGGCTTGATTGTGTTGACATCCTAGGTCATGTGGTTATGGGAGACGGTATTCGTATGGACCCGAGGGAGATTGAGGCCGTACAGCTTTGGCCCAGACCTGTTCAGTGACAGAGGTCCGCAGCTTTTTAGGCTTAGCCGGTTTTTACCGCCGTTTCTTGCAGGATTTCTTGAGTATCGCTGCACCGCCGACCGGACTGACCAGGAAGGGGTTCATTTTCTTTGGACCGAGGCATGCGAGCTGAGTTTTCAGCGGTTAAAGACTCGGTTGATGACTGCACCAGTTCTACCTTTGCTTTCTGGATTAGGCGACTGTGTCGATTATTGTGATGTTTCGCGAGTGGGGATCGATTGTGTACTGATGAAATACGATAGAGTTATCGCTTATGCTTCCCAACAGTTGAAGGAGCACGAGCAGATTTATCCCACTCATGATCTTGAGATGGCCGCGGTGGTCGTGCGTTGAAGATTTGGAGACACTACTTGTACGGAGAGTCGTGTCAGATTTTCACGGACAGCTAGAGCTTTATGTACATCTTCCTGCAGCAGGATCTGAGTTTGAGACAGCGCCGTTGGATGGAGCTTGTGAATGATTATGATTGTGAGATCCTTTATTGCCCGGGGCAAGGTGATTGTGGTAGCTGGTGCTTTGAGTCGTAGGCCCGGGGGTTAGCTTGTCCCAGATGAGCGCAGTTCAGAGACAGTCTTTTGCATATTTGCAGTTCTTGTGCGACCGTTGAGTACAGCTTAAGTTCACCTCTACTAAGGGACAGCTTGCTCATGTCTGCACCCTTCCACTTCAAATTTATTGTTTTCATGAGGCACAGCCCGCCGATGCTCGTTTGTCTGAGATTCTTGAGCATGTTCGGCAGGGTAGAGATTCGGAGTTCTTGATTTATGACCAGAGTGTGCTACGTTGCGGGACTCGCTTGTGTAAACCAGATACTGATAGGTAGAGACGCGAGATCCTAGAGCAGGCACATCAGTCAGCTTTCAGTGTTCACCCAAGTTCCACCAAGATATAACGTGACTTGTGAGATAGTTACGGGTGGGCAGGGATGAAGAGTGAAGTTTCGGATTTCATTTTGAAGTGTTTGTCTTGTTAGCGAGCTAAGGTTGAGCATTTGAGACCGGCAGGAGAGTTGCGACTTATGACCGTTCCAGAGTGGAAATGAGAGCAGATCTCCATGAATTTCGTTGTGGGTCTACCCAGATCTAGTCGGGGGTATGACTCCATTTGGGTGATTGTTGTCCGGTTATGTTCAGTATGCTCAGTTTGCTCAGTTGTTTTTCGATAGATTGGTGCGTTTGCATGAAGTTCCTTCATGCGTTGTATCCAATAGAGGCATTCAGTTCGCTAGCCGTCGTTGGCAGAAGCTTCAGGAGGCCTTGGGTACCTGGTTGAGCTTTAGCTCTGCTTTCCATCCGCAGGCCGATGGTTAGACAGAGCGGACTATACAGACTCTGGAGGATATACTTGTGCGTGCATACTAATTGTTTGTTGGCTATGGGATCATCACTTGCCATTGATGGGGCTCTCCTACGATAACGGTTATCAGGAGACGACTAAGATGGCACCTTTCTAGACTTGTATGTTAGATTGTGTCGATCGCCATTTTATTTTACTGACTCCGCGAGAGCAGGATTTTTGGACCCTAGCTAGTCATAAGACTACGGAGAAGATCCAGTGGTTCAGGTCAGGATGAGAGCATCCCAGTGCAGACAGAAGTCTTATGCCGACCGTAGTTGTGGCAGACTTGAGTTCGCAGTGGAAGATCATGTATTCCTATGGAGTTTTCCGATGAATGGCGTGTTGAGTTTTGGAGAAGCTTAGTCCCAAATTGTAGGTCCTTTTGAGATCCTCGAGCGAGTTAGTACCGCTGCCTATCGTTGGCACTCCCGCCCAGATTTCTGAGTATTCACCCCGTATTCTTTGTGTCGATACTTCGCAAATACCTTCAGGACACATCTCACATGATTTAGCACCAGACCATTTAGCTTGGACGCGATTTTTTTTCGTTCACCAGCAGCTGATAGTGATAGTGGATCGGCAGGTGGAGAAAATTCGGTCAAGGGTCTTACCATCTGTGGAGGTTTTCTTTGGCGTAGTCATCTAGTGAGAAGATCACTTGGGAGGTTACGAGCGAGATGTGGATAATTTGAACTCATCTTTTTGAAGGTATGCATAGTAAGAATTTTAAATTCGGGGACCGAATTTCTTTAAGGGGGAAGTTTGTAACGCTTTAGAAATCGTTTAGGCAAATTTTCCGTTAATAGGTAAAATAAGCTGCGTCTTCCGTAAAAACCCGGAAGCGATCATTTTTCAGTATAGATTTAACCGCACCTAGTTTAACTAGGAAATTGCTAGTTTGCGATTTTTAGTCGTCACTTGAAAATTTTAGTTCACTTTAATATTTTTCCTTAATTAAAATATTATTATAAGCTTTTAATTATGCACTTAATTAGTGGTAATTACAAATTTGATTGGGTTAATTATGCTAAAGTGAATTGTTGCTAACTTAATCATAAGATTAAGTATTGATCCATCTATGCAAAATATCTTACAAATATCTAGATATTTGGTGAATTAAAAGAAAACTTTAATTAGAAAAGAAAAGAGATTAAGAGGTGGCATTGGATGGGAGGTGCATTAATGGGCATTAATTGAGATTTTTAGCTAGAAATTTCCACATATTTCCACAAACCTTCATCATTTTTCTTGAAGTGGCCGTACTCCCCCTTGCTGCGCTCTCTTTTCTTTCACCCCATTCTCACTTCTTCAAGCCAAAATAAATCATCAAAAATTCTCAAATAATCCCACAAACTCAAATATAAATCCCTACCCATTATTCTTCAACCCTCTAAACAAGCTTGGATCTTCATGAAAGTCGTCATTTTGGAGGCTAATTTGGAGTTTAGTTGCTAGTTTGTGAATCTAGTGGAGATATAAAATCCTAACCCTAAAGTTTAAGTGTTGTTTAAATACTTTAATCTAGCTTATTAGATGTTTAATATAGCTTTAAATTGCATGTTTAGAAATTCATGAAAGGGTTGTGAAGATCAAGTTAGGGTTCGATTTGTTTAACATGGTTAATGGAGAAGTGTAGACTTTGACCATTTAACCTAGTTGTGAGAATGCTATTTGTTATTTTTCCTAATCGTCTAATTAAGCTTAAGTGCAAACTAAACTTTTAGTAAATCTTATATGGGTGAGATTAAAATTCTAGTAAGGGTTTGAGTGGTTTAATCAAGCTATTATGTGATGTTTGTGGCTACTAGTTTTGGTTAAACTTTTAGACTTAAGCTAAAATGTTGAAAAGTTGCTTACTAGGTTTTAGGTAAATTTAGACGTGGGTTTCAATTGACGTTATGATAATATATATTATCTTCCACGCTATATATTGTGTTGTGAATGCGCGATCGGCACGATCGGGGTCTAGGCTTGGTGGTTGTGTCATCCTAGCTAGGATTGTGCCGATATTGTGCACGTTTTGTGCACTAGGTGCACAGTATGTATGTCTTGTGAACGTTATCCTTGCGTTTCGTTGTCTTTGTGTCGGCGCGGGATATTTAACCTTATGTGTTGTGTTTGTGAAATTTAGGATCGCGAGCAGGGACTTCGGACGTTGCGAAGAAAGGGAAGCAGGTGGTCGGATTTACTTAGTTCGGGATCATCGGTGAGTAGATTTAACATCTACAGGGGAATTGCCCACATGGCGTTATGCGTCTGGGCTAGATTATATGACTTGATTATTAGTTACAAGTATTGCACATATAGAGATTGTGCATGAACTTCATTTCATATTATTACTTGTTGTGCTGGGACTTGTACCCATTGGACACTGCACTATTATTGACGGTTCATGTTGCACGAGCACTAATTGTATGCCACACACTCCGTCGATAATTGGCATGACACGCATAATACATATACATATGAGATATTGTATTGGTTAGGAACATTGAGATATGATCCTTATTTCCTTTGTGCATATGAGAGGTAGCTGACACATATACATATGAGATATTGTATTGGTTAGGGATATTGAGACATGATCCTTATTTCCTTTGTGCATATGAGAGGTAGCTGACACATATACATATGAGATATTGTATTGGTTAGGGATATTAAGACTTGATCCTTATTTCCATTGTGCATATGAGATATAGCATACCTGTATACCTACATACTTACGCATATACCTGGAGGGTATTGCATCATTATTGACATGTACACACATATACCTTGCTATGCTACAGCTACATATATACCTGGAGGGTATTGCATCATTATTGACATGTATATACACATACCTTGCTATGCTACAGCTACACATATACCTGGAGGGTATTGCATCATTATTGACATGTATATACACATACCTTGCTATGCTACAGCTACACATATACCTGGAGGATATTGCATCATTATTGACATGTATATACATATAGCTTGCTACAGCTACACATATACCTAGAGGGTATTATATCATTATTGACATGTATATACACATACCTAGACATAGCTACACCTATACTTAGAGAGTATTACAACATTATTGACAGGTATATACACATATGAGATATAGTTACATGTACATCTTGCATACATACTTACATGTATTCACATATACCTTGCTATAGCTACATGTTCACCCTTACATGATGTTGCGTTGGATTTTGGAGGAATTAGGAACCGCATGATATATTTAATAACTTGTTGCATTTAAATAGCGGTTTTTCCTTTATATGCTCATATTACTGTTTTATGTTGCATACATCATGTTTCATGGATTTACGCATTGAGATATTGATTTCATATAATGTTTCTGGATGTTTTACACCTGACGATATATATCAGTGGTATGGGACGCTGATATATATGTATATATATATATCAGTGGTATGGGACGCTGTTATATATGTACACCTATATAATATATATCATCATAATGATCTATGCAAGTATTCTTATTCATTACTTGATGTTTTATGGATTTGAGAACCGTGGGGGTATTTCAAGAAATTTATATATGTTGTTTGAAAACCCGGTTTCTCGTGATATGATATTTCAGTGCGTCCACCATGAGTTTTCTCGGTTCTGAGATTTGTGCTAGATACCCGATTCGAGGAGCGGTAGGCACCGTCTGCGGGTATATGGTGGACCCGGTATGGTACCCCGGGGCAAGAAAGGCATGTCGATGGATTTGCCGATGAGCCTGGCAGAGGGACTACTACCTACCGGTGATAGTATTTAGACTCGGCGGATATCTGGAGGATATCGACCGGAGTCGTGAGATGGTACGGGCCGATCCGGACTGACGGAGCCCGAGATATTTATGAGGGTCGATCCGGACTGACGGAGCCCGATATATGAGGATTTGCATGTTGATGCTGGACACGAGTATTTCATGATGTTTCGAGTGTCGATGCTAGACACTCAGGTTCCATGATTTTTATGTGTCGTTGATGGACACACGAGATAGATATCCTTATACACACACACACACACACACACACGGGCATATGTTTTCATGATGTTTCGAGTGTCGGTGTTGGATACTCAGATTTCATGAGACTTACAGGATATGGAGGCCGATCTGAGGATGCGGTGCCTGAGGTATTGGGATTTGGAGTGTCATTGATGTACACTAGTTTCTCCACGATGAGGATTTCCGTGTTGATGATATATTTTATCCCATACTCAACATTTATTTGATATGCATTGCTTCAAATTTTAGTAGTACCTGATAGAGTACCTTTCATGACTGTTGCATATACATATTGCCATATTACTATCTGTTGCATGTGATAGATTATCGCAATACGTGCATACCTGTGATTACCTGCATATGTTATTTACTATTCACGAGTTGGCAACTCACCCCCGTTGTGCCACAGTGTTTTCCAGATTGTCCCTCAGAGTAGTCGCGGCAGGTCTTTTTCTTATCGTATCATCTTTTGCAGCGGATACCGCTACGGCTGACTGTGAGCTGCTTTGCTATAGGTGGGTTTTGCGGTTATCCGATAATGCTCATTTGTATATTCATTGTATCTAGTATTCTCCATCTACCACTTTCATGTATTGACTTAAAGACGAGATGTGAGGACGATATTGCATATTATTTTGTGATTTTGGATATCTTTTATGCTGTTGTCACTTTATATTGTCCATTTTTCTTCTCTACGGCGTCGTATATTTGTTGTGGTGGTTGTTTTCGCCTTTGGGCGTGGATTTGCTCCCCTTGGGGATGCTTTGTTTTTACTCTATGTTGTACCCGTTTTCGGGGCTAGTTTTTACAAAGGAGGTGCTGCCATAATTTTCAAGAAAGTAAATTTGGACTTTAAAGAATTTTTACTCGAGATTCCCAAAAGCTTTAAACAATGTTCTTATCACTTACTATTTTTGATAGTTTAGATTGCTGGGTTTTCGGCTTACTTGAATTGCGTTGTGCCTGTATACGTTACGTGGTTTAAGGGCCCTCACATGCCAAATTTCGGGTCGTGACAGCTTTTTTCATTAACTCTTCCCGAACAGGACCTTTTGGTACTCATAATCTGCTGCCGTATCTCAAAGATCCGTTTTCATGGATGATGAAGTCTGTTCTGAGTCCATTCTCCACTTGTTCTCTGATATTTTGTAACTTAGCATCACTTGCTTAAGTTGTTTTGATCTGGTTGACAATGATAGATTGAACTTGTAAATTCATCAAACTTGAAGCATTACCTGACATGACTACTTCAATCTCCATCTGATGCAAGTCTTGTTGAAGTTTCCACTGAGCGTTGAGATGCATTGCTAATGGTTGGCGACTAAGAGCATCTGGAACCACATTCACCTTCCCTGGGTGATATTGCAGGTTGATGTCAAAGTCCGCCATGAGTTCTAACCATCGTCTCTGCCGTATATTCAACTCCTTCTGAGTAAACACATATTTCAGACTCTTGTGATCTGTGTATATGTTCACTCGTTCACCAAGAAGATAATGGCGCCAAATCTTAAGAGCAAAGATGACGGCTGCCAATTTCAAATCATGCGTCGGATAATTGCGCTCATGAGTCTTCAGCTGTCTTGAAGCATAAGCTACAACCTTACCGTGCTGATGTAGAACACATCCTAATCCCTTACCGGATGCATCACAATGCACTTCGAAACCTCCAGACTGGTCCGGTATAACGAGAATAGGCGCTGATGTCATCCTTGATTTGAGTTCTACGAAAGCCTGTTCGCATGCTTCTGACCACACAAATTATTCATCTTTACATGTGAGCTTGGTCAGGGGTGTTGCTATCTTAAAAAAGCCTTCAATGAACCTTCTGTAATATCCAGCCAGACCTAAGAAATTTCGAATGTCCTTCACTGATTTTGGTGTCGGCCATTCTCTTACTGCTAAAACTTTCGCTGGATCCACAGAGATTCCTTCACCTGATACGATATATCCAAGAAAACTAACTTGATTTAGCCAAAACTCGCACTTGCTGTACTTAGCATATAATTGATGTTGTCATAGAGTTTCCAAAACAATTCGTAGGTGCTCGACATGTTCTTTCCGACTCTTAGAATACACCAGGATGTCGTCGATGAAGATGACAACAAACCTGTCTAAGTACTCTCGGAAAACTTGATTCATTAGGTTCATGAATATTGCTGGTGCGTTGGTCACTCCAAATGGCATCACTAGAAATTCGTAATGACCATAGCGAGTTCTGAAAGCCGTTTTATGAATATCAGCTTCCTTGACCTTCACCTGATGATAACCTGAACGAAGATCTAATTTAGAGAAAACACAAGATCCACTTAGCTGATCGAATAAATCATCGATACGCGGTAGCGGATACTTGTTCTTTATCGTGACTTCATTCAAGGCTCTGTAATCAATGCATATTCTGTATGAACCTTCCTTCTTCTTCACAAGCAGTACTGGTGATCCCCAACTTAAAGTGCTAGGACGAATCCATCCTTTCGCCAATAATTTGTCCAACTATGTTCGGACTTCCTTCAAACCTTCCGGACTTAATTGATGAGGTGTTTAGATCACCGGTTGTGCTTTTGGTACTAAATCAATGCTGAATTCAAGAGCTCGATCGGGAGGCAAACCTGGTATATCATCAGGAAACACATCGTCGAACTCTCGAACCACTTCTGGCCTTGATTCTTCCTCTGCTTGAGTTGCTGCAATCACTGCTTCCCTTGGCTTCGCTTTGTATGTACTTGGCTCCAGGGTACGGTCTCCACTTTTGAAATAGAAGACCGGATGATCTGGAATCTCAAATACTACCCTACTTTGACGATAGTTGATGGTAGCATAAAAGGTTTCGAGCCAATCCATACTTAGAACCACATCGAAGTTCGGTATATCCAGCACCTTGAAGTCAGTATAGAATTCTCTGCTGCAGACGACTACTGGACACAAGCTATATCCCATTGTTGCCTTTAGAACGCCATTTTCTGAACTGACATTCCAGTTGGATACAAGCGGTGTGAATGGAATCGCATGAGTTCGGACGAACTATTGCGACATAAAGTAGTGAGATGCTCCAGTATCGAAGAGTGCTAGTGCAGGAAGTGAGGCTACTAAGATTATACCTAAGATATGTGGGATATGATTTAGGTATAGGGAAAAGTATGTAGATAAGTAGCAAAACTGAAAGAAAGGTTGAGAACAAAAGGGTTACCAGTGATAACTTGGCCAGTGGCCTCAGCTTCTTCCACGGTCATCGTGAAAGCCTGGCGCCGTGGTACATTCCTCCTGGCCTGAGGAGCATTCCTCGGAACGTTCCTTTGAGCTTGATGGAATAGACGAGGAGGAGGTGCAGCTTGTGGTCCTCTAGGTGGTGGAGCAGGTAGTGCAAGTCTTGGTGCAGGTGCCTGAAGGGCTGGTCGCTGCTGGTAATTGATCGCTGGCCTGGGTGCAGCAACTGGGTTTTGTCTTTGGGGACAAGACCCAATATCATGAGCAGCTGAGCCGCAGACTAACCAAATACGGTTTGCTCGCCGGCAGTCTTTCATCATATGTCCATTTCTCTTGCAGTAGGTACAAAAGGCTGGGATGAGCCTATTGTTCGGTATTCCCGGTCGCCTTGGCACAAAAGGTGGCCTTGACGAGGCTCCTCCTGCCATCTGGTTGATAGGGTGCTTAACTCCTGTAGACTGAGGTCTGCCCCTCGCCTTTACCACTGCCTCATAACGTCGGACAGCTTTCAGAGCCGATTCATGAGTCAGAAAATCTCCTATGGCCAGTGCAACCTGGATCTCCGAATCTAAACCTTGTTGAAATCGACGGACTCTGATCTCATCTGTCGGTATTAGGTGTGCCGCAAATATGTTAAAGTATTGTGTTAGCTGTGTTGTATGTGATATATTGAAAAAAATTTGAATTATTGAGACATATCTTACCGACTGAGCATGGTGAACTCAACGTCATACTCATCTACTGATTTGGTCCACATCGAACCTTGTTGCAGATGGATGAACTGCTGTTCCATGTCGAACCTGGCAGTCTCTGGGAAGTACTTAGCGTCGAACATGTCACGGAAAGTCTTCCATTCGATGGGTTGTTCAAGACGGCTTTCTTCCGCCTTCCACCAATTCCGTGCATTGTCTGTGAGCTGCAGTTTCGCAACACGGACCCAAGTTCCCTCTGGCACTTGTGCCGCTGCTAGATCATCTTCAATACTCTGAGCCCATTACTCAGTTTCCAGTGGGCTTTTCTTTTCTGAGAACTGCTTAGGGTGCAAAGCTCTGAATTGCTTCACCCCAAGTGCTTCTGCCTCGGTACGATTCATTAAAATAGCAGTTTGCTGCTGCTGTCCCTCTAGGAGGCTGCGGATCGCCTCAAATAGAATCGTCTGCTCGTTGAGCAGAGCAGGGACGGCAGGTGTGATTGGTAGTGGAGGTAGAGTGTCGTTGAAGTTGGTGCTGGTGTTGTTTGGGGAATCCATAACCTTGAATGAATTTTTTTTAGTTAGGACAGATTCAAAGTATATGAAATGATAAGATTCAAGGAACATGAATTGTAAAGAATTTTTTAGTTGCCGGTTCTTATGTTATATTGCTTAGATTGTTCACGGAGAACAGAACTGCATGGTAGTGTTCCATACAGCTCTGACCTACATGGGCCACCAACAAAGCTTGTCACGCCCCACTTCCCGGTGTACGGCGAAGGGGACGCGACGAGGCCACTATGTATTTACTCTGAAGTAAATACGCTAAGCGTATCTAAGTAATATAAATAAAAATGCACAAGAGACAAAGGACAGTAGGTATAACTGAACATCAACTTTATTTATTAACATTCTTTTGTACAATGCATGGAAAAGTAAATACATCTAAAAGCAATGCCTAAACAGTTGCATAACAGAAATGAAAAGTACTGAAATAAAAATGTGCACAATGAAGCTAGAGCTCTGGGTCGTAGGCAAGCTGATCCAAGTCCTCGCTACTAGGCTCGATCTTCTGGGTGTCCAGATCACCTGACAACATTCCAAAGAAGAAAGAGAAGGAATGTCGTCAGCGACAATCGCTCGGTAAGTCCCAAAAATAAGGGGAAAATAGAATAGAGAGAGAGAGAGAAAGTAGCTTTTAAGATTGTATTATATGGTTAACGCTGTTGTTTGTAGCTTGGTACAGAAGGATACCAGTGTATACGAGAGGAGTCTCAGTAGACCAGAGACTAAGGTGAACGGAATGTACAAGGAACCGTTATGCCACGGTACAACAACAACGGAATATAGGTTAGGTGTCTTAAATCTTGTAGTCTCGTGCCACTTCTAACACCTTCCGTACCAATCTACCCATTAAACCCCACGAAATATTGTATTGTTTGTATTGTATTGCAATTTGTATTGTCTTATAATATAGATTGTATAATTGGATGACTTGCCGAAACCATGATATCAGTAAATGGATGTTACTGGAGAATCATGGATGTAACTGGGGAATCATGTAAATGAAAGTATATCCATGGTTCGGTTCAGTCAATATAGATTGAATATATGGATTCATGGATTCATATTGGGTTGTAGATTGTACTTGAATCATATTCAAGTCAGATTATTTATAATGAGACTCAGTCTGAGTCAGAACAATTAGAAACGAAATTGAAGTCCTGAATTAGATTTTGATGTTATCGGTAACCGCTGCACATGGGCGACAGGATTTGTGTCATTTTTAAAAACGATTACCGTGTTGTTAACACCGTTGTTAAGTTGTCTACCTTAAATAGGAAAGCACCCACTTCTCCGGCTTCCTGAGGCTCAAGAGAGTGGTCCCGCTTAAACCTATATTTACTAGGGTCGTTAGGGTAATTTATAGAACTTGAGGGGGTTTTATGTAAAAATATTTTTGTATAATTTTCAAAATACACCCCAAGTATTTAATTATCATCTTTAGAGTTATAATAGATGTAAATTTTATATTTGTGATATTTCTAGTGAAGATAATCTAATTTCATAATATAGGGTATTTAATTGTAATATGGAACTTGTATGGAATTCATGGTATTTTAATGTAAAGTGATTCTTGTGATTTTGGAAAAAGTTGGAACATTTATATTATCATAAAAATAGATATTTTAATGATATATATATATTTATATAAAATAATTTTAATATATATTATATTTCTAGAAATCTCATTTTCTTACGATATTTGTATTTCAAATCTTTCGAGACCGAATGCTCTTTGCGGAGGTCTGCATCTCGCACTACTAAGCCCAGGGATGTGCGATAATTCGCACCATCCCAATCAGGTTCCCCAAAATGGGTTGTAGCGGCGCTTTGCAAAGATTTATAAAAATACGTAATCTTGTAGAAAACGGTTCTAGTAGTAAAGTGTATTTATATGTAAAATTTCATTTTTCCGTATTCTATATTCCCGAAAGGTATTGTATTATATTGCATATGAGTGTTGTGAAGAGGTAGGTCATTACCTCGTGATCTATCTAAAGGTATAGCAAGATTAAGGATGTTTTAAAGACGAAACTAAACTATATGGTATTTTACTGAAAAAGAGTAGTAAAAGTTACAAATGAAATATATTGTCATGAAAATTGTTCAACATGTTTGTTAATGATTAATAGTCAACATGTAAGGATTTGGTATGATTGTATTTAAGAAAAAGTTGAATTTTTAGGAAGAACCGAATCGGAAATCGGATTAACTCCAATTCCGTCGGGTTTTAGAAATACGTATTTTTAGAAAAGAATAGAGAAGAAGAAGGTGGGACTTATGGGTTTGTAGTATAGAGAAGAGGGAAAGGAAGACGTAGGAGACGCCGGTGCATCGTTTCGTCTCCGGGAGCTCCCAGGGTCATCGTCGGAAAATCGCCGGAGTTTTGCCCTTCGCTAACTCCAAATACACACAAAAGTTCTAGGAATTTTCTTAAGAGTTTGGACAGGGTTGTGAGTGAAGAGGGTGTGTTTAGGGTTGATATTTATAGGGAAATATTAGGGTTAGGGTAGGTGAAAGGTTGCATTGAAAAATGTAATAAAAATTGCATTAAAAATAGGGTTTAATGGGGTTTTAATTGGATTTAAAAGACTCTGGAAATGTGTAGGAGATTTAAAGTATGCAGGAGTTATAAGAAGCTAAAAAGACAGAGAGTCACAGAAGCGAGTCAGCCGATCCGGCTCAACTCGGCCGGCGGCGGCGGGCCGAGTCGGCCGGTCCGCCGGCCGAGTCAGGCCGAGTCGGGCTGGGGTCGGTCGTCGTGGGTCTGCCGTCGGTTGGTCTACTCCCTGAGAAAGTTTTTTTTACATGTGTAGTGGGATTTTTATGAGTTATGCACGTGTAGACCCTTGGACTTCTAAAAATTCAAAACAAAACAATATTAAAAATAATGTGGGGGATGGGATTTGAACTCTGGTACTTTGGTTCAGCAGTGCAAGGTATCACCAATGAGCTATAAGCTCCTTCTTGCTATTAAAAATCAAAACAATTACTTATAGTACTCACAGTAAATGCAAATACCCCAAGTATACATTAACTTTTAAACAAATTTTTGTACACTAAAATTGGAGTTGTTACAGAACTATGCGTTGGAAAGCCTAACTTATACTCGCAAGTATCTTTCCTAGTCGTGCTAATCCCCATTGTTGCCGATTACCGTAACATCAATATCAAGAGAGGCAATTGAATAAAGTGAGCAAACTCCTAACTCAAACTAATCTAATTCTAACCCTAACAAGCTTCCATTCACATACATATCAAACACATAGTTAGTATCGAACAAACTGGTACAAAAATTTGACTTAAATCATTAAAATATTAAGAAAAAGACTCCCATCTCTCTGTGGATCGACCCGTACTCAACCAGCTAGCTACAAGCGAAACCGACTTGATTGCGGTAAATAAAACATATAGAACGCATAGCACAGAACCATAACAATCATGGAACTTTAAACATTTTAATCAACTCACACGAAACAAATGACGATCACAGGTCAACAGACTCGCTTGTACTCATGTCCCCAGAGAACTGCTACCTGACAATAGGTATAATACCATATAGCATGTTCCCGGCGAGTTCGTCCAGTGTAACTCATAACCCAATGAGCACATGTATACTATCTTTGGTGACTAACTGATACAAATGGCTATGAGACCGGCCATCGCCCTTCGTCGGGGTCATGAAACGTATACATTAGTCTAATTTGGAATATCAATACCCAGTCTCGATATCTCACAACTAGGGATATTTAAGGATTTGCTTATAGACTACCCAGTTCTCACAAGTGTGATCGCCACAATAACCCTGGTAGTCAAGCATGAATGCTAAGGGCTCCATCAATATGTAATAGTGATTCATAATACCATATTATACATGTACATGATAATAGAGATAAACCAGATAGCATGTTATCATCTCGAGTAAAACTGTTCTACCCGTATACGTTCTCCTTCAATCATTATAATTGCTAACCTGTGATTACAATAATTGCTTTGAGGGCACTACAACCAGCAGGTTTACCGATATACCTGATTAGATTTGTATGATCGTTCTATGCCTATGTCACGTTGTTAATCCGATCGCTTTCGTTTCCACGCAATAGCCGGAGGGAAACCATTCTAGGTAAAAGCGAGAATCCCTCACTTCATCACCCTACAAACCAACTCTTAGTAGAAAAGGATGAGGAAGGATACAACGACTCTCTTGTTTTTCTCTCTAGGAAAAACTCTCTATTTCTCTTATGTCTCATGCATAATCACTCATATGAAACCCTATCTCTCTATATATGAATATATAGGGTACCCACTCATATGGGCAGATATTGGGCCGGATCGGGCATAATGGCTAATATACTCCCACTCGCACATTCGAGTGGGTGCCGTCCATAGCTCCTTGAGCTGGTTCCCTAAACCATTGATTCTCTGAATCAATTGCCTACTTGAGAATCTCCTCCTCCTTTTCCTCATTCTTACCCATATTTATATGTTGGTGCGACGTGGACCGCTGAGAAGCTGTAAGCGGGTAGCCTTGCAGCCAGATCCGTTAGGACTGACACAAGGATTTCCCTAAAAAACAATATAAACCAAAAATATGTTAGGCTCGCAAAATCTCATATCCCAGATCCGATCAGACATGTTTACCAAATACCTTTGATCTCTCTTAGAAGCGTACTTGAACACCTAGGTCTTCCCTTGATTCATCGTATTCTTAAACCTCACCACCATGGCGTCAATAAGAGTTGTCCATGCGACGCAATCAGGAGACATTTCAATCGATCTTCGTCCAGCTCTGAATAGTTACGTCTTCTATTCACCCGCTTTCCTGACACTGCCCCGTATGTGTGGTATATTTTCATCGCAGCAGGAAACATCAGCCAAAATAGCAGATGCTCATAACATGCCTATCCAGACATCCCAGTGTTGCTAAAGATATATATACTGCCCATTCTTCCGTG
This sequence comes from Agapanthus africanus, assembly GCA_030015575.1. Taxonomy (NCBI): domain Eukaryota; kingdom Viridiplantae; phylum Streptophyta; class Magnoliopsida; order Asparagales; family Amaryllidaceae; genus Agapanthus; species Agapanthus africanus. The sequence goes on from JASDDO010000028.1 coordinate 121,808,184, forward strand.
AAGGAGGTCGTCATAAGGGCTCATACAGTGAGGGAGATAGGATCCATCTCTCAACCTCCTTATGTGTACGATCCATGCGCACGTCGTATAGCAATGTTCTACGATATAAAATTCTCTCCCTGGGAGCGTATGTAATTAAAGTTATACCGTATGGACCCAAGTACAATTATCCTGTGATTGACTTTCCCGGCCATATCACCCTGTGATATGCCTGGGATCTCCTGACAAGCTCGCACCATGTACGACGAGTCAGATCCCTAGTCCGGCTATATGTAAAAATAGGTAAAGTGGCCATGAGATAACCACTTCGGTCATTCGGCCTATAGCACATGGCAACCTCATCCTGACCCGGTCAGGACGACTCTATTAAGTGCTATCACTGTCACCATACTCTGTATGCAACAATACAGTCATTACTCCGAGCAGATGACGTCTAACACTTAGTCTCACCATTGTATGCTTCTTTAGCATAAAGGGGATCTCTTATGTGAGGGAGAGTTCCTATCTTTCGATGTATCTTTATTAAATATGTGCCCTTCACACATCGTGTACCTCGTACACTTTATGTACCTTATACACTTGTACTCCTTGCCTAAAATAGTTAAACAAAAATATAAACATGTCCATCCCCAGATCCTAAAGAAAGAAAGCAACACACAATCAATCTCTAAATATGCATATATAAAAAGTCGCCATCCATAATAATAATGCTAAACATAAGAGTAAGGTCAATTAAGCCATCTGAAATGCAATACGTATAGCGTTACTCGTCCATTTCCTTTGTCATCAGATTCTCGATCGTCTGACCTGAAGGAAGACTACCTTCTCATGCCACTTACTCTTTGACGAAGTGTCGTTAGATTTTTAAGTGCTTCAACTTACCATATATATATATAGAATTTATTGAGTATGCTTTCGCTGGCCTGATGTCATGATAAAGAGAAACCATGCTTCTCTTGCGTGCGGAATTACACGCAGACTCCCGAAGAATCACCTCAGCCTTGTAGCTTCTTTGTCGCTACTGAGATAGCCGCATATTCCACCTCCATGGTGAAAAAACTAAACAACCTGCTTCTTGCCGGTCCGAGTGTTGGCCCTGCCATTATGCAAGAAAGCACGTGCAGATGTGGATGTACGCATACCCAAATTGCCGGCCTAGTCGGCATTTGTATGTCCACATGATTGCAAAAATGATTCCTCATAGCACTAAGTATTGTGGGTCGTCCCACATAAATACCTGAAAATTCTCATCACTTCATCCCAACAAGCAGACCCTAATATTATGTCCAATCAGTAAGGGGTTATGTGTCTGGTCAAATACACACTGTGCATGCATTTGATTATTGACTATGCAAAATGGAACCCACAAAATCTGTTTCTCTTCATCAAGAGTCTTATAGCAAAGATCAAGGCTAAAAATCATGTCCATTAGTGATTGGAGTAATAAATTGGAGTGATTGTATGGGCTGAACCGTTTTAAGACATATCTCGTGTGAGTCTCCGAAGACAAATATAGGATGCTCTTGAAACGGCTCCTCATGGATCCAATTCTCAAGCACAAACTCAACATCTCACATGTCCTCTATAGAGAGAACATAACCACTCCAAGTGGCATTCATTGCCTCCAAGTCACTTTTGGTTATTACGACATCATTCACAACAAGATCTCTGAACTTACAGTTGTCGCATTCAATCATCGTCAGTCCATATCCAATATAAATTTATGAAATCGAACCAAAAACTGATTGGATAAGTGTTTCAAGCCATAAATGAACGCCCTGAGTTGATTCGATTCCCTTAGCTTTGAAACCCGTAAGCAAATCTTCCAGATCTCTGTATCCAAATCTCCATCGATAATACGATCTAAGTCCTCAGGACTAGTTTAAGATCTTTATGTGTAACGATTTGTTAGGAAAGTGAAATAGAGACAATCATCACCCCAGATAAAAAGTGTATATTCATTGTCCACCTACGCAAGGTGAATCCCTTCGTCAACAAGTGTGCTTTGTAGCTCTCTACAGTATCATCCTCCCTTCACGTGACCTCAAAAATCCCAGTTTTTATCAACAGTCTTGCGTTCAGCAGGATAATCGATCAAATCTCAGACTTTATCCTTTATCATTGACTTTTTCAACTCTTCCATTATCATTATTCACTCCTTCGTAGTAGGCCCAGAAATAGCGTCCACAAATGACTTGGGTTCTGCAACCAATGCGGAGCTATCATAGACGTCTCCCTTTTGATATCGAAACATCGTTGGTGTGTCAATCCACAGCACTATCTATAAGTCACTTGAGGATCCGTGATTGGTGTTGGATATAGTGCCCTCAAAGTCAATTATTGGATCGCAGGCACGTGATTGCAATGATTGAGGGAGGGCCTATACCGGTAGGACAGTCTTACTCAAGATGATAGTATGCTATCTGGTTTATCTTTATCATCGTTTACATGCTTTAGGTGACATTACAGGTCACTATTGCACGTTGATAGAGCTCATAGGATTCTTGCTTGACGGCCAGCAGTATGATGGTGATCATATACGTGGGAGCTGGGGTCTATAAGTACATCCTTAAAAGGCCCCTAGTCGAGGGAGTTTCGAGACAGGGCATCGATACTCCAGAGTAGACTAGTGTATACGGGTCGAGACCCCGACGAGGGGCGGTGGCTGGTCTCACAAGCCATTGGTGTCGGTTGATTCACCTAAGACGTATACAGGTGCTCATTGGGTTATGAGTACACCAGACAAGACTCGCCGGGAACATGCTAGTTGGTTTTATACCTAGCGTGAGATAGCAGATCCCTGGTGACATGTGTACAGGTTAGTTCATCGATCTAAGATCGTCATTTGTCTCGTGTGAGTTCCCACTGTGCTTTGATTACTACCCTACCACGGTTCAAAGGAGTCGTGCAAACAGGTTTTAGTTGGGTACAGTCCCGAGCCACTTGGAGGCAGTGAGCGGATTGGCAGGGGTTTCGTCTCTCCCGGTATTGGGGGTGAGATCGCGCTGTGTCTAAGAGAGCCATTACACGAAGTCCTTGGCCAAGGCAGGAGATTTACTGGTAGGTATTCCAGTATATCTCAGGGTGTTCTGAGCTACACTCCGACACGACTTGTATCGCTTTTGGGGGTCTGACTTTTACCAACCCCTAGGCCTGACATGCGATGCTCATAGACGAGCGGACCGGACTGTACGGATATTGTCACTGACAGGCTCAGTAGGGTGTCAGGATGAGTTCGCTCATCGACCTCCCTTTTGGTCAATACCTGGTAGCCCGTTATGTACAGCTAATACCACTGACGTGCTGGTGGTTAAATCCACAGCCAAAGTATTGACGAGTATTTAGAGTCCCCCACAGACAGTTTCTCAAGTTTCGGGCGAAACGTTGTAGAGGCCGTATGATATATGGCAGGGTTCGATCATATATGTGCAGTAGTGCACGGATCATGATCGAGCGGATCATACTAGTGGGCTTTGGTTTAAGTCGGATCCTAGTATTAGATTTGTTGGATTACTTTAGTCTCATCGCATTCGCATTCAGTCGGAATACGGATGCAGATATGTATATACAGGTGAGGGGTATCCTTGTGATCCGTCACGAGTTTACTTTAGATGTTGCCATATCTTTTTATTGTTGTAAACATTTGGGTTAATATTTACAAATGGAAATAATGAGCTCAAAGTCATGATTAGGAGCATTAATTGTGACACATGCACAAGTGATGACTCATGGTCTCTTTCTTTGTGCATGTGTCACATTATTGATTGATTTAAGTGTTGAAATGATAAGAGGAAAGAGAGACGGCAGCCATATGTTGAGGTTAGCTCTTGTATTATTCATCATCTCACTCTCATTTTATCATACAACACAAAAAGAAAGCTCTTCTTCTTCCTACTTCTTTCTTGAGCTCACTATCTCCATTAATGGCATCATCTTCAACCTCTATCCATACACTCTCATGTGTTGAGAATCAATAGATGCTTGAGACAAAGTTATTACACACATTCTCTACATCACCTTGGATACGTCAGCTAGAAAACTTCGTGTCCGAGTTGCTTCGGACGAAGCGGGAGCCCGTAAAAAGACTCATTGATGTGGTGCCCTTTCCGATGAGGAGACCGGAGATCGGAGATGCCACGAGGAGCTTGGGAAGGTGGATAAAGACCGAAGGACACGGATCGATCGGTATATCCTTTCTAACCCTTCTCTAGTTTGCTAGTTATAGGTTAATGGTTCGATCTGGGATTAAAGTCTGCGATAGCGCCGGTTTCAAGTTTAGAAAAAGTTTTCGTTTCCGCATTTTGGCCTCAGATCGACGGCCGGGGCGCTACCGTAGACTTACATGGTATCAAAACCATGCCATTAAGCTTTACTAGCTTGCTCTAACGTGTTTAAAATATCGATCAAACGAAATTTCCAAAACCGCGATTCCATTTCATGAAGTTTTTGTCGAATTTTTTTGTGGTCTAAAAATTATTTTTGGTACGTCAGAAAATCAAGCAGGCTTTTCTAAGACCACTGTAGAAATTTGGAAGTGTGATTCTACCATAGCGCCGCGGAACCGCGGCATTACCCATGTTTTGGCCGCGGTTCCGCCGCGGTACTGTAGCTTCAGTGCACCAATTTTTCTACTGTGGTCTTTGACATGGAATTGGGGTTTCTGGAATTTTTAGTTTTGGCCCAGATTATTTTGAGTGCTGGAATTGTACTTGGGGTCCACTTCGGGAAATTTTGTCGATCGAAATTTTAAATAAGTTAGTTCGCAGTACTTACATTACTATCTGTGACCGTAAATGTCATTTGATCGGTAAATCTTGTCTAACTGCTATAGCTCTTTTAGACGGATTTGCGAACGTGACATTCGCGTTAATGTTCTGTGTTGTGCTGTGATGTTGCGGATTTGTCGTGGTGGATAGCCTGGATGCACTGGTAGTACAGTTTGGTTATATTTGTACATTTGATATTGCGGGGCGAGCGTCCGACATGTGGACTGCCGTCACTGCCTGTTTGTATATTATTTTTTTGGAGCACGACCGGGCTGAGGTCGATGTACCCGTTGTATATATTTTACTTTCTGTACTAGGATTACCCCGTGGTGGGATGCACGGATAGCCGGGTTCTAGAGGGTAACGAGCCCGCATCTCATGGCTTTGAGATGGAGGGGGCTTTACTCTAGAATTGGCGGGCTATTCGCCGCACTCGTAGGGGGTATAGGTTGACCCAAGGAGGGGTGCTCAAGTTACCGGATTCCGTGAAGTGCTGGGTGGTCCATTCACTTTGTTTAAGGGGGCTGCCTCGCTTCAGCTTTTGGCGGGTAACTTGCCGCACCGGTAGGGGTCTAGGATTTCATTGCACAGGCTATCCACACGATCAGGAGAACGTCGGGTTTTACTTGCGGCTCAAAGGAAACCCGGGGATCCCAGATTATTTGTATTGTTCTGTGATATTTATTTCATTTATATGATGTTGCATTTTTATCACGCCTTGAGCGATTATTATATATTGATATATATACTAGTAGATGCTGTATATGTTTTACATCCGCGCTAGTCCAGTCCCCGCTCTGTCGTTAGTTAAGTAACCTAACGGATGATGACGGGACCCAGTGGCGAATGCGGATGGCATATACGTACATCATATTTTCGTTCTTTTGTGGTGTGATTAATTGATGGGACTGCATTGATTCGGATCAATGCAAGCTAAACAAACATATTCTGATGTTGTTGGAACATTTTTCAAAAAGCTGTTATTGCAAGAATGTTTTCTTTTGTTTTGCAAAGTGGTATTCGGTTATGAATATCCAGCATCTCAGTCGATGAGGCAAGGGCCGAGATCCCTTCACCGGGAGTGACCCCTTGGATAGAAGTTTGCGTCAGGGTAATAACTTCACTATAGTCGATTACTTTTTGCTTTGCATCGTGGTATTCAGTTGGAATATCCTGCACCTCATTCTACGGGGACAGAGCCGAGATCTCTTCACCGGGAGTGACCTCTTTAGCAAAGGTTTTCGCCACTATATTTTTATAAAAAGCTATTCGGTTCCTTCAACGATATCAAGTTCATTACGTTAAAGGTTTTTCGCCAAAAACCATTCGTAGCCCTCCGTCATTTCAGACGGGTAGCACTTAGTATTCATGCTATGTTTGTTGGCCTTCGTCATGGCATATTGTATGGTAGCTATTTGTTATTTTTCTGCTGCATAGATAGATGCGTTGGTTTGGGACAGCCGTACTACTATTTTGGCCTTCGTCAAGGGTATGTACGGGTGGTTTCAAATTAACCTGGATAATGACGGGTAGAACTTGACATGTGACTTATGATATGTTGGCCTTCGTCAAGGTCATAAGAGCATGGGGTAAAAATCACATCGGGAGTTTCTAAAGAAACTGAAACTTGCCAGATATGTGCATACCTTCTGGAGTGTGATAACATGAGTGGATTCCATCACGTTATCATGCGATGATAGTTGGATCCCGATTCCCACTGATGAGTTGGTTTACTCCTCGGGTGATCTCGACTAATTCTTCTTTCAGGTTTGGAGGAGAATTTGAGGTTACAGTGGGAGGTTTCCTGATTAGATAAATTTATAACCATTCTGATCTAGATTAGAGTGCACGCAGAGTATTTCTTTTCTCTCTCTCTCTCTTTGGCAGCGACCATGACCCGACCCTTGACTATGACTCAGTGACCAAATTAACCGAACTTTCTTAAAACACTGGCTTTTGGATTGTCTGAGTTGCATACCTCATTGTCACTCCTGCTTTTACCCTTTTTCTCCGGAACATTTCGTATCACTACGAACGTCCACTTCCATTGGATAAAACCATCATATAGTTATATACGAACTCGAAGGAACTTGTTCCAGATTCGAAGATGGTTTTCGGTTCTGGAGAAAATGAATAGGACTATTCAGTTATCTTTTCCTTTTACCTTCTCTCAGGTTGCGAGTGCTCCTTGGATTAGGACGGTACACCTATTATGCTAATTGGATAGTCTTCTTCCAAACCATAGGCAGGTGCCGAACGGTGGGGAATAAAGAAAACCAACTAGCCTAACGATGGTGTACAGAAGGTAATAAGTTAAGACAAATAAAGGGATTAGAAAGAGGGCAAAGTAAACCGCGACTGCTATTCACGACCAAACCAAGTATTTCATAGCCACTCCTCCTTTTTATTTCTCCAGGACACTCCGTATCACTACGAAGATCCACAGTTATTTGGATACTCTATCGTATGGTTATATACGAACTCGAAGGAACTTGTTCCAGTTCGGGGATGGATTCTGGTTCAGGAGAAATAGGAATAAGGTTTTATTCATTTGTCTTTTTTCTTTACCCTCTCTCGGGTTGCGAGTGCTCCTAGGATTAGGAGAGTACACCCATTATGCTTATTGGATAGTCTTCTTCCAAATCATAGGATGGTGCCGAACAGTAGGGAAGGAAGAAAACCATTTAGCCTAAGAGGGTGTACAGAAGGTAATGAGTAAAGACAAATAAAAGGATTTGGAGAGATGGCAAAGAAATATACGGTTACAGTTGTGAATCTGATAATGGAAGAGGCATTACTAGGAATAACCAGATACCCCTTCGAAACATTTACATGTTTCAGTTTCACTGTGTATTGTTAAAAGAAAACTGATTTCCCAATTAGCCCTTGCTCCAGGGTATTTATTTACCAGGTTTGATTCTCATATCTGTATGGTTTTACAGATGATGAGTGGGAGTAAGTTATTGGGAATTGGGTGATCATCCTCATTATATCGGGATTCGTTGTAATTGGTGATATTTGAGGAAATCGCCTGGTTGTTTGCCGGATGGAAAATATTTGGTTTTGAATATCCGTTGTTATGCACCAATTTCAAACTGATGTATCTGTACGTTTATTTTTATAAAGTGAGATATAACTTTTTGAAATTATGTCCATGACATTTACCTATACCAGTTGATGGTTAGGTAAGGAGTATTAAACAGCGGTGTAATTCTTCTTAACCATAAGTACAGTTTTCAACTTACGACACACAGGGAATGAGTTATTAGGTTCAGGGGACTTATACAGAGTATTGTATGTTGTCCAGTGTCCATTAGGACAGAGGGGTTGGTACACGTACTATATTCTGTTTACTTATGACTTCTCTAGTTCTTAGACATGTGTTTTATAGAAATACAAGATCCAAGTTTTGAGAAGTTATAGGTATATGAATAAAGTAGAGAACCAGGTATTGCAAGTATCAGGATTCTTCAAGGTGATTGAAGATGTAAATACTTGTGTATGGTATTCAGTTGATAGTAATGATTATGAGAACTTGCTTCTCTTTCAGGTTACTCATATCTGGATGTATTCCTAAGTTGAGTAATGATGATCGGCCTCTCTCCATTTAGTTGACATGCACTGGAGACAACTGCATGATTTGAATCTTGTTCCAATTAAATCAGTGCCTCTGTTTCTATATTAGATATAGAATATTTCATATCTTAACAATGTTAAGGTACGGGGAGTTGTCCGGCTTATGCTTAAAACCAGACCCTGGATAACTCAAGGCGCGTTTCTGTAATGGTTGTTTGTGGGTTGACCCGGGCTATGACGATGGTTGGCTTTCTACCATCTGGAAGATCAATTGTGATATTGTTCTTGACTCGCCACAGTTTTAATAAAAATGGATTTTTTCAGAAAACAGTAGTGGGAGTATGGTAGAACTGGAAGTGATTCCAGAACCACAAACGATTACTGGAAATTTGATAAGAACCTAAAGATTCAGTCAGGTTTGATATTCCATTAGCCACTCCGCAGATATGGTGGGTAACCTCAGGCACCCGAGAGGTACTCCGGTTGCCTCAAGGACGGTGACAGGGAGGTTCTTGTTTACCCAGACTTGACACTACTGTTGTTCCAGGCTATGAGACCCGGCAGGAGGATGAGTATAGCGTCGTTCTAAACTAGCTCTAGAAGTGTACGTGTATATGACTCTGCCAGAGGGTTGTCGTAGTCAGTGGGAGCAGCGGAAGCATAGTGGACAAGTAGTTTATGTCTATTTATGGACTAAAACAGATATAGCGGAGATAGATCATCTATTTCTGATGTGACAGTCATAAATTTGACTTCATCAGAATAGGGGATGGATCTGTTAAGAAGGTAGTAGGGTGTGATGTCCTGTATTTGGATGACATACACAGAGTAGGAAGTGAAATTCCTATACTACGATCGGTTATACTTTGGTTGTCACACAGTGGTTTCTCCACATAGGATATAGATATAATATCAGACATTCTGGTTACTAGATCTATAGTTTTAGATCTAGATTTGGGTAGTTTCCTAATATGGGTACTTAGACAGCATTCTACAGGTGTTTTAGAATGGACAACTCCTGACACGGTAGTGTACCTGCAGGTGATGGAGTCACCCTCTCTAAAGGTGTCTTACAGACTAAAGGGGAGAGGGATGTGCATGATTGGTAGATCACTTGCTTAGGCAATTGAGTCAATCATGAGATGTCAAGTACCACACCAGATGTTGTTTTTTGCACTAGATGCAATAAGTTGATATTAATCCTATCCTGGAGAAACGTTCGGAAGCAGTTTTAGAACATAAGTGAATGTTCTAGGGATATGATAACAACGGCCTCTTTTAGGAGACGGTTATCATTCTAGGCTTCCAAGATGACCTGGACGGCAGAGTGACTGTCAGAGTTATAGTTTTCCCTCTGACTAGGGGCAGTGGTTTGGACAGGTGATCCAAGCAGACACTGAGGCAGGCATGATGCAGGATACTGATTAAATTCAGTTGACGATACAGTCTAAGAAGTTTGGATTTAGAGTTCATTTATGAATTAGGTCCCATCAGATATCCAAACATATTCTAAGACAGGTATTGCTCATTTCGGGAGATGGCTTTCTCCGTGAACTTGAGATAAAGACAGACATAGAAAGAAACATTAGGGCGGATCCACTCACTGAGGCTGTTCCTCGAATGCAATAGTTTCGCAAACGGGCTTCGTGAAACTGATTAGTATAGGAGTTGGGTGTTCGGTATCACACGGGCTGTGAGTATGCGGCATCGCAAAAATTAGCCTTGAGTGCAAGTGGGAGATTGTTGGATATAGTGCCTTCAAAGTCAATTATTGGATCGCAGGCACGTGATTGCAATGATTGAGAGAGGGCCTATACCGGTAGGACAGTCTTACTCAAGATGATAGTATGCTATCTGGTTTATTTTTATCATCGTGTACATGCTTTAGGTGACATTACAGGTCACTATTGCACGTTGATAGAGCCCATAGGATTCTTGCTTGACGGCCAGTAGTATGATGGAGATCATATACATGGGAGCTGGGGTCTATAAGCACATCCTTAAAAGGTCCCTAGTCGAGGGAGTTTCGAGACAGGGCATCGATACTCCAGAGTAGACTAGTGTATACGGGTCGAGATCCCGACGAGGGGCGGTGGCTGGTCTCACAAGCCATTGGTGTCAGTTGGTTCACCTAAGACGTATACAGGTGCTCATTGGGTTATGAGTACACCGGACAGGACTCGCCGGGAACATGCTAGTTGGTTTTATACCTAGCGTCAGATAGCAGTTCCCTGGTGACATGTGTACAGGTTAGTTCATCGACCTGAGATCGTCATTTGTCTCGTGTGAGTTCCCACTGTGCTTTAATTACTACACTACCACGGTTCAAAGGAGTCGTGCAAACTGGTTTTAGTTGGGTACAGTCCCGAGCCACATGGAGGCAGTGAGCGGATCGGCAGGGTTTTCGTCCCTCCCGGTATTGGGGGTGAGATCGCGCTGTGTCTAGGAGAGCCATTACACGAAGTCCCTGGCCAAGGCAGGAGATTTACTGGTAGGTATTCCAGTAGTATCTCAGGGTGTTCTGGGCTACACTCCGACACGACTTGTATCGCTTTTGGGGGTCTGACTTTTACCAACCCCCTAGGCCTGACATGCGATGCTCATAGACGAGCGGACCGGACTGTACGGATATTGTCACTGACAGGCTCAGTAGGGTGTCAGGATGAGTTCGCTCATCGACCTCCCTTTTGGTCAATACCTGATAGCCCGTTACGTACAGCTAATACCACTGATGTGCTGGTGGTTAAATCCACAGCCAAAGTATTGACGAGTCTTTAGAGTCCCTCACAGACAGTTTTTCAAGTTTCGGGTGAAACGTTGTAGAGGCCGTATGATATATGGTAGGTTTCGATCATATACATGGAGTAGTGCACGGATCATGATCGGGCGGATCATACTAGTGGGCTTTGGTTTTAGCCGGATCCTAGTATTAGATTTATTGGATTACTTTAGTCTCATCGTATTTGCATTCAGTTGGAATGCGGATGCAGGTATGTATATACAGGTGAGGGGTATCCTTGTGATCCGTCAAGAGTTTACTTTAGATGTTGCCATATCTTTTTATTGTTGTAAACATTTGGGTTAATGTTTACAAATGGAAATAATGAGCTCAAAGTCATGATTAGGAGCATTAATTGTGACACATGCACAAGTGATGACTCATGGTCTCTTTCTTTGTGCATGTGTCGCATTATTGATTGATTTAAGTGTTGAAATGATAAGAGGAAAGAGAGAGGGCAGCCATATGTTAAGGTTAGCTCTTGTATTATTCATCATCTCACTCTCATTTTATCATACAACACAAAAAGAAAGCTCTTCTTCTTCCTACTTCTTTCTTGAGCTCACTATCTCCATTAATGGCATCATCTTCAACCTCCATCCATACACTCTCATGTGTTGAGAATCAATGGATGCTTGAGACAAAGTTATCACACACATTCTCTACATCACCTTGGACACGTCAGCTAGCAAACTTCGTGTCCGAGTTGCTTCGGACGAAGCGGGAGCCCGTAAAAAGACTCATAGATGTGGTGCCCTTTCCGACGAGGAGACCGGAGATCGGAAATGCCGCGAGGAGCTTGGGTAGGTGACCAAAGACCGAAGAACACGGATCGATCGGTATAGCCTTTCTAACCCTTCTCTAGTTTTCTAGTTATAGGTTAATGGTTCGATCCGGGATTAAAGTCTGTGACAGCGCCGGTTTCAAGTTTAGAAAAAGTTTTCGTTTCCGCATTTTGGCCTCGGATCGACGGCCGGGGCGCTATCGTAGACTTACAATTGGCTCCGACCCATCAACGGAAATATCACTCCCATTGTCACCAGCCGCTGAAAGAACTAATTCCTTCTGCACCGCCGACCGACTAGAAGACTCCTCAATCTCACAGAATCCCAAATCCTGACCTATTTCTGCCTTTTCGTAAATTCCTCCCCAAGGAAATCGTTCGTTGTTTCCTCCATGAGGAAATCAACGTTGCGCGACCAAATGTCAGTCACAGTCCTATTACAAACTCACGGACACAAGTGACCTCACAGGGGTCTCGTTCGTCTACTACTTATAAAGTGTTTGACTGTACTAACTTTAAAAACAAATGATCAAGAACATAAGTCGTTGCCAAGAGCACATCTTCTAAACAATATGTAATATTGGCCCTTACCTTCATGTTCTTTATCACATCTGGGGTTTCCTAATTCTCCTCTCTACAACACCATTTTGTTGTAAAGTTTAGGGTATCATCAGCTAGCTAACGACTCTTTTTCCTTCATTCAGTTATCTAAACTGCTAAAATAAATACTCATGGCTTGTTTAAAATTCCCCGAACTGCTCCGTGAAACACGCACAACCCTTTTTGCTTGAACTGACTCTTTACTTCACTAATACCACGTTTGATACAAATCAACGCTTTAGTTCCGTCTGAGAGTAATTATTAATGAAGGTGTTAAATTAGGAAACTCCACTACGTGCCTTCACGTTTATTGGTCCATATATATCGGAGTGAATTATCTGCAACGGATATCCAAATGTTTTTCCTTTGGTAGTTTTGCCTCCAAGGCAACCCTCACAAGTAGATGGTTTGATTTTGGTTCAAATGCCAACTCATCCACCCCAGGTGGTTAAGTCATCCTATTTATCTATTGACCTAATCTATCATACCACTCATGACATTTATAGAAGGTTCAATTCTCAAAACCATAAGGAACTTATAAGACAGATTGTCTCATTAAATTATTCAAATACCTTAAGCCGAAAAATGATACTATAACTGACGGGAAGATGATTTATAGATAGCTATCTGCATCTCCGATGCATAATAGATTCATATGTTCTCGACACATGATTTACTTCCACATACTTATCTGCACCTAACAGAAGGCCCACTCACATTCAGTACCCTGACAAGAAGATTATTTATGGATATCTATCTACATCCCCGATGTAGAATAGACTCATATATTCTTGACACATGATTTGCTTTCACAAACTTTTCTGCTCCCAGTAGAAGGCCTTCCTTCCACTTAGTATTTTGACTAGTAGAGCGGTTCAAACTCTCACAGTCAAAAGTTTGGACTTATTGTTATCATTATTGCTAGAATATATCTCCATATCATATCACTTAAGTTATTGGCACATTAATCCTGTTTTCGTAGTTTGATTGAACTCTTCTTATGCTAGGACACCTGTCCTTGCGTACTGTTGACCTCGTCAACATATCAGCAGCGCTCTTGGTTTTATCGTCCCTGACGATTAAATTTTAAGCCTTAGTTACTCAAACGTACCACCAAACGTCAACACATTCGCTTTCCGCATAATTAATTGCTTCATATATCAAGTAGAAAAAACATATAACCGCCTATTACCATCGTTCAACAATCTAACTGGAGCGGCACTCTTCAGATCCCGAATCGATAAAGATATAACTTTTAAGTGTATCCACATTACGTGGTTCGACTCATTATGTGAAAATAAGGTCAAACTAAGAAATAATGTAACGTTGCCTTGTCGCATAGATTACCCCGCAATTTTCGCGTAGCTTATCGCTTGGAGCATAGATACCCTGTAACTACCACTCAGTATAAACTGCGAGTGCTCGGCAATAAATCATATGATCACTAATGATATCGTTCTTCATCACGTCCAACGCGTAGAGCGATCCTAAATGCGCCAATCCTCCGAAAATCGCTGCATCTCAATGGTGCTGCGTCGTATAGCCCCGCTACATTGCTTCCACCTCGATGGTGCCGCGTCGTGTAGCCTCGCTACATCGCTGCCATCTCGATAGTGCCGCGTCGTGTAGCCCCACTACATCGCTGCCACCTTGTCACTAGCGTCCAAGTTTTTCAGTTTGTTTATGTAATATTAAACTAATATTTCTATTTTATTATGTTATCGTCATCTATCTCTCGCTCCTGGTGAGACTGAAGATATCTTAATTTTATTATAGATGCATTAAGACTACGACATATAATGGAGTACCGTTCTATCTCAAAGAACGCTTCGTTTGCTACCCATCTTAACAAAAATAATAAATTTTATATTCCGAAGAAAGAAAAGAAAGCCGACGACCCAAAACACATCCTTTAAAAGTATAAAATTTAAAAATCTGTTAAAATAATTGAATAACGGAATACAAATTTTCTAGAAACGGAGCAGATTGTGTAGTTGAATCTAGACTTCCGTCTCCTCTCGAAATCTCCCACTTGAAATTTGTCAGAATTTATAATTGCAGCATGCATCTTTATTTATTTAGTGTGTCATGCACATCACAAATGCAACAGTCAATCTAACAAATTTCATTTTCTCATTAAACTACACTATTTAATCTTGTCTGTTTTATCAGGGTTTCGTTTTTTTCGTTAAATTGCCGCGCCCCCCAGATACTCCCACTGGAACAACTACCCATCAAATCTCCAAAATTTTATGTGAGAGTTAAATTTTGAAATTTTTGGTGAGTAAAAATTTGTTTTGAAGAAAACATAACTCACAGAGTTAATTGCAAAAACCCTCAACTAACCTAAACTTGAGTGGAAAACTCTAAAAATAAGAAAACTCGATGAAAATAATTTCTTAATTTTTCAGGAATATTTCTGGGAGTTTGTGGAAATTTTCTGGATTTTTTTTTTAATTTCTAGACTTTTTAATTTAAAAAATGATTAAAAAAACAGCCCGGCTCGGGCGGCTCCCAACCGGCTCGGAGGCTCAGTCGGCTCCGAGCCCGGCTCAGGCTGCCAGAGGCCAACTCTCCTTTTTTTAAATTTTTTAAAAAAATGATATTTAAAAATATCCGGAATAAAAATCCAAAAAGACAATGCAGCAAATCTAGAAACATCTTAGCTAGATTTAAAATTTATTTTTCCTTTCAAAAAAATATTTGGCTCTGCCAAATCAAAAAAAATGAGAAAAATACCTTTCTAGAAATATTTTTTTGTTAAAAAATATTTGTTACCCGCCAAATCAAAAAAAAAAATCTCAGTGAATCCAGGAAAAAAAATCTTATCTTGATGGCCTTGCCAAGTCAAAAAAAATATTGAGAAGATTTTGTTTTATCCAAAAATTATATTTTTGTTAAAAAAATTATTTGGTCCCTGCCAAATCCCAAAAAACATTTGGTTCTCAATCAAAATCCAAAAATTATTTAGTCTTTCACCAAAATCTAAAAAAAAATTCTCGAGTTTTATCATCCAAAAAATAGGGTTAGGTTTTGTAAAAAATTGAGACCTAACCGCCAGAAGGCATTACCAAAAGAGAGAAAAAAATTAATTTTTTTCCTTTTACACAAAAAAAGATCCAATCTTTTATAAAAAAAAATTTATCTCACTATTTATTACATGGGCTTCACATCAACGAACTAAAAACAACAACATCAAAGTTAAAAAAACAACAACAATAGATCTGATCAATGGTGACAATATGATGCATAATCGATAGATCTATGAGGATCCATCAAAACGAAAACCCTAAAAATATAGGTCTGTTTTTAAAATAATTTTTTAAAAAATTGACTTAAATTTAGATTAAAAAACGCAACTTTTGAGTTGCAAATATTTTAAAAATCACAGATCTATAATTCTACAAACGTGGACATGCATGGCTCTGATACCAATGTTCAATTTAGATGACGCAGATACATAACATACAAATATACGCAGCGAAAATAAATGTATCTACCCTAAAAGGTTTACCGATATAACTGATTAGATTTGTATGATCGTTTCTTACCCATGTCGCGTTGTTAATCCGATCGCTTTCATTTCCACGCAAGGACCGGAGGGAAACTATTCTTAGTAGAAATGAGAATCTCGCACTTAATCACCCTGCAAACCAACCTTGAGTAGAAGAAGATGAAGAAGGAGTCGATGTGATGGAGCTCCTTTTCGGACCTCCGTCAGATGTTGTCTTCCGTTGATCTCGCAGTGGACTTGGGTGATTATCTTCCTTTGCGTGCGGGTCTCAATGGGTTTTTGGAGGAAGAGGAGTGGTGAGGAAGTTGTCGCCGTGTACCTGCAAACAAGTCCCGGGGTGGTTTGGTACCACCGAGGACCCTCCGACGCTCAAGTCAGTGACGATATCCGAGCAGAGTAACGGTGTAAGTGTAAAAGAATAGCTTTCTTGACCCCTCTGTGATGGGGGCTTATATAGTGGCGGCAGCACGCAGCAGTAGGCGCGAGAATCTCGCCGGCAGTTACGCTCCTGACGTCACACCCGCATAATGAGCGGATCGCCCGTTAATGGGGATCGTGATGGCGTGGAACGTGGGATGTTGCTGGAGGAGAATCTGCGCATGGCGAGATTCGCGGAGCGACGGTTACACCTGCGAGCGGCAGAGTTGGTCAGTCGGAGAGGCCGAGGAAGACGGTCTCGGCGGTAGAGCTCCGGAATGAGCGAGAGGACCGAGGTATCTCGGTCCTGCTGTAGCTCGGAGTCGAGCTGAGAAGCCGAGGGGGCCGATTTGCAGGGGCCCTGAGGTGAGCCAGCTTTGTGCTTGTAGGTCGGGTACAGGAGTGGCCTGGTCGGCGCCTGTGGGCCCTTTCTTCTGGGTTCTGGGACACGTCGTCTGCCATGTGTCCTAATCTGGGGGGTCGCCAATATAGAGTATTATCATTAGCCCCCCACTCTTGTCACGACCAGATCGTGGTCGGGTCAGGAGTGGACTGCTGGGCCTCCCGGGGCGAGATCCCTCATCGGGACTAATCCTCGGGTTATTGGTTGGCTTTTTCGCCAACGAATCAAGACGAGATCTTTGCATTTAAGGAGGGTGCGCCGGTTCGTGCACTCTGCAGTCGAAGTGACAGTCCACGCGTCGAGCGCCAACTGGCTGATGTGACGTGCGCAGGTCAGAGATGTCCGACGGGACGCGGTTAATCGCTGGGCTGCCACGTGGAGCGATCGGAGCCGCTGGGCGTGAGGAGCCGTTTAGGAGGGAGATGATGGGCGCCATTGGATGAGGCCGTACGCGGCGATAAATTTGAGTGGGGCCCGCCCTAGGGCCTTTACTCTCCATTTTTACTTCCCTCAGGCCCCAGCTTGCTCGGCGCTCGTCTCCCCTCTTCCACTTCAGCCCCAGAAGAATCTCTTTTCTAAGGTTAGATGTCCTCTTCTTCTGTAGAATCGGTAGACATTGTTGGAGTAGATGTTAGGACTCTTTTAGTCGTGTCTGAGTCCCCTCGGGGGGCAGGGACCGGTCCCTCCCCCCAGGGCCGTGAGGCGGGGGCCGCCTCCAGGGAGGAGGTGGCGGACATGGCCCCCAGCATACCGTGCTGGGTGAGGCATGAGGACGAGCTCATAAACGCTCGGGCCCGATTCCACATTCCCCCGCGCTACATGCTGCGCTTGGCCAAGGAGGGAGAGAGGGCCGATCAGGTGCTGGGCAGGGAGATCGTCCTGTATTTGGAAGCCTTTTACGGCGGAATGTGCTTGCCCTTCTCTTCTGAGGTCATTGCCGTTCTAAATTTCTTCGGTTTGGCCCCCGGCCAGTTAGTACCGAACTCATGGAGGATTCTCCTTGGGTTCTTGATCCGTCTGAGGCTGCAGGCGATTCCCTTCTGTCTTTCCCTTCTCGATTCCTCCCTTGCGTTCAAGAGTCACCCTAGCGGTTGTGCTGGCGACCCCCGCTGGGTGTATTTTGCCTTTAGGAAGCAGCCCGGGGTTGCCGCCGGGGCCGGTGTCGTGGCCTTTCCCTCCTCCATTCATGATTGGAAGAAGAAGTTCTTCTTTGTTTCCCCTCCCGAGGGCGAGGACTGGCCAGTGCCCACTAAGTGGTCGAGGGAGAAGTGCCTGCCGGGGAGCCTATCCGATGACCCCGCCGCGGTGAGAGTGTCGTCATGGGAGCCCATCCCCCGACATGACGTGTTGTTGTCCGAGAGGGTCCTGAGCTAGGCTGGGCTTAGCCCCGTTGAGTTCGTTGGTAAGATAGGTTTGCTTTCTGGGTTTATGTTTTACTTGTGTTACTGATAAGTGGGGTGTTGGTTTCGTGCAGGGTCCATGGACTTCGATGCTCTCATGGATGTAATGCGCCAGCCGAGGCAGCCTACCAGGGCCGGGGAGCCAGCTCTCCCCGGGTGCAGCCTTCCCCCGCTCCTCCTGCTCCGGTGACAATTCCTCGGAGGCGTTTGACGGTGGATCCTGCCCCGGGCCCCAGCAGGGTGTCGGGTCGGAAGCGGGCCCTGGTTGTGGAGGACTCGGCTTCGGAGGAGGAGATCGGCTCTCCCTCGGAGCCGCTCAAGAGGAGTTCCCGGAAGCCATCCCGGGGCCGGTCCTCGCCGACCGTGGTGGAGGAAGGGAGGCTTCGGTTCGTGGTGCCGTCCGGGCTCTCAGTTGCGGACAGCCTCCTCCATGAGATAGAGACCTCGGCTGGGGGTCGGGTTCCTAGGGGACCCTCAAAGCTCGGCTGGCTTCGATCGCCCAGGAAGCCGTGCAGGTAAGCCCCCATTGCGCGGTGAGATTTGGTACCTTCTTTCCTGTTTCTGACCCTTCTTCTTTGGTGCCTTACCAGATTCTCCAGCACGTGGCCCTAGTCCTCCGCGTGGAGGCCGAGACGGTATCCCCGGCGGTGGAGGCCGCGGGCCAGCTCGTCACGTTGCAAGAAAGCTCCAGGCAAGAACAAGAGGCGATGTCGGCGAGGATCGCCGCCCTGGAGGGCGAGGTTGCAGCCGGGATAAAGGAGGCCGCCCGGCATCGCGAGGCTGCCGCGATCGCCGGGGGTAAGCTTGGGGACTCGCAGGTGCTCGCCGGCACTCTGAAGAAAACGGTGAAGACCCTCCGAAAGGAGCTGAGGGCGTCTGCCGAGGCCCTCAAGTTGGCTGGCCCGCAGGCTGTGGCGAGATACAAGGGATCGAGGGATTTTTATGACGACCTGGCCGTGGCCACGACCCGCATCTGGCACGACACCCTCGACGCTGTGAAGTCTAAGATGCCGGAATTCAACGACACGGACCTCCGGGCCGAGTTCCCCCTCAGGGGCGCCGACGGACAAGGGGCAGAGGTTCCCGGCGAGGTGGGGGCCGAGGACCCAGCGTCTCCAGTGGTGGCGATTGAGGACCCCGAGGATTTGCCTGGGCATGGGGTGTAGAACCCCCGCTCCCATATCTTCATTTTGTTTTTCTTTTGAATTTTTGTAAGGCTGAGGAGCCTGAAAACATCTTTTGTAAAAAGAAACTTATCTTTGGCAGTAGTAAAAAAGTTTCTCTTCTCTGGCTGTGATAAATTTTCTTTCTGGCGTCTGTTTGTGGGGAACACTTGCTTGGGGTATTTTTACTCGCGCCGTTACGCCTTCATGCTAGGTTGGTCCTCTGCCCAGCGATCGCTCATCGAGCTGAGTGCCGTTGCCTGCCGACGCGCTTCTCCGAGGAGGTATCTCCGTGTTGGGCCCCGAGGTCGAGAGGAGATCGTTGAGGCTTGGACAGACATGGTGTCTTTTGCTGGGTAGGAAATTACTTGCCGGGATGCGTTGAGTAGGAAGGAACTCGCGGCCTCATGACGAGAGCTTTGAGCTGTAGAGCTGGAAGGGTTGGGAGAGGCCCCTGGAAGGCGCTGCCCTGAAGGATAGCCGAGCGAGGGATGCTCGAGCTCGACTGCCTCCGGGAGGGCTTTCCCGATCCCTAGCGTTGAGGCGGGGGAGCTGCCCGCTGGGGATAGCCGGGCAAGAGAAACTCGGGCTCGGCTTTCTCTGAGAGGGATTTCGATCCCTGGCGTCGTGGCAGGGAAGCTTCCTGCCTGGGATGGCCGAGTGAGGGAGCCTCAGGCCTCGACTGCCTATCTCTGGCCGAGCAGGGTAGCTGCTCGGTTTGCCTCTTGCGAGAGCTTTTGATCCTTCAGGACGGGGACCGAACGGGGTTGCCGCCCGGTGCCTCTTGGCGAGGACTTTTTGATCCCCTACGTTGTGGCAGTGAAGCTGCCCGCTGGGGATAGCCGAGTGAGGGAACCTCGAGCCTCGACTGCCTCTGGGAGGGCTTTTGATTCCCTGCGTTGTGGCAAGGGAGCTGCCCGTGGTGGATAGCCGAGCGAGGGAACCTCGGGCTCGGCTGTTTATCTCTGGTCGAGCAGGGTAGCTGCTCGATTTTCCTCTTGCGAGGGCTTTTGATCCTTGAGGACGGGGACCGAACGGGGTTGCCACCCGGTGCCTCTTGGCGAGGACTTTGATCCCTGTCGGTTGTGGTAGGAAGCTACCAGCCGGAGATAGCCGGGCAAAGACCTGGCTACCTCTGGGAGGACTTTGGTCCTTGGCGCGAGAAAAAGCTATAGGGCTGTAAGAAGCCTACCAAGGACCCCTGGCCGGGCAGGGTTGCTGCCCGGTGCCTCTTGGCGAGGGCTTTTGTCCTGAAGGATAGTCGAGTGAGGGATTCTCGGGCCTCGACTGCCTCTGGGAGGACTTTTTTGATTCCCAGCGTTGTGGCAGTGAAGCTGCCCGCTGGGGATAGCCGAGTGAGGGAACCTCGGGCCTCGACTGCCTCTGGGAGGACTTTTTTGATCCCCAGCGTTTGTGGCAGTGAAGCTGCCCGCTAGGGATAGCCGAGTGAGGGAACCTCGGGCTTCGACTGTCTCTGGGAGGGCTTTCTCGATCCCCAGCGTTGAGGCAGGGAAGCTGCCCATTGGGGATAGCCGGGCGAGGGAAGCTCGGGCTCGACTGCCTCCGGGAGGGCTTTTTCGATCCTCGGCGTTGGGGCAGGGAAGCTGCCCGCTGGGGGTAAACGAGCGATGGGAGCTCGGGCTGACCTGCCCGGAGAGGGCTTTATCGATCCCCGGCGTCTGCGGCAGGGAAGCTGCCCACGGGGGATAGCCAAGCGAGAAGGTGAAGCGACAGGGACGCTGCTCCAGAGAAGGCGAAGCGGCAGGGACGCGTCGCTTCGTTTACACCTGATAACGCTCGATGGAAGCCGCGTGGCAGAGACCCCCTAGGTGATAGCGGGCGACTGTTGGGCAGTGCATCGGGCAATATAAGGAGTACTAACCCCCTCCTTTCGCAGGCAGGCCGTCGAGAATGGAGGATTTCCCGTTCACCATCCCCGGCATCGTTAGCTTCGGAGATGTGTACCTCTACGACCCCTATTGCACCGAGGACACGGTGCAGTTGGTTTACGGGCGCATCGAGGACCGCTTCGGCCGGTTGCTCCCCAGACGCTCCTCCCTGTTGCAACTACTGATGTACTCCATCTGGAGAGCATCACCGGGGCTTCATAACCCCGTATCGGAGCTGCTTTTCGATGAGGCCGTGGGCAAGCTGTGGTCTTTGAGGCGCTTCGGCCTAATCTCCGCGACCCGGCTGGCCCGTTCGGAGGCGCTCGTCTGCGAATGCTACGAGCTGAGGCTTGGGGTCAATGCTCGCGGGGGGAACCGGGGGCAAAGGCCGGAACTAGCGAGGCCCCGGCTATTGGAGATTTTTACCGAGTACCAAGAACAGTGCTCGCTGCACCCCGTTCCCCCACTATTGTAACCCCTCTTTTTTTATGGCTGAGGAGCCCATAATACCCTTTGAATAAAACAATGTCTTTCCTTATTTCGCGCAATGCTTCATTGATCTTTATCAAACTTAACAGCAGATCTTTATCGCGCTAGAGAAAAGAAAACAGAATAACAGAATAAAAACAAGGGAAAAGGGGGGGGTTCAGGCTAGAGGATGACTTTATCGGCATGGGTCGAGCTTCCCGGAGGGCCGTCGGCCCCCGCGCCGGGCATAGGGCATGGGGCTCCCTGGGCCCCGGGTTGACTGCCCGCTGAAACAAGCATGATCTGACCGATGGTCAGGTCGGTGGGGGGGTGAGTTTGCTCTTGCTCACGGTCGACCCGTCGTTTGTCCCTTAGGTAGGAAGCGAGGTGCCCAGACCGGATGAGCTCCTCAACGTAGTCCCTCAACTGCTTGCAATTCTCTGTGGCGTGGCCCAGCACCCGGTGGAAAGCGCAGTAGGGGCCCCGACCTCGCTTGGCGCCCTGGCGTGGGACCGGAGGGAACTTGAAGAGCCCCTCATTCTGGGTCTCCTCCAGCAACACCGTGAGGGAGACGTTGAGGGGGGGTGTATTCTCGGAATTTCGGGTGGTAGGGCTGCTGACGTTCCGGCCCGTCCTCCCGAATCCTCTTCTTCTGGTCGGGTCTATCTGCCCGAGGAAGGTTGGCATTCACCTCGGACTCCAGCTGGACCTCACGCTCGGTCCACGCCTTGACTTCGGCCATGGTCTTGGGTTGAGCTAGTGCGAAGGAGCGCAACCATTCTTTGCGCTTCAGACCAGACCTGAGCGCCGTTATGACGGTCTTGTCCCGGTGCTCGGGCACTTCGAGGAGGGCGTTGTAGAAGCGGGTGATGTATGCCTTGAACGTTTCCTTGTCCCCGCTCTTGACCGTGAAAAGGTAGTTGACCGTGCGTTTCTGTCGACGGTTTTCTACGAAGTGGCCGAGGAACTGAGTGGCTAGCTCATCGAAAGTTGATATTGAGCGGGGCTTGAGCCCCCGGAACCAGTCTCGACCCGCGCGGATCAGGGTGGCCGGGAAGGCCCTGCACTGGGCGGCATCAGAGTGATCTTGGAAGATCATCCGTGGTGAAGGCTTCCAAGTGGTCCTTCGGGTCAGTTTTTCCGTCGAACAGAGAGACCTTGGGGGCCTTGTTGCGTGAGGAGACGCGTACAGCGAGCAGTTCCTCTGTGAATGGCTTCATGAGCGAGTCGAAGGTGTACTTAGCCCCGTCGCTCGAGAAGTGGGCTTCCCGGGGCATGCCCTCGATCTTCTTCTCGAGGGCGTCGAGCCGACCGTGGTACCTTGAGGAATCGGCACCTGGGGATTCCCGGGCCCCGCTGTAGGCGGACTGCGTATGGGAGCGGTCCTGGTTTCTCCTGATGAGGTGCCTCAGGTCCCGGGACGGGGAAGCCTTCGAGCCGTCAGGATGAGCCCCTTCCGTGCGTTCCTGCCGACCACGATGGGGCCGGCCACGCTCGCTGTTAGGAGAGGTGACCGACATTTCCTCAGGAGGGTAAGGGTAGCGATGAGGCTCCCTGGCGGCGGATCTCGGCGTAGAGCCCTGGGGCGCCCAGCGGTCCTCAGGGAGCACCGGTTCGAGGGACCGGTGGCGAGGGGATGCAGCTTGCTGGTGGTTGGTCGTCCAGATAGGGGCGGGGCTTTCTGGAAGCGGAGGTGCAGCGATCTGGGGCCCGAGCGCAGTCGTTTGGACACGGACGAGGGCTTCTACGAGGGATTGCAGGCGATCTATCCGGCCTGCGAGGGCGTTGATTACGGTCATGGGGGAAGGTTCGTCCTCGCCTTCGGGGAGCGGAAGGCGGCGACTGGTACCGGGATCCCCAGGATGGTCGTCCCACATGAGAGAGGAGATAGGAAGGTCAACTTTGTATTTTGGGGAATTGGGTTCCCACAGACGGCGCCAACTGATGGAGCTCCTTTTCGGACCTCCATCAGATGTTGTCTTCCGTTGATCTCGCAGTGGACTTGGGTGATTATCTTCCTTCGCGTGTGGGTCTCAATGGGTTTTTGGAGGAAGAGGAGTGGTGAGGAAGTTGTCGTCGTGTACCCGCAAACAAGTCCTAGGATGGTTTGTTACCACCGAGGACCCTCCGACGCTCAAGTCAATGACGATATCCGAGCAGAGTAACGGCGTAAGTGTAAAAGAATGGCTTTCTTGACCCCTCTGTAATGGGGGCTTATATAGTAGCGGCAGCACGCAGCAGCAAGCGCGAGAATCTCGCCGGCAGTTACGCTCCTGACGTCACGCCCGCGTAATGAGCGGATCGCCCGTTAATGGGGATCGTGATGGCGTGGAACGTGGGATGTTGCCGGCGGAGAATCCGCGCATGGCGAGATTCGCGGAGCGGCGGTTACGCCTGCGAGCGGCAGAGTTGGTCGGTCGGAGAGGCCGAGGAAGACGGTCTCGGCGGTAGAGCTCGGGAATGAACGAAAGGGCCGAGGTATCTCGGTCCTGCTGTAGCTCGGAGTCGAGCTGAGAAGCCGAGGGGGCCGATTTGCAGGGGCCCTGAGGTGAGCCAGCTTTGTGCTTATAGGTCGGGTACAGGGGTGGCCTGGTCGGCGCCTGTGGGCCCTTTCTTCTGGGTTCTGGGACACGTCGTCTGCCACGTGTCCTAATCTGGGAGGTCGCCAATATAGAGTATTATCATGATGACTCCCTTGTTTTTCTCTCTAAGAAAAACTTTATTTCTCTTATGTCTCATGCATAATCACTTATATGAAATCCTGGCCTCTTATATATGAATATATAAGGCATCTATTCATATAGACGGATATTGGGCCGGATCGGGCCCAATGGACAGGAGTTCTTTATATATATATATATATATATATATATATATATATTCAATTTCTTTATATATATATATATATATATATATATATATATATATTCAATTTAAATCTTGTATAATTTTATTTCTCTTACTAATTTGCAGTGAATTTCAAAATAAAGATAGGCCGGGTATCGTGATGCCTTGGAGAATCGCAATGCACATCATTAAAATGGTTACTATGGAGCTATATAGATGGATCTCTTCCACAATAATGGCGGCTGATGAAATTGGCCGGGCTCTTAACGCCCGTGATTTCGTTGTATCTTCACCTGCGGTAGCATCTTTGCTTCTCATTCTTCCTGGTGTTCTTCCTTTTGCTCCATCCTTTTAATTTCCTTCGAGTTTGTTTGGTTTTTAAGGGGTTTCTTTTTGTTAGAATACTGGTTATATCCGTATTAGGGTTTATATTTCTGTATAGGGTATCGAGATAAATGTACTTATCCAAATCCTAATAAATTTGCTATAAATAAAGAAGTGAAGAGTTGATAAATTTCTATCATATTATTATTCTCTCATATATCATATCGATAATATGGCATCGAGACTCCACAAAACTATAACATGTATTCTAACACTTTTGAGAGTTAACTCGAACTTTGGTCCTCATGCTCGCTGTAAATGGCTAAGAGAAAGTTGTTATTTGTACGTCTGGTGTTAGGCACGAAAAATTTATACCTGAAATTGAAAATTGAAGAGAATGAGAAATATATATATATATGTATGCACCTATAAAAATTCTTATGGCATCTATAAAAATTCTTATGGCATGCATGGGATTGTATTGTTATGCTATGGAGTGTGCGCTACAAATTTATTTTTATTTTTAGGAAAAAAGCAGGACATGGCTCCTGTCATACTCGATAAATTTAAAAAAATTGTTGGGTTACATGAAGAAAGTTTTATATCTCAACGGTTCTCGATTCTCATAGTGAACGGATTTAATCGTTTCCCGTTTTCGGCAAACAGATCTACAGGGTTCGGTTTCGAAAATGAGGGGAACGGTTAAAACCGTTCCCGGGATTGATTGTGAGGATGGTTAAACTATTCCCCCTAAGGAGATATATAGTAGCTAGTGACATATGGATCGATCAATCGTTAGCTTGACCATAAGGAGATGGGCTTGATATATATGATATCATGACAATCTTGTATAAAAAGTCGTAACCGTGTGATGGTGTCTGATACTAAATCATAACAATTTTTTCCCTCTTTATTTTCGGCTAATATTTAAGATAAGATTTTTTTTGGGCACTGAATATTTAAGAGAGATTGATTACAATATTAACCACATGCTTTCTAGTTGGTTCATTATACACGAAATTTTGGTGAATGCTCTAAATTTAAGCCTCCTAAAGTAGCAAAGAAATTAAGCACCAGCCTCGACTGGACTCATCAACATGTTTGATCAAACTCATCCATAAAAACATCTAGAACCCACGAGCCTCACGTGACCTTGTTCCCATACACCACGTGTAAACAATCTTAGAGGCTATTTGGTAGCCAGGAAACACACCTGCATGCAAAATTTGTTAAACAACATCTAATTCTTACAACATTTGTTGTACTCATTTGGATGTAACAAGAGTTGCAATTTTAAAAATGTTGAGCATAGTAATAATTATAGATGCCATATAAATTTTGTATATGCAACCTATGCAAATTTACAACAAATGTTGTATTTTCTTTATTTTTTGTTCAACCAAACACAAAAAAAATGGTTTTGGATTTGGAAATCCCAATTACAAAACACTGTAGACAACCAAACAATGGATCTTGACCCTTTCTTTTGTCACAAATGTTGCAATTCTTTTTTTTTGTTGCTAACCAAACACCCCTTAAGTTTACTCTAGTTCTCAACTCATCGTATCTTTACTATTTTAACTAAAAGACCTGAGGAGATCATAATAAATATTTTTTCTTCTTCTAAAGTTAATGCACAAAAATAAGAAAATTCCCTTCTAAAACTCCAGCTCCAAACCATGACAGCTAATACTCTCAAACTCAAATTAATATTTTTATCCTGTCACATTCAAATACAAAAGCAGTGGGTCAAAGTTGTCCAATTCTGTTTTTCAAATAAAAACCCTAATAATTAACATATTTGTAAAAAATAGTTTAGACAAGTTGATGGATACATACACAACATAATTATTTGTAACATAATTTTACTTATGAACCATAAATTAATTTTCACTAGTGTTATAAATATATTATATTTCGATGTACCGGCAATTACATTCCAGATGAAACTTTTTAAAAAGCCTCCCGCCCGCTTAGGAGTTGTCTAAAAACCCCTGTAATTTTTGAAATTGTTGGAAAGGGTCTATTGTTCAAAATCTTTGTAAAAACCACTGAGTTTTATTTCATTTAGGTCTTGTATTCCGTCGACTGCTTGGATACTACAGGCAACTGTTTAGATATTGTAGACAAATGCAGCTGCTTAGATATCACAGTCAATTGCTTCGCACGCAAAAAATGCTAATCCTACCCCCATCATATCCAAATTGTCAATAGGACAAAATGTCACATGCCAAAAATCAAAAGCAAACGAGCGTCATCCACCCTTTGACAACTTTCCCATCTCAAAAATTACCAAGGGCTTGCATGTGCTGCAAGCCCCTGCATAAGAGCTTTTTCCAAAAACAATGGAACAAGGTAAGATAAAATCTTTATTACTATAATATATTCACAATCATGGGTCATGTCTCTCCCACCTAACAGGGGCATATTTAATGAAATTAGTTGTTGGCAGCTCCAATCCTATCGATGATTGCTATGCATTTTGAGAGATAAAAGAAAGAGGGAAAAACCCTAGGGCAAAAAAGGAAAAAAAAAATTGACGGGCATGGCGATGCCATGGAGCTTGATGGCGTACTTCATAAATATCATGTGGATTGTGCTTGATGGATGGATCTCTTCATCCTTGATGGTGGCTGAAGAGATTGCCCAAGCTCTTAGGGCTGGTGATATCGGCCCTTTCCCAATTGGTTGAGATTCTTTTTGTCTTGTACATAGGTATAGCTTCTCTCTCTTTTAATTCATTGATTTTGCAGATCTTGATTTTTTTTATTGTGTTTGGTGTTTGATTGATTAGTTGATTTAGTAGCTTTTGAATCAATGCATGGATTAACATGGAGAAAATTTGATATTTTTGGCAGGGTTGATTGCATTTAACAAGACCCCTCATTTATACCACAAAAATGGCATATATAGCACTTTTAGCTTCAAAGTTATATCAAGAGCGACCATAGGAATGTTACGTGTTAATAAACCATTTGAGGCGTAAAATGAGTATATGCAAATTTTTTTTTGTGGGACTGGCCCGTAAGCCCCACACATCACACACAACCAAGGGACCCACAAATTTGCCCGGAAAGCATTTCATTGTGGATCGAAGCCCTAACCCATACGCCCAACACACCCACACATCACACACACCAAGGGACCACAAATTTGCCCGGAAAGCATTCATTGTGGCCATTTCCCCACAATGGGGATCGAACCCCTACGGAGAGGGAAGTGCCATACCAAGTGACCTATTGCTCATTGCCATGAGTATATGCAATTGACCCTATTTGCTGTTGTTATATTAATTTATGGTTTCTTTTATAGTTGAATGTACTAATAATCTAATATAGTGCCCTCTATAAATTTTATTTAGTTTAGAAAATTTTGGAGGATGCCAATTTGGTCCCTAGGGTTATCAAAAGCCCCTCACAAAGTTTTATTGGGAAACATAGCGGCACTAGTGAGTAGAGGGACTTTCACATTGATCGGAAACTAATTATAAAACTTTCTCACATCATTCCTGGAACTTTACTCCTTGAAAGTACGGATTTAGGTAGGAGCATGATTGGGTCTCAGTTAGAAATGTGTTTTGTTTTTGCTCTGGTTTTTTCTGTGTGCATTATAGTTAATGCATAACTCGACGCATATCTATAATATTTCCCCTTCTAGATGAAGCATTTATAATCGTCCCTTTCCTTATTTTCTTGCCAAGACCTTGGCACTAATTAACATAGAGACTATGCATATATAGTTGCATGGTTGTGTCAAATCCTTTATGGAGATTTTAATAGTATAGAATTCTTATTGAATTCTAGATGTATCAACCTTGTATCAATGATTCAGAACCAACAGTCTATGCATCAACACTAACAAACAATTTGCATCCTTACTTTATATTTGTTACAACGATAATATATTCGTATTTTGTGTGTGTGCATGCGTGCTTGTGTGTGTGTGTGTGTGTGTGTGTTTAAACAACAAAATTAGCGTATCCCAACCAATCGTATCCTACAGTATTGAAAAATTGCAAATCGGCGAATGCAGCTTATATCATGTTATGTTTCCGTATCCGAATATGCGGTGCTTAAGCTGCTAGATTAGAACTCCATGCTTTCATGTCGTTGATCATAATAGTTGAGAAGATGGGGAAAAAAGGACCCTTGCCTAATTTACTATGTTTAAACAGAGAAATGTTATTTGGCATTTATGAAGCTAAACAATTTTGTTTTTTGACATTTATGAAGCTAAACAATTGTCTGAATCACAATTTTGACGATGATCTTCCCAGTTTTTTGTTTTGCGCTGATTATGCTCTCTTATTTATTTAGTTTTATTTTTTAAAAGTCGTGTATCCGTGTCTGTGTGTTTGTAAGGGACGATATATGTATACGGACTATGTTCAATCAACTCTACCTGTACCATTTAAATTGTTAGCAGAAAATGAGCATTATGATATCTGATTATGCAGTTTCTGCATCAAAATTTAATCTTTGAAAACTTCCTTAAGTATCTGCATATAATTCATCTTTTTTCTTTGTTTGAACTGGATTATGATCAAATGCACTTTGCCTTGTTTTGTAAATGCCTCAAGACTAGAATATAGTTCTTTTTAGAAACTTTTATCATCTTCTCTTTGTATATTCATTATTAGCATAAGACATATTCGTAGGATTGTGCTTGTCTGCGTGAGTTCTGCTTTAGGGTTAATAAGGTCTCTACTTGCCTGTAGCCCCTCATTAGTCGTATTGTTTTTTCCATGATTATTGTGCATAAATTTAAAGAATTAGTTATGAGCAAATGCTTTTAAAACTTCCGGTGATCTTTGTTCCAAAGCAGGCTCGCTTAAGTAGGAGGATGTCTGGATGTCCATTGATGAGTAGATCATGCTCTAGAACAAAGTATGATCTATGAATTACGTAAAACTCCATTGAACTCTTTCAGATTCATTAAATCACCATTGAATTTTGAAAATACCACCACCACCACTGATATTTCGAAACTAAACTTAACAACCATGTTAACGGGAAAAAGGCGATTTTACCAAATTGCTTCCATATTGATCCTCCTACTAGCTCGCTCTTTAGGTGTCCATGGGGTTCCGCCATATGTTTAACGCTTGCAAACGGAGTTCTATCAAAAACTAAAAAGAATGGATGTTTTAAGTAATTTACCCCTAAAAAAAATATATTAGTATGGTGTAACAGTGTGAATCATACAAGGTTGCTGCCTTAAATGATTTTTCACGTTTCACTGTGTTTCTTTGTATTAAATTTGGATGCAGTCTTCTCTTTTACCAAACTTTGGATATTTTCAATTTCTCAAGGTGCACCAATAATATTGGTTTTCTTTTTCTCCTTCTCCTTATGTTTCAGTACCCTAGTTAAGAAAGTCCTCTAGTTTACAGGGTCTTTTCTATGTTGTTGAAATACAATATCAATAAAACTCTATATGATATGTGCAGGTACTCATGGAAATTGTGGTATTGTATAAAGTTCTATCAAAAAGGAAAACAAACACCAAGATGCAAATAGTTGGCTGTCAAAGGATACAAGAATTCGCCGCCATGATTCCATTTTCTCTTATATGGAATGGTTCTCAACTGTTGAAATAAATTCAACAGATAGTATCATGTTCTTTTCTCTCTCCTGTTTTCCTTTTATAATCATCTTTAAATGTAGTTTAAAGCATGATAAATGTAATTTCAATCAGATCATTTCATCTGGACCTTGACCTTGTATGCAATTTGCTTCGAAAAAGGTGTTAACCTGAATGGATGACTAATTATTTTTCCTTCTATTTTTTTTTTTGCTTTACATTAATGTTATTGTAAATGGTTTTTTTTTTTTTTTTTTTTGCATTTGGAAATAGCGGGAAAAGGAAACTTATTCCCTGTCAAAGTGCACAAAATTAATGGACATGTGTTATGCAAATAATAAATAAATGAGGCCTATTGCTTATGAGAGTTCAGTATAGCTATTGTAAATGGCCATATAGGTAGTTAATCTGAATTCTACTGCCCAATTTCAGAAATCATTCAACTCGTCAATATTTGAAATAAGCTATTTCAAAAATCATTACACTCACAGCCTCTTTATTACACATTATTACACACAAGCCTACAGCTCTTGTGACTTGTACCAAACTGGTAATTTAGCGTACAACCCGAAAATATTCGTAGGCGAGTAAGAAGATGAAAACTTTTCTGGAACCCTTGCACACAGCCGCTGGGATCCGAATGAGCAGCTATTGTATATATTCTGACGAGGACAAAAACAACTCATCACCAGAAAACCAGTCTTGGCATCGTAATGGTATCTTACTAAATATATACATTTGAAAAATATTTATTTGATTTGAAGTAGAAACTTCAATTAATACATCTTACTTTACTGAGAAGGTGTCACATCCATTTCTCCAAAGCCTTCTAAGTTTCCCTCGGACGCATTTTCATGAATCTTTTGAGGTTGCTTGGAGACTAACAATAGAGAAATAGTTTGTTTTTATTTTTGTGAAGTTTCAAGAGATTATTTAAAGTAGGCTAAATTACACTAAACTACCCTTGACCATGATTGTTTTAAATTAACTACTTTAAATTATATTCATTACAGTATACTCCATTAATGTACTTTTAAGGGAATTTACGACAGAAAAGTCCCTTGATACCAAAGGCTTTACGGCAATTCAATGTAATAAGAAACGTAAAGGTAGTTTGGTGAAAAGCAACAATAGAGAAGGGTAGTTTAATATAATTAGCCTCTCATGCATGAAAAAAGGTTTTGAAGAGAAGCTAAACTACCTGGAGTATTGAAAACGTTTGACTGCGGCATTCCGTCATTTATAGGTTTTGTAACAGGTTCTAAAGACCTATGAAAGAGAAGCTGAGCCACTGCTCGATCAATAGGGTTTGTGTATGTTTCCACATCCAGAATTATCGGATGCCTGCAAAAAAATAAAATTAATAATAATAATAATTTCAGGTTCTGCAAATGATTGCATGTAGTAATCAAAGAAAGGGATTTACTACTTGCTTTAGGCTCAAGAAACTATTAACGTGGATAAACGAGTAAACACATAATTAAATTTATTTTAAGTAAGGCTAAGATATCATAATTCACCATGAAACACACGTAGTCAATGGTATTAGTTGGTTATGCTTGTGGTAAAAATTCCTTGAGTGCAATGAAAGATGGAAGTAACAAAGCTACGATACTATAAAAACGTAATCAGCAAGGGGGAAAAAGATGCAACCAAACAAGAAAACAACCCGACAATTCTTTTCAATTATAAAATAGAACCTGTTAAATAAATTGCATTGACAAATAAAGCTGATACCCATTTTCCGATAAGGCTCCACTTAATATGTGTTTCTTAGCTATATATATGAATGGAGATCTTAGGATGCAGGTTTATATTGCTATTAACAAGTTCTTGGGTGACATGATGATGCACACACACATTGGGAGCTGTTCCTATGAGTACATGCCTCATTTCTTATTGTGAGGCCAACTTTCCACACACAATCCGCCGTGTTTTCACCGATCAATATCGATTATCGTGATCAGCATGTCTTAGATAGGTTATACATCAAATTTCATGAGATTTGGAGCATATCCATCAAGTGGACTAAAAATTAACAGATCTTCGGTACATGAAAAAATGTAATAGCTTGATGGTTGTGTTAGAGGTCTCCAAACCTCGTGAAATTTGATGCATAATCTATCCAAGACATGTAATAAATGATGACTAGTACAGATCGGTAAAAACACGGTGCATTGTGTGGTCGAAAAGTTGGCCTCAAAATAAGAAATGAGGCGTGTCTTCAAAGGAATGAATAGTACTCTTAAGTGCATCATTACCATTTTTGAGGATGAATAGTACTCTTAAAGAGTTCATAGTCCACAGGGCATGGTGCCTGACTGCAATATGCTCTTGATAAATTTGCCGATATGAAGGAGAAAGTGAGGCTCCCTAGGTGTTGCATGAGTATAGAAAAAGGGCGTCAAAACGAATGCTACTGTTCAGTTTACATTTCTTATTAGATACAACAATTGTTGTCAGAATCAACTAACCCGTTACATTCCACATAGGCTTACTTAGTTGGTAATTGGCTAGAGATGCCGGCTAGGAGCTCAAGTCCCAAAGTGCGTTTACGGGTTTAATTGCATAATAACACCCTCTATATCCGAGCACTCGTGAAGTTTCAGGCAATGTGCACGGACATAATGCCAAACCGTCCAAAACATGTTTCTCTTAAGATTTGTATAGCACGGATGACAAATTCTAATTGTTTGCTAAAAGGAATTTTGTTCACAAAAGTTTATTTCACCAATCTTTCATAGATCATTGCTTGTTTACCTAAGGTCTTGGTTTATTGTCCAAAAGCACCAAGGCTGATGCATTGCATTATATCTCGTCTCGATCAGCATTTAGCAATCGTGGAATTTGTACTGGATTATTGTATACATCAAAGAATTTCAAAACCTATAACCTTTTAGCATGGTTACAAAACTTCAAATGCCTTTCTTGGGGATCCTGCCGACTGGTCAGAGGACTAGGGGATCAAGGGCTACCAGCACCTTTCAGGGTGCAGGGAGAAGTCCCTTACAATATTCAATGGGTATATTCAAATTCAAGTAACTCCAGCATTCCACATGTGACTTGCTTAAAAGAAATTAATTTCAAACTTAAATTTTCCAGCCATTGAAAAACACGTGTTTAAAACACTCATTTAAGGGTTAGTTGTCTCTTGCCCTTGTGGAAATGCATGATGTGATTTGAGTTCATGGTTATACCATGCAGTTATTGGTCGAAAATATTTTGCAACCAGGGTGTGTGTGTTATGCATATGATCACAACATGGAATCTATCCAATAAGGGCTCTTTTATGTTTTGGGATTTATGTTTTAAGATATATCCAACTAAGATTCTGAAACATTGGTAAAGTGAGTGCTTATAGAACATATAGGGATGATCAAATCAGAGTTCTTCCTACCCAAAAAATAAACTATGTTTTGAATCGCATTCGCTTGATGATACTCGTGTTTCAGCTACACAATCTGACAAGCACACAAATAATTGAGGACCGACAAGTCTTTATGGGAACATATAAACGCTTGCTATGAAAGAGTTGGTCAAAGGTTGCACAATAATGTCAAATATCAAACTTAGCTGACTTTAAAATGCGGTTAACCATGAAACAAACACAGCCATAATTTGGTAGGAGGTATCAAAAGCCAATTTTAAAGATCACAGAAAAAGGTTATTCATAGACTGGATTTAACTTTTTGTAGGAAAAGAAAAGAATAGAGGGGATTTACTAGAAGCATATGAGCAAGAAAAATACACTTGCTGGTGGATCTTCAAATATTATGACCTTTACGGATACTTTAACACTACAAGCCTCACACCAAAGATCAAGCTCGTGGTAATTTTTTCCCAAATCAGCTGTAGTCATAATAAGTCCCATTCCACGAACCTTGTCTAATAGGAAAGAGGTCAAAACAATCCATGCACCTAGAATCTTATTGGAAATATCAGGTATAAATATACTGTTGACTCAATGCAAGGATTTTAAATATATATTTCTAAATATATTTTAGTATTTTTAGCTCTATATAGTGCTAGAACTGAGAATAGCATTCCGCTACAAGCAAACAATGGAATCCATATTTTTCTTATGGGATACACTTCTGTAACAGTATGGACTATATAGTAAATAAATCTGTGGTTCCTTATTAACAAAATAGTTACATGTTTGTAGGAGAAATGATAGATGTAAGCACAATATAACATAGCAGATTAGACTAGCAGCAAAGTAGTACTGAGAATGCAGAGATCGATTAGCAGCTATTTGTTGTATGATATAAATAAGAAATTCAATACACTCGTAAAACGTTAGAGAAAGATTCTGTAGAGGATAGAATCAGGGATGATCAGTTGGACTGGTTTGTTAGTATGCAGCGGAGACCAACAAGTTACTCAAGAAAAGTGACAGGATTATAGTTAGATAAGCAAGGAAGGACTTAGGCTAGACCTAAATGAACATGGAATCATGGATGAAGGCCATGAAATGAGCATGCTAAATGTTAATGTGACGGAGGCAATGGCCATTTAATATGAACCTCATAATCATTATAATTAGTATCATTATTATCATCATCTAAAGCATTAAAATAAGCAATATTTTATGGTGGTTCATGGCTGACCACTATTAAAATCAACACCAATATTGTAGTCAACACCACACAAATAAGGTGTGCGCTTGTAGCATGATTAGGTGCAATGGTAGAGCCTAATAAATAGATGGAGACAAAGGTCCCTGAGGTCGTTGAAAACGTGATGGGCATGGGGTAGGTAAAGAGAAGAACTTTAATTTGTTTTGGGCATGGGGTAGGTAAAGAGAAGAACTTTAATTTGTTTTGAGGAGCAGTAGGTGAAGTAAACAGATTAGACTTGTTTTGAAACATCAATAAATAGGGAGAGGTAATTGAATCAAGAGAATGCAGAAAGAAAAGAGTGAGGAGAGAGAGAAAGCTAGAAAGAATAAAGCTTTGCAATAAGATTGTAAGGAAGTGTATTTGTGTGTTGTTGTTGTTGTACGAGAGGTAGTGTATTGTAACGTCTTCAAAATAATAAAATATGATTTTTGGGAAATTTTATAATTTAATATTATTTTAATGAATATTTTAATATTCTGGTATAATTAAATACAGATAAATGGGGAAAAATTATGGAAAATTCTAAAATAAGGTATTTTAAGGAATTGCCTCGTTTTCTGTGCATGCCCCCATTTCCTCTAGTTTTGACCCTGAGTATGTCTAGTTTTGACTGATTCCATCTAGGGTGAAATCTGGGTTGATTTTCCTATGTTGGTGTATAATTTGGGACTTGTTTTAGCATGGATTTTGGTAATTGGTGATTCATTCCTGTCGGGTGGCGTTTGGACGTCAACGACAAGTGGATTTTGATTGTGTTTACATGCGAGTCGATAGGTTTTTACCTATGCGGGTAGCGTGTGCCATTTTGGTTTCCAATGTGATTTTCATGTGCTTTAGCATTGTGATATACTTGTAGGTACCCCGCGTGATGTTGAGGCAAAGGAGGTGAAGATAGCGACATCAGCTTTGGCACACGAGAAGCAAGGTGAGTAGATTTATATCTACGGGGAGAAGTCGGGTGGATGGCGTATAGCACCCCCGCAGTCCGTGGTGATGTATACGAATACGTATACACACGAATATTTATTATGTGTTGTTTAGGGTTATTGATGGTAATAATGATATTTTGATGATAAGAATATATTGGTTTAGTATAGTGCGAACCCTAGAGTAGTGGTTGCACTCACACATACATTTACACACATACTTGCATTCATTCTTTCATTTATTAGAGTGCATATGATGGTGCGTATATCTACACATGGGTATGGGACTATGTGTTTATATACGGGATTGGAGGATGATACGTGGTTTGAGATGATACTTGATGTGAGGCCGTGAGATCGGCGATGTGACATAGTTTGCCTTTGAGGTGCGATATGATAGTTTTAGCGGGCCTTTGGACATGTGCTTTACCCGCATTCATATTTTATAGATGGTGTCGATTTGTACTAGACTTACAGTAGTACCCCAGATTGTGTGATCTGATGATAAGTGATACCTGATATGTGATGAGATAGTGTGATATTGACCCCTACCCAGCTATTGGGATGCCGTACGACGATTTACCGTACGAGCCGATATTGATGATAGATCCGCACTCATGACTCGAGGATATCATACGATATGTTATTGAGGCGAGATCACCGACTATCATATCTATATTTATATATTGACTCAGATTAGGTGGTTTCATACCCCTCCTGTCTAGATTATTTAGTAGACATTAGACTAGACCGAGTCATACCTATTTCAAAACTAACGAATCGGGGATATTTTAAAGATAAGCAGAAGGGTTATACGGATATTTTCAAATGATGCATCTTTTCTTAAAACACCGTAGCCCTTACTTTACCAAAAGCCCTGATTCGTCTTATTTCAAAAGGCAAGGTTGCATGACATATCTATTGGGGCAGGTTCTGTACTTTTGCGTTGATCATTCGTTTCCGCATATTCCTGCTATTTGCATTGCATCGCTTGTATTGTTGTGACATTCAGTCATGCTGCTAGGACACCAGCACCATTATCGATGATGTATATGTTCCACGTACACTTGTTGCCGGCTCACACACTCATCATCGATAATTGCCATGTCACTACACTATAGTACTATTGCATTCATGATATGATTCTGGCATGGCATATTGTACACTTATACCTGTACACATATATAGATGATTCTAGCTTGATTGGGGATTTGGGAACCGCAAGATACTCTTTAAAAACAGATTCCTTTTAAAAGAGCGGTCTCCCTCGACATGTGCACATTATTATTCCATGTTGCATGATTTACTGATATGCTTGCATTACTGTTACATGCCGCATACATCATGCTTTGACTGTACGCATTGAGATATGTTGTTTCTATGATATTTCTGGATTTGGGAACCGAGGGTATTTCAAAAGAGAATATGTCATTTCTTTAAAAACCCGGTTACCCTTGATATGATATTTCAGTGCGTCCACCATGTGTTTTCTCGGTGCTGAGAGCGATATGTGTAACCCGAATCGAGACGTGAATGAGCCGATTGCGGGTACATGGTGGACCCGGTATGGTTCCCCTCGGTAAGATGATCGATGAGCTTTGCCGATTGAGCCTGGAGGCGGGCGAGTACCTACCGGTGATTGGTTGGACCTGGCGGTTATCCGGAGGATACCGACCAGAGTCGATAGATGTTTTGGGCATACTGCCGGGGCCGAGGGCCGATACCGCAGACAGAGCCCGCGGGCCGATCCGGACTGACGGACCCCGATATATGAGGATTTACGTGCCGATGCTGGGCACAGTTTTCATGATGTTTTCGGGTGTCGATGCTGGGCACCCTGGTTCCATGATTTTGATGTGTCGCGAGGGACACGGGTGGTTATATCCTCATATTATTTCCCATGCACATGATTCATGATATTTACATGCATGGTGGTTATTGTCAGTGGGTGACGAGTGGACGGGATCCACGAGTGTGCAGATTTGATTACATTGGTTATACCTCATATTCATGACATGCTATTACCTGAGGCACTAGCACGAGCACTTGGCACTACACTCATGTATAGAGATTACATTGCCAGTTTAGCATGCTTCAGCTTTATTCATATTGAGGTTTATTTATTATCTGATCGTATTGACCTAGGATAGGTCATGCATTCGATCTCTGCTTGTAGATATTTTCTATTCACGAGTTGGCAACTCACCCCCGTTGTGCCCCAGTTCTTGCAGGTTTTTGCCGTACAGATTCCATAGCGGCATTTCTGGCACACTGCTTCCTATGGGTGACTTGCTTGGTTAGGTGGGTTTTTTGTATCAGAACCGCCATTGTTCATGTATTTTTATTGTATCTAGAATTGTCCATCAACCAAAACTTGTAGTTTGTTTCAGACTTAGAAATCAGTGTTGTATTGTTTCGACCTTAGAGTCGCGCTTGTAGTATTGCGGTTTTCTGGCTGTTTTTGAGTTTCTTTTCAGCTTTGATCCTCGCCCCTTGGCGTTGTATATTATTATTGCTTGCGTGGTTGTGACCGTCGATTGACGAAGAGCTAGCTCCCGCTTGGGGATGCCTTTTATCATGTCATATATATTATTCTTGTTGTACCCCGTTCGGGGCCAGTTTTTACAAAGGAAACTCTGCCGAAATTTTCAGGAAAAATTACACATTTAAAAAAATTCATATTCGGCTTAGTTATTTAAAAACTTGATTTTCAAACATGTTTTCTTTACCTCTTAAAACTAATTTTCCCTATTTACTCCTTAAATGGTTTTAGATTTCTGGGCTTTTGGCTTACTTGGATCAGATGGGGTCCTATAGACTTCATATGGTTCAAGGGCCAGTCACGTGCTCTTTCGGGTCGTGACAAAGTTGGTATCAGAGCGCCAGGTTGACCTTGGTTCGAGTCTAAGTTTGACTATGTGGAGCCTAGGGCGTTACTTATATACGGAACTTAGGCTTGACCTTACGGAACTTAGACTTGGTCGAGGGGGTATTAGACCCGAACTTTCTTCGCGTAGGATGACCCTTGGTTGATGGAATAGGTGACTAAAGTAGAGTGACGTACCGTTGGTATGTTCCGCGGCATACTTACGACACGCCACTCCGCTTAAGAAACCTTAGGTTGTACATTTCCTTGCATTGTGTCATATTCCTTCCTATGATCTATCTTCATCGATACTGGTTGTGGTTTTGCTGCCGCGATTGCACGGGCAGAGTGAGCTACGGCTCGAGTTGTCAGCATGAGCTCGTCGCGGACGAGAGCTGACCGGGGCGTGATTCCAGAGACATACGGTTGCATTGAGGCTTCGTATTTTGTGTTTCCGCACTTTGAGCGTTTGGCAGATCGTTGTTGCGAGATTTCTCGGATGTACCGGACGGTACCAGAGGATTGAGCCACTGATAGAGGCCAGCCAGGATGTGATGACTGCTGATATATCGCTTATTCATGATGGTTGAGACGCTGCTTAGCGTACCGACGAATGAGCCAGTTGTTGCTGCGAGTGATGAGATATCGCCCAGATGATTGGAGCTACTGCAGCATGAGCATATTCTTAGAGATGTGATAGTGAGTCGCTAGTCACCGAGGATTAATGACTAGGACATGTAGTTCGTTCGCTTACCCCGATGCGAGGTCATCAGATAGATTGATTCCAGCTAGAGGCGACTTCACGCAGATTCGTTGAGAGTCGATTGAGACGATCGAAGGTCAGGAACCCATTTTCCAAGTTTAAAGTATACGGAAAGACATGCAGGTGATTCTATGGACCCTCTAGAAGAATGAAACCCTAACTCGACTTAATGACCGTGTGAAAGCCTTTGAACCTTAGGGTTTGCGGCAGTTCCTCGGCGCCATTAGTGAGGCTTGGGTTTGCCCTTCTACGGCTGGACCACCGACGCTGTGGCATGTACTCGATACTATTAAACTGTACCCGAGATGTTGAGCTCTTGGGGGATTGTGAGGTTCTGACGAGCCGATCGGATGATTCGACATCATTCGGATATCATGTGATGGGACACTGCTTGGGAGACTCCAGATACGAGCATAGCCGTCGGAGCGCAGTCTGTGTAGCCATGATGAGATGAGTCCGAATCAGTCGATAGTGGAGCAAGGTGGAGTAAAGAGTTTGCACGAGATTTCGACGAGATGACGTTCCACTCCGCTGACATCAGAGATGCGATATGCACGCTGAGGATGTGTTCGGCTAGATATCTTCTACTGAGTGATGAAGATACTGAGTTCGTGATTTCGAGTCCGTGTTAGAGACTTCGGGTGGACCGTAGCCGAGGACATTGCAGTGTGCAGATAAAGACGCGACGTCGAATGGTCGATGATACAGACAAGCGGGACAAGAAGTTCGTGCGAGAGGCAGACGAGCTGTTACTACACCCCGTTAAGATTAAAGGCCGGACATGCATACAGAGGCGCAGAGATGCGACCAGCTTCCGAGGAGATGTTGTACTAAGGACGCAGAGGTCCAGAGAGCGAGAAAAGATTACGCCAGAGTACCAGCCTCCTTACAGTTTGGCTTAGGCAAGATCAGAAGAGACCTTGAGTAGGATTCCTTCCAGTACACTGCTGCAATAAGAGTTGCACCCAGGATCGGATGTGTGATATGCATTCAGAGGACCCGAGGTCGGCGCCAGAGATGTGCTGCTTTACGAGCGGTCATGAGGATTGACCGAGAGATGACCAGGGAAGTGCAAGAACGAAATCGTTCCTGTCAGCACACCTGACCGGGCCGATGAGCCGATGGATTGCGAGTTGGTAATCTACAGGAAAGATCAGGAACCAGAGGCAGAGGACGCCAGCCGCGAGTAAGAAGCAAGTAGATATCTTGCGCCGCTAGCATCGGATGTACCGGTACCTTCTCGACCCTGAAGAAGGATATACTGACGACAGTATTTATGATTTGAGATTTTGTGATTCGACTATCACGTATCTGTCACTTTGGGATTTCGGTATTTTGGCGATCTATTTGCATGATTTAGTCTTGATGACTGAGTTCCACGATATTTGATTTTGTGCACCATGGTTGCACTTACTGGGTATTCATATTTTGTGCAGAGCTATTACTCTTGAGGTATTGATTGTGATTTCATGCCTATTTTATGCCGGTGATTGGATTTACGCTTCCAGCATAGTTTCATGTACTTTTAGTGTTTTGATTTGTGCACGCTGATGCACGCGGTTGTGAGTTTTTCCATCGCGGTACACCTGATTTTGATTGA
Source organism: Agapanthus africanus (assembly GCA_030015575.1). Classification (NCBI taxonomy): domain Eukaryota; kingdom Viridiplantae; phylum Streptophyta; class Magnoliopsida; order Asparagales; family Amaryllidaceae; genus Agapanthus; species Agapanthus africanus. Next base: position 121,849,474 of record JASDDO010000028.1, read on the forward strand.
GCCGCGTTGTATATCGTTTCGTGCCTTGGCTGCACCTGCTTATGACTTTATGGATTTCATACGGTTGATTTGATGTTGTGCATATGTTACGCACACGATTTGATTTTTACACTCGGTATAGCTTATATGTGCTTGTAGTGCATTGATGTGTGTTTTGTGCACGCAGTTGGACACGTTTATGATTTCCTTTATACCTGGGTACACTTAGTGTTGCTGCTTACGCATTTGAGTTATTGCTGGTATTTGTGCATGGGATGCACCAGTTCTATACTTCATGCGTTTGTCGCACCAGTTTTATGTTTCTTGCGTTTATCGCATCAGATTTATATTTCGTGCCTTTGTTGCACCGGATTTATATTTTGTGCATTACGATTGCACCTGATTTCGATTTGATGCCTTTCGGTATGTCGATTTTGATTGTGATATTGATGTGGATTCTTGCACTCCGTGCTTTTGACTGGATTTACGCATGTTCGGCGTTGTTATTGGATTTTGTGATTCCGTGCATGTTGAGTGCGCAGGGTTTAGATTTTCATTCGTGCACGATGGATGCACCGATTTGGATTTTCACGCATGTTGGGCGCATGTTTTGAGATACGATTTTGGGTGCACACCTGATGCACTAAATCGAGATTTCTTCATGCATGTCAGATGCACCGGATTTTGGCTGCCAGACACATACGTTGCCTATGACAGATGCTTCGTGCACACCCGTTGCACCTAGATGTTGTTTTGTGCACCTGTTTAGCACATATATGGATTTTAATTTCCTTACGCACCAGACGCACAGGATGGTGTTATGTGCATTTTTGAGATTTATTCCTTTTGGAGCAGTATATTTTATGATGTTGGATATTTGTTTTCATACTGAGCAGGACTAGTCAGAGGACAGTACCTGAATATATTTTGCATGCATTGATAGTTCGAAGGGATTTCCAAGAGCGAGCTATAGTCTCGGTGTATTTATACCTACGTGTCCGATATGACACGGAACGTTTTAAAAACAGGAAACCCTTCTAAATTGTTTTCAAAAGGGCGGAACGTACTTATTAAACAAAGGATATATATATACACATATATAGTTATCTTCTTATGAAAAACGTCCGCCACTGTGCGCATCGCACAGCGACTTAAAAGTTTGGGCATGCATTTTCATCAGCTATTCACATTTATAGATTGGATGTCTACATGTATAGTTCTGATTTATATCATATTGATTTTCTATTGGATTTGACATTGTGTCTTTACCATGACTCCGATGATTGCGGGATGCTTGACGGAGTTTCGATTTTGAGTTATCTGCTCATTACTCATGCGCATGTATTGCGCTATGACGTTTTATGTGTTGATGATTTCGGAGCCCCGATGACTTGGAATTCGTATCGAAATGTTTTAGAATTTAGGGTTTTAAATTTAAATTCGGGGACCGAATTTCTTTAAGGGGGTAGATTGTAACGTCTTCAAAATAATAAAATATGATTTTTGGGAAATTTTATAATTTAATATTATTTTAATGAATATTTTAATATTCTGGTATAATTAAATACAGATAAATGGGGAAAAATTATGGAAAATTCTAAAATAAAGTATTTTAAGGAATTGCCTCGTTTTCTGTGCATGCTCCCATTTCCTCTAGTTTTGACCCTGAGTATGTCTAGTTTTGACTGATTCCATCTAGGGTGAAATCTGGGTTGATTTTCCTATGTTGGTGTATAATTTGGGACTTGTTTTAGCATGGATTTTGATAATTGGTGATTCATTCCTGTCAGGTGGCGTTTGGACGTCAACGACAAGTGGATTTTGATTGTGTTTACATGCGAGTCGATGGGTTTTTACCTATGCGGGTAGCGTGTGCCATTTTGGTTTCCAATGTGATTTTCATGTGCTTTAGCATTGTGATATACTTGTAGGTACCCCGCGTGATGTTGAGGCAAAGGAGGTGAAGATAGCGACATCGGCTTTGGCACACGAGAAGCAAGGTGAGTAGATTTATATCTACGGAGAGAAGTCGGGTGGATGGCGTATAGCACCCCCGCAGTCCGTGGTGATGTATACGAATACGTATACACACGAATATTTATTATGTGTTGTTTAGGGTTATTGATGGTAATAATGATATTTTGATGATAAGAATATATTGGTTTAGTATAGTGCGAACCCTAGAGTAGTGGTTGCACTCACACATACATTTACACACATACTTGCATTCATTCTTTCATTTATTAGAGTGCATATGATGGTGCGTATATCTACACATGGGTATGGGACTATGTGTTTATATACGGGATTGGAGGATGATACGTGGTTTGAGATGATACTTGATGTGAGGCCGTGAGATCGGCGATGTGACATAGTTTTCCTTTGAGGTGCGATATGAAAGTTTTAGCGGGCCTTTAGACATGTGCTTTACCCGCATTCATATTTTATAGATGGTGTCGATTTGTACTAGACTTACAGTAGTACCCCAGATTGTGTGATCTGATGATAAGTGATACCTGATATGTGATGAGATAGTGTGATATTGACCCCTACCCAGCTATTGGGATGCCGTACGACGATTTACCGTACGAGCCGATATTGATGATAGATCCGCACTCATGACTCGAGGATATCATACGATATGTTATTGAGGCGAGATCACCGACTATCATATCTATATTTATATATTGACTCAGATTAGGTGGTTTCATACCCCTCCTGTCTAGATTATTTAGTAGACATTAGACTAGACCGAGTCATACCTATTTCAAAACTAACGAATCGGGGATATTTTAAAGATAAGCAGAAGGGTTATACGGATATTTTCAAATGATGCATCTTTTCTTAAAACACCGTAGCCCTTACTTTACCAAAAGCCCTGATTCGTCTTATTTCAAAAGGCAAGGTTGCATGACATATCTATTAGGGCAGGTTCTGTACTTTTGCGTTGATCATTCGTTTCCGCATATTCCTTCTATTTGCATTGCATCGCTTGTATTGTTGTGACATTCAGTCATGCTGCTAGGACACCAGCACCATTATCGATGATGTATATGTTCCACGTACACTTGTTGCCGGCTCACACACTCATCATCGATAATTGCCATGTCATTACACTATAGTACTATTGCATTCATGATATGATTCTGGCATGGCATATTGTACACTTATACCTGTACACATATATAGATGATTCTAGCTTGATTGGGGATTTGGGAACCGCAAGATACTTTTTAAAAACAGATTCCTTTTAAAAGAGCGGTCTCCCTCGACATGTACACATTATTATTCCATGTTGCATGACTTACTGATATGCTTGCATTACTGTTACATGCCGCATACATCATGCTTTGACTGTACGCATTGAGATATGTTGTTTCTATGATATTTCTGGATTTGGGAACCGAGGGTATTTCAAAAGAGAATATGTCATTTCTTTAAAAACCCGGTTACCCTTGATATGATATTTCAGTGCGTCCACCATGTGTTTTCTCGATGCTGAGAGCGATATGTGTAACCCGAATCGAGGCGTGGATGAGCCGATTGCGGGTACATGGTGGACCCGGTATGGTTACCCTCGGCAAGATGATCGATGAGCTTTGCCGATTGAGCCTGGAGGCGGGCGAGTACCTACCGGTGATTGGTTGGACCTGGCGGTTATCCGGAGGATACCGACCAGAGTCGATAGATGTTTTGGGCATACTGCCGGGGCCGAGGGCCGATACCGCAGACAGAGCCCGCGGGCCGATCCGGACTGACGGACCCCGATATATGAGGATTTACGTGCCGATGCTGGGCACAGTTTTCATGATGTTTTCGGGTGTCGATGCTGGGCACCCTGGTTCCATGATTTTGATGTGTCGCGAGGGACACGGGTGGTTATATCCTCATATTATTTCCCATGCACATGATTCATGATATTTACATGCATGGTGGTTATTGTCAGTGGGTGACGAGTGGACGGGATCCACGAGTGTGCAGATTTGATTACATTGGTTATACCTCATATTCATGACATGCTATTACCTGAGGCACTAGCACGAGCACTTGGCACTACACTCATGTATAGAGATTACATTGCCAGTTTAGCATGCTTCAGCTTTATTCATATTGAGGTTTATTTATTATCTGATCGTATTGACCTAGGATAGGTCATGCATTCGATCTCTGCTTGTAGATATTTTCTATTCACGAGTTGGCAACTCACCCCCGTTGTGCCCCAGTTCTTGCAGGTTTTTGCCGTACAGATTCCATAGCGGCATTTCTGGCACACTGCTTCCTATGGGTGACTTGCTTGGTTAGGTGGGTTTTTTGTATCAGAACCGCCATTGTTCATGTATTTTTATTGTATCTAGAATTGTCCATCAACCAAAACTTGTAGTTTGTTTCAGACTTAGAAATCAGTGTTGTATTGTTTCGACCTTAGAGTCGCGCTTGTAGTATTGCGGTTTTCTGGCTGTTTTTGAGTTTCTTTTCAGTTTTGATCCTCGCCCCTTGGCGTTGTATATTATTATTGCTTGCGTGGTTGTGACCGTCGATTGACGAAGAGCTAGCTCCCGCTTGGAGATGCCTTTTATCATGTCATATATATTATTCTTGTTGTACCCCGTTCGGGGCCAGTTTTTACAAAGGAAACTCTGCCGAAATTTTCAGGAAAAATTACACATTTAAAAAAATTCATATTCGGCTTAGTTATTTAAAAACTTGATTTTCAAACATGTTTTCTTTACCTCTTAAAACTAATTTTCCCTATTTACTCCTTAAATGGTTTTAGATTTCTGGGCTTTTGGCTTACTTGGATCAGATGGGGTCCTATAGACTTCATATGGTTCAAGGGCCAGTCACGTGCTCTTTCGGGTCGTGACATGTATACAAGAATAAAGTTTAAAGCTTCGTAGTTGTTGTCTATTTTTTTTACAATTGTTATCAGAGCGAGGCGGTCAGGGACTGCTTCAGAACCGAGCTGTGGTTTCGGCAGTTTTTGTGTTGCTCGTGAATCTTAACAACTTGCACTATTCGGAGCTGTAAAGTTGGCTTTAGGGACCAAACTTGCAAGAAAAATTCAATAAAGTACATCACATCAAAATGACAGATTTGGCGAATGTAGCCGGTGCCATCAAGAAACTGAACAGGCACAACTATAACTATTGGAAGACTTGCATTGAGTCCTATATGCAAGGACATGAGGGTCGTCGGAGATGGTGTGACTACGACACCTCATGAAGGAGGTGATGCGCTGAGAAAATGGAAGATAAAAGCTGGCAAGGCGATGTATGTATTAAAGACAACAATCAAGGAGGATCTTGAAAATATTCAAGATGCCGACACCAAAAGCGGCATGGGATGCTTTCACGCTATTTTCAAAAACAAACGATGCAGGACTCCAACTTCTTAAAAATCAGTTGATGGGAATTTCCTAAGAAGAAATGATGATCATTCCATATTTTATGAAGGTAAAAACTATTTATCAAGAAATTACTCAATTGGATCCTGACTCTAAAATCACCGAGTCTAGGATGAGAAGGGTTATTATCCATAGTCTCAGACCAGAATATAGCTGGTTTGTCGCCGCCATTCGAGATTGGTCAACACGGCCAATTCTTGCTAGCTACTCAAGAAACATTAGCCAAACAAATGGCTGGTATTTCAATTAAAAATGAAGATGAAACTCTTTTCAATAAAAACCAATTACGAAGTCAAATAAAAAGGCAACTCGAGAGAGATGATACACGGAAATGGCCAGAAAGGAGTTCAAACACCAGCAAACCATGGTAAAACAAAAGCCAAGAAGATCGGCAGACCAATTGGCGAAGTAAGGGAGAGAGTTTTAACTACGACAAAAAGGACCAATTTGATTGTCGTTCCAAACAAAAAATGAAGCAAGTCGAGGGCAACACATCAAACCACATGAACGAAAATAGTGAAGATGGGTAGGATTTCTATGTATCATTTGCGAGGAGGAAGCATGTACAATACAATAGGAAGTCTATGATGTGGCTCTCAGTTCAACTATCGAAGAAAGTTCAGCACTTGCGGCTGTGACTGGTCGAGAAGTCGACTATGGTGAAGACTAGATCGTTGTCTCTGGATGTTCCAACCATATGACCGATGATATGGGAAAGCTTGTGAACATGTCATAGTACAAAGGAAGACGGATGGTCATGATGGCAAATAATTCAAAATTGCAAATCACATATATTGACAAGACGACGATTATGCATCACTTCAACTCTCGGCATGTACAATTACAAAATATTTATCATGTTCTGGGAATGAAGAAAAATCTTATGTTCATATCACAACTTACCGACACCGGTAAATATGTGGTATTTGGACCAGAAGATGTAAAAGTGTATAATAACTTGAGGCCTGTAGACGAGCCAATTATGAAAGGGTGGAAGCTAGAATCTATTTATGTAACGTCGGCTGAGCCGACATATGTAGAGAAAGACTCGGAAGAACGAAACACGAGTCTGTGAAATGCAAGACTTGGGCATGTGAAATTTCACAAGCTTAAGGTTAGAAGATCTCTACAGTTAGATGTTCGAAAGGATATAATGTGCGGGATGTCAGTACAGTAAGGTCCGTCAAATGCCGTATCAAGAATCCAATTACAAAGTTGTAGCACCATTGGAGCTCATTCACTCCGATGTGTTCGATCTCATAAAGAAAGAATCTATTGGTAGGATGCGTTATGTGGTGACGTTTATCGATGACTTCTCATGATATGTGTGGGTTTATTTTTTTAAAGAGAAGTCAGAAGTTCTTTCCAAGTTTAAAGAGTTTCAGAAAAAGATTGGAGAAGTTGGCAAGAATATCTGATGCCTGCGCAGTGATAATGGAGGAGAATATACCTCCAGAAGTTCTGACTATGTGCATGAACACAAGATTCGTCGACGACTAGGCTCTCAACACTTCACAACTGAACGATATTGCCAAAAGAAAGAATTGGAATATGGGAGAGATGCAGAAGCATGTTGCATGCTAAGAATGTTCTGGGACATTTTTAGGCTGAATGCATGAGTACAGAGCACACGTCATCAACCGACTACCATAGCCAAAACTGGAGTTCATCTCGCCATTCTAAAATCTGTGAAATATTAAGCCAACCGGAAGACATTTTCGAGTTTTTGTCCGTGTCTGCTATGTCTTCGTACAAGATCACATGCGCAGCAAGTTTGATAAGGCAATTCGGTATATTTTTGTTAGGTACAATAACGAAAGAAAGGGAGGGATATTGTGATCCCACTACTAGGAAATGTCACATCTCAAGAAATATAGTGTTTGATGAAATGCCTTCCTGGTGGTCATCATAAGAAGTTGTTCTGCCAGATTCGAATGATCTGGAAATAAAGCTGCAAGAGAAAATGGGGAAGCCAAAACAAAATGAAGAGCCGCGACAACCAGAAGATGCAAAATCAAACTCTCCTAGTTCATCGAAGGAGAAAAGCTTTTAGCACACTAGTGTTCATCACAAGAGGTCAGAAGATCGTCCGAGGCAACTAGAAGACGTTGAAAATACGACGCTTCTTCGGAAATCCGCAAGACAAAGAAAACCAAATTCAAAATACATTAATGCAGCTATTGTGGAAGAGATTAAAGAGGAGCCGTCTATATTTAAAGAAACTCATCAAAATGGTAACTAGCGAAAGACGATGGAAGAGGAAATTCAGACCTTGCAGTAGAACTATACTTGGGAGTAGGTGTTGCAGCCTAAAGATGTTAAATCCATCTCATGCAAATGGATTTACAAACTCAAGACTCGACCAGATGGGTCGATCGAGAGGTACAAGGCGCGATTGGTGGCTTGAGGATTTTCTCAGCTATATGGACTAGATTAAGATAAAACGTTTAGTTCAATTGCTAAGATTACAACTGTACGGATTCTTATAGATCTTGCGGAAAGTAAAGGATGGAAACTCGGACAGATGGACGTAAAGAATGCATTTTTACACGACGAGCTCGATTGAGAGAAATTCATGGAGCGGCCCAGAGGATTTGAAAGTAAAGAAAGGCACGGGTTCATATGCAAGTTATGAAAAATTTTGTATGGATTAAAACAAGTGCCTAGGGCATGGTATGAAAAAACTGCAAAGTTCCTTGTACAAAGTGGACACTCTGTCACCCTTGCAGATTCCAACTTGATTGTCAAGTAACATGAAGGCAAGCTAACCGCAGTACTAGTTTATGTTAACGATTTGATCGTAACTGGAGATGACGAGGTTGAAATCAAAAGAACAAGAGAAAATATCAAAGTTTGCTTTCAAGTGAAAGCTCGGACAACTAAAGTATTTTCTCGGACTTGAAGTTAATCAAAGAAAATGAATGTTTTCTGCCAGCAAAAGTATGCTAAGAACCTACTGCTAAGTATGGCATGATAAATTGCAAGCATACATCTACACCAATGGCGACGAATTTCAATATATGTGCAAAAGATGGAAAAGGCCTTAAAGATACGACCATGTATCGACAACTGGTTGGAAGCTTTGATTTATATAACGATAACGAGACCGGACATCTCATTCGCGGTTGGAGTGGTGAGTCGCTATATGCAGAAACCAAAGAAGTCTCATCAGGAAGCAGTTCGACAAATTTTAGGGTACGTAAACGGAACCATTGATTATGATCTTTTATACAAGAAAGATAAGGAGTGCAAACTACTAGATTACTGTGATGCTCAGGAGATCATGACACTCGAAATCAACAACTGAACATGTGTTCAGTCTTGGCTTTGCAGCTATCTCATGGTGCAGCAAAAGCCAGTCGACAGTGTCATTGTCAACAACAGAGGCGGGGTACAGATCAGCGGCCATGGCAGCTCAAGAAAGTAAGTTGCTTTTACAGCTGATGGGAGGTCTACACCAGCCAATGTACTATGCAGTGGACATATGCTGTGATAACCAACCAGCCATCAAACTCGCAGAGAATCCCGTGTTTCATGCACGAACAAAACACATAGAGGTACATCATCATTTTCTAAGGGAGAAGGTACTGCGAGAAGAGATTGCTATGCAACCAATACGAACAGAAGATCAGGTGGCAGAAATTTTTACTAAAGGATTAAGCCCATCGAAGTTTGTAGAATTCAAAACGAGACTCAGACTTATGTATAGAGAAGTTGATGCCGAGATGGGGTATTAAAATCAGCACCACTATTGTAGTCAACACCACACATAAGGTGTGCGCGCGTGCACTTGTAATAGTAGAGCTTAATAAATAGATGGAGACAAAGGTCCCAGAAGTTAAAAACGTGATAGGCATGGGGTAGGTAAAGTGAAGAACCTTAATTTGTTTTGAGTAGCACTAGGTGAAGTAGACAAATTAGGCTTGTCTTGAAACCTCTATAAATAGGGAGAGGTAATTGAATGAAGAAAAGAGAAAGGAGAGAAAGGAGAGAAAAAGAGAATAAAGCTTTGCAATAAGCTAAGCAAGGGAGTGTATTTGTGTATGTTGTTGTAAGAGAATAGTGTATACATGGATAAAGTTTAAAGCTTTGTAGTTGTTGTCTATTTTATTTTGACGTCAACTCTTTCTTAGTATCTCCTGGCCGAGGATAAAATAAATGACGTCAACCCTATAATATAGCTGAAACATAAAGAAAAATGATTCATGTAGCCAGCCCAAAAGATTAGAGTTATAGTCTTTGTAGTTGTTTTACAATGTCAGTGTGTATGCTACAAGCATACACATGCATGGACTTTTGACCTTATTATACAGCACAGGTGCATGATACAACTGAGAAATTAAATAGCAGCAGTGAAAATATCCTATTTCCCATCACAAATTTAGAAAGAATAGGAAGACAATTAACCATTTGTGAGTTTGATATATGCTAGTGTTTTTTAGGAAATTATAAAACCAACCTTTTTCCACTGCTTGCTTCTTGTTTTGCAGGAACTTCATGCTCATCGCTTGTGGTTTTGTTTGTTCTACTTTTATCGCTTGCATTTTGTCTTTCCACTGAGCTTTTGGCCAGCCGCAACAAACTATCTCGTACACAGAGCCTGATTCTAATATCCAGCTAGACAAAGATGATGTTTACTTTGTGTGTCAAAGTTAATATTTAAAATAAATATCTTAGAAAAGAAGTGAAAATTAGATAAGACAATATAACCTGTCTCAAAGCATCTTGAAGCTGATAATATATGTTTGTTTCCAACGAATTCTCATCAGTCAATGCAGAGATTCTCTGGGAACTACCCTGCTCCAACAATAAGTTGAGACCTGAACTTGGTAATTTGTTTTCATTTTCTTCGATATTTTCAGCGCCAATGACTTGGTGAGAAAATTGTTGCTGCTGCTGCTGCTGTATAGCAAGCATTGCCTGTGCTTGCTGGCGCCGCCTCAATTTTTCTATCTTTTCTTGAGGAGTCATAATACTCAATGATTTATTTTGTGCCTCAGGAACTAAATGTGATGTGTTTGAATAACTCAGGGGATCGGGATATAAATTATGGCCAGCAGGGATACCAGGAAATATATATGCAGGATATCCATAATGAGAGTACATGAATTGGCTTGAGGAAGTGAAGTTTTCAATTGGCTCAGCATCATTGGCTTTGCTTTGTTGAGCGAGTGCTTGCGATGGTATGGCTTGTGAATGAGATATAGCAAAATGATGCACATTTTGGGGTGGAAACTGCTGATTATGGTTTTGGCTTGTATCCTGGGGCCAATGGGCATTTGGAGTTTGCAAGGCCTTAGTCTTGCTCCTTTCTTCAGATTTCTTGTGAGACTTCAATAGTTTCGTTTTCCTATCATCCTGCATAATCAATTTAAAACGATGAATTTCTATGGCACTGAATAGATAATATTGACAGAACAAATAATAACATATTGCTTCTATTAAATTGTTGTAAAATAAGGTTTAAACTGCTGATCAATCGCCGCTTAAATGTTTTCTGCTAGCAACCACACTGAATAGTACATAGGGCAGACCAATCGCATAATTAGCCCTATGCTAAATAAGTGGGCAAATAACCATTTTAATCCAGCGTCTGTACAATGCACATAACCTATCCTTATCCACCCAGTAATGGACTCAAAATTAACTTATATAAATCAACATACTTTCTTCCAACCTTTTTTGGAGTTTTTATAAAATAGGTAAATTGATTTAAAACCTATATATATGTGTCGCCCTGCATAATCCCAAGCAATCCTTGAAAGTTTAATTTTTAAATTTTTTTGGTGGGTGGGTGTGTGTGTGTGGGGGGGGGGTTGCGTTATGTGCTCGTTAACCGAATAGAGAACAACATGATTTACAACATTGCTTTTGCTAGTATTTCTAGAAGCCGAAAGGCAAAAAGCATACAATTTAAATTTAGTAATCTTGAGGGCTACAGTCTCATCAACCATTCCTTTTTATTAAAGCTCGCTAACTAACTGGCTTATCTATAATGCAAGTGCACCGCTAAATAGGGTTAGATGCTACCGAATGTGTCCATTGTCAAATTGCAGCAAATAAGTAGAAATGAGATACGATGGCTTTAATTATCTGAAGAATATAAGTTATATTTTATGTTCTTTAGTGAATATGCTAATGCCCTGTAGAAACAGGGATCAAGAATTTTATGGATGTAATACCCGGTCCCCTTTTGTACGCCAATACCAGTATTTAAATAAAATGTTATTCTAAATCGTTTACCCATTTTTTAATTCTATTTATTCTATTTATATTTTATTTTTCCATACCTACATATTCTAATTATTTTTCCCAACACCTTAACCTATATTCTACCCAAATAGTTTCACTACAACCTAATCCAAGACCCAAACCCACTACCCACTACCCAAACCCAATCCCAATCCCCTCCCCAACTGCCACCTCTTTTTTTGAATTCCTTCATTTAATCCCCACTATAATCCCATTTAACCCAAATCCTACCCCAATTAATTTCATTTAATCCCTAAATAAATCTTATTAACTATTACTTAAAATTTTCAAAACTTCTCTCTCCCGTTTACTCTCTCCCTCTTTAAAACACTTCCTCTCTCTCTCCTCTCAATCACTCTCTCTCTCTCTCTCCCTCACAAACTCTCTCAACCTCTCGTCTCCTCGCTCCCCCAAGCGCCGACCGCCTGCAACCCCGCGCGACCCACTCCTCCATCACCACCAAGCACCCACCGCTGCTTCCTCCTTCGTCGACGAGCTCGAGCCCCATTCCCTCACCTTGTCATTCTCTCTCCACCGCTCCTGCTCATCACCTCGCTGACGCCCACCGTCCACGTCGACCACCTCCGTCTCCTCCGCTTCAGAACCACCACCACTCGCAACCCTGCCACCGCGGCAACCCAACCGAGCTCCGCCCTCAACCTCCTGCTCCCATCTCTAAAACCCGAGCTCCAATTAGCCATCTCTACCGCCACCTCGACCTCCTCTACCGCCGCTTCCTCCTCCGCCTGAGCTCAACCGTGCCACCCCTCTCACCACCGGCCACCGGAGCTTCACCTTCGTCGCCACCTCACTCGCCCACTGCACCCACCTCCTCCCTCGATACCCTCTCCATCGCCATTGAGCCGCCGCTCGCCATCGCCATTGAGCCGCCGCCGAACCCCCTGGACCATTACTCATCGTTGCCGCCACTGGCCTCGAGCCGAGCTCCCCTTGCCTAGCCCCAGCCAACACCAAAGCCAAACTCCCAAGCCTTCACACTCAAGCTACGCCATTTCATCGAGCACCTGTCGCAATAGCCGTTTCATTGCTGTTTGTCATCATCCCTATCGTGTCGTGCTCGTCGCTAGGCAAGTTAAACACTTGCTTTACATGTTATTTATACAAATATGTGTGTGTGTGTGTGAGACAAACGAAACTAAAGTATATTTCATGGAGCCTGATAAATGGGGCGAATCGTATTCACGTATTGCATGTTGAACTGAACAAATAATGAGTCTAATATTCCATGGTTGATATATAAAGTTCATGGGGATTGAATCCCGTTTATGTCCATAAGATAAACCAAATCCGCTATAGTTTCGAAATAATGTCATAAGTGCTTTATGCGAAATCATAATCTTAAATGGCGGAACTCATGGTCTTTAGACCCTATTACTGTTAATGAATACCCCGTAGAGATCTGACTGCAAATTGACATCGTTTTACCCATAAAGTACGTCCTTAGCATCTATACCGAAACTCGCGTTTTACCGAACACCTGACACCGTCAAATTCATAATTAATTCCAGAAAAATTCAATCGCAGCGTGCTTGGGCTCGTTGCGAAGTTTACTGCATAGTCTTTAACGTGATATATAATTTGCTGTTAAATATGACATTTGAACACCGAAAACAGAGAGCTTACCTGTTTTTGGACTGCAGTCCAGAGCAGCACCGTTGGTCGACACATGAATTAAAATGCTTTTACAACTCTGTATGAAAACGATATTATGCGGAACCCTATACCGTTGCGAAGAATATTCTGTTAGCTAACTATTGGTGGTGGTTTCGTTCGTTTTTACTATCGTTTGCTATTTTAGTTATATTTTAAATCATTGATACGTATTGCAGTCCCAAGCAGGGACATAATGTATACCCTGATCTTAAACAATGCATATCTTTCAGCACACAACAGATATTGTCGATCCGTCTGGTACGTTGGAAACCTAATTAATAGACCTAAATATTACCCAACTGTCGCGTCGCCTAATTATGATCCCAACAGGGTGAAAACCGTGTTACGAAACAGTCTTTCAGTTCAGGAACTGGATTTCCAACATAGAACACTTACAAAGAAATGACCATAACCCGCAAACCCGAAACCCGATTGACTTGAAACCAATTTCGTTGAATTGCTAATTAAGTTTACTTTTTACCCCTTTTGTATCATTTTGCTTAATTCTGATCGTACGATTTAATGTGATTTTCTAAGTTCCTGTGATGTGTAATGACTTGTATTGCATGTGATTTGTTTAGCGGCATAATTCACATATTTACCCAACTACGATACATTTAGCGATAGTAAGCGCCCTTATTTATTTCTCAGTGTATAATGCATTGTCGAACGTGAATAGTTTCGATTTAGTTGTGTCGAGTACGCCAGTAAAAAATGAACGATTCGTGACAGTGAACAGCACAGTGAATAGTGAATAAAGCAGTATTATTGGTACGTGCTTATACACAACTAGCCCATACTTGTTGATAGTGAAACCTGTGGGAAAAAGGAAAATCGAAATAGAAAGGAACTTGTATTTAGCGAGGTTGGCGATTTAAAGGATGATCATTCAAACGACGACTCTTATATATATTAAATTTGGACTTAGCGGTCCGGCTGACACGGTTATGTCCTGGACAACAGTGGGCTGTAGTCTCGGGTACGTACGAGACCCTTGTTAAACATGATCACTCGCTAAACCAATTTCAAAATTGACTTAGAGACCAGTAAGAACACAGGTCGTACATTGCATTGATTATAGACATATCGATTATCTGTATTTATTGTCTCCACCGTTATTTCTTTTATTTCTTGTCTCATTATTATTATCATAATATTGCTATTGCGTCGCTCTAACGACCTGCGTATGCATGCTCAGAGCTTGGAGAGGACCCAATTAATGAGTCAGAACTACCATTCGAGCTCATAGAGATCTAGACGGTCGTACCTTCAGTATTTTTACCGCTTTCCATAAATCAACGTTGTATTCGCACTTGGTTAGTTTCCTTTTCTTTCGAACTATTGTAAAATGTGAACAATGAAAGTTGATGTAATAAACTAGTCTTGTGTTTTCTTTACTTCTGTGTTGTGTTTACTGATTACCATGAAATGCTAAAAGCCGAAGTATGACTACGACGGGATTGTTCTCCGACCGTAGGAGCATGGCTGGCCTAGTCGCTTCCCGATCCCGTATTTTGGGAAGCGGGGCATGACAATGGAGCGGGAAAGCAGTGTAAATGAGAGAATATTAGATACTATAACAGTCTTTCTTGAATACAGAACTATTCACTCTGCATGATTTGTGAAACAAATCTTTTGCTTAAAAAAGGCTATTAAGAATTAGCCACTTCAAAATCTCATTCTTAAAATATGATTAATCTTCATCTTGATTTCATCACTTCATCTCATTACTCAGAAGTAGTATTGCCTCTTTCAACTCAACTCTCCCTTCCAACAACACATCAGTGTGCAAGTGATAGTTGGTGAAAAGCAATAACATAAGTGCTAAATCCTCCCAATTTCACCTCAAGCTGCAGTAAATCACCAAGGGGGTGTCACTGTGACAGTCCCCAGTCGCAACTCATTTCAAAATCCAAATCCGGAATTTCCAAATTTCGTATTAGTTTCAAGTCATATTAGTTTACCATTTGCTTAATAGTGTTAGCTGAAACTAGGATCTTACAGTGATAAAATAAGTATTTGAAAATTCGTCATAATTTCCACAATTTCAAAATTAGTTATCATACATAAATAAGAAAATGCATCTTCAAAATCACTAGATATCAAGGATTTCCACAATTTCAGAGTGTACATAATCGATCAACGCTGTAGCCAACCATCCCACTACCCGTTTGGGCCATCTGTGCCGACTAGTTAGCCATCGACCGGCCACTGCGGCCCACGGACCCTGCACCATCAACCGACCACCACCTCAGCTCTCCATCGCCACCCTCAGACCCTCCCCCATCGCCACACACCACCTTCCCCCCGATGGCCCCCACCGTCCGGCCACCATCTCCCCTAACCAGTTGCTACCACCCACACATTTCTCTAATATTAATGTTATCGTTCCGAATAACATATGGAAGTTTAGAAATCAAACGGTTAGCATTATAAGTTTATCAAAATGACGGCCATTTCATTTTTAATTTCTAATTTCTCGATTTTAGTATTACTTGGGACTAACACCCCTAACTATGTTTTTGTCTTTAGAACTATTTATATGTCGGAGAACAGGTATGCCATACTTTCTATACTGCCATACTTTCTATACAACTGTCTCCTAGGATGAGTTTGACAATTTTTTTGTCAGACTCGACAATTTAGCCATTTCATGCATCATGTATACATAACAATATACGCCAAGCATCACTCACTAGTGTTTGTTGCTTAAAAATCCATGTCAACCTGTCTTTCACTGTTGTTGCCATTGAGCTTGCTACCTATTGGAGCAGAGTCTCATGCAAATTCTCATTTGCAATAAGTGCCTTCATGCTTCTTTCCCACAAGAAGCCGATTGGGCTTGGACCATTTATTGGTGTGAGGCCACAATATTAGAGAAAACAGCTCAGGAGAGAAGAGGGGGTCTCTATCTCTATTAATAATCAAATAACATACGTTTTACGGATTACTTAAAATTCACATACTACCCTTTTATTCTTAACACCTAAGGCCTGAATATTTTAATAGGTGACAATGTGTAATGAATGTTGCTAGGGTTTGAGCACTATATATTAAGTAATCCGTAAAACGTATATATATTGTGAGAGATATCAAGGGAAGAGAAATGCAGTCTCCAAGTGAGGGTTTATGCCTCCCCACTCTTGGTGTGAGAGCACGAGAGGGGGATGAGATTTGAGAGAGTTTGAATATGAAATATTTGTATCTTCTTGATGTTTGTGGAATCATCTTTTATTGCAATATGTATGTAGACCAAGTTTGATAGTACCACATAAATCCAATATTCTCTTCTTGTGCAATGGTGTGTGGTTGCTCTCTTATGTGCTTGATGGAGGTGAAGAAATTAGGATCCCCAACACATAATTGACACTAGAAAACTTGTTTCCCCAGCCTTGCTATCCCCAAACATCTTTATAATCAATATTTAAAACACCTTGTATGCACACAAACCTTGGGTCCGACAACCTGAAACACTTTCTCCCACGTACTAATTGTCACAATCTATGCAAAGCAAATAAACATCTCTTTTTAAGAAAAAAAGATAACCAAATATTAACCATTACCAGAAATAATCCAAGAAAACGTGAGTATATATGTGTTTTAGCCTAACTAGGCTTAAGCCCATGGGAAAAGGGGAGGATCTTCTATGCCATAGAAGTCAGGGATAGTAAGGTTTACCTTAGGATCTCACCTTCCATAAAATAGAGTTTGTTTGGATTTTCTCTCACAGACGCACACTAGTGAGATGACAAAAACTCTTTCCTTTTCATTAAGTTATAATAGAACCCACCTCCCATTTTCCGATAGTACCTAACTTCTTCGCATCAGATTCAAAGCAACTTTGACTCTAACCATAATTATTTTGTGATCCCTCATATGATTCCAAACCTTTCACATGTCCCATCTAAAAAGCTATAGATATTTTAGTGACTGATCTAGACCTGATGTGAAAGGACCTTCATTTTGAACGCGTATGAAGAAAATGGAATGACCTATATTGTGAACACACATGAATTCAACTGCTTTCAGATACCATAGTCGATTGAACATTATTATTCTCGGCCATTAACACTATATCATTTCGGTCAAGATAGAACTCACTGGAAGTTCCAAATTCATAGATTTAGCAAAATCAACTTTCCTTGAACATTTCCAATTCTTCCTCTCATTGGATGCAAACCACAGGTCCAACAGTGAATGCGTAATGAGCCAGCAATAGCGCACACCTGCAAATCAAAACCCCACTTACCACAATAATATGAAGGAACTGGGTAAAGGTCCAAATCACAAGATGTGCAATGAGATAGATCGGTTGTTCCTTCTCAATTTTTCTCTTCCCACATGTGCAGACATGCTTCAGAATCAACATTCTCGACAAAAAAAAAGGATTATTTCAAATGATGTTAAACTAATCACGAAATCTTAATATTTGTCTCATCAACCAGACTTAAGTAAACAGTCACATCCACAAGATTGTGGTCATCAACAGGCCAAGTCTAGTTATGAATGTATCCAAGAGGGAGTCAATAACAGGATCAGGGGAATATTTATATGATAGAATATGGGTGCTACTTGGAACATAGGGTGAAACGAGAAAGGAGATTCAGGAAATAAGAATGTAAAGGTGGAAGAGAAAATACACCATGACTAGAAAGCGAAGTTGGCATTTTAAGATTTTATCCCATTACTTATAAGATACTACCAAGAGTACTTTTACCCCCCTAAATTTCCACTTTTGCTAATTTAACACCATTGAGACTTTGAACTATTCCAAATAGCTCCTACTTTTCCTGTAGGGGTATGAACCCAACAAAACTGTAATCACTGTTACTGTAGCATTTTTAAGTGATAAAAATTTTGATATAGGTATTTTTAACAAATAAGAGCAAGTTAAATGATGCATCGAAACTACTAGCATGGATATGCTTTCTCGATGGTTTACAAAGAGGATCCTCGGTATTTTTTGCATAAGATTGCATATATTAAATCCAAATCATACTACTATGTGATAAATATTAATTTGATCTAGCATATCTTGTACAAAGAACAAGAAAGGCAACCTTCACAAGCTTATACCATAATGACAATTTCTCCACAGATCATTAGGAAAAGCCAAGGTAACTTCCAAGATTGCTTAATCCTCACAGAAAAACCATGTAAAGTAGAATACCTAGCCACCTGATCTAGGATCGGCCACCCATTCACAAACCAGGATCCTGATGTGTCATCTGTCTTAACTTGTTGCAAATTCATACTATTAGTCTAGTACCTTGCCTGCTAAGGCATTGAGTCTATTGACCACATATCAGTAACATTCAACGTAGCATAATGCTTCAATAATAATACTTGTTATGAGGTTGCATCACTGAAATAAATGAGCATGATAAAAAAAAATTACAAGGAAGATTGTCTTAAATCATTAAAGCACTATGAAAATTTAAAAATATATAATATACTATTTGCATTTTACATTTTCCACCAGTTGGTTGTTATGTGGGGGTTGATGAAAAGCTTTCTCTCTATTTTCCATAGTATCAGCTGTCTGTCAAAGCGATTAAGGGAATGTAGCCAACAAATACTTTCTATAATAACCAAACAAAAACAAGGACAAACTAACAAACCTTATCAGCTGCCTTCCTCTTCCCACTAGAATGCTCATTTAACTGAAAGGAGGAACAGCCCTGATCAGAAGCTTGGTTCCTGCTTAATGGTGTATCCTGCATGACAAGATATCCACTTCATTTTTAGGGTATTTTCGACAATTCATATGAATGCTGGTTTTATGTCCAAATATAGCCATGAAAATAAAACTATATGTGACATTTTATTTTGATGATTACCATTAAAATCATTTTTATTTATTGTGCACAATAATAGGTTTTCTTTATTGAATTGATTATAAGATAATTAATTAGATATAGGATATCAAGATCCGTAGGATGCGTTGTATAAATATCTGGCAATCATTATGATGAAATTGCAGGAGATCGGATATTTATAGCCGTGTGCCTTAAATACAGTCACAATTGAAATAAAGCTTTGGGGAGTTTAATAAGAATAGTTATCATATGTATGAAGTGTGTTTTAACAATATCATTCTAATAAGAATAGTTTAAACACTATCGTGAATCTCACGATACAATATGAGATCTTGGATTGATACATTGGGTGCTTTAGGAACGCATTGACAGTCTGATCATGAAAACTTGTTACATGAGACAATAGCACTGTCATGACAGGTTTTATATATAATGTAATTAATTCTTTGACTTAGGAGAATCATGGTAGGTATCGTAATGAATGGATACAAGGCATTATAATTATTGGACTGCTAAAGCGGTGAGTTGGGTGTAGTCAAACATTGTCGAGACCTTATGAGTTTCAATAAGGAATCCACTCATCAAATTTGGATGAATACTCATTAATAGATAATTGGTTAATTGAGCTTGTAGAAATTTTTGGTCAGGTATAATCGCAGATTAGATTTGCATGATCTCAATTGTTCTTAATATGGGGCTGGACGTTTGTTGGGATCAAAAATTTCACCCCATTGACCAAATCAAAGTCAAGATCAACACCCAAGTAAGCGGGTCTAAGCTCCAGCCAAGCACGTCCAAGCCCAAGCATAGGGGCCGGTCCATGCCAAAATTATTATGTAATTAATAAATTTTAATGAATAAATATAAGAAAAATAGGCATAAAGCCGATTTATGTAAAACTCATGGCTTTTGTGCAAAAGAAATAAGCAGATGGGCATGGGTGAGGCAAAATAGCTATTTTGTAAAGCCCGGAGGGCAAAATGTAAAATGTAAGGCCTACAAAAGGTAAACATATGAAGAAAATAAAAAAACCTTCATTCCCCTCAAATTTCTGGGGTTGTGCATCTCCTCTCTCTTCAAGTTTCTTCTTTTTTTTGAATTAAATTAAAAGGATGACCTCTCTTTTTTCAAAACTAAATAGATTTTAACCATAAACCCATTGAAAGGAGCAAGAATCCTCTATCAAATCCAAAAAAGGGAAGGTTTTTAGTTTCCTCCATCTCCTTCAAAATCCAAAAGAGAAGAAGAAAAAGGAGAACCCAAATCCAAAAACCCATTTTTGGCAAGATTCAAAGCTTGAGAAAGGGAAAAGAAACCCTTTTCACCGTTCAAGATCCAAGTTTTGAAAATTTAAGAGAGCTTCTCTAAGCCAAAAGAAGAGAAGAAAAAAACCCCTTGGAGCTCAAGCTCCAAAACCTGGGCAAAGGTCCCTCCGTGCGCACCGTCGCCGTACGCGCGCTACTGTAGCCCACATTGTGCGCTCAACTGTGTGCTACTGTAGCACTCGTGCTGCACGCGCCCCGAGCGCGTCACTCCACTTTTATAAAACTCCTTACGCTCGGGCGCGCACGGCACATGAGTGCTACAGTAGCGCGCACGTACCGCACGTGCCACGGGCACGCCACTCTCCACTTTCATAAAACTCCTTTTTTAAAGAAAAGAAAAAAAATAAAATGAACACGCTAATTCGCATTGTTTTTAAAACACCCGAATATTGCACATTGAGTTCACATGATCTGTTCGACCCATTAATCGGAGCTTCTCTCGCTCCAAAAGCGAGTGGTAATTAACGACAGTTTTGTCCGCGGCTACCGGAGAATAGAATCCCCACAATCAATAAACCCTTGCCTAGGGTCTACCCTATGCAGGGGGAATCTATATCCGCCGTCTGATAAGCAGCGTATTCCTATCTCAATAGGGTGACGAAAACACTCTACAATGTTGACTATGGATTGGACAATGACCATTTATACCAATGATCAATATCGATTGTTAAAATGTGGAAGGATAATTACGGCTACATGAGTTGATTCAATCTGCGGTGACTAAACCTTATTAGTTATTGGATTGATCATGAGAGTGAAACCAAATAATTGATTGGATCCCGATTTAGCCTGTAACCTAATGCTAACTTCGTTTTGTAGCAAACCGTTTCTATTGGTTCATGAATTAATTGATTTATGATATCTTATTCGGTTGCGATTTATTGGGTAAGACCTAATAATTTTTAGTAATCCAATATCTTTTATATGTAAAATATAATAATATCTAATGTTATGAGAAAAGATTTAAATATCTTATGGTTGAGAGTTTTGATCTCAAATCAATGAAGAGATATATCCAAATAAGATATGCAAAACCAACTATCAGTACTATAAATAAAGAGATCTGCAAAAGAAGCAAAAAAATTAACACTACTTCTCATCTCTTCTTTCCTCTTCTCTCCATATCTTGTTACAAAACATTAGACTCTAGGTAATAACAAGTGGAGGCTTCACCTAGATAGGATCGAGAGAGAAGATCATCTAGCTGGGATTTAGGCAATCAGAATTATAACGCTCCCAATATAACGTATTAATTTCATGTGATGTGATGTGATGTTGATGATTAGTAACAAGGAATTTTTTTTATTTACAACATTGATCCATTACACCTTCCACTGTTCACAATGAATACATATCAAAGTACAGAAAACGGCCCTAGAGTGTCATTGCAGGATGCACCCTGCAGTGACGGTGGCGTGACAACATTCTACTGGATGATGCCTATAATTTTAAGTGATGTGACATCTCTCTCCTATAAGTATTGGATTCACTTTATGTCACATCATTTTATTTAATAAGCAACACCCAGCGAGGGATTGCCACTCAGCTCCACCGTATGGTGCAACCTGTCTCATAAAAATGTAGCATCCAGTAAAAAGTTTAACAAATTATGTACTTACAGGCATAGGAATTGATTGCGTAGTACCACCAATCATAGCAGCCGATGAGGAAAGAAACTCATCCACATTGGTAACCATATCATGTCCAAAAATGGAATCGTTTCTGCAAAGTCATCGCTCTTGAGGATAATTTCTTAGTTAAATAACACTTCAGCATCAGGAGAAAGAAGAATTTGATACCATAGGCATTACCTGAAGATCTTATCGAGGTCATCAAGATTACCAATGTTATCCCAATCACAGTCAAGAAAGCTGTCATTTTCTTCAACTTCCCGTGCATTACCAAAAAGTTCTGATTCACCATCTAGCTGCACTGCAGCACCAGCTAAGGAACTAAATGATTTATTTAGAGATAATTTCCTGCAGTTTAACAATCCATCAGAATTACAAATTTTATTTTTTTTGGCACTGGCCCGTAAGCCCTAACCTATGCATACAACACACACAAACACACCCACGCACACATCACACACACGCACACAACACACAAGCACACAGGGGACCCATGAATTTGCCCCGAAAGCATTAATTTGTGGCCACTTTCCCTCTTAGGGTTCAAACCCCAAACTCTCCCCAAGAGGGGAAGTGCCCATACCAACTGACCTATTGCTCATTGGTCATCAGAATCACATTAGACAAAACTTTATTCATCAACACTCATTTAAAATCCTGATAATTTCGTTACTGTACCTTGTATTCAGATCTGTGTTTAAGGATGGGAGATCACGCCATGCATCCATGTCAAATCTCTGACCAGAGCATTCCTCATTTGCATTAAGACTGGAGCTATTCTCCAAACTACACCCAACAAATTCATTTTTGGCTCCAGACCTCTGCCCTGTAGACTGTGCAATAGAGTTGGCATTATCATTTTTTTGTTTCTTGCTGCAATCTCCAAATGTAAATACTGGGTTCTCTTCAGTGTCTTTTGGATAAGGCACAATATGGTCTTCACTTCCATTGAGTTCATCCCATATTGTTTCACCAACCTATAACGATTGATTATTAATATGGACCTTTTAATAACAAAAGAGGAAAACACATGTAGATTACTTTTTGAGGCATTGGCCAAAAAGGAAGCATGGTCTTTAATCTAACCCACAAGAAAAAATACCAATCCTTGAGATAAAAAGCAGAACAAAAATTCAATTCTAGAAGAGAAACTTGTACATGGAAGACCAATTGCTTGTTATGGGTGAGATCACATGTTAAGGCTCAACGCAATCTGCCAGTATGTTTTCTTCAAGGTAGACGCATAGTAGAGGTGGGATTTTCTGCCTATTCTTTCATGATTCATGAATAACTCATAAATGGGGTTTTTTGGGAGGGGGGGGGGCGAAGGTAAAGTATGAGAAAGTTTGTGCAAGCCTTTTGTTCAGTTATCTAGAATATGTCTTGCAAGCTCAAGTAAGATAATAAGTAGGATTGATGATAAAGAAACAAAAGAATAAGAGTACCCACAGGCCACGAATTAATATGACAAAACATTTTATTGAAGAAGTCCAAGGGAAGGTTAATTTACTTTACATCGAACCATGTGAATTCTGATAGAGAATCAAAATGATTGAGGAGCATTAGGGGTGATATTCAGCTTTAACCTATATCTTGTGAATTCTGGTGGCTATGTTTAAATCAATTCCACATGTAACAAAAAGTCCAGTAGAACATGAACTATTTCTGAAATTAAATCAGAAGGTTTTATTCAAATCAGAGACTTCATGATAGTGTAAAGCAAATAGATCCTTAATCTATGTTTCATAGCTTACATATTGGTCCAACTATCATAAATGGAAACAATTAAAAAAATGTTACAAGTCGATAAATAAAGTTGCAAGTTGTTGTGCCATCCTTCTCCATTATCCAAAGAACTCTCATCACAAAACCAATTTGTAAAACTATTAAAGTCCTGCCGCGAATTTAAGTTCGTAAGCACCACGTCACATGGATATTATAATAACAATGATAACCACCTGAGGCTTCATATATCATGAAGATCGACTACGGCATACTCTTCCTTTCGGAAGATCATAGCGCAAAGGGCAAAGTTATTAAAGATGGAGGGGTTGCTTGCATAAATTGTTTAATTAAAATCACACTTGAGAACTTAAGGTGGAGTGTAATCAATGGTATGAATATTAGGTATCAATGATTAATTAGGCTTGGTGTAATGTGCGGTGGTGAAAACACTGACCTGCTGGAACCAAATGCAATTTTAGTCTTGGTTTAAAGACCCCCTGTCATCAACACATACATGTGCATTATATATATACTAGCATTTTGCACGTGCGATGCACGTTTGTAGCGTTAAATAGAGTCCAATTTTTTTTCTTGAGCCCATGTATAAATATAAAATGATGGGGCTTTTGGTTTAAAATTATTTTGAATGTTATTAAATAAATAAAATAGTCATTTTAGTAACTTTGATCAAGAGTATTCTAGAATATATTATAATATGTTATTTACCATATTAACGAAAAATAAGGTAGTCATAAGTAAATGAAAGCAGAATTTGAAAAATGATAAGATTAAAATAAATTCTAAAAAGTTCCTTTTGTCGTAAGTTTGAGTAGAATATAGATTGAATTTGGAATTCAAACTAATTTTTACGAAGTTCTTTTTTGTCTCAAGTTCTAGAAAGTTCATTTTTTCTTTGCTTTTTAAAAAAACTGAGAAGTTTAATTATTTTTGTCTTTTTCTTTGATAATGTGGAGACTCTAAGATTTGTTTTTTTAAACATAATAATTAATTATTTTTGTCTCTTTGTATGATAATGTGGATGCCCTAAAAATGGAGGATTTTTCTCCTTTCTTCTTTGTTTAAAAAAAAGAGAAAAGAATGGCTTCTAACCAAGCCCATTTGTATTATATAGTAGTAGTGTGTGTCTATATATATATATAGAGAGAGAGAGGATAATGGAGGAAATGTGCCATATAAGAGAATTTCCTCCTATGGCGTCGAAAAAATACATCCTCCATGATTTTTTTCGATGATCGGCATCCATCACCTCTATCAATATCATCAAAGATGTAAGATACACCAAATTTCATGTGATCCCAACTCTTTTTCACCGTTGATTTAGTGGTCAACGGTTTGCCAACAATAGAACTTTTTACATTTGCTAATTCAACGGTGAAAAAATGGTAGAATCATATGAAATTTGATGTATGCACATCTTCGATGATAAAGATGATGATGATATTTTCCGATCGTCGAATAAAACGATAGAGGGTGTAGTTTTTTTTATGCCACCTGATGAAAAAGCCTTCTAAGGGCCTCTTTTCTACATTATTCTTATATATATATATATATATATATATATATATATGAAAAGAACCAAGAGGAAAATAATTTATTGGCATAATAATTCATGAGTGTATAATACATATATATATATACATACATACATATATATAGGTAAGATAATAGACCAGCCCTCCTATTATAGCCGATGTAAGACTAAAACTAATAACTAATTATATTCATAACACTCCCCGCAAGCTGGAATGTAGATGTCAATCATACCATGTTTGGACAGAAGACAGTGAAAACCGGTCAAGAAAGAAATTTGGTAAGGATATCTGCAAGTTGAGCCGAAAAGGAAACATGTTGTAGTGCAACCATCTTATTTGTCATCTTGTCACGAATGAAGTGGCAATCTATTTCGATATGCTTGATCCGTTCATGAAAAACTGAATTCTCAGAAATGTGGATTGTGGCCTTATTATCACGGAAAAGTGTAGTCGGAAGAGGAGAAAACCCTAAGATCTATCAGGAGAGAGGTAAGCCATATCAATTCAGCAACTGCATACGTCATAGATCTATACTCAGCATCAGTAGAAGAACGAGCCACTATATTCTGTTTTTTGCTCCTCCATGTAACCAAATTTCTTTCTAAGAATACACAATAGCCACTAGCGGGACGACGATCATCAATAGATCCAGCATAGTCGGCGTCTACAAAGGCTCTGAGCGACAAAATAGATGGTTTATAGAGAAGATTGTGTCCTAGAGAACCTACCTTTGATGTATCTGAGAATATGCTCAATTGCCTTAAAGTGAGGTCAAAGGATTCTGCATATACTGACTCACTTTGCTAACAGCAAAATCAATATCAGAACAAGTGACAATAAGGTAAATAAGCTTCCCAACCAAAAGTCGATATCGTCCTGAATCAGGCAGTGGAAGATCTTAGGGAGACTCGATCGAGATAGCTTGACCATGAAATCCATAGGAGCGTCTGCCGATCTACATCCCAGAAATCCTGTCCCAGATAAAAGATCGAGTGCATACTTGTGCTGAAAGAGCTGTAATCTACCAGAATTCCGTAACACTTCAATTCCAAGAAAGTATTTAAGTGGCCCAAGATCCTTAGTATGGAAGTGTGAAACCAAATGTTCTTTCATCTTGAAGATGCCAATAGAATTATCTCCAGTAATAATAATAATATCAACATACACCAGCACAATTACCATGCCCTGAGGACAGCTACGTGTAACGCGAGAAGTGTCGGCGTGACAGCGTTTGAAGCAAATCTGTCGTAGAACCGTACTAAACTTTTCAAACCAGGCACGCGGTGGCTGCTTCAATTCATATAAAAATTTATGTAGGAGACAAACTATACTCCCCCGGTCACTAAAAGACAGGAGGCTGTTGCATATAAATAATCTCTGAAAGATCGCCATTAAGAGAAGTATTCTTCACATCAAGCTGATGAAGTGGCCACGCCTTAGAAACATCCAACGATAAGAACACGAACCGAGATCAATTTGGCAACTGGTGAAAAAGTCTCAATATAATCCAAACCATATTGCCGAGTAAAACCTTTGGGCACCAATCGAGCTTTAAGACGGTCAATCGTCCCATCTGAATTTTGCTTGACAATAAAACCTCACTCCTCCGACTCTTCTCTAATTTTAAACTCTACTCTAATTTAAAAATAACTTTAACATGGTGTCAGAGCCAATGGCTCGATCCAAACTCGACTCGACAATACTATCAAGTGTTGTACTTTCTACATGACAACCACACCAAAAAAATGATGGTTGCATGTGATGAAGAGTGTTGAAAGTAAAAAAAACCAAATGATAAGACTTTAAAGATAGTTCTACATTGGAAACAACAAAAGAAACACGTGTATAAAATATAAAATGGGTCAGACATCAACAAGGCTTGAATCTTATTGTTGGAACCCACTTATCATTAAAAATTCATATGCAAAAGTCCATCACTCCTCTAACTCTTTTCTAACTTTAAACTCTACTTTACTTTAAAAATAACTTTAACAATATATATAGTGTGTGTAGGTATATACATTGGGAGCTGATCCATTGAGAACAGGACTTATATTATAAAATGTGGTCAACATTACATAGACACAACCCTCAAGTTTTACACGGATCTAAACTGGTCATCTTCATCTTCATGTTTTAGATAGCTTTCTGAGAACTCTAACACATTCATCAAGTTATCGCAATTTTTACATATTGAAGAACCGTTAAATTTTTACTCGACCTAATGGATGTGCTAGAGTCACAAAATATCGTGAAATTTGATACGTAAGCTATCTAAAGCATGTTTTTCAAATTTAGGCCCCATCCATCAATTACATAATATCATATTAACCCCATCCCCTAACCCACCACCCCTGAAACTAGATTTTCTTCTTTCTACCTCTTTTGGACATATAATTACCCTATTTAGACCCTCTCTTACTTCCTCTGATGATCTCCTTCCATTATATCCATTTCCATTATTAATGAACTAGACAAGAAAAACTAATTTTGCAATCTGCAGCATCCTAATCTCATCATCTACCATCAAAACCCCTAAAAACCAAAATTGGTCTTCTATTCCTCTTTTTATCAACCGCCAAAAGCCCCGTATAACCATAATCTCATCTTAAACCTCTAGAAATCCTAAAACCCAACAAACCTATCTCATTTTTTTTTATCTTCTACCTCCAATTTTGAAATAAAAATATACTACTCTCCATTCTCCATCTTTAATAATCATAGAAACTCACAATACCCTCCCCCCCCCCTCTCCCTCTCCCAACACACAAAAATGCCCCTAATAACTGTTACATCTCTATCCTATTTTTGGTTTTATACCTTCAATAACCATAAATATCCTACAATGCATCTCTCATTTTTCATCATCTATCCAAATTCAAAAAAAAAAAAAATACCTTTTTACAAAAGGGGAAAAACACAATGTTTGGCCCTAAAGAACCAAGATCTAGAACAACTTCCATTAATTTTTTTATGGAATATCAGCTGGATGGATGTTTAACTTAAATATTGTGGTGGCGTACAAAGAAATGGCTAATTATGGGGATACGGGTATCGATGATATGCAACTTCTCCAGAAACTAACGCTTCAGATGGAAGATAATGATGGGGTTGGGTAGTTAACCTTTTTCTTTCTTTTCCCCCTCTTCGGACTGGACCAACCAAGTCAGGGTTCTCCTTTTATTTATTTAAATGAAACAAACTTGTGAAGTCCAATTCCATGAGCTGGGTCGATCATCATAAAAGGATTTCTTCTTTACAAAATATGTCCTAAATCTCTACTACTTTAACTCAAAAGGGGAACCTGTCTCAAACTGAAATCCTAATTAGGTTCTCAGCATGACAAGCAGCGATAATTATTCTCAAGTTCTTTCGAGAAAAAAGTAGATTTAAAATATAATTATATTTCAATTATTCACTTCGTAATAAATCTTTAGAAATCTCTGATAAAAATCTTTCAAAATCTCTACAAAAAAATACTCTAGAAATCCTTATTAAAACTAAAAAAGGCTATCTTTTTACAAAAGCAAATCGTTCCCATAATTCTAACACATGTAAATGAAGAGGAAAAACTAAAAATTCATCCAAAAGAAAAAAGAAAAAAACAAAGGAAAATTGAGTACCTGATCCTGATCGTTCCAATCAAACATCATTGAAGCAGCAAGGGATAGCAGAACAAGCACCCAATCCCAAATCTGGCACCAAATCGAACGCAAACATCTCAGAAATCAAAAACCAAACCTTTTTTCTCTCTTTTCCCTCTCTCCCAAAGTCCTAACCCACAACAAGCGAAAGAGGAGTCCAGAGAGAAGCCTGTAGCAGTGAAAGTTAGTGGCTGCGAGAGGCGACACGTGTCGGGCAGCGACAGGGGTTATCAAACGCTGCGATCCCATTGGCTGGGGCGTTTATAGGTTGAATTGCGTGTTGTGTTTAGATTGTCACGGGTGAAGAAGTGGGTGCAGTTTTGGGCCTTGAGTTTTTTGAGAGTTAGGTTTTGTGGTGGTGGATGTGATGGAGTGGGCTGTCGCTGTTTCGATATCTTGTATGGTTGTGGGCACTCCTGTATAAAGAAGGAAAAAATATGAAACTTTCCAGGTACGACTCGGGCAAACGTTCAATTTCTCTCTTTCATAACTGGACACATACGGGAACAGAAGAAATTTTCTGGTTTTGGGATGCGAGATGCAGTCAATCACGGATAATCAGACGTTATTTGGATGTGAATAGCTCTTTTATGTTTGAATGTATAAGGAGTTCAGTACGGATAAGGATATTAAAGCAGATACTATTAAAATAAATTGTTTGAAATTAAGTTGAGAAAAAGATATGGATGAGTTAACTGGGTTGGTCTACGAGATTGATCGAGAGGCATTTCCGACATAGAAAAGTCAAATGGATTGATAAGGCAGAAATACCAATGTATATAGATTGTTGGAGGGTAAATTGCACACCTTTGATTTAAAGAAGTTTGCTACAGTTTAGACAAATATGAGAGGGGTTTTCTTGCGATTTAAGCCTTGTTTTCATATTTTACTATTATTGGAACTTCCCTATTTGGCCGTTCGGTGAGAATATTAGCATTTCCTCACAAAGTTAGCAAGGTTAGATTAATTTAACCCAAGTTAAAGATTAAAGAGCATATTGAAATCTTGTAAACTCAAACATGGTCACAAATATTTTTGATTTTGCAAATCGCAAAAGCATCGGAGCTAAAAAAATTCATGAGCTAAAGAAAAATGCTTTATTATATGTTTACATGAAAAGCCTAATGAAATCTGATATTATAATTTCGATGGATGAAAAGGATGGAGGAGAGGTTGAAGATTGCCTTAGCGGATTATTTCCAACGGTTTCTAAAATACTTATGTATAAAGTCATCGATTAGGTGATGGATACTATGATTCCTCCAAAACTAACAAAGGGATACCTATCTAATTAACTTATGTGTCTATTATCAAATTAGCTTACTTGTCTATATAATTTCCTGCAATATGTACGTAGGTAATCTACATATTCGTGTATTTTCCTGTAATATAAATACAGCTAACTAGATATTACAGGAAAATATATAGACGTTGCAGCCAAAGGGTTTTTGACAGCGAAAATATTTGTGAAAGTTTTTTTCTTTTGCATTTTAACCAAAAGTTTAACAGCAATAGTTGAAGAGAAAATTAGAGATTTGACCAACGTATCCTCCAAAAGAAATCTTAAAATAATTAGTAATCATCAATTCGTATCAACTATTTTAATTACAAAACTTATGAGATCAATTGAGTTTCTATTTCAGTTAGTACCACTTAAAAAGGAGGAAACCAAATATACCGTCGCCACGGTAGAAAATTCGTGGCGTCTCTAAAAATCAACTACCCGTTAATATTTTCAGCGATCGGTTCTGGTCATATTGATCTCCATATCCTTAAATGTATATCTATCAATTTTTATATCATTTGGACATTATTCATCCATGAATCGGATAATTGCAAAATTAACGGTTTACCTGTCGAATTGTGGAAAATTCTTCCTTAGACGTCTGAAGCAGGAGGTGCAGACATCTGAACATGCACGAGATTCATGTCAGAAATCCAGAGCAACTCCAAACGTCTGATGGCCAAAGTGCAGACATCTGTGAAGTATTAACCAAATAACATAGCGTAGCCAGACGTCTGGAGAAACTAAAGCCCAATCCAGAGAATAAGCAGACGTCTGAAGAAATAGGTGAAGACGTATGCCCAAGGAGCTGAAGAGAAGCAGAGAAGAGGCAGACGTCTGACCAAGTTTGGTGCAGACATCTGTCAACGGGTTTTTTTGTGCGAATCGAATATTATTTATTTGGGCTTATCTCTTATTTTAAGTAGGATTAGGGTCTGCCTATATATAGGGATCTCTCTTATGTTATATGTGTTGGATATAGATACCCTCAAGACAATTATTGTAATTGAAGGAGGACCTATACGAGAGAACAATCTTACTCGAGATGATAGTATACTATTTGGTTGGTCTTTATCTTTCATGTGATGCGTTTTATTCATTATTACATATCATTTAGACATGAGATAAAACTCTAGGATTTTTCTTAACTACCAGGACGATGATGGAGATCATACTAGTGGGGCCTGGATACTTGATAAGTACATCCTTAAATCCCTAGTCGTAGGAGTATCGAAACTGGGCATCGGTACTCCAGTTTAGACTAGTATGTACGTTTCCTGACCCGGTTGGAAAGCGATAGCTAATCCTGCAGCTATTGGTGTTTGACATCGAGGATTGTATACAGGTGCTCATTGGATGAGTTACACTGGATGGCCTCACTAAGAACTCCTAGTTGATAATATACCGATGTCGGGTAGCAGTTTTCTGGTGGTATAAGTATAGGGTAGTCCTTAGAACCTGAGATTGCCATAGTGTCTTATGTGTGTTCCCATTATACTTAGACTTCTACCATACCATGGCTCAAAGGAGTCGTGCAAACAGGTTTTTGTTGGGTATAGTCCCGAAGCACGTAGAGACAGTGAGCGGTCGAGAGGATTTATCTCTCCCGGTATAGGGAGTTGATATCGCGCTGTGCAAAACATGACTACAACCACAAGTCGATGTCCATCGCAGTAGAGATAAACTGATAAGTGTTATTAGTTGTATCTCCGGTTGGTTATGAGTCCTCTGTCGCATGACTTATCGAGTTATTGGGGTCTGACGGATTCCAAACCCTAGACCCGATATGTGATACTCTTAGACGAAGAGGCGGGACTGTACGGTAATGTCACTGATAGACTTTGCAGGGTTCAGATAAACTTACTCGTTGACTTTCTTTCGATCAATACCTGAGTAGCCGTTACGTGCAGGTAGTACCACTGACGTGCTTGTGAGCTATGGATATGATCCTAACCTACTGCCAACGTATTGTCGAGTCTTTAGAGTCCCACACAAAGATTTCCCAGTACATGCGAAACGATGTAAGGCATGTATAGGGATACGTGCATGAGTTCGATTAAACACGTGTATTTGATACACATATTTTAATCGGGTGTTAATTGATATTAGCCGGTATATATATGATATAACCGGATTATTAAATCAAGTGTTGATTTAATAATTAAATATATATTGATATATTGATATATTAACTAATATCATGCCCACTTTATCATTTTCTTCTCTCATTTAATATTTATATTTGATATAAATATTGTGACGTGTATGATGATACATTGGAGATGAGTGTATGAGACTTATAAGGAAAATCAGAACACTTTTAAAAGAGAACAAGTCATAGAAATTAGATGGTAGTAGAGTTCTATGGATACTTTCTTTGATGACTCATATTGGATGACTCATTTTTGAGTTTTGCTTTTTTTTTCCTCATCTAAAACTTCGTCTTCTTCATGCTCTCATTATCTCCTTCATGGCTATTCTTCTCTTGAGTTTTTCTCAAGTAAAGAAAAGAAAGAAAAAAAATAAAAAAATTAAGTGAGCTAATTATTCTACACATCTCCTACTAATCATTCTTAATAAGTTTAATTAGTGGGATACTTCATTTTGATGAGATCAATTTGAAGCTAAAACTTGTGTTGGAGTTATCTTAAGGTGGATCATTTTCGGTAAGGAGATCATCGAGCAAGTTTGTTCCGGACTTCATGGAGACTAGCCAGAGTCTAAGGAGAGCTGGCTAACGCGCTATAAATGTTGTAATCCGCCAACTCTTGTTTTTAGCTTACTAGTTTAGTTACAGGTTTTATTTTTTGTTCATGATTCTATGTGTGCATGCTTTTGCTTTCTTGATATTTGAAATTCATTATTTCCACTTGTTTTAAAATCATATCTTGATTGTAAAGCTTGCCTACAGTGGTATCAGAGCCGATACACAGATTATAACTTGTCATTATGACATTGGAATTCATGAAACCCAATTTTTTCAAAACCGTTTTTAAAATTTTGCATAAATAGCTCTTATTTTTACTTGTGCCGGAGCCACCGGATTCTTAGTTCGGACCAAGAGTTTAGAGTAGGCCCACGATAGCCCAAACTCACCTAATTTAAGCTCGATTCGGCCCTGATTCGGGGCCAAACCGAGGCGGTTCAGCCTCACATCGGGGGTTGAATCAGCCACTGGATCAGCCCCGATTTGGGGTTGTTCCAGGGTTGATTCAGCCCTGATGCGTTGTTGATCCCGCCCCCGATTCGGCCCCGAAGGTTCATATAGTATGGGGTTTTATAGGGTTATCGGGGTTCGATTTCACGCAAAATTGAGGGGATTTTCATTGCCAGGATGAACTTGAAATTCAATTTTTGGAATTTCAAGTTTGCGATCTCGCAGTTTATGAATTCTAATGTCATTGTTCGAATCAACTAAATCAAAGTGTTTGATTTACTCGGCTCGAACACGGATAAAATAAAGATATGTGTTGGTAAACGTCACCTAATTGCTATATGATCAATTAGATGAGATTGCGCATTTATTATTGAGATGTTGGTGTGGATGGAATGTGTTTGGATTGTCGTGAAATGAATAGCCCCCATGCGGAAGTGTGATGTTGTGATAAGTGTTATTTCCATTCATGCGTGTTGCCATCTTGTATATTTATTTGTTCAGGACGAGCTCCAACTTGTGGTCGCCGTTTCCGCTATATTTATATTCTTTGTTTTGGGACTTAGCGGTTCACATGTGGCCGTAGTCACCGTTTGATATATTATTATTTGTCGAGACACGATCAGGTTGTGATCGTTGTCGCCATTGTATAATACAGGTTTAAGATTATCCCGTGGAGAAGCGCATGGATGGCCGTGTTCTAGATTACAGCGGGTGGCCATCTCAAAGAGTTGAGGTCGGGTTACTTGAGTTTAAGATTGGCGGGTTGCTTGCCGCGCTTGTCCGGGTTTTAGGATAGACCTGCGGAGGAGTGCTCAAGTCGCCAGATTCGAGAAAATATTGGGGGGCCCCCTCAAGATGATGATGTTGGGTTGTCTCGTTTTTTGGGTTGCCTAGTAATTTGCCGCACTCGTAGGGGTCTGCTTTTGGCTGCGCACAGACTATTCATGCGATCAGAGAATGTCGTGTTTCGTTTATTGCTCGAATGAAAAGCTGGATTCCTAGGTGATCCGACCATTCCTATTTTGTGATGTTCATTACTTGCTTGTGATGTGATTACCTGCATGTGATGATATTTACCGCTTGCCTGTAATATTGATTATCTGCCTGCGATGATATATTTAGTGATTGTTTACCGCCGAAAACATGGACGGACCGGGATAGGTCGTCCTGCCTGGGGGCAGATACTATTTGGAATATATCCGTCCACCTCTTCAAATATGCCAAGTTGATTTATAACACTGTAGATTGGAGGTTTGGACAGATGCAACCGTTGTAGCATGACTTTATCAGATTCCCCCTCTTTGAGGGGTATTTGATTCGGGGGCGCTCTATCCTGCAGGAGCAAGCCCCTGCAGTTAATTACGTTACCGCATTGCGATAACAACTTTCACCTGCTCCAGTAGGTCACTTCGTGTCGTGTTATGTTGTTTATTTTGGGGTTTCCCATGGATTGTATACGGAGACTAGTTTATGTCGTCACCCGTAGGACGCAGATTAGTCCAAATCCGTATATATATGTTATGGAGGTTGAACTTAGGACGCAGATCTCGTGTAAACGAGTTCATCAGTTCTAAACATGTCATCTGAAGCTTGTTAGTCATCTTCGAGACTAAGGTCAACTCATAAATATATGGTTAAAGCTCGTTAATCCCATTTTGGATTAAGATCAACTTAACAATTATGGAGTAAGGACCTTTAGTCATCTTTGAAACTAAGATCACTTAGGTTTATTGATATTTTGGTCAATACATTGTATGTGAGAAAGCAAAAAGCTACATCACTTAATTAAACTTTGTTTAAGTAATTAAATGATGTTTTATGGTGTAAGTGCGCAGGTATATATGACGCGCATGCCCGTTTATTTCATTTGAAAACGTGTGCACATGCATCGCATGTGGTTACACACTGTATATGTGCACATGTATGTACGTATGTATATATTGTTGGGTTATACTAGCGCCCCGTCCATCTACCATGGCCGTTTGCGGAACAAATTTTTTTCTACGTTTAAAAACTGGTGCTAGAATAACCCTATAACCGGATCTACCATAAACCTAAACTAGTTATACTAGAGGAGCTATCTACTATGAAAGAGAATCTCACCAAAAGATCCGTGTCCTTCGGTCTTCTATCCTCTTCGTATGCTTCCAGTGGTCTCCATGATCGAGCTTGATCGTCCGTCTTCCTCCATCGAAGAAGATGATCCATGGCTCTAGCTCCAAACTAAGTATCAAATGGAGCAACTAGAGAACTTGGATTGCTAATCTAAGAAATCTAGGATGTAGTATAGGGTTCTAAGTGTGTTTCTATCTCACCTCCTCTCTTGATTCTCAACTCATGAGAAAGTAGAGAGGAGGTTTAACTTGAAGGTAGAGAAGCTCAAGAACAAAGGAGAGGGATCAAAGCAAATGGTGAACTCAAGAATAAAGCATAGCATGTGAGAGAAAATCAATCACAATGGTTTTGTAAAACCATTTCAATGAATAAAGTATCAACCATGCTTTAATAGTTGCCACAAATGAATTAATAATTCATTTGTCAACTATTGAGGCATGGTCCTCACCATTCTCCCCTCTCCTTTATTTTACACCTCATTTCCATTTAAAAATAAACGGAAAAATCCATGATGAGGTGTCCACCTTCTAGAATGTTTTCCGTAAAAAATACAGATAACAGTTTACTGTATATACATACCTGCATTCGCATAAAAACACGAATACCCGACGAGATAGAATAACATAAAAAACATAATACTAGAATATACATATCGAAATATATATATGTAAATTATTAAATCAAAACCTGATTTAATAATCCGGCTCAAAACCCTAGCCGGCTAGTATTATCAATTGTCCGATCGAAAGTCTGGGTACATAGTACCATTAATCAATCGGAACCTGCACGTATCCAATACAGCTACTACATCATTTCGCCTGAATCAGGGAAACCCTCTGTGTGGGACTCTAAAGATTCGACAGTACGCCGGTAGTGAGTTACTGGATAAATCCATAACCACAAACACGTTAGCGGCACTAGTTGTACGTAACGGCTACCCGGGTACCTGTCGAAAAGGAAGGCCGACAAGTAAACTCATCTGGATCTCTACTGAGCCTATCCGTGACAATCTCCGTACAGTCCGGTCTCTTCGTCTGAGAGTATTGCATACCGGGTCTAGGGGTGGTAAACGCCAGACCCCAATAACTCGATAATTCATGCTGACGCGGCTCAGGACCAATCCGGAAAACTACTGATCAACCTATCAGTAAATACCAACTGCCTTGGCCAAGGTCTTATAGTCCTGACCAATCGAACACAGTGCGATATCGACCCCCTATACCGGGAGAGACGAATCCCCAACAATCGCTCACTGCCTCCATGTGGCTCGGGACTGTACCCAATCAAAACCTGTTTGCATGACTCAGTAGAGCTGTGGTAGGGTAGTGATCAAAGCACAGTAGGAACTCACATGAGACAAATGACGATCTCAGGTCTGAAGACTAACCTGTACTCATGTCACCTGAGAACTTCCATCTGAAGATAGATATAGTACCATCTAGAAGTTCTTGGCGAGTCCGTCCAGTGTACTCAACCCCAGTGAGCACATGTATACAATCTTAGGTGATCATACCAATGGTCGTGGGACCAACCACAGCCCCTCGTCGGGGTCTAGAAACGTATACACCAGTCTACTCCGGAATATCGATGCCCAGTCTCGATATTCCCACGACTAGGGACCTTTTAAGGATGTGCTTATCGACTACCCTGCTCCCATAAGTATGATTGCCATCACAACACGGGTAGTCAAGCAATGATCCTACGGGCTTTATCAACATGTATAAATGATATATAGTAACAAGTAAGATATACGCACATGTTAAGATAAAAACAACCGAGATGGCATACTATCATATCGAGCAAGATTGTCATGTACATATATATGTCCAAGCATCCACATGTATACATATACAATAATGGCCTCTAGGACATACAAATCCAACAATCTCCCACTTGCACTAAGACCATATATTGGCGTACCGAGTACCCAACGTCTACTCTAGGGTCAACTGTTGGCGTATCGCATACCCAACATCTCAAAAAGTCGCTCGAACTGCGCTTGAGGGAGGGCCTTCATGAATGGATCCGCTGTGTTGTCTTTTGTGTCCACTCTCCGCATCTCGATCTCCTGGCGATCAACGATCTCCCTAGTCTGGTGATACCGCCTCAAGATGTGTCTGGATTTCTGATGGGACCGTGGTTCCTTCGCTAAAGGTATAGCTCTATTGTTATCACAATACAGAGGTATTGGATCAACAATGGACGAAACTACCTGAAGTTCAGTAATGAACTTCTTCATCCAAACCGCTTCTTTTGCGGCATCGTTCGCATCAATGTATTCAGCCTCCATCGTCGAGTCTACGACGGTGTCCTATTTAGAGCTCTTCCAACACACCGCCCCTTCATTGAGGGTAAACACCAAACCCGAGACAGACTTGCTGTCATCCTTGTCGCTTTGGAAGCTTGAATCGGTAAAGGACTCGACTTGCAGGTCTCCATTACCGTAAACCATGAACATCTCCTTAGTCTTTCTCAGGTACTTGAGAATGTTCTTCACATCTGTCTAGTGATTCTTACCCGGGTTCGACTGATACCGGCTCACCACGCTATACGTGTAAGCTACATATGGTCTTGTACATAGCATCACATATATTATAGATCCTACCGCCGAAGCGTAGGGTATAATGCTCATGCGAACCCTCTCCTCATCAGTCTTGGGAGACATCTCCTTGGAGAGGGTGATTCCGTGCAATGCGGGTATGTTACCGTGCTTGGAATCTTCTATACTAAATCTCTTTAGTATGGTCTCTATGTACCTGGACTGCGAAAGTCCCAATAATCTCTTGGATCTATCTCTGTAGATCTTGATCCCCAGAATGTACGAGGCATCACCTAGGTCCTTCATGGAGAACCTTTTTGTCAAGAACAGCTTGACCGATTATAGCATAGGAATATCATTTCCTATCAAAAGAATGTCGTCCACGTACAAGACTAGGAATACGACATTTCGTCCTACATTCTTCTTATATATACAAGGCTCATTCTCATTCTTGATGAAGTCAAATTCCTTGACTGTTTCATCAAAACAGATGTTCCAGCTCCGCGATGCCTGCTTTAATCCATAAATGGATTTAAGCAACTTGCACACCTTCCCGCTACTCCCACTGTCTACAAAACCTTCTGTCTGATCCATATAAACGCACTCTTCCAAACTTCCGTTTAGAAGCCGTTTTTACCTCTATAGTCATGGAAGGCAGCAATGGCAAGTAGGATCCGAATGGATTTGAGCATAGCCACCGGAGAAAAGGTTTCGTCATAGTCCACTCTTGGTCTTTGATGAAAACCTTTTGCAACAAGTCTAGCCTCATAGGTTTCCACCACCCATCTACACCAAACTTCTTTTTGTACATCCATTTGCATCCAACGGGTTTTACCCCGGATGGAGCAATATCTAAGGTCCATACTTTATTAGCGTACATGGACTCCATTTCAGATCGCATAACATCCAGCTACTTATCAGAGTCCCTACTGATAATGGCCTGCTTGAAACTAGTAGGATCATCTTCTTCCAAGATGTAATCCTCTCGATCCCCGTTTATGAGAAAACCGTAGTATCTCTCACGCGGATGAGAAATCCTACTAGTTCTGTGGAGTAGCTGAGGTTCGTCTGGGATTATTGAATCCTGTGATTCTATCAAATCTTCAGTTGTTGTTTGTGTATCTGGAATCTCTTCCAGTTCTACCATATTTCCACTGGTTTCTTTTGCAAGAAATTGCCATTCCAGAAAGGTGGCATTCCTAGAGATAACAATCTTTTATTCCTCTGCATGGTAGAAAAGATATCCCCGCGAATGTTTGGAATATCCTACAAATTTACACAACACTGATCGTGTCTCGAGTTTGTCCGGATTATGATTTTTAACATAAGCCGGACAACCCCATATCTGACTGAATTTAAGACATGGTTTCTTTCCACTCCATATTTCATATGGAGTTTTAGGCACAGATTTAGACGAAACTTGATTCAATAGGTACGCTACTGTTTCAAGTGCAAGCCCCCAAAATGAAAGAGGCAACTCAACATTACTCTTCATGGAGCGAACCATATCTAAAAGGGTACGATTCTTACGCTCCGATACACCGTTGTGCTGTGGTGTATGCGGAGGAGTAAGCTGAAAGACAATTCCATTCACTTTTAGGTATTCTAGGAATTCCGTGCTTAAGTACTCTCCTCCTCTATCAGATCGGAGGATCTTGATACTTTCGCCTGTATGGTTCTCTACTTCGTTTCTGTATTCTTTGAATTTCTCATAAGCTTCAGATTTGTGTTTCATAAGATATACATACCCGAACCTAAAGAGATCGTTAGTGAATGTGATGAAGTATGAGAACCCACCCATTGCATGTATAGACATCGGACCACACACATCACTGTGTATGAGTCCCAAGAGCTCTGCTGCTCTTTCTCTGTGTCCGATGAACGGAGATTTGGTCATCTTTCCCTTGAGACGGGACTTACAAGTTTCATAAGATGAAAATTCGAACGTACTCAAATATCCATCTTTATGCAACTTACTTAGTATTTTTTCTCTAATATGACCAAGTCTACAATACCACAAGTAGGATTCGTTCATATATGAACTCTTCCTCTTCCGTGTGTTTTGTATGTTGAAAACTGCGTTTTGATTTAGAACATAGATACCATTACACAGTGTACCTTCTGCAATCAATACCTGATTAAGGTAAATGTTCATGATATTTCTATCAAGAACAAATTTATATCCATCTTTATCAAGTAAAGAAACTGATATAATATTGCAAACCATGGAAGGTATATAGTAGCAATTGTTCAAAATCATAGTATTGCCTCTTGGCAATGCTAGGTGATATTCACCGACGGCAGTAGTATCAACTTGTGCTCCGTTCTCTACTCTGAGGGACATA
Source organism: Agapanthus africanus (assembly GCA_030015575.1). NCBI lineage: Eukaryota > Viridiplantae > Streptophyta > Magnoliopsida > Asparagales > Amaryllidaceae > Agapanthus > Agapanthus africanus. The sequence goes on from JASDDO010000028.1 coordinate 121,889,921, forward strand.
TCACCAGGTCCAACCATCCTACTTTTTCTCAGTCTTTGCAATAAATTACAGATATGAGATCCTGATCCGGTATCTAATACCCAGGAGGTAGGACTGACCGAAAAGCAGTTCTCAATAACAAGAACACCTGAAGGATATGCAATAGTTGCTTCTTCTTTGAAGGGGTCATCAAGGAATTCATGCAATCATCTTTCCTCTGCTCATACTAATGACTGTTATTACAAGTTAGAGCCAAACCGACGTTCCCCAGCCCGGAATAAGAATTCAGATCGGTCAAGTGATGCATTTTATTATCTTAATTAGGGCGTGAAATGGTTGCTACCTGGAGAGAGAGAAAAGAAACACTCAGCGTGCGCTCTTGCAAGATTAGATTGGTTTATTAGTTTATCTAATCAGGATAGCTCCCACTGTTTTCTCGAATTCTTCTTCAAACCCTAAAAGAAGAACTAGTCAGGATTAATCGCACGTCACAATACTTGCTTAACCTTTCGGCCAGGCTAGTGTCGGTACTTCAAGGGAGGTTTTCCAACAAGTTCTTTAATCACATAACCTCTTTTCCCTGGAGGTGTAGCCCCACTAACACACCTACTTGGTTTATAGCATTGATTGTTAAGTGAGAAAATCTCCCAAGAGTAATCCTACTCATCAGTGGGATCGGGATCCAACTATTATTGTGTGATGACCTAGATGGAAGCCACTCTAGTCACCACACTCCAGAAGGTATGCAACACCAGCAAGTTTCATGTATATTTGAAACTCCCGATGTAGTTTTTGCCCCTAGGACCCAAGTGACCTTGAGTAAAGATCAAAATGTCAAAAGGTCCTAGTTAAGTTCTACCCGTCATTGTCTTGATTGCATTAGACCAACCCGTACGAGCCTTGAATAAAGATCAAAATGATCCCACGACTGTCCTAACCAATCGCATTATCATGCAACATAAAAGTATTACATAGCTACCGAACACTATGCCTCAACTAAAGATCGAAATGCATAGCACAAATACTAAGCACTACCAATCCGAAATGACGGAGGGCTACTGCTGGGTTTTTGGCGAAAAACCCTTTAACGTAATGAACTTGATATCGTTGAAGAAACCCAGTAGTTTTGAAAAGGAGTGGTTTAGGCTCCGCTTTTTAAAACATGTGGTTTTGAAGAAAACCGAGTAATATACTGTATAAATTTTGCTCAAGAGATCACTCACCGTGAAGGGATTTAGGCTCTTGCCTCCTCGAATGAGGTGCTGGATGTTCATGACCGAACACCAATATGCAAAGCGAAAGAATATAGCTATAGTTTTTCGAAATTTGTTCCAACAACATCTTTTTAGGTTTATTTTCTTGCATTAATCAAAATTAATGCAGTCCCATCAATTAATTCCTATCACACCAGAAGAGAACAAAAATAAAATATACGTATATACCATTCTCATTCGCCATGGGGCCCCATCATGCACCGTTAGGTTACTTAACTAACGGCAGAGCGGGGGTTGGACTAGCGCTAGTGCAAAACATATACAACATCTACTAGTATATATATAAATATATATAACATTCGTCCCAGGCATAATATAAGCAACATCACAGAATCTCAATAAGCAACACAGAGTGGTGGATAATCTTGGAGCCCTGGGTTTCATTTAAGCCGCAAATGAGACCCAACATTCCCGGTCGTGTGGATAGCCCGTGCAATGAAAACTTGAACCCCTACGAGCGCGGCATGTTACCACCAATTTCAGAAGTGAGGAAACCCCAATCAACAAAGTGAATGGGCCACCCAGCACTTCACGGGATCAAGTAACTTGAGCGCCCCTCCGTGGGTCAACTTATACCCCCTATGAGTGCGGCGAATAGTCATCCAATTCTGGAGTGAAGCCCCCTCCGTCTCAACGCCATGAGATGCGGGCTTGTTGCTCTCTACAATCCGGCTATTCGAGCACTCCACCATGGGGTAATCCTAATACAGAAAATAAAAATATATGTACAAAGGTGACATCGACCTCAACCCGGTCGTGCCCCAATAAAATAATATACAACATGGCAGAAACGGCAGTCCACATGTCGGACGCTCGCCCCGCAATAACAAATATACAAATAAATCTGAACTGTACTACTACCATTGCACCGCAAGCTATCCACCACGACAATCCAACCATAACCTCAGCACAAACACAGAATATCAACGTGAATGTCATGTTCGCAAACCCGTCTAATAGAACATATAGGAGTTAGACGGGTTATACCGCTCAAATGACATTCACGGTCGCAGATAGTAATGTATATACTGAAACTTATAAACGGCGTTAAAATAACGAATTCACGGTCGCAGATAGTAATGTATATACTGAAACTTATAAACGGCGTTAAAATAACGACTTCGAAATACTCCGTATTGCCCCAATACCAAAGATAACAGAATATCCAACCTGGGCAAAAACAAATAATACCTGAGAACCAATATTCAAGAGTACAGAACACCAAAAAAATTTCACGACCCAAAACACTAACTTGGCCGGCCAGGCCGGGAATTTCGTGAATGTCGCCGGCCAAATTTTTGATTTTGGGGCTCGTATTTAAATGGTGTTCTAGTTATCACATGAATAGCCTTATGTAATTGTTTAAAATTTTTTTTGAAGACTATAAAAAAACGACCGAAACTTGAATATTCATAGGATTGTTTCGGTTTTGTTACTTTAACATCGTTTAAAACTGCTAGTTTAGGGTTTATGGGTTGGCACTGATACTATGTTGGGTTACACTAGCGTCCCGGTCATCTACCGTGACCGTTTGCGGAACAAATTTTTTTTTACGTTTAAAAACTGGTGCTAGAATAACCCTATAACCGGATCTACCATAAACCAAAACTAGCTATATACTAGAGAAGCTATCTACTGTGAAAGAGAATCTCACTAAAAGATCCGTGTCCTTCGGTCTTCTATTCTCTTCGTATGCTCCTAGCGGTCTCCATGATCGAGCTTGATCGTCCGTCTCCTTTCATCGAAGATGATCCACCCGAGAGTTGTGATCCATGGCTCTAGCTCCAAACTAAGTATCAAATGGAGCAACTAGAGAACTTGGATTGCTAATCTAAGAACTACTTGATGCAGTCTAGGGTTCTAATTGTGTTTCTATCTCACATCCTCTCTTGATTCTCAACTCATAAGAAGGTAGAGAGGGGGTTTAACTTGAAGGTGGAGGAGCTCAAGAACAAAGGAGAGGGAGCAAAGAAAATAGTGAACTCAAGAATGAAGCATAGCATGTGAGAGAAAATCAATCACAATGGTTTTGTAAAACCATTTCAATGAATAAAAAAGTATCAACCATATTTCAATAGTTGCCACAAATGAATTAATAATTCATTTGTCAACTATTGAGGCATGGTCCTCACCATGCTCCCCTCTCCTTTATTTTACACCTCACTTCCATTTAAAAATAAATGGAAAAAGCCCTGATGAGGTGTCCACCTTCTAGAATGTTTTCCGTAAAAAATACGGATAACAGTCTACTGTATATACATACATGCATTCGCATAAAAACACCAATACCCGACGAGATAGAATAACATAAAGAACATAATACTAGAATATACATATCGAAATATATATATGTAAATTATTAAATTAAAACCTAATTTAATAATCTGGCTCAAAACCCTAGCCGTCTAGTATTATCAATTGTCCGATAAAAAGTCCGAGTACATAGTACCATCAATCAATCGGAAACCTGCATGTATCCAATATGGCTACTATATCATTTCGCATGAATCAGGGAAACCCTCTGTGTGGGACTGTAAAAACTCAACAGTACGCCGGCAGTGAGTTACTGGATAAATCCATAACCACAAGCATGTCAGCGGCACTAGCTGTACGTAACGGCTACCCGGGTACCAGTCGAAAAGGAAGGCCGACAAGCAAACTCATCTGAATCCCTACTGAGCTTTTTCATGACAATCTCTATACAGTCCGGTCTCTTTGTGTGAGAGTTTCGCATACCGGGTCCAGGGAGTGGTAAACGTTAGACCCTAACAACCCGATAATTCGTACTGATGCGGCTCAGGACCAATCCGGGAAACTACTGATCAACTTATCAGTAAATACCAACTGCCTTGGCCATGGTCTTATAGTCCCGACCAATCGAACACAATGCGATATTGACTCCCTATACCGTGAGAGATGAATCCCTAACAATCACTCACTGCCTCCATGTGGCTCGGGACTGTACCCAACCAAAACCTGTTTGCACGATTCAGTAGAGCCGTGGTAGGGTAGTGATTAAAGCACAGTGGGAACTCACACGAGACAAATGACAATCTCAGGTTTGAAGACTAACCTGTACTCATTCACCTGAGAACTTCCATCTGACGATAGATATAGTACCATCTAGAAGTTCTCGATGAGTTCGTCCAGTGTACCCACCCCCAGTGAGCACTGTATACGATCTTAGGTGATTACACCAATGGCTGTGGGACCGACCACCGCCCCTCGTCGAAGTCTAGAAATGTATACACCAGTCTACTCCGGAATATCGATGCCCAGTCTCGATATTCCCACGACTATGGACTTTTTAAGGATGTGCTTATCGACTACCCTGCTCCCATAAGTATGATCGCCATCACAACGCAGGTAGTCAAGCAATAATCTTACGGGCTTTATCAACATGTTTAAATGATTTGTAATAAAAGTAAGACATACGCACATGTTAAAACAAAGACAAACCAGATAGCATACTATCATATCGAGCAAGATTGTCCTATACATATATATATGTCCAAGCATCCACATGTATACATATACAATAATGGCCTGTAGGGCATACATATCCAACATATATTTAGTAAGTCAATATGCATTGCATGTGATATTTGCACATCAGGAGTCATGTGCGCACTCGTGATGCGCATGCCTTCTTAGATGATTTTTATTAAGTGCGCACACGTGAGTGTCACGTGATGCGCATGCCTTCAGGGGCAATTTTCATTCGGTGCGCATACATGGGTATCACACGATACGCATGCCTTTAGAGGCAATTTTTATTAAATGCGTACACGTGAGTATCACGTGATGCGCATATCCCGAGGAATTATTTTCCCAAGAGCGGCAACCTTTTTCATTAAGCGCGCATTGATTTGGATGCACAATTGTTTTTATCACAAAGCATAAGCTTTCATTTAAGAAGCTAGGGCTTTTGTTTTATCCTCTTTTCCGCAGAGAAGTGAAAACCTTGATTTTGAACTGTGTTTTGGTATGCGTCTTATATTTAAGAACGAAAGACGAACTCTAAGATTATTTGATCTTTTTTAATAGCGAAGCGATAGATTCGAAGAGAAGCAAAGGCTTCTATATAAAAGCGAAAGTTTTTTAATGGAGAAAAAGAGAAGTTTTTTCTCTTGATTTCTGCCTTGCGTAATTTTTTTCCGATGAAGGAGAAGTTCTGAGATTTTTCAAGCTTATGGAGAGTTTTTTGTCCTTGATTTCTTCGTATGCGGCTCCTGTTTATAGGAAAGAAGAAATTAGACTTTGTTTGGTTTGTTTTAGTTTGTTTTAGTTTGTTTCGATCTCAATATGATTTAAATTGATTTAAAAAGATTTAATTAATTTATATCAATTAATGGTGACATGCGCACCGTTGGATCTTTGATCCACAGATTTTTTTTGTTGAGGTGTTTAACTAACATAATATTTTTCTGTTAATTAGGGATCAAGATTTATTCCTTTAATAAACGTCCGTTTCAGACAATGCGCATGTATTTGCACTGATTATTAATTAAATGCGCATTGTGCCTGTGCGTTGCTCGAGCGTATATGCGCACCCATCATACGTGCACTTGTTGCATGCGCGCTCATTAAACATGCTTGCGCACTTGTATCTTCGCATGTTTTCGAAGCGACAAATAAGTGTTAAGCTATGATTCATTGGTTTAGTCTCGGAGCTTGCAAGAATGCGAATCGTCTTTTTATACCCTATAAATAGGTGTCATTTTCTTCACTCTCTTTAGAGTTCTACTTTCCTAAAACCCTTATTTTCTATTAGAAGCATTTACTTCTTTACTAATTTGGTAAGTGCGCTTGCACACCTCCGTCTTTACGCACTCAATTTGAGCCGAGCACATCTGTTGGGCATTTGACTTAGCTTGCGCACCCTTTTGGTTGCGTACTTAATTTAAGATAAATCTTAAAAGTTTCTTTTAATTTCAAAGATATCACTTAAGTCTTATATTTTACTTTTGAAGTTGGATATTCTTAGTCCATCCTTTTAGTGAACCAACACCTCTCTAGTCCTTTTCTTTCAGGTGTCATGGCCATCCGTTTTTATTCGATCAGGGAGATTGTCTCCTATACCGACGTCCAATTTTATGAACATGCCTATAGTGATGCCCAATGTGAGGCTATTCTCCGGCGTCTTGAGGATCATTGCGGGCGGTTGCTCCCTCGCCGATATTCCCTCCTACAGATAATTTTTCTCTCGATCTGGAATCCTACACCCGGGCTTGTTGAGCTGATGCTGCTTCATGCTCTAGATGAGGCCGAGGATAAGGTGTACTCGGTCTATCTAATGTGTTTGATTTCCAAGAATTGAAGAGATCGTGTAATAGACATTCTGCACCGGATATATCAGCACAAGCAATTATAGCTTCATACGTGAGGGTAGAAGACATCAGTGGCGACCCTGATGCTCATATTCATGAGCGGAAGTATCAGCAGATGGAGAATGCTACCTGGGACGTCCTGCATGACCTTTTATTTGATTATGAGAATCCATGCACTAACGCTAGTCTTTTGCCGCTATGAACGGCCTTCGCTTTTATTTGTCTTTTGTTTGTCTATAATCCATCTTTTTATCGTATCAATGAAAAGCGCATCTTCTTTTACATTTGCACTTCTTTTGTTTTTTATTTTGTGTTGAAATGATTTTGTTTTTATTATAGAAATCCGTCGTTAGCATATGCACACGTGTCGTGCATGTGCCATCATGTGCGCATTTACATAGGTGCATAAGTCAATTGAACCAATTTTATCATGTGCATATGTATATAATTGCGCAAGTTGTTCGAATCATTTTCATCGCATGCGCTCTTGACGCACTTAAATAGGTGTGAACAAATGCCCCCTATCGATTGCACACACGTGACCTGCATGCGGGTGCGATCGATGTTGAACTGTGAACCCCCCAGATTTGCTTCGAGATTTACTGAAGGTTAACCGACTTTTAACCCTTATAAAAGGGCCGCGCTCTTTTCTTTGAAGCGCCTTACTTTTTTTTACCTTCGCTTGCGCACTTTAAGAATTGTTCTTTTTGCGCACTTGCCTCTCTAGTGCTTACGCACTTGTTCAAAGTTTTTGCTTCCTTTCAGAAGCTTTTGCTTCCTTAAATCTCAAGGGGTAAGTGCGTTGCACACTTCTGTTCTTGATTCACTTGCCTAGTGCGCATCTATGACTTGTGCACTTGCTCTTGGCTTGTTACGTGCGCACTTGTTTTAGATGTGCCATTTTGACTTAGGCTTTAGTTTAAGCATTTCAAAGAAACTCAAACATTTTAATTTAAAGACTAAAAAAACATAAACACTTGGGCCTAAATATTTAGACGGTTTTGCCCAATACTCTTGTGGAGTTTCTTAGCTTCATAATTAGGACTCTCGATGTTCAGGATATTCCACAATTGCTATTTAACACCCTCCCATTTTCTTTTGCCTTTCAGATAGAATATCATACGCGTCAGACTTCAGTTACAAGCGTTCGGAAAACTTTCGTCCGAATGAATTGACAGACTCAGAGATCTTTCAAATGATACGGACTCACGATGCCCCGCAACAGTGTCTACATCTATAGGCTGGATAGTATAACCAAATAGTCCAGGGCCGGGTCATCTTTCAATGTGAGGCGCACTCCTATCCTTTAGGGGCTATTCAGTACACCGAGCTTCCGCCAACTGCTTTCATGACGGAGGTAGAGGACTGGACAACTCACAATAGGTTGCAGCTGTCAGCGGAGGGAGTGATAGCACCGACACCAGTAGATCTTTTAGGACATCGGATGAGCCAGGATGATGCTAGGCCATGGGGAATACCTTACAATGTAGGTATGATCCCGAGATATTTAGCTGGCTACGTCGGTTGGGCCAGGTTTATCTTGTCGACGGAGAGGACTTTGCCGGAGCGCACCGGCCTTTATGGAGCGGTTTATGCTTCACTATTTGAGTACCCCAAGATTAGGCCTTGGTGGGTGAAGTATGTCTCCGAATAGTAGAACGTACAGACAAGCACCTTCATGATGTCCGATATGGAGGCATCTATCTCTTTGTTGGAATTCCAACATATATTCGGGTTGCCAATCACGGGTGAGCATTACGATGAGGTCCTTCCCCGTGACGAATTTTTCTTTGCTGCGGTCCCGGTTTCCAGAGATTTGATGAGTGATAATGCAATAGCTTTCTTGCGACCAGGCCTTAGGAAAGTGCTAACCATTTTTGAGGAGATGCACAAGATCTCTAAAGGAGAAGGAGTTACTTTTGAAGCCTTCATTGCTAGATTCATGCACTTGCATATCCTTAGGGATGATATTGACAGGTATGCCGACATGAGAAATCCTTTCATCCTACGCATGCAGGGGAAAGATCCCGCAGCAATGGAGGAATATTTCCGTCCTAGCGCATCCCCTTATAAGTTTAACAATGTTGTTGCTCCGAGGATCGACCAGAACTTCTTTTTTTTTAGATTTCATAGGCCTATGGTTGAGCTGGTTCACAATCCTTATTCACCCAAGACTGATGCGGGTCTCCGTTTTCTATCATGCCGATCGCATAGCTTCTGGTGCGAGGCTAGCCATCGGTATCGCTGGGCTATCATTCCTATATCAGGGTCTTACCGAATTAGCTATCTTAGACGACCCAGGGGAGGAGCATATGTACATGCCACTGCACTATTTCGGTGCGTGGATCCACCTACACGTGAACGGGGCGTATAGTAAGTGTGTGCAACCGATGTTTTTTGACATGGGTTCATTTCCCATGGTAATGAAACTCGTCGAGGCTGCATGGCTTAAACCAAACAGAGATATCTGCCAGCTGTGCCTCAACCCCTTCAATATCTGAGAGCATAAGCAAATTTATTTTGATGATTGGGTGCTCGTTAGGTCTCACCATATTAGTCAACCTCTAATAGATGTATGAAAAGAGGGTAATTTGAGCTTGTCAAATAGGGACATCGCCAATTTTTATTCGATCCGTCCAGGTTTCTTGGTGTACCAGCAGAGTAATGGCATCGCCTACAGGCCATATAGTCCCTACCGCTTCTCCCGGCAATTTGGGTTTGACCAAGGCGTTCCACTCCAAGCTTTTCGTTGTGAGCCCATTTTTACAAGGGAGTCGGTGAAAAATGCCATTCACCACTTTATGAGGCTGGGCACCGGATCCCGCTTTGCGATTCCTGATCCGAACCGTGTCCATCCACTATTGTCGGCCTTCCGATCATGGTACTCATCATCCATGGCTGGAGTCATCGACCAAGAGAAGTATGTTTTTCTTGGTCACTGGGGCGCGATGAGGGCATCGAAACCCGGCTTTCCGTTGAGACCGAGATCGGTCATTCTTCCTTCCCTGCCTCGAGAAAGTGTTGGGTTTCGGTGCCCGCGCCGCGGAAACCACGGCCGAGACGGAAGCGAAAACAAAAAATTCTAACGAACACCGAACGCCAATAATACCCAGGATTCGATCCATAGACCTAAACTAGCTAGCTAAGAGTGCAATGGTTGAGAAAATACAACTTTTGTCACGTGTCCACCCAATTGTGGAAGATCTCTCCAAGCTCGTAGCCGCCGGGACCACGCTTGAGAATTGACCAACCTTGCCGAAGATGATACACCCGAGGGAATCCGGAGGAGGCTCTAACCGACGATCCAAACTTGCTAGGTTTGGATTGTCAGTGATATAGGAATACTTTACTAAATTTTACTCTCTTGAACCATGCTAAAAAATTGAGAGCAAGAAAAAGAAGCTGAAGGAGATAAGAATGAAGCATGAAGCTCACTTGATGAAAAATGATCAAGTCTTACAAAATGAAAAAGAGAATGGCTACTTCAAATTGCAACCATGAAGCAATAGTGCACAATAAATGCACATCACAATCCAAGCCATCCTTCAAACCATGCTTCATTAAAACCCTTTTCCACCTCATTTCCTTATTTGATTTTCCAAAAAGGAAAATCAAATATGAGGTTTTAGAAGTATTCCCGTATAAATACGGAATACTTCACCTGGTATATGTATCGCTACATATACGCGTATCCGTATAAAAATACGGATAGTGCCAAAAATAGAAAATGAATAGTGAACAATAATACTAAAATATATGTATCAAAAATACATATATAAATTATTGAATCAAAACATGATTTAATAATCCGGTATAATCCTAAGCCGGCTAGTATTATCAACCGCCAGATTAAAGTCCGTGTATCCTGTACACGTACTTAATCAGACCCCTGCACGTACCAACGTACGGCTCCTACATCTGTCGCCTGAACCAGGAAAATCCTTTGTGTGGGACTCTAAACACTCGACAATACGCTGGCAGTGGGTTTAACCATAAGCACGTCAGTGGCACTAGCTGTACGTAATAGCTACCCAGGTACTTGTCGAAAGGGGGTCGACAATCAAGTACGTCCTTACCTTACTGAGCCTGAATGTGACAATCTCCATATAGTCCGGTCTCTTCGTAAAAAAGTATCGCATATAGGGTCTAAGAGCGAATAACGACAGACCCCTACTAAACCGATAAGTCGTGTCTGAGTCAAACTCATCACCAATAAAGATACTACTATCAGTAAATCTCATCCACCGTAGCCACGGATTTCTGGTGATAGCCAACTGAACACAGCGCGACATCGACTTCTAATACCAGGAGAGACGAATCCCTGACAGTCGACCACTGCCTCCATGTGGCTCAGCATTGTACCTATTTAAAATTTTTTTGCACGACTCCTTTGAGCCGTGGTAGGGTAGTAATCAAAGTACAGTGGGAACTCACACGAGACAAATGGCGACTTCGGGACAAAGAACTAACCTATACTTATGCCACCTGAGAACTTCCATCTGACGATAGATATAATACCATCTAGAAGTTCTCGGCGAGTCCATCTAGTGTACTCACCTCCAGTGAGCAAATGTATACTATCTTAGGTGACACAACACCAATTGCTTGTGAGACCGGCCACCGCCCCCCGTCGGGGTCGAGAAGCGTATACACCAGTCTACTCCGGAATATCGATGCCCAGTCTCGATACTCTCATCACTAGGGACATTTAAAGATGTACTTATGGAAAACCAAGCTCTCACATATATGATCGCCATCATAATACTGGTTGTCAAGCAACAATCCTACGGACTTCATCAATGATGAAGATAAACCAGATAGTATACCATGATCTCGAGTAAGACTGTTATACTTGTATAGGTCCTCCCTCAATTATCATAATCGCCTATTTATGATCACAATAATTGCCTTGAGGGCATTATATCCAACAATCTCCCACTTGCATTTAAGACCAATTATTGCAGTATCGCGTCCCCACAGCTCGTGTGCTACCGAATACCCAACTTCTCTACTAATCAGTTTTGCAAATTATGTTTGTGAAACTTAATTTGTTCGAGAAATAGCCTCAGTGAGTGGATCCGTTACAACGTTCCAACTTTATCTCTTTATATCTCAACTTTGTGGAGATTAACAATCTCCCAAACTGAGCGATACCCCGCCTCAAGAATTTGTCTGGATACCTAATGGGACCAATTTCATCAATGAACAACTCCATCCAATAAACTTCTTGGGTTGTATTCTCTGTTGAGTTATAACTAGCATCCTGCACCATGATTACCTTAATATCCCTATTGGAACACTATCCAATATACTTATCCTCAGAGGAGGCTAAACTCAAAACTCTGACAGTATCTCTGTCATCTAGGTCACCTTGGAAGCTTGAACTGATAACCTTCTCCCAGAGGAGGCTGCCGTTATCCTATACTAAGAACATCCTCTTATGTTCTTTACTGCTTCCCTTTGTTTCTCGAGAATTGGATTAATATATGCTTGTTGCAATTAGTGCAAAAGCAATATCTAGTATTGTGCATGACATTGCATGATTGACTTATTTACCTAAGCAAATGATATGTCATTCATGCCAGCCCCTCTCTTCATCAGTCCAAGACATCCTTTTTAGAGAGGGTGACTCCATCACCTGCGGGTACACCACCACGCCAGGAGTCGTCCATTCTAAAATACCTTTAAAATGCTGTCCATGTACTCGATTTGGAAATTTCCCAAATCTAGATCTAAAACCAGAATTATCTATCTGGTATTGTAAAAGATATTGCATGATTGACTCAATTGCCTAAGCAAATGATATGTCATTCATGCCAGTTCCTCTCCTCATCAGTTTAGATGACATCTCTTTAGAGAGGGTGACTCCATCACCGGCGGATACACTACTGTTGGGTTTCGGTGCCCACGCCGCGGAAACTGCGACCGAGACAGAAGCGAAAACAAAAATTCTAGCGAACACCGAAAGCCCGTAAAACCCAGGATACTGTCCAATAAACCTAAACTAGCTAATTAAAAGTGCAATGGTTGAGAAAATACAACTTTTGTCGCATGTCCACCCAATTGTGGAAGACCTCTCCAAACTTGTAGCCGCCGGGATCACGCTTGAGAATCGACCACCCTTGCCTAAGACGATCCACCCGAGAGAATCCAGAGGAGGCTCTAACCGACGATCCAAACTTGTTAGATTTGGATGGTCGGTGATTTAGCAATACTTCACTAAATTTTTCTCTCTTGAACCATGCTAAAAAATAGAGAGCAAGAAGAAGAAGGTGAAGGAGGTGAGAATGAAGCAACCATGGAGCATGAAGCTCAAGTGAAGAATGAAAAACCATCAAGTGTCGCAAAAGATGAAAATGGCTTGCTTTTACAACCATGGTGCAATAGTGCACACAAATGATTTTTATCATTTTAAAAACACCAAGCCATACCTCTCTACATTCATGCACCATACTTCATAACTCCCCCTTTACACCTCATTTCTTTTTATTTTTCTAAATAGAAAAATAAATATAAGGTATCCTTCTTCTAGAAGCATTCCCGTATAAATACGGAATACTTCACTCGATATATGTATCGCTACACACACGCGTATCCGTATAAAAATACGGATAGCACCGAAGAGAGAAAATGAATAGTGAACAATAATACTAAAATATATGTATAAAAAATACATATATAAATTATTAAACCAAGACCTGATTTAATAACCCGGCTTAATTCTAAGCCGGCTAGTATTATCAACCGTCCAATTAAAATCCGTGTATTGCGTACACGTATTTAATTGGACCCCTGCACGTACCAACGTACGGCTCCTACATCTGTCCTCCAGAATTGAGAAAACCCTCTGTGTGGAACTCTAAAGACTCGATAATACGCTGGCAGTGGGTTTAACCACAAGCACGTCAGCGGCACTAATTGTACGTAACGGCTACCCAGGTACTTGTCAAAAGGGAGGTCGACAATCAAGTACGTCCTTACTCTACCGAACCTGAATATGAAAATCTCCGTACAGTCCGGTCTCTTCGTCAAAGAGTATCGTATATCGGGTCTAGAGGTTGGATAATGTCAGACCCCTACTAATCCGATAAGTCGTTTCTGAGTCAAGCTCATCACCAATAGAGATACTACTGATCAACCATCAGTAAATCCCATCCACCGTGGCCATGGATTTCTGGTGATAGCCAACTGAACAAAGTATGATATCGACTCCTACTACCAGGAGAGACGAATCCCTGACAGTCGACCACTGCCTCCATGTGGCTCGGGATTGTACCCAACTAAAACCGTTTTACACGACTCCTTTGAGCCGTGGTAGGGTAGTAATCAAAGTACAGTGGGAATTCACACGAGACAAATGCCGACTTTAGGTCAAAGGACTAACCTGTACTCATGCCACCTGATAACTTCCATCTGACGATAGATATAATACCATCTAGAAGTTCTCGGCGAGTCTGTCTAGTGTACTCACCTCCAGTGAGCACCTGTATACTATCTTAGGTAACACAACACCAATGGCTTATGAGACCGGCCACCGCCCCTCGTCATCCAGGTCACCTTAGAAGCATGAATGGATAACCGCCTCCCAAAAAAGGCTGCCATTATTTTATACCAAGAACATCCTCTTATGTTCTTTATAGCTTCCTTTTGTTTCTCCAGGATTGGAATAATATATGCTTATTGTAGCTAGTGCAAAAGTAATATCTGGTGTTGTAAAAGACATTGCATGATTGACTCAATTGCCGAAGCAAATAATATGTCATTCATGCCAGTCCCTCTCCTCATCAGTCTGAAGACATCCCTTTTAGAGAGGGTGAGTCCATTATCTGCGGGTACACCACCATGCCAGGAGTTGTCCATTCTAAAATACTTTTATAATATTGTCTAAGTACCCGATTAGGAAACTCCCTAAATCTAGATCTAAAAGCAGAATTATCTATCTGGTATTGTATAAGACATTGTATGATTGACTCAATTGCCTAATCATATGATATGTCATTCATGCCAGTCTCTCTCTTCATCAGTCTAGAAGACATCTTTTTTAGAGAGGGTGACTCTATCATCTGCGGGTACACCACCACGCTAGGAGTCGTCTATTCTAAAATACTTTTAGAATATTGTCTAAGTACCTGATTTTGGAAACATCCCAAATCTAGATCTAGTCAGCAGAATTTCTGATATACTACCCACATACAACGTGGAGAAAACACTGTGTGACAACCAAAGTTTGACCGATTGTAGTACAGGAAAATTACTTCCTATCTGGAGTACGTCATCCAAATTCAGGACAGTACTCCCTACATCCTTCTTACTAAGTTCATCTTTTGTTTTGATGAAATCAATCATCTTGACTGTCACATCAAAATAGATGATCTGTCTCCACTATCCATGCTTCAGTCTATGAATAGGCATATGCAACTTGCACACCTTCTGCTGCTCCCACTGACTACGATAACCCTCTGGCAGAGTTATATACACGTGCACTTCCAAAATCCCATTTGGAAAAACTTTATAGTCATCTACCTGCCAGATATCATAGCTATGAGCTGCATTAGCGCCAAATCATATCCACATGAACTTCAGCATATACACTGAAGTAAAAGTCACATCACAATCCACAACGGGTATTTGATGAAAACTTTTTACAATAAGTCTAGCCTTATTAGGTTAGCACATTTCCACCTGCACAGATCTCGAAAGATCTACTTACTCTTAATGGGTTTTACCCCTTCAAGAGCACCCAGCAAAGTCCAAAATCCATGATTTGCTGAAGTGCGTGGAGTCCATCTTGGGTATGAAAAACCTGGTCACCTAGGTTACTGCTTCCTATGACCCGCTGATAACAAGTAGTGGGAATAGCAGTATCAAGTCATATCTGTATGGACTTCAGTATAGACACTGAAGTAAGAGTCTCATCACAATCCACAATGGGCATTTGATGAAAACTCTTTACAACAATTATAGCCTTATTAGGTTAGTACCTTTCCACCTGTATAGATCTCGAAAGATCTACCTGCTCCTAATGGGTTTTACCCCCTTCAGGAGCATCCGGCAAAATCCAAAATCCATAATTTGCTGAAGTGTGTGGATTCCATCTTGGATATGAAGTATCTGGTCACCTGAAAGTTACCACTTCCTATGACCTGCTGACAACTAGTAGGACCATCATCACCATGATTGACCTCCCTGTTACCGTCTACGAGAAAACCGAACTATCTTTCGGGTGTCTGAGGTCACCTACTAAAATCTGCGGAGTGGCTAACGGTTTGCCAAGTCCAATTGAATTCTTAGGCTCTACTAAATTTTCGGTAACCGTTTGTGGTAATTAGATTCTCTCACAACTTGAGAGAAGGTAATTGGAAGAGACAACCGAATATTCCTATTTAATTTCTCCAGAACCTGTGACCATCCTTGAATGAAGTAACTTCTTCGAATTCGTATGTAACTATACGATGGCCGTTCCAAGTAATATGGATTATCGTAGTGATATGATGTGTTCTGAAGAAATGCAAAGGATAGAGTAGGAGCGGCAGGGATATATGCGACTTTGTCACGAATCAAGACAAGCCAAAACCAAAGGGTGTAAAATGGTTCAGTCATATTGGTTCATGAGTTTTTAAGGTAAGTCATGGGCCGCTATACTAGAAAGAGAAAAGAAACACTCAGCGTGCACTCTATCAAGATCAGATTGGTTATCACTTTATCTAATCAGGATGGCTCCCACTGTTTTCTCGAATTCTCCTTCAAACCCTAAAAAGAGAACTAGTCGGGATCATTTACACTTCACAAGTTCGCTAACCGTTCAGCCAGGCCAGTGTTGGTACTCCGAGGGAGGTCCCCCGTGCTTTCGCACGGACCCAATTAATAACCCCATTTCCACAGAGGCGTAACCTCGTTAACACTTTCTAGACACCTAATAGGTTAGCTAATTGTGAAGTGAAAAATTTCCCGAGTAGTAATACATACTCATCAGTAGGAATCGGAACCCAACTATCATCATGTGATAACTTGACAGAATCCACTCAAGTCACCACACTCCAGAATTTATGCGCATGCCTGGCAAGTTTCCCGTATGTTTGAAACTCCCGATATGGTTTTTGCCTCTAGGATCTAAGTGACTTTGACAAGGTCAACAAGTTAAAGGGTCCTAGTCAAGTTCAACCCATCATTATCCTGATTGCATTAGCCCCACCCGCATAGACCCTTAATAAGGTCAACAAGGTCGAACGACTGTCCTAACCAATACACATATCCATGCGACAGAAAAGTATTACAGAGCTACCACACATGTTGGATATAGTGCCCTCAAAATCAATTATTGGATCGCAGGCACGCGATTGCAATGATTGAGGGAGGACCTATGCCAGTAGGACAGTCTTACTCAAGATGATAGTATGCTATCTGGTTTATCTTTATCATCGTGTACAGCTTTAGGTGATATTACAGATCACTATTACGTGTTGATAGAGCCCTTAGGATTCTTGCTTGACTACCAGCAGTATGATGGCGATCATATACGTGAGAGTTGGGTAGTTTATAAGCACATCCTTAAAGTGGTCCCTAGTCGTGGGAGTTTCGAGACTGGGCATCGACACTCTATTAGTAGACTAGTGTATACAGTCGAGACCCCGACGAGGGGCGGTGGCCGGTCTCCCAAGCCATTGGTGTCAGTTGGATCACCTAAGATGTATACAGGTGCTCATTGAGTTATGAGTACACCGGAAAGGACTCGCCGGGAACATGCTAGTTGGTATTATACCTGACGTCAGATAACAGTTCCCTGGTGACATGTGTACAGGTTAGTTCATCGACCTGAGATCGTCATTTGTCTCGTGTGAGTTCCCATTGTGCTTTCATTACTACCCTACCACGGCTCAAAGAAGTTGTGCAAATAGATTTTAGTTGGGTACAGTCCCGAGCCACATGGAGGCAGTGAGCGGATCGGCAGAGGTTTCGTCTCTCCCGGTATTAGGGGTGAGATCGCGCTGTGTCTAGGAAAGCCATTACACGAAGTCCTTGGACAAGGCAGGAGATTTACTGGTAGGTATTCCAGTAGTATCTCAGGGTGTTCTGGGCTACACTCCGACATGACTTGTACCGCTTTTGGGGGTCTGACTTTTACCAACCCCCTAGTCCCGACATGCGATACTCATAGACGAACGGACCGGACTGTACGGATATTGTCACCGACAGGATCAGTAGGGTGTCAGGATGAGTTCGCTCATCGAACTCTCTTTTGGTCAATACCTGGTAGCTCGTTACGTACAGCTAGTACCACTGACGTGCTAGTGGTTAAATCCACAGCCAAAGTATTGACGAGTCTTTAGAGTCCCCCACAGACAGTTTCTCAAGTTTCTGGCGAAACATTGTAGAGGCCGTATGGTATTATGGCAGGGTTCGATCATATATGTGCAGTGGTGCACGGATCATGATCGGACGGATCATACTAGTGGGCTTTGGTTTAAGCCGGATCCTAATATTAGATTTGTTTGATTATTTTAGTCTCATCGCATTCGCATTCAGTCGGAATGCGGATGCAGGTATGTATATACAGGTGAGGGGTATCCTTGTGATCCGTCACGAGTTTACTTTAGATGTTGCCATATCTTTTTATTGTTGTAAACATTTGGATTAATGTTTACTTGTGGAAATTGTGAGCGGAAATGATCATGAGGAGCATTTAATGTGACATGGACATGGGTGGTGACTCATGGTCTTTTTATTTGTGCTAATGTCACATTAGTATTTGTTTATTGTGTTGACTTGATGGATGGAGAGAGAGAGGGCAGCCATATAGGCTTGGGTTTGCTCTTGGATTTCTATGCTAGCTCTCACAATAATTCAACACAACAACACAAGAAAAAGCTCTTCTCTTTTCCTTCTTCTTCTTGCTCACAACATCCACCATGGCATCACTTTCTACCTCCACTCTAACCATCTCATGTGCTGAGAATCCTAGAGTGTCAAGAGACAAAATTATCACACGCATTCTCTACTTCATCTTGGAAACGTTGGCTAGCAAACTTCGTGTCCGAGTTGCTTCGATTCGAAGCGGGAGCCCGTAAAAGGATTCGTAGATGTGGTGCCCTTTCAGACGAGGAGACCGGAGACCGAGCGCGATCGGAGATGCCGCAAGGAGCTAAAGACGGTGGCTAAAGACCGAAGGACATGGATCGATCGGTATAGCTTTTCTAACCCATTTTAGATCGCTAGTCTAATGTTAATGGTTCGATCCGGGATTAAAGTCCGCGTTAGCGCTAGTTTCAAGTTTATGAAAAGTTTTTGTTTCCGCATTTTTCCTCGGATCGACGGCCGGGGCGCTACCGTAGACTTACAACATACTACGCCTTGACAAGGTCAACAAACGCAGCACGAATACTAAGCAATACTAATATGAAATGACGGAGGGCTACGGCTGGTTTTTAGCAAAAAACCTTTAACGTATTGAACTTGATATCGTTGAAGGAACTAGAGTGGCTTTGAAATAGAGTGGTTTAAGCTCCGCATTTTAAAACTAGTAACATAAACTTCCCTCATAGAATGAGGTGCGGGATATTCCTAACCAAATACCTCTATATAAGGCAAAAGAATATGACCATGAGTTTTGAAGAAAACCGAGTAGTTTTAAAATTGGTTCCGACAATATCATTTACGTTTATTTTTCTTGCATTATACAGATAATGCGTTCCCATCATTTCAAGTTTCCAAGCCACAAAAGAAACAACCAAAATAACATGCTTTTTATATGCCATTCGCATTTACCACGGGGCCCCATCATGCACCGTTAGGTTACTTAACTAACGGCAGAGCGAGGGCAGGACTAGCGCGGATGCAAAACATATAGAAGCATCTACTAAATATATATAATATATATCAACATTGCAGGAAGATAATAGTCATCACAGACAGATAAAATCATCACAAGCATGCGAACAATAATATGGAATAGCGGATAATCTAGGAGCCCCGCGTCTCATTTGAGCCGTAAATGAGACGCGACGTTTCCCGATTTTGTGGATAGCCAGTGCAATGAAGATCCTAGACCCCTACGAGTGCGGCAAGTTACCCGCTAATCCCCGAAGTGAGGCAACCCCAATCAACAAAGTGAATGGGTCACCCAGCATTTCACGGAATCGGGTAACTTGAGCACCCCCCCGTGGGTCAACTTACACCCCTAAGAGTGCGGCGAATAGCCCGCCAATTCTAGAGTAAGGCCCCCCGGTCTAAACGCCTTGAGATGCGGGCCCGTTGCTCTCTAGAATCCGGCTATTCGAGCACTAGTCTGCGGGGTAATCCTATTACAGAAAAGAATATATATATAGTTGGTGTCATCGACCTCAATCAGGTCGTGCCCCAATAAAAGAATATACAAACTGGCAGAAACGGCAGTCCACATGTCGGACGCTCGCCCCGCAATAATCAATATACAAATGAATCTGAATTGTACATCTAACATCGCACACAAGGCTATCCATCACGACAATCCATCCATCCCATCAGTGCAACACAGAACATCAACGTAAATATCATGTTCGTAAACCCCGTCTGATTGTACATATAGAAACCAGTCGGATTGTACCGCTCTATGATAATCATGGTCACAGAAACTAACATATGCACTGATAAACACGAATTCAAAATTTCGATCGACTAAAACTTTCCACATTGGCCCCAAATATAAACCAGTACTCAAACAAATCTGGGCCAAAACCAAATATCCCAAAAATCACATTTCCATATTATAGAGCACCAGAAAAATCTTGATGTACAACGGCCAAAATTTGACCGCGGAACCGCGCCCAAACGGCATGTTTGGCGGCGGTTCCACGGCCAAATTTTGGGCTTATGTGCCCAAAATTTTTCCTGGTCACTACATTTGCCAGCACATAATTTTAAGGCAATCTGAATAATTTTTTGAACAATTTTAAAATTCGAACAGCGGGCATACAAAATGGAAATGCGATTCAGAAAAATCCGTCGATTAAAATTCTAAACAAGTGCAAAGTAGCTAGTTAAGGTTTATGGAGTGTCTCTGATTCCATGTTGGGTTTCGGTGTCCGCGTAGCGGAAACCGCGGTCGAGACGGAAGCGAAAACAAAAATTCTAGCGAACACCGAAAGCCCTTAAAACCCAGGATACGGTCCAATAAACCTAAACTAGCTAACTAAAAGTGCAATGGTTGAGAAAATACAACCTTTGTCGCGTGTCCACCCAATTGTGGAATACCCCTCCAAGCTTGTAGCCGCCAGGATCACGCTTGAGAATCAACCATCCTTGCCGAAAACGATCCACCCGAGAGAATCCGGAGGATACTCTAACCGACGATCCAAACTTGTTAGGTTTGGATGGTCGGTGATGTAGGAATACTTCACTAAGTTTTTCTCTCTTGAACCATGCTAAAAAATAGAGAGCAAGAAGAAGAAGGCGAAGGAGGTGAGAATGAAGCAACCATGGAACATGAAGCTTAAGTGAAGAATGAATAACCATCAAGTGTTGCAAAAGATGAGAATGGCTTGCTTTTACAACCATGGTGCAATAGTGCACACAAATGATTTTTATCATTTTAAAAACACCAAGCCATACCTCTCTACATTCATGCACCATGCTTCATAACTTCCCCATTACACCTCATTTCTTTTTATTTTTCTAAATAGAAAAATAAATATAAGGTGTCCTTCTTCTAGAAGCATTCCCGTATAAATACGGAATACTTCACCGGTATATGTATCGCTACACATACGCGTATCCGTATAAAAATACGGATGGCACTGAAGAAAGAAAATGAATAGTGAACAATAATACTAAAATATATGTATCAAAAATACATATAAAAATTATTAAACCAAAACCAGATTTAATAACCCGGCTTAATCCTAAGCCGGCTAGTATTATCAACCGTCCAATTAAAGTCCGTGTATTGCGTATACGCATTTAAAGTGACCCCTACACGTACCAACGTACGGCTCCTACATCTGTCGCCTGAACCGGAAAAACCCTCTGTGTGGGACTCTAAAGACTCGATAATACGCTGGCAGTGGGTTTAACCGCAAGCACGCCAGTGGCACTAGCTGTACGTAACAGCTATCCAGATACTTGTCGAAAGGGGGGTCGACAATCAAGTACGTCCTTACCCTACTGAGTCTGAATGTGACAATCTCCATACAGTCCGGTCTCTTCATCAAAGAGTATTGCATATCGGGTCTAGGGGTTGGATAACGTTAGACCCCTACTAACCCGATAAGTCGTGTCTGAGTCAAGCTCATCACCAATAGAGATACTACTGATCAACCATCAGTAAATCTCATCCACCGTGACCACGGATTTCTGGTGATAGCTAACTGAATACAGCGCGACATCGACTCCTAATACCAGGAGAGACAAATCCCTAATAGTCGACCACTGCCTCCATGTGGCTCAGGACTGTACTCAACTAGAACCTTTTTGCATGACTCCTTTGAGCTATGGTAGGGTAGTAATCAAAGTACAGTGGGAACTCACACGAGACAAATGACGACTTCATGTCAAAGGACTAACCTGTACTTATGCTACCTGAGAACTTCCATTTGACGATAGATATAATACCATTTAGAAGTTCTCGGCGAGTCCGTCCAGTGTACTCACCTCCAGTGAGCACCTGTATACTATCTTAGGTGACACAACACCAATGGCTTGTGAGACTGGTCATCGCGCCTCGTCGGGGACTAGAAGCGTATACACTAGTCTATTCCGGAATATCGATGCCCAGTCTCGATACTCCCACAACTAGAGACATTTAAGGATGTGCTTATGGACAACCTGGATCTCACATATATGATCGCCATCATAATGCTGGTTGTCAAGCAACAATCCTATGGGCTTCATCAATGATGAAGACAAACCAGATAACATATTATCATCTTGAGTAAGACTGTTTTACTTGTATAGGCCCTCCCTTAATTATCATAATCGCCTACTTGCGATCACAATAATTTCCTTGAGGGCACTATATCCAACATCCACCACGCCAGGAGTTGTCCATTCTAAAATACTTTTAGAATGCTGTCTAAGTACCTGATTTGGGAAACATCCCAAATCTAGATTTAGTCACCAGAATTCCTGATATACTATCCACATCCAACGTGGAGAAAATACTATGTGATAACCAAAGTTTGACCGATTGTAGTATATGAACATCACTTCCTGTTTGGAGTATGTTATCCAAATCCAGGACAGTACTCCCAACATCTTTCTCACTAGGTTCATCTTTTGTTTTGATGAAGTCAATCACTTTGACTATCACATCAAAACAGATGATCTGTCTCCGCTATCCATGCTTTAGTCTATGAATAGACATAAGCAACTTGCACACCTTTCGCCGCTCCCACTAACTACGATAACCCTCTGGCAGAGTCATATACACGTGCATTTCCAAAATCCTATTTGGAAAGATGTTATAGTCACCCACCTTCCAGATATCATAGCCATGAACCGCATCAGTGCCAAAACATATCCATATGGACTTCAGCGTAGGCACCGAAGTAAAATTCATATCACAATCCATAACGGATTAATGAAAACTCTTTACAACAAGTCTATCCTTATTAGGTTAGTACCTTTCCATCTGCATAAATCTCAAAAGATTTACTTGCTCCCAATGGGTTTTACCCCTTCAGGAGCACCCAACGTTGTCCAAAATCCATTACTCGCTGAAGTACGTGGAGTCCATCTCGGGTATGAAATACTCGGTCATCTGGAAGTTACCACTTCCTATGACCCGCTGATAACAAGTTGGGGGAACGGCGGTGTCAGGTCATATCCGTATGGACTTCAGTATAGACACTGAAGTAAAAATCTCATCACAATCCACAACGGGTATTTGATGAAAACTCTTTACAATAAGTCTAGCCTTATTAGGTTAGTACCTTTCCACCAGCACAGATCTCGAAAGATCTACTTGCTCATAATGAGTTTTACCCCTTCAGGAGCACCCAGTAAAGTCCAGAATCCATAATTTTTCTGAAGTGTGTGGAGTCCATCTTAGATATAAGCATCTGGTCACCTGAAAGTTACCACTTCCTATGACTTGCTAATAACTAGTAGGACCATCATCACCATGATACTGACCTCACTGTCACCATCTACGAGAAAACCGAAATATCTCTCGGGTGTCTGAGGTCATCTACTAGAATCTGTGGAGTGGCTATCGGTTTGTCAAGTCCAATTGAATCCTTAGGTTCTACTAAATTTTCGGTAACCGTTTGTGGTTCTGGAATCACTTCCAATTCTACCATACTCCAACTAGTTTCATTTGCGAAAAGATCTTTTTATAAAATGGCGGCGAGTCAAGAACAATGTAACCATTGATCTTGAAAATGGTAGAAACAAAATCCGAGCGAATGCTTGGGATAATCCACAAACCGCCATTACCGAAGCGTGCCTCAAGTTTTTCCGGATTCTTCTTTTAAACAGAAACCAGATAACTTCATATCTTAATAACCTTAAGATATGCAACCATTCTATATCCATATAGAATCAAGGCATTAATTTAGATGGAACCAGATTCAAATGTCATGCAGCTGTTTCCAGTGCATATTACCTAATGGGAAATGGGCCAATACAACATTACTTATCATTGAGCGCATCCACGGATGAGTAACCTGTGAGAAAATCAAGTTCTCGATATTACTATGATGGAATATCTAGCATAAGTATCTACATCTTCGATCACCTCGAAGAATCCCGATACTTCCAACGTATGGTTCTCTACTTTATTCTTATACCTACAAACTCTCAAGATTTTTGGACCTTGCATTACAACGAATTTGTGTTTAAAACCAGAGAACTCACAGGTAAATCTGAATGAAATAAGAGTACCAACCCCTTGTCCTGAAGGACACTGAATAACATACATTTTCATGTATAAGTCCCAAGAGTATACCAACTCAAATTCTATGTTTTGTAAATTGAAAACTGTATCTTGGTTAAGAGTGTCTTATACGTTATTCAATGCACCTTACCTTATCCTCAACTGATAAAGGTAAATATTTACAACACAATTTTCAAAATGTATATCTCACTTTATAAAATAAAGGTACCGATATTTCATTTTAAAATTTTGTGCATAACAACGGTTATTCGAAACCAAATATTTGCCGTCAGGCAAAAGCCAGGTGATTTAATCCAATATCACCAATTACAATGAATTCCGATATTGAGGATCAAATCGCCCATTTTCCAATATTCTATTCCTACCCATCATCTGCAACACCGTACAGATGTGATATCCAAATCTGGTAAATACATATCCTGGAGTCAGAATTAATTGGGAAAACAGTTCTCTTTTACATGTACACAGAAAAACTGAAACATGAAAATGTTTCATAGGGGATGGTCAGCTATTCCTAGTAATGCCTTTTCCATTATCGAGATTCATGACAATAGTCGCAATTTCCTTTGCCCTCACTTCAGTCCTTTTATTTGTCTCTATTTCTTACCTTCTGTACACCATCCTTAGGCTAATTGGTTTTCTTCCTTCCCTACCTATCGGCACCAGCTTAAGGTTTGGAAGAAGACCATCCAATAAGCGTAATAGGTGTACTCTCCTAATACAAGGAGCTCTCGCAACCTGAGAGAAGGTAAAGGAAAGAGGCAACCGAATAATCCTATTCAATTTCTTCAAAACCTGTGGCCATTCTTGACTGAAGTAACTTTTTCAAGTTTGTATGTAACTATACGATGGCCGTTACAAGCTATATGGATCATCGTAGTGATACGATGTGTTCTGAAGAAATGCAAAGGGTAGAGTAGGAATAGCAGGGATATGTGTGACTTTGTCGTGAATCAAGACAATCCGAAGCCAACGGGTGTAAAAAGGTTCGATCAAATTGGTTCATGAGTTTTTAAGGTAGTTCATGGGTCGCTGTACCAAAGAGAGAGAAAAGAAACACTCAGCGTGCACTCTATCAAGATCAGGTTATCACTTTATCTGATTAGGATGGCTTCCACTATTTCCTCAAATTCTCCTTCAAACCCTAAAACGAGAACTAGCCGGGATCATTTACACTTTAAAAGTTCGCAAACCGTTCAGTCAGGTTAGTGTTGGTACTCCGAGGGAGGTCCCCCTTGCTTTCGCACAGACCCAATTAATAACCCCGTTTCCGCAGAGGCATAAGCTCGTTAACATTTTCTAGACACCTAATAGGTTAGCTAATTGTGAAGTGAAAAATCTTCTAAGGAGTAATACATACTCATCAGTGGGAATCGGGACCCAACTATCATTGTGTGATAACTTTGACGGAGGCTGACCAAAATTACCACACTCCTGAAGGTATGCACATGCCTGGCAAGTTTCTTGTATGTTTGAAACTCCCGATATGGTTTTTTCCCTTAATGACTTCATGGCCTTGATAGAGACCAACGTGCCATAAGTCGCTAGTCAAGCTCAACCCATCATTATCTAAGATTGATCTAGACCGACCTGCACAAACCATTGATAGAGAGCAACGTGACTATGCGGCTGTCATAGATAATCACATATTCATGCTACAGACAAGTATTACCTAGCTACTGTACACTATGCCTTGATAGAGACCAACATATATAACACGAATACTATGAGGTACTTATCTGAAATGACGGAGGGCTTCGGCTGGTTTTTGGTGAAAAATGTCACGCTCCGCTTCCCGAAAATATGGAATACGAGGGGTGACTCGTCAGCCATACTCCTACGGTCAGGAAATAATCCCGTTGTAGTCACATTTCGGCTTCTAGCATTACATGGTAGTCAGTAAACAGTACTAGAGTAAAGGAAAATAACAGTTCACAACTCTATTACATTGCAATAAAAGAGTTCGAAATACATTATTTTGTAGAATAAAAACTAACCAATAAATACAAAGTGCTGAAAGCAAAAGAAATGGCGCTGATGATGGAGTCTAGATCTCTGCGATCTCGAATGGCAGGTCCTGCTCCTGGGCTGGATCTACTTCGTCCTCTGAGCATGCACATTCAGGTCGTCAGGGCGACACATGTAGCAATATATATATATATATATATATATATATATATATGATGGGTATGCAATATTATTAAACATGATAAGTGCAACAAAATGCAGAACATGAGTATAATAAACATCAACTGAATATGAATAGTGCAATATAGGTATCATGTCAGTAAACTGGGTAATGTGTATGTCACTACTTATCGGTCACTAAGTCAATGAAATCAAATGGTGAAAAGGATGCTCATGTTTAACAAGTGTCTCGTGCATGTCCGAAACTACGGTCCGCTGTGCCTGGGACATAACCCTGTCAGCCGTGCCGCTAGGCCCACGACCTAATGTATGCATATGTATATATATCACTAATAGCGAATGATCATCCTCTAAATCACTGTACCTCGCTAAATACGAGTTCAATTCCACCTTGATTGCCCCATTCCCCAGGTTATAGTATGAATTTAGGTATTCGATGGGTTGTGAACAAATACGTATCACTTTCACTTTCAATCACTTTTCCACTTATCAATATCACTTTCGTATTTATCACAACCCAATCATTAACACTTATATTGACAATGCAAAACAGTTGCTAGGTCTCACTGTGAACGATCACCATGCAGCAGGTATAAAGCAAGCACGAAAATAAGCAGAATTGCACTGAACAGATATTCACTACTTTATGACGACCAATACCATAACTTGCAAAATTTACGAAAATTCACACGAATAGAATCTACCGAAATAATATAAAAGACACATGAAGTACACTTGGTTATCTAAGCAGTAAAATTAGTTTCATGTCAATCGGAATTCAGGTTAGGGACTTATCATTATTTTAAGGTAGCGATCGATTGCTGGAATTCCAGTTTCAGAACTGGAAGCCCAACTTCACGCATAATTTACTAGTGGTTATGTTTAGATTCAGGTGTTGCCCCAGTTTAATAGAATCTAGTTATATCCGTTAGGTTTCCAACACATCAAACAGATTATCAATATGATTTCTTTAATTGAAGTTATGTCCTGTTTATTGTAGCGATGTAAGAGAGGTCACTGCAGAAACTGCAGAACACATCGATACGCTAAAATACAAATTAAATATCAAACGGCGGTGAAACGGCACGGGACCAGATTTAGGTGTTAGCTAATTAAATTATCTATGTATTCATATGGGTATCCATGCATTTTCAGTCTAAAGAGGGGATGCACAGGTGTTCAAAATCTGGTATCCAAAACGAAACGCTGCCGCAGACTGCAGTTCAGTGCCGTGTTCGCAACCCAGTATTGTTACAGTTTTCTAAAATTGTCGAGAAAAAACTATGGATAGTATTAGGTTATCGAGTCGGCTTCGATATGAGCCATAGAATGTTGCGTCTCAAATGGTATTTAATTTACAATGATTTTAACAGGGTAACATGCTCGGTAAGGTTCAGATTTTGTGTCGTCTTTAGGGGGCGACTCTACATGGTTATGCACACGATATTTTGCATCCAAATTATTACACGATATTCGCAACCATTAAAGGAATCGAACTATTGCAGTTTTTGCTATCACAAAAATATATTTTGGTTTATAGTTCACATCAAACACTCGGATAGCATTTGGTTATCGGTGGAAAACCTAAGATTCTTCTAACCAACGAGCGATAATTTATTCCTAAGATTCTAAATGGCATCAATACGACTAATTAACAAGTTTGGGCTCAATTCATTACCACCAACATGATGGCTCACGTACGAATGTTAACACCATGTCGATGTCTATATTTATTTTCGCATACACCCATATAACTTATAAAAATAAATTAACATTGTTATTAACCTAGTTTTGTAATAGCATGAGAAACAAGAGATGGATTTTTCTCTTGCCTGGAGATGGTAGCGATGGCAGTGGCAATGGTCACGATGACAGTGACGAGCTCGAGTGCGGCCGGGCTCGTCGGCGACGTGGTCGGGCAGTGGCCTACAGTGGTGGCACGGGTGCTGTGGCACGGAGGCTTCGGGTGCTGCGATTTACAGGGAGCTCGGCTCGTCGACGATGGAGTGGTGTGCAGGGGGCGGGTTTTATTCGCAGCGGGGAGAGGGGTGGCTCTGACGATGGAGGAGCTGCTGGCGGTCGTCGGTGATGGAGGTACTTGGAGCTCAGAGCTCGGAGAATCGGGGAGCTCTGACGATCGTGGATGCCAGGGGTCATGCTCGGGTGAAGGAGGAGGAGCTAGGGTTGGCTTAGGAACCTGAGAGCATCGGTGGTCTCCTGGTGCGGAGTCGGCGGTGGAGGAGAGGAGGTGATAGGGATAGGTTGATGGTGGAAGTGATGGGGGGTCGACGATGGTGAGGTGGTCGAAGCTCGTCAGCGAGGTGTAGGGGTGCAGTGGGTCGTGGGTTCGGAGGTGTTGCCGGTGATGGGTCTCCGAAGGTTGATGGCTGTGGTGAGGTAGGGAAGTTGAGGGTGAAAGGGAGGGAGTGGGAATGAGAGAGAAGTAGGGTGATACGAGGGCTCGTCGGTGAGTTAGGCGAGTGGAGTCGCGTCCGTCGCGGCCGTTGGGGAGAGACGTTAAAGGAGTGCGGGTCGTGGGGTGAGCACGGGTCGCAGCGAAGTGGGCGCGGCCGTCACGGTATGGGAGCGAGTCTCATGGGCATAGGCACGAGGAGCGGGGTGATGTTAGGAAAAAAAGGGCGGGAAGAAAAGAAACGAGGGAGAAGAAGAAGAGGGATGAGCGGGTCGGGTCGGGTTGGTTGGGTCAGGTCGGGTAGATTAGGAGTTGGATTTAGAGTTTAGGTAATAATTTAATAAATAAAATAATAGAAATATGAAAAAAATGTGTAAAAATTCTAGGAAAAAATCTGAAAAATACGGAAATTGGGGATTTACATCATACCCTCCTTACAAAAATTTCGTCCTTGAAATTAAAACGGAAAAAACAGAACAACAACACTACACAAACAGATACAGAAAACGTGCACGGATATCCTCCTCGCGTTCCCAGGTAGACTCCCCTGGAGAACGACCGCCCCAAGAAACTCGAACTAGGGGAATGACTTTGTTCTTCAGCAATTTTTCCCGACGGTCGAGAATGGTGGTAGGCTGCTCCTCATAGGATAGATTAGTGCCTAATGTCAACTCCGAATGGTCCAGAATATGGCTGTCGTCCCGAACGTAGCGCCTCAATTGAGAAACATGGAAAGTATTGTGCACACCAGCTTGCGATGGAGGCAAGGCTAGCCAATAAGCCACTTCTTCTACTCTCTCTAGCACCCCCTACGAGTGCGGTGAATAGCCCGCCAATTCTAGAGTGAGGCCCCCTCCTTCTCAACGCCAAGAGATGCGGACCTGTTGCCCTCCAGATCCCGACTATCCGTACACTCCATTGCGGGGTAATTCTAGTACGGAAAAGAAAATATGTACAATGGTAACATCGACCTCAACCTGGTCGTACCCCAAACAAATAATATACAAACAGGCAGTGACGGTAGTCCACATGTCGGACGCTCGCCCCACGATATCCAATGTACAAATAAAACTAAATTGCACTATTATTGCAACCAAGCTATCCACTACGACAATTCCGCAACAACACAGCACAACACAGAATATCAACATGAATGCCACGTTCGCAAACCCGTCTAAAAGAACTATAGCAATTAGACAAGTTGTACCGCTCTAATGATATTCACGGTCGTAGATAGTAATGCAAGTACTGAAAAATACACATTTAAAATTTCGATCGACTAAACTTTTCCAAATAGGCCCCAAATGTAAATCCAGCACTCAAACAAATCTAAACCAAAACCATATATCACAAAAATCATATTTTCATGAACTAGAGCCTCAGAAAATTTTGGGGTACTGTAGCCCAAAAAGTGCGGCAGAAGCGCCGCAAAATGTGACATTTTACTCCAGTTCAGCGGCGGAATTTTGTAGGTCTCCAAATTTTTTCTCTAGCTCTAGTTTTGCCTGCACATAATTCTAAGATACCCAAAAAAAATTTTAGAACAACTTTGAAAATCGACAGCAAGCACATGAACATAGATTCGTGATTCGGAAAAATTGGTTAATCGAGATTTTAACCTTGTGCAAACTAATTAGTAGGGTTAATGGGTTGGCTCTGATACCATGTAAGGTTACGCCAGCTCCCCGGCCATCAATCCGTGGCCAAACGCGGAACAAAAACTTTTTAAAACCCGGCGCTAATGGAACCCGATTCCCGGATCGAACCATTAACCCTATACTAGTAAACTGTAAAGTGTTTAGAGAGGTTATACTGATCGATCCGTGTCCTTCGGTCTTCAACCTCTGTCCTAGGCTCCTCACGGATGTCTCGATGATGTTCGTTCTCCGGTCTCCCTCGTCGAAGACGATCCACGTCGAGAATTCTTAATACGGGTTCCCGCTTCAAACCGAAGCAACTCGAGCATCCAGTTTGCTAGCCTAGATGCCCAAGATGAAGTAGAGAGAGTGTGTGAATACTTTGTCTCAATACACCCATGGATTCTCAACTCATGAGAGGGATGGGTGGAGGTTAAAGAAGATGCCCATGGAGAAAAATGTGAGCTCAAGAAAGAAGCTAGTGAAGAAAAAGCTTAAGTATTGTATGTGATATTTTTGAGCATATGAAAACCAACTCAAGAAAAATCCTATAGCAAGAAAAGAACTGCCCCCTCTCATTAAAATATTCCATACAATAATCATGGCCTCAAAAAAAATCTATGTCATAATAAATGATCACAAGAACCAACACCATGAGTCACCAAGTGCATGCACCATCAAATAAACGCACAAGGCCAAAACTTGCACTCACATTTTCCTCACAATAAACATAAAACTAAATGTTTAAAGTAACAAAAAGAAATGTCATCAACTAAAGAAATCATGTAACGAATTACAAGATTACCCCTCATCCGTATATACATACCCGTATCCGTATTCCGACTGAATACGAATACAACGAGACGAAAGCAATCCAACAATATAATATTAGGATCCGGCTTAAACTAAAGCCCACTAGTATTATCCGTTCGATCATGATTTGTACACTAGTGCACGTATATGATTGAACCCTGCTATAAAACCATACGACCTCTACAACGTTTCTCCCGAACAAGGGAAACCCTCTGTGTGGGACTCTAAAGACTCGTCAATACGCTGGCAGTGGGTTTAACCACAAGCACGTCAGTGGCACTAGCTGTACATAACGGCTGCCCAGGTATTGAGCGAAATGGAGGCCGACGAGTGAACTCATCCTGAAACCCTACTGAGCCTGACAGTGACAATATCCATACGGTCCGGTCCGTTCGTCTATGAGTATCGCATATCGAGTCTAGGGGGTGGATAAAGTCAGACCCCTAATAACGCGACATTTAGTGTCGGCATGAAACTTATCACCAACTGAGAAACTATCGATCCTAGATCGGTAATTCTCGTCTACCCCGGCCGAGGATTTCTGGTGATGGCCATCCGTGCACTCCGCGACATCAACCCCCAATACCGGGAGAGACGAATCCCCTGACGATCCGCTCATTGCCTCCTGTGGCTTGGGACTATACCCAACTAAAACCTGTTTGCACGCCTCTTTTGAGCCGTGGTAGGGTAGTAATCAAAGCACAGTGGGAACTCACACGAGACAAATGACTATCTCAGGTCGATAGACTAACCTGTACACACCAGGGAACTGCTATCTGACAATAGGTATAATACCAACTAGCATGGTCCCGGCGAGTCCGTCCGGTGTACTCATAACCCAATGAGCACCTGTATACATCTTAGGTGAACCAACTAACACCAATGGCTTGTGAGACTGGCCATCGCCCCTCGTCGGGGTTTCGATCCGTATACACTAGTCTACTTTTGGAGTATCGATGCCCAGTCTCGAAACTCCCATGACTAGGTACACTTTAAGGATGTGCTTATAGACCACCCAACTCTCACGTATATGATCGCCATCATACTGCTGGTATTCAAGCATGAATCCTATGGGCTCTATCAACATGTAATAGTGATCTGTAATGTCACCTGAAGCATGTACACGATGATAAAGACAAACCAGATAGCATACTATCATCTCGAGTAAGACTGTCCTTCCGGTATAGGCCCTCCCTCAATCATTGCAATTACGTGCCTGCGATCCAATAATTGACTTGAGGGCACTATAGCCAACAATCTCCCACTTGCACTTAAGGCCAATTATTGCGATGTCGCATACTCACAGCCCGTGTGATACCAAACACCCAACTTCTCTACTAATCAGTTTCACAATTCTCGTTTGTAAAATTATTGCGTTCAAGAAATAGCCTCAGTGAATGGATCTGCTCTGATGTTTCTTTCTTTATCTCTCTTTATCTCAAGTTTGTGGAGAAAGTCATCTCCCGAAATGCACAATACCTGCTTAGAATATGCCTGGATATCTGCAGGGACCCAGTTCACAAATGAAATCCAAATCCAGTAAACTTCTTAGACTGTATCGTCAACTGAATTTAATCAGTATCCTGCGCCATGCCTCCCTCAGTATCCGTTTGGACCACCTGTCCAAACTACTGCCCCTCAAAAGAGGGAAAACTATAACTCTGACAGTCATTCTGTCATCCAGGTCACCTTGAAAGCCTAGAATGATAACTGTCTCTCGAAGGAGGCTGCCGTTACCAAATCCCTAGAACACCCACATATGTTCAAAACTGCTTCCGAACGTTTTTCCAGGATTTGGATTAATATATTAACTTATTGCATCTAGTGCAAAAACAACATCTTGGTGTGGTACTTGACATCTCATGATTGACTCAATTGCCTAAGCAAGTGATATGCTAATCATGCACATCCCTCTCCTCTTTAGTCTGTAAGACACTTTTAAAGAGGGTGACTCCATCACCTGCAGGTTCACCGCCATGCTAGGAGTCGACTATTCTAAAATACCTTTAGAATACAGTCTAACTACCCAAATTAGGAAACTACCCAAATCTAGATCTAAAACCATAGGTCTAGTAACCAGAATGCCTGATATAATATCCATATCCTATATGGAGAAACCACCGTGTGACAAACACAGTATAATCGATTGTAGTGTAGGAATTCACTTCCTACAAAGTGTATGTCATCCAAATACCAGGAAATACCACCATACTACCTTCTTAACAGATCTATCCTCTATTCTGATGAAGTAAAACCTATGACTGTCACATCAAAAATAGATGATCTATCTCCGCTATACCTGCTTTAGTCTATAAATAGATATAAGCAACTTATCCACTATGCTTCTGCTGCTCCCACTGACCACAACAACCCTCTGGCAGAGTCATATACACGCGCACTTCTAAAACTAGTTTAGAACGACGCTATACTCATCCTCCTGCCGGGTCTTATAGTCTAGAACAGGTGTAATGGCAAGTTTGGGTAAACAAGAACCTCACTGTCACCGTCCTTAAGGATACCTGAGTACCTCTCGGGTGCCTAAGGTTACCCACCATATCTGCGGAGTGGCTAATGGAATGTCAAACCCTGATTGAATCTTTAGGTTCTATTTAAATTTTCAGTAATCGTTTGTGGTTCTGGAATCACTTCCAGTTCTACCATACCCCCACTACTGTTTTCTGAAAAAATCCATTTTACTAAAACTGTAGTGAGTCAAGAACAATATTACTATTGATCTTCCAGATGGTAGAAAGTTGTCCTTCATCATAGCCCGGGACAACCCGCAAACTGCCATTACAGAAACGTGCCTTGAGTTATCCAGAGTCCGGTTTTAAGCATAAGCTGGACAACTCCATATACCTTAATATCATTAAGATATGAACCATTCTATATACAATATAGAAACAGAGGCACTTATTTAATTGGAACCAAATTCAAATCATGCAGCTGTCTCCAGTGCATGTCAACTAAATGGAGAAAGGTTGATCAGCATTACTCAACTAGGACTACATCCAGATATGAGTAACCTGAAAGAGTAGCAAGTTCTCAAAACCATTACTATCAAATAAATACCAAACACAAGTATCTACATCTTCAATCACCTTGAAGAATCCTGATACTTGCATCACGTGGTTCTCTATTTTATTCTTGTACCTATAACTTCTCAAAACTTGGACCTTATATTTCTATGAAACACTTGTCTAAAACTGGAGAAGTCATAAGTAAACAGAATATAGTACGAGGATTAACCCCTTTGTCCTAATGGACATTGGACAACAAACAATACTTTGTATAAGTCCCCTAAGTTCAATAACTCAAAACCTGTATGTCGTAGGTTGAAAACTGTACTATGGTTAAGAAGAATTACACCGCTGTTTAATGCTCCTTACCTAATCATCAACTGATATAGGTAAATGTCATGGACATAATTTCAAAAATTTATATCTCACTTTATAAAATAAACGTACAGATATATCAGTTTAAAATTGGTGCATAACAGCGGATATTCAAAACCAAATGTTTGCCGTCAGGCAAAACCCCAGGGGATTTCCTCACATATCACCAATTACAACGAATTCCGATATAAAGAGAATATAATCACCTAATTCCCAATAACTTACTCCCACTCATCATCTGTAAAACCATACAGATGTAAGAATCAAACCTGGTAAATACATACCCTGAAGTAAGGATCTAATTGGGAAATCAGTTTTCAATTAACAACGCATAGTGAAACCGAAACATGAAAATGTTTCGAAGGGGTAGCCGGGCATTCCTAGTAATGCCTCTTCCATTATCCAGATTCATGACTGTAACCGTATATTTCTTTGCCATCTCTCCAAATCTCTTTATTTGTCTTTATTCATTATCTTCTGTACACCACCCTTAGGCTAAATGGTTTTCTTCCTTCCCTACCGTTCGACACCAGCCTATGGTTTGGAAGAAGACTATCCAATAAGCGTAATAGGTGTACTCTCCTAATCCTAGGAGTACTCATAACTTGAGAGAGGGTAAAGATAAAAAGATAACTGAATAAGCCTTATTCCATTTCTCCTGAACCAGAATTCATCCTCGAACTGGAACAAGTTCCTTCGAGTTCGTATATAACTATACGATGGATTATCCAATAAATGTGGATCTTCGTAGTGATACATGGTGTCCTGGAGAAATGCAAAAGTGAAGTAGGAGTGGTGATGAACTATGCGGTTTGGTCGTGAATGATAGCAGTCGCAATTTATTTTGCCCTCTTTCTAATCTCTTTATTTGTCTTTACTTATTACCTTCTGTATACCACACTTAGGCTAATTGGTTTTCTTCATTCCCTACCTTTCGGCACCTGCCTATGGTTTGGAAGAAGACTATCCAATAAGCGCAATAGGTGTACCCTCTCCTAATCCTAGGAGCCCTCATAACGCGAGAGAAGGTAAAAGGAAAAGACAACTGAATAGTCCTATTCAATTCTCCAGAATCGGAAACCATCCTTGAATCTGAAACAAGTTTCTTCGAGTTCGTATGTAACTATAAGATGGTCATATCCAATAAATGTGGATCTTCGTAGTGATACGGAGTTTCCTGGAGAAATGCAAAGGTGAAGTAGGAGTGACAATGAGGTATGCAACCCAGACAATCCAAAAGTCAATATGTTTTAAGAAGGTCCGGTTATCTTGGTTACTGCGTAATAGTCTAGGGTCGGGCCATGGTCGCTGCCAAAGAGAGAGAGAAAAGAAACACTCAACGTGCACTCTAACCTAAATTAGAATGGTCAACCACTTTATCTAATCAGGTTGTCTCCCACTGTATCCTCAAATTCTCCTCCAAACCTGAAAGAAGAATTAGTCGGAATCATCTAAAATCACCCGAGGAGTAAACCAACTCATCAGTGGGAATCGGGATCCAACTATCATCGCATGATAACCTAATGGAATCCACTCAAGTTATCACACTCCAGAAGGTATGCGCATGCCTGAAAAGTTTCCTGTATGTTTGAAACTCCCGATATGATTTTTAACCCATGCTCTTATGACCTTAACGAAGGCCAACATATCATTAGTCACATGTCAAGTTCTACCTGTCATTGTCCAGGTTAATTTGAACCCACCCGTACATACCCTTGACGAGGTCCAAAATAGTAGTACGACTGTCCCAAACCAACGTATCTATCTATACAACAGAAAAGTAACAAATGGCTACCATACACTATGCCATGACGAAGGCCAACAAACATAGCATGAATACTAAGTGCTACCCATCTGAAATGACGGAGGGTTATGAATCGTTTTTGGCGAAAAACCTCTAACGTAATGAACTTGATATCGTTGAAGGAACTGGATAGTTTTTTATAAATATATAGTGGCGAAAACCTTTGCTAAAGAGGTCACTCCCGGTGAAAGGATCTCGGCTCTTTCCTCTTCGAATGAGGTGCAGGATATTCTTATTGAATACCATGATGCAAAGTAGAAAGTAATCGACTATAGTGAAGTTATTACCCTGACGCAAACTTCTGCCCAAGAGGTCACTCCCGGTGAGGGATCTCGGCTCTTGCCTCGTCAAATGAGGTGCTGGATATTCATAACCGAATACCGTTGTGCAAAATAAAAGAAAACGTCCTTGTAATAACAGCTTTTTAAAATTGTTCCAACAACATCGAATAGGTCTGTTTTCTTTGCGTTGATCCGAATCAATGCAGTCCCATCAATTAATCACACCACAAAAGAACAAAAATATGATGTACGTATATGCCATCCGCATTTGCTACTGGGTCCCGTCATCACCCGTTAAATTACTTAACTAACGACAGAGCGGGGACTGGACTAGCGTGGGTGCAAAACATATACAACATCTACTAGTATATATATCAATATATAATAATCGCTCTAGGCATGATAAATACAACATCACAAAAAAGCAATAAGCATCATAGAACAATACAGATAATCTGGGAGCCCCAGGTTTCCTTTGAGCCACAAGTGAAACCCGACGTTCTCCTGGTCATGTGGATAGCCTGTGCAATGAAAACTTAGACCCCCACGAGTGCGGCAAGTTACCTGTCAAAACCAGAAGCGAGGCAGCCCCCTTCATTAAAGTGAATGGGCCACCCAGCACTTCACGGAGTCCGGTAACTTGAGCACCCCTCCTTAGGTCAACCTGTACCCCCTACGAGTGCGGCGAATAGCCCGCCAATTCTAGAGTGAGACCCCCTCCTTCTCAACGCCATGAGATGCGGACCTGTTGCCCTCCAGAACCCGACTATCCGTGCACTCCATCGCGGGGTAATCCTAGTACAGAAAAGAAAATATATACAACGGTGACATCGACCTTAATCCGGTCATGCCCCAAACAAATAATATACAAACAGGCAGTGACGGCAGTCCACATGTCGGACGCTCACCCCGCGATATCTAATGTACAAATAAAACTAAACTGCACTATCATTGCAACCAAGCTATCCACCACGACGATTCCGTAACAACACAGCACAACACAGAACATCAACGTGAATGTCACGTTCGCAAACCCGTCTAAAAGAACTATAGAAATTAGACAAGTTGTACCGCTCTAATGACATTCACGGTCGCAGATAGTAATGCAAGTACTGAAAAATACACATTTAAAATTTCGATCGACTAAACTTTTCCAAATAAGCCCCAAATGCAAATCCAGCACGCAAACAAATCTAGGCCAAAACCATATATCACAAAAATCATATTTCCA
Source organism: Agapanthus africanus (assembly GCA_030015575.1). Taxonomy (NCBI): domain Eukaryota; kingdom Viridiplantae; phylum Streptophyta; class Magnoliopsida; order Asparagales; family Amaryllidaceae; genus Agapanthus; species Agapanthus africanus. The sequence continues at coordinate 121,928,092 of JASDDO010000028.1, forward strand.
TGAACTAGAGCCCCAGAAAAATTTTGGGGTACTGTAGCCTAAAAAGCGCGGCAGAAGCACCGCAAAATGTGACATTTTACTCTAGTTCCGCGGTGGAATTTTGGAGTTAGTTGCCTGCACATAATTCTAAGATACCCAAAAAAATTTTAAAACAACTTTAAAAATCGACAGCAAGCACATGAACATAGATTCGTGATTCGAAAAAATTGGTCAATCGAGATTTTAACTTGTGCAAACTAGTTAGTAGGGTTAATGGGTTGGCTCTGATACCATGTAAGGTTACGCCAGCGCCCCGGCCATCAATCCGTGGCCAAACGCGGAACAAAAAGTTTTTAAAATCCGGCTCTAACGGAACCCGATTCCCGGATCGAACCATTAACCCTATACTAGTAAACTGTAAAGTGTTTAGAGAGGTTATGCCGATTGATCTGTGTCCTTCGGTCTTCAACCTCTGTCCTAGGCTCCTCGCGGCTGCATCGATGATGTTTGTTCTCCAGTCTCCCTCGTCGAAGACGATCCACATCGAGGATTCTTAATACGGGATCCCGCTTCATAACTGAAGCAACTCGGGCATCCAGTTTGCTAGCCTAGATGCCCAAGATGAAGTAGAGAGAGTGTGTGAATATTTTGTCTCAATACACCCATAGATTCTCAACTCATGAGAGAGATAGGTGGAGGTTAAAGAAGATGCCCATGGAAGAAAATGTGAGCTCAAGAAAGAAGCTAGGGAAGAAAAATCATAAGTATTGTGTGAGATATTTTTGAGCATATGAAAACCAACTCAAGAAAAATCCCATAGCAAGAAAAGAACTGCCCCCTCTCACTAAAATATCCCATACAATAATCATGGCCTCAAAAAAATATCTGTCATAATAAATGATCACAAGAACCAACACCATGAGTCACCAAGTGCATGCACCATCAAATAAATGCACAAGGCCAAAACTTGCACTCATATTTTCCTCACAATAAACATTAAACTAAATGTTTAAAGCAACAAAAAGAAATGTCATCAACTAAAGAAATCTTGTAACGAATTACAAGATTACATCTCATCCGTATATACATACCCGCATTTGTATTCCGACTGAATACGAATACAACGAGACGAAAGTAATCCAACAATATAATACTAGGATCTGGCTTAAACCAAAGCCCACTAGTATTATCCGTCCGATCATGATCTGTGCACTAGTGCACGCATATGATCGAACCCTGCCATAAAACCATATGGCCTCTACAACGTTTCGCCCGAACTAGGGAAACCCTCTGTCTGGGACTCTAAAGACTCGTCAATACGCTAGCAGTGGGTTTAACCACAAGCACGTCAGTGGCACTAGCTGTACATAACGGCTACCCAGGTATTGAGCGAAAGGGAGGCCAACGAGTGAACTCATCCTGAAACCCTACTGAGCCTGAAAGTGAAAATATCCGTACGGTCCGGTCTGTTCATCTATGAGTATCGCATATCGAGTCTAGGAGTGGATAAAGTCAGACCCCTAATAACACGATATTTAGTGTCGGCATGAAACCTATCACCAACTGAGAAACTATCGATCCTAGATCGATAATTCTCGTCTACCCCGGCCGAGGATTTCTGGTGATGGCTATCCGTGCACTCCGCGACATCAACCCCCAAGACCGGGAGAGAAGAATCCTCTGACGATCCACTCACTGCCTCCATATGGTTCGGGACTGTACCCAACTAGAACCTGTTTGCATGACTCCTTTGAGCCATTGTAGGGTAGTAATCAAAGCACAGTGGGAACTCACACGAGAAAAATGATGATCTCAGGTCGATAGACTAACCTGTACACATGTCACCAGGGAACTGCTATCTGACAATAGGTATAATACCAACTAGCATGTTCCCGGTGAGTCCGTCCGGTGTACTCATAACCCAATGAGCACTTGTATACATCTTAGGTGAACTGACTAACACCAATGGCTTGTGAGACCAGCCACCGCCCCTCGTCAGGGTCTCGATCCCTATACATTAGTCTACTCTTAGAGCATCGATGCCCAGTCTTGAAACTCCCATGAATAGGGGCACTTTAAGGATGCGCTTATAGACTACCCAACTCTCACATATATGATCGCCATCATACTGCTGGTAGTCAAGTATGAATCCTATGGGCTCTATCAACATGTAATAGTAATCTGTAATGTCACCTGAAGCATGTACATGATGATAAAGACAAACCAGATAGCATACTATCATCTCGAGTACGACTGTCCTTCTGGTATAGGCCCTCCCTCAATCATTGCAATCACGTGCCTGCGATCCAATAATTGACTTGAGGGTACTATAGCCAACAAGGCATAAGCCACCACTCGACCATGCTGCATCAATACGCAACCCAAACCTTTTCCCGAAACATCACTATGAACAACCAAGCCACCTGAGCTATCTGGCACAGTCAAGATTGGGGCCGTGGTCAACTTCAGTTTCAATAGCTCGAACGCCTGGGTGCATTCCTCCGACCAAACATACGGCCCCTCCTTCCATGTGAGCTTCATCAAGGGTTCCGCTACTTTGGCGAAATCTTAGACAAATCTCCGATAATACCCAGCCATTCCTAAGAAGCTTCTTATTTCAACAACTGATTTCGGTGTCGGCCAGTCCTTGATAGATTTGATCTTCTTCGGACCCACTGAAATGCCATCACTCAAAACGACATGCCCAAGAAATTGCACCCTGTCGAGCCAAAACTCGCACTTGCTAAGCTTAGCATAGAGCTTCTCCTCCCACAGAACCTGCAATACAATTCATAGATGCTCGGCGTGCTCCTCTTGACTTCTGGAATAGACTTGCCATCGATGAATACGACAACAAACTGATCCAAGTACTTGGAGAAAGCCCTGTGCATCAAGTCCATAAATATGGCCGGTGCATTGGTGACACCAAATGACATCACAAGAAACTCATAGTGGCCATACCGAGTTCGGAAAGCCGTCTTGTATACATCCTCTGCCTTGACCCTGATTTGGTGGTATCCTGACCGAAGGTCTAATTTGGAGAATACTTGAGCACCACCAAGTTGGTCAAACAAGTCGGTCAAACAAGTCGTCGATGCGGGGAATGAGATACTTGTTCTTCACGGTCACTCGGTTCAACTCCCGATAGTTGATGCACATGCACAAGGAACTGTCTTTCTTCTTTACCAATAGCATAGGAGCACCCCAAGGAGAAACACTTGGATGGATAAATCTCTTGTTCAAAAGATCTTGTATCTGCCTCTTTAGTTCTGCCAATTCAACTGGCGCCATCCTGTAAGGAGCTTTGGAAACTGGCGCCGTCCCTGGAATCAGGTCAATAGAGAATCCCAAGACGTGGGGAGGTGGTACACCTGGTAAATCTTCAGGGAACATATCAAGAAAATTCCGAACGATCTCTGGGGATGGACTCTCATCAATCTCCATAGCCGTCAATGCTTTTAGCTTGACTCTAAACTTGGCTGGCTCCAAAGACTCGCTTCCGCCTTCGAAAATAAACTCAGGATGATTGGGAATGCGGAAAGTCACTTCCCTAGCTCGGCAATCGATGATCGCATGGAAGGTGCTCATCCAATCCATCTCGAGAATCGCGTCATAGCTGCCCGTCCCGATTAAAAGGAAATTCACATAGAATTCTCTGCCGCATACTACCACCGGATATAATCTACACTCTTGGTTGGACACAATAATTCCATTACCCGTATGTATCTCCCAACCCTTGGTCAACGGCTCATAAGGTATAGAGCGTGTGTCAAAAAACCGCATGGAAATATACCAATGCGAAGCACTCGAATCAAAAATAACTCTAGCTGGTACAGAATAAACAAGGATGGTACCTGTAACCACTTCTCCAGAAGCCTCTTCCTGCTCAGCGGACAGGGTGAAAGCCCGTCCCTGATTCCGACCTGTACCAGTCTGCCTCTGATCGAAAGACTGCTACTGGGATACTCGAGGTGGACCCCTCTGAGCTAAAGTGCCGTACGATGGTTGTTGTTGCACGAACCCTCCCTGTAGCTTAGATCTCTGGGGACACCCACCGACCCTGTGCTCGCTGGATCCGCAAATCAGACACTGCCCCTTAGCTCTGCGACAATCGCTCTGCATGTGTCCTAATCTCTGGCAATAATCGCAAATAGGGCCCTCCACTGCAGTTGCTGAGGTGAGAAAGTGCGCTTCATCTGCATAACACCCGGTCTGTGAACTTGGATCGCTCCACGGGGGGAGATGGTAGGCCGTGCTGGGACCACGTGGGGTTTCCTGTCCATCGATCGTTAGCCCTTGGCCTTCTCCGCCAATCTTTCCTGCACTCGGGCAACATTCAACACTTGGGCAAGGGTTAGTAGATCGAGAGATGCGATAAGTTGTTGCAGTTCAATATTGAGCCCCTGCTAAAACCGTCTTACCCTGGCAGCTTCGATGGCTACCATGTACGGTGCGAAGCGACTCAGCTGGTTGAACTTTGTGGCGTAGACATCCACTGAGCATCCATTCTGTTTCAACATGATGAATTTCTCCTCCATTTCGTCCTTGGCAGTGGCCGGAAAATAGTGATCCAGGAAGCATGCGGAGAACGTATTCCATCCAATTGGTTTCTCGAGCCGGCTTTCCTCCACGGACCACCACGTGCGGGCCTCGTCTTCCAGCTGGATCTTCACTACGTTCACTCTATCATCTTCAGGAACTCAAGCGTCTTTCAGGAGGTTCTCTACGTTGATGAGCCATTGCTTGGCCTTAAGTGGACTTGCTGATCCCGTAAACACTGCTGGATGAAGCTTCCTGAAGTCCGAAATAGTACCAACTCTAGCATGGGTAGTCTGTATGAGGGTGCTCTCGGGGGCGGCGAGAACAGCCGTAGATCTCTCCAGGGCGGTAATTGCGGTCTCCTGTACCGCCTTCAATCCCTTGGGCAGGAGATCGGTCTTCCTCTCTTGAGCCTGGGCCAGGGTCGTCAGTGTGCTGAGGATCTTCTCGGTACGATCATGGGAACCAGCACCTGAAGAGTTACCCGAGGAGTCCATATTTCTGAAAAAGATCAAAAGAAATTAGATTCAAACAAGGCTACATAATGATTCAACGAGGATTAAAAAGGGAAAAAGAAATGTAATAAGACATACATCAAGAGTGTAACACAATTTAGAGATCTCTTGACGGAACTGTAATTTCATCTAAAAACCTGGCGCTCTGATACCAATAAAACCATGTCATGCCCTGCTTCCCGAAAATATGGAATACGAAGGGTGACTAGGCCAGCCATACCCCTACGGTTAGGGAATAATCCCGCCGTTGTCACACTTTGGTTTCTAGCATTACATGGTAGTCAGTAAACAGTACTAGAGTAAAGGAAAATCACAATTCACAACTCTATTACATTACAATAAAAGAGTTCGAAATACATTATTTTGCAGAATAAAAACTAACCAATGAATACAAAGTGCTGAAAGCAAAAGAAATGGCACCGATGATGCAGTCTAGATCTCCACGATCTCGAATGGCAGGTCCTGCTCCTGGGCTGGATCCACTTCATCTTCTGAGCATGCACACTCAGATCGTCAGGACGACACATATAGCAATAAATATATATATGATGGGTATGCAATATTATTAAATATGAGAAGTACAACAAAATGCAGAATATGAATATAATAAACATCAACTGAATATGAATAGTGTAATATAGGTATCATGTCAGTAAACTGGGCAATATGTATGTCACTACTTATCGGTCACTAAGTCAATGAAATCAAATGGTGGAAATGATGCTCAAGTTTAATAAGGGTCTCATGCATGTCCGAGACAACGGTCCTCTGTGCCCGGGACATAACTCTGTCAGCCGTACCGCTAGGCCCACGACCTAATGTATGTATATGCATATATATCACTAATAGCGAATGACCATCCTCTAAATCACTGTACCTCGCTAAATACGAGTTCAATTCCACCTTGATTGCCCCATTCCCCAGGTTATAGTATGAATTTAGGTATTCGATGGGTTGTGAAAAAATACGTATCACTATCACTTTCAATCGCTTTTCCACTTATCAATATCACTTTCGTATTATCACAACCCAATCACTAACACTTATATCGACAATGCAAAACAATCGCTAGGTCTCACTGTGAACGATCACTATGCAGCAGGTATAAAGCAAGCATGAAAATATACAGAATTGCACCGAATAGATATTCACTACTTTATGACGACCAATACTATAGCTTGCAAAATTTACGAAAATTCACACGAATAGAATCGACCAAAATAATATAAAAGACACTCGAAGTACACTTGGTTATCTAAGCAGTAAAATTAGTTTCATGTCAATCGAAATTCAGGTTAGGGACTTATCATTATTTTAAGGTAGCGATCGATTTCTGGAATTCCAGTTTTAGAACTGGAAGCCCAACTTCACGTGCAGTTTACTAGTGTTTATGTTTAGATTCAGGTGTTTCCCCAGTTGAATGGAATCTAGTTCTATCCGTTAGGTTTCCAACGCATCAAACGAATTATCAATATGATTTCTGTAATTGAAGTTATGTCCTATAGTGTAGCGGTGTAAGAGAGGTCACTGCAGAAACTGCAGAACACATCGGTACGCTAAAATATAAATTAAATATCAAAAGACGGTGAAACGGCATGGGACTAGATTTAGGTGTTAGCTAATTAAATTATCTATGTATTAATATTGGGCTCTGTGCATTTTCAGTCTAAAGCGGGGTTGCACAGATGTTCAAAGTCTGGTATCCAAAACGAAACGCAGCCCCGGGCTGCAGTCCAGTGCCGCTTTTGCAACCCAGAATCGTTACAGTTTTCTAAAATTGTCGAGAAAAAAAACTATGGATAGTTTTAGGTTATCAAGTCGGCTTCGATATGAGTCTTAGAACGTTGCGTTCTAAATGTTATTTAATTTACAATGATTTTAACAGGGTAACATGCGTGGTAAGGTTCAGATTTTGTGTCGCCTTTAGGGGGCGGCTCTACATAGTTATGCACACGATATTTTGCATCCAAATTATTACACGATATTCGCAACCAGTAAAGGAATCGAACTATCATAGTTTCTGCTATCACAAAAATATATTTTGATTTATAGTTCGCATAAAACACTCGGGCAGTATTTGGTTATCGGTCGAAAACCCAAGATTCTCCTAACCAACGAACGATAATTTATTCCTAAGATTCTAAATGGCATCAATACAGCTAACTAATAGGTTTGGGCTTGATTCATTACCACCAACATGATGGCTTACGTACGAATGTTAACACCATATCAATGTCTATATTTATTTTCGCATACACCCATATAACTTATAAAAATAAATTAACATTGTTATTAACCTAGTTTTGTAATAGCATGAGCAACAAGAGATGGATTTTTCTCTTGCCTGGAGATGGCGATGATGGCGGTGGCAACGGTCACGACGACAGTGACGAGCTCGAGTGTGGCCGGGCTCGTCGGCGACGTGGTCGGGCAGTGGCCTGCAGTAGTGGTGCGGGTGCTATGGCACGGAGGCGTCGGGTGCTACGGTTTGCAGGGAGCTTGGCTCATCGGCGTCAGAGTGGTGTGCACGGGGCGGGTTTTATTCGCAGCGAGGGAGAGGGGTGGCTCTGATGATGGAGGAGCTGCTGGTGGTCGTCGGCGATGGAGGTACTTGGAGCTTGGAGCTTGGAGAATCGGGGAGCTCCGACTATCGTGGACGCCGGGGGTTGCGCTCGGGTGAAGGAGGAGGTGCTGGGGTCGGCTTGGGAACCCGAGAGCGTCGGTGGTTGCCTGATGGGGAGTCGACGGTGGAGGAGAGGAGGTGATGGGGATGGGTTGATGGTGGAAGTGATGGGGGGTCGACGATGGTGAGGTGGTCGAGGCTCGTCGGCGAGGTGTAGGGGTGCAGTGGGTAGTGGGTCGTGGGTTCGGAGGTTTTGCCGGCGATGGCTCTCTGGGGGTTGATGGCTGTGGTGATGTAGAGAAGTTGAGGGTGAAAGGGAGGGAGCAGGAATAAGAGAGAAGTAGAGTGAGACGATGGCTCGTCGGTGAGTTAGGTGAGTGGAGTCGCGGCCGTCGCGGCCGTTGGGGAGAGACGTTTGAGGAATGTGGGTCGTGGGGCGAGCGTGGGTCATGGGGAAGTAGGCATGGCCGTCACGGCGTGGGCACGAGTAGTGGGGAGACGTAGGGAAAAAAAGGGCGGGAAGAAAAGAAACGAGGGAGAAGAAGAAGAGGGGTGAGCGGGTCGGGTCGGGTTGGTTGGGTCGGGTCGGGTAGATTAGGAGTTGGGTTTAGAGTTTAGGTAATAATTTAATAAATAAATTAATAATAATATTTTAAAAATGTGTAAAAATTCTAGGAAAAATCTGAAAAAATACAGATAATAAATATCCGGAAATTGGGGATTTATAAAAACCTTTAACGCAGTGAACTTTGTATCGTTGAAGGAACTCGAGTGGTTTTGAAATGGAGTTGTTTAAGCTCCGTATTTTAAAACTAGTAACATAAACTTTTGCTTAAGAGCGAACTCCCAGTGAAGGGATCAAGGCTCTTCCCTCATAAAATGAGGTGCGGGATATTCCTAAACGAATACCTCTATGCAAAATATATTCTATGCAAAATAAAAGAATATGATTATGAGTTTTGAAGAAAACCGAGTAGTTTTAAAATTGGTTCCGACGACATCATTTAGGTTTATTTTTCCTTGCATTATTCAGATAATGCATTCCCATCATTTTATGTTTCCAAGCCACAAAAGAAACAACCGAGATAACATGCTATTTATATGGATCTGCATTCGCCACGGGCCCCGTCATGCACCGTTAGGTTACTTAACTAACGGTAGAGCGGGGGCATGACTAGCGCAGATGCAAAACATATAGAAGTATATATATATATATATATATATATATATATATATATATGTATGTATGTATATATCAAGATCGCCGGCAGATAATAGTCATCATAGGCAGATAAAAATCATCACAAGCATGCGAACAACAATATGGAATAGCGGATAATCTATGAGCCCCGCGTTTCATTTGAGCCATAAATGAGACGCGACGTCCCCCGGTCGTATGGATAGCCAGTGTAATGAAGATCCTAGACCCCTACGAGTACGGCAAGTTACCCGCCAATCCCCGAAGTGAGGCAACCCCAATCAACAAAGTGAATGGGCCACCTAGCACTTCACGGAATCTGGTAACTTGGGCACCCCTCCGTGGGTCAACCTATACCCCTACGAGTGCGGCGAATAGCCCGCTAATTCTAGAGTAAGGCCTCCCGGTCTCATCGCCATGAGATGCGGGATTGATGCCCTCTAGAACCCGGCTATTCGAGCACTCCTCTGCGGGTAATCCTAGTACAGAAAAGAAAATATATATACAACGGTGACATCGACCTCAACCCGGTCGTGCCCCAATAAAAGAATTTACAAACCGGCAGAAACGACAGTCTACATGTAGGACACTCGCACCGCAATAATTTATATAAAAATGAATCTAAACTGTACATCTAATATCGCACACAAGGCTATCCATCACGGCAATCCATCCATAACATCAGTGCAACACAGAACATCAACGTGAATATCATGTTCGTAAACCCGTCTGATTGTACATATAGCAACCAGTCGGATTGTATCGCTCTATGATATTCACGGTCGCAGAAATTAACAAACGCACTGAAAGCCATGAATTCAAAATTTCGATCGATTAAAACTTTCTGTATTGGCCCCAAGTACAAACCAGTACTCAAACAAATCTGGGCCAAAACCAAACATCCAAAAAATCACATTTCCACAACCTAGAGCACCCAAAAAAATGTGGGGGAAAAACGGCCCAAATAGGACCGCCTAACCGCGACCAAATGACATGTTTGGCGGCGGTTCCGCGGCCAAATTTTGGGATCATGTGTCCAAATTTTTTTCTGGCTTCTAGTTCTGCTTTCACATAATTTTAAGGCAACCAGAATGATTTTTTGAACAACTTTAAAATTCGAACAGCGGGCATGCAAAATGGAAATGCGATTCAAAAAGAAATCCGTCGATCGAAATTCTGAACAAGTGTAAACTAGCTGGTTAAGGTTTATGGAGTGGCTCTGATACCATGTTGGGTTTTGGTGCCCGCGCCGTGGAAACCATGGCCGAGGAGGAAGCGAAAACAAAAAATTCTAGTGAACACCGAACGCCTGTAAGACCCAGGATTTGATCCATAGACCTAAACTAGCTAGTTAAGAGTGCAATGGTTGAAAAAATACAACCTCTGTCGTGTTTCTACCCAATTATGGAAGACCCCTCTAAGCTCGTAGCCGACGGGATCGCACTTGATAATCGACCACTCTTGCTGAAGACGATCCACCCGAGAGAATCCGGAGGAGGTTTTAATCGACGATCCAAACTTGCTAGGTTTGGATGGTCGGTAATGTAGGAATACTTCACTAAATTTTTCTCTCTTCAACCATTTTAAAAAATAGAGAGCAAGAAGAAGAAGGTGAAGGAGGTGAGAATGAAGCATGAAGCTCACTTGATGAAAAATGATCAAGACTTACAAAATGAAAAAGAGAATGGCTACTTCAAATTGCAACCATGAAGCAATAGTGCACAATAAATGCACATCACAATTCAAGCCATCCCTCCAAACCATACTTCATTAAAACCCTTTTCCACCTTATTTCCTTATTTGATTTTCCAAAAAGGAATATCAAATATGAAGTGTCCTTCTTCTAGAAATATTTCCATATAAATACGAAATACTTCACCTGGTATATATATCGCTACATATACGTGTATCCGTATAAAAATATGGATAGCACTAAAGAGAGAAAATGAATAGTGAACAATAATACTAAAATATATGTATCAAAAATACATATATAAATTATTAAATCAAAACCCGATTTAATAATCCGGTTTAATCCTATGCCGGCTTGTATTATCAACCGCCAGATTAAAGTCCGGGTATCCCATACACGTATTTAATTGGACCCCTGCACATACCAATGTACGGCTCCTACAACTGTCGCCTGAACCGAGAAAACCCTCTGTGTGGGATTCTAAACACTCGACAATACGCTGGCAGTGGGTTTAACCACAAGCACATCAGCGACACTAGCTGTACGTAACGGCTACCCAGGTACTTGTCAAAAGGGGGGTCGACAATCAAGTACGTCCTTACCCTACTGAGCCTGAATGTGACAATCTCCTTACAGTCTGGTCTCTTCGTCAAAGAGTATCGCATATCGGGTCTAGGGGGCGGATAACTCAGACCCCTACTAAACTGATAAGTCATGTTCGAGTCAAACTCGTCACCAATAGAGATACTACTGATCAACTATCAGTAAATCTCATCCACCGTGGCCACGGATTTCTGGTAACCAACTGAACACAGCACGGCATCGACTCCTAATACCAGGAGAAACGAATCCCTGACAGTCGACCACTGCCTCCATGTGGCTCGGGACTGTACCCAACTAAAACCTGTTTTCATGACTCCATTGAGCCGTGGTAGGATAGTAATCAAAGTACAGTGGGAACTCACACGAGAAAAATGACGACGTCAGGTCAAAGGACTAACCTGTACTCATGCCACCTGAGAACTTCCATTTGACGATAGATATAATACCATCTAGAAGTTCTCGGTGAGTCCGTCCAGTGTCCTCACCTCCAGTGAGCACTTGCATACTATCTTAGGTGACACAACACCAATGGCTTGTGAGACCGGCCACCGCCCTTCGTCGGGGTCTAGAAGCATACTAGTTTGCTTCGGAATATTGATGCCCAGTTTTGATACTCCCACGACTAGGGACATTTAAGGATGTGCCTATGGACAACCCAGCTCTCACATATATGATCGCCATCATAATGCCGGTTGTCAAGAAACAATCCTACGGGCTTCATCAATGATGAAGATAAACTAGATAGCATACTATCATCTTGAGTAAGACTTTTATACTTGTATAGGTCCTCCCACAATTATCATAATCGCCTACTTGAGATCACAATAATTGCCATGAGGGCACTATATCCAATAGAAAGGACACCGGCAGCTTCTTCCGCTGTTCGAGAATTCAGGATAGCTCGAGCTTTCAGAAGCATTCAGACAGAACTTGTTCCTGGTACCAGGAGAAGAATAGCAGTTGGTAAAAAGCAAGCTCCATCGCCAATTGCTTCTGGACCTTCCAGCAGGTCATGTTATACTGGCGGCGTTTTGCCTGCTGATGATCCTGTTCTTGCATCGGATGCATGGTCATTCGGTGGAGTTGACGTTGCGGGTGACTCACCGTCCAATTCGGAGATAGTAAGGTATCGTTAAGCAAGAGGAGGGTCCTTCCAACTGCCACTGGCTCCAACAAGAGGCGAAAGACTTCTTTCATAGCTGGCCCTGTATCTGGTCCAGAGTGTAAGTGTATATGTGCTCCTTTTCGTGACAACTACGGCTAATCGGAATCAAAAACTTAAAATCTTGAGCACAATACACTAAAATCCCAGGATATAAGCCTAAACACTAAACTAAACAAACTCTAACTAGAGTTTTAGCTACTAGGTTGGGATTACAACTTTTGTAGACGGTCCTTCGGGTCTTGAAATGTTGACTCCTCAAGATCCTTGGGTTGATGGAATGAGCACTCGAAGAAGATCTTCCGCGTCAAAGACGATCCACCCGAGGATGCCGATTCAAGCGATAGTTTCATTCGAAAAAACTAAAGATCAAGTCTTGCTAGGACAAGATACTTAGAGTTGTGTAGTTTGTGAACAAGATGCTCTCTTTTAATCCTCAAGAACTCAAGAGAAGAAAATGAGGAAGCTGAAGAAGGAAAATGGCTACCAGAGAAAATAGCTCAAGACTTGTGATAAAACAACTACCATCCCCAAAATATCTCATACCCTCATCTTATCTGTTTATAGCACAAACAAATGAGTGGGTGGACTAGTGACTCACTAGGGTGAGTCACAAGCCCACACACTTCTTCATTTAATGATAGAGAGGTGAGTGAGAGAGTGTAGCCACCACATCAAGTATATATACACATACATATATATAAATATAAATGCATGTATATAAACAAGTATACTCAAACCTGTATAAATACGTATACTGTATTTTTACCAAAATACGAATATCGTATTTGTACCGAAAATACAAAATACGCGTATTCATATTTAGAAAGAAATACATGTATTTGTATCAAAGCATAAATACCCGTATTTATATAAATACACGTATTCGTATAAATACCGTATTCGTGTTAAAATACAAATACCCAAAAGAGAGCAATATAATAGTAGCATCAAAACTGGCTGTTTTTTCAAAGCTTATAGTACTACTAAACCGTCCAAATAAAGCACGTGTATAAATGCACGTGTTCATTTGAACACCCGTGGGTAAAATCATATGCAAACTACATCGTTTCGCCTGAACCGGGAAACCCTCTGTTTGGGACTCTGAAGACTCGACAATACGCTGGCAGTGGGTTTAACCACAAGCACGTCAGCAGCACTAGCTGTACGTAACGACTATCCAGGTATCTGTCGAAAGGAAGATCGATATGATAACTTGTCCGAAAACCCTACTGAGCCTATAGGTGACATTCTCCGTACAGTCCGGTCTGTTCTTCTAAGAGTATTGCATATCAAACCTAGCGGGTTGGTAAACATTGGACACCTAATAACACAATAAGTTGTGTCGGTGTAGAACCCAATACAACCTGAGAAATTACTGGTATACCTACCAGTAAATCTCACTTGCCCTGCCCAGAGACTTTGTGTATTGGCCAGCCGTACATAGTGCGATATCAACTCCCCATACCGAGAGAGACGAATCCCTTCTAATCCCTACCGCTTCCAAGTGCTTCGGGACTGCACCCAACTACTAACTGTATGCACGACTCATTTGAGCCATGGTAGGGTAGTAATCTGAGTACAATAGGAACACACTCGAGACGAATAGTGATGTCAAGTCAATGGACTAACCTGTACTCATGTCATCGGGGAACTGCTAATTGACGATAGGTATAATACCAACTAGCAGTTCCCAGCGAGTCCATTCAGTGAAACTCATAACCCAATGAGCACCTGTATACTATCTTTGGTACCGTATACCAATGGCTGCAGGATAGGCCACCTTCCTTGATGGGGATAAGAAGCATATACACTAGTCTATTCTGGAGTATCGATGCCCAGTCTCGATAATCCTATAATAAGGGATAAGTGTAAGGATGTGCTTATAGACTACCCACCCCCCACTATGGTGACTGTCATCACAACGCTGGTAGTCAAGCAAAGATCCTAAGGGCTCTATCAATATGTATTAGCGATAAGTTAAAAGAAACATATACACATGTTAAGATAGACTCAAACCAGATATCATACTATCATGTCGAGCAAGACTGTTATTATATTTGTATATATCCTAAGCTTCCAAAATTTAATATACAATCCAGTATTATACAATAATGGCCTCTAGGGCGTATATCACTAACAATCTCCCACTTGCACTAAGGCCATGTTGCATATCGCAGACTTAACATCACGAATAGCCTCTTGAACTGCATATAAGGGATGACCTTTGTGAGTGGATCCGCAGTATTGTTCTCCGTGTCTACTCTCCTCACCTCGATCTCTCGGCGATCCACGATCTTCCTGATCAGGTGATACTACCTCAAGATATGTCTGGATTGATGTGACCTTGGTTCCTTCGCTAAAACTATAACCTCGTTGTTGTCACAATATAAAGGTATTGGGTCAACAATGGTTGGAACCACCTGAAGTTCTGTTATGAACTTCCTCATCTAGACTGTCTCTTTCGCGGCGTCACATACAGCGATATACTCTGCCTCCATTATTGAGTCAGCAACGGTGTCCTGTTTGGAGCTCTTCGAATAGACCGCCCCTCCATTGAGGGTGAAGACATAACCCAATATGGATTTGGAGTAATCCTTGTCACTCTGGAAGCTGGAGTCAGCGAATACCTCGATCTGGAGGTTTTTACTGCCGTACACCAAGAACATCTCCTTAGTCCTTCTCAGGTATTTGAGAATGTTCTTAACTGCTATATCCCCTGGGTTTGACTGATACATTCTTACCACGCTCAGTGCGTAAGCCATATCTGGTCTGGTACACAATATCACATACATTACAGATCCTACCGCAGAAGCGTAGGGTAAAATACTTATGTGATCCCTTTCCAAATCAGTCTTGGGAGACATCACTTTGGAGAGGGTGATCCCGTGACAAGCCGGTAGATTACCGCGCTAGGAATCTTCCATACTAAATCTTTTCAATATGATGTCAATGTACCTAGACTGTGAAAGTCCCAACATCCTCTTAGATCTATCACGGTAGATCTGGATCCTCAGAATGTAGGAGGCATCACCTAGGTCTTTCATGGAGAACTTCTGTGACAAGAATCTTTTGACTGATCATAGCATAAGAATGTCATTTTCTATCAGGAGAATGTCATCCACATACAAAATGAGTACCACAATTCTTGCTACAATCTTACTATAAATGCATGGTTCATCTGGATTTTTGATAAAGTCAAATTCCTTGACCGTTTCATCAAAGCAGATGTTCCAACTCTACGATGCCTACATTAATCCATAAATGGATTTAAGCAACTTGCATACTCTTCCACAGCTCCCACTCTCTATAAATCCCTATGGCTGATCCTGTTAGGTCCACGTTACCCACCCCGGTTCTTTCGGGGAGGCGGAATAGGTAAAAATCAAAATTTTCTCACAAATTAATATGGACCAACCATGAAGGATCTTTTCTAAACAAAACTAACAAACTAACAACAAGTTCTAGCTACTATGTTGAATGGTTATACCTAGATCTTGAACTCCTTCTCTTCTTGTTGTGGTCCTCCTTCTTGCTTGCTCCTTGGAGTGGTGTAGACGGCTCCTCCTCGTCGTTTTCTCTTTGCCGAAGAAAGATCCACCCGAAGGCCTCTACCTTGAGCTCCTACCTCAACCAAGAGGTAACTAGAGTGCTTGGTTTGCTAGACAAAGAACCCTAGAAAGAGTAGAGAGACGTTTTGATGGTTTTGTCTCAAAAGCTTTTGGTTTTCAACACATGAAAGATTAAAGCTTTGAAAGAGGAAGAGGGAGAGCTTTTTCAAGAGAGAGAAAGAGCATGAGAGAATGAGCAAGAATAAACAACCATGCTCTCATATGAGAGAAAAATGATAATGATAATAATAATTAAAGAAAATAGTGATGGTTAGTTTGGAATGACCATTATCATTTCACATTAAAAGCAATTTGCAAGAATCAAGAAGCATCTTGCAAATGAAATGATGATGGTCAAAAGGTCAACAAAAGTCAACCGGTCAACCAAAGTCAAAAGGTCAACAAAAGTCAAATGGTCAACCTAACCATGGCACAATTATCCTTAATTAATATCATTAACCATATTTCTCATTCTCATTAGGGTTAAGAAAAGTCAACGGTCAATAACCCTAATGAGATTCCTCTGCCTCTGTCAACTGTGCATACACACCCGCATCCGTGTTCCGAGGAACACGAATACAATGAGACAAAACCAATCCCAAAACAAATACTAGGATCTGTTTTAAACCAAAGCCCTCTAGTAATAACTGTCCAAACAACAAACGTGCACAAGTGCGCGGATGTGAACGAACCCCGTCGCAAAACCATGCGACCTCTACTCTGTTTTGCCCAAAGGCGAATAACCCTCTGTGTGGGACTCTAAAGGCTCGACACTACACTGGCAGTGGGTTTAACCACAGGTCGCAAGCGGTACTAGCTGTACGTAACGGTCCCCAGGTAGATGCTGATAAGAAGACCGACGAGGTGAACCCATCCGAACTCCTATTGAGCTTGAACGTGACAATCTCTATACAGTCCGGTCTGTTCGTCTAAGAGTATCGCATGGCGGTCCTAGGGGGGCGGTAAACGTCAGTCCCCTAATAGCGGTACAAGTCATGTCAGAGTGTAGCCCAGAACACCCTGAGAAACTGTAAGTCCACGTTGCCCACCCCGGTGCTTGCGGGGAGGCGGAAACGGTATAAAAATAGGATTTTTAGCACTCAAGGCAACATGGACTAACTAAAGGCGGGATCTTTTCTAAACAAAACTAACTAACAAGCTAAAGAGAGTTAGCTACTCGGAAAAGAGGTTATACCTAGGGCTTTATGTCCTTCTCTCTTTGCTCCTTGGAGTGAACGGAAGTGATCTCCTTGTCGTCTTCTCTCGTCGAAGAAGGATCTACCCGAGAGCCTCAACCTTTGGCTTCAACTTCAAGCTAGAAGTAACTAAGATGTTAGAAGTGCTAATCCTAGAACCTTAGATGAGAGTAGAGATTGTTTTGGAGTGGTTTTTCTCAAGCTCAAGTGTTTCTGAACACATGAGAGGGGAGAGCTTGAGGAAGAGGAAGAAGAGGAGAGAGAGTCAATATGATAGAATGAATATGGTTTTTACAACCATAACAAAATATATGTGATTTTCAATTAATAATATTAATCCAAAAATGAAAAGGTGATGGTTAGTTTGAATAGACCATTATCATATCACCATAAATGATTTTGCAAAGATCAAAGAGTATCTAAAAAGGTAATGATGATGGTCAAACTTTCAAACCTAGTCAACTAGTCAACCTTGGTCAACAAGTCAACAAACCCAACCATGACACAATTTCATTTAATTAATATTATTAATTGATAAATCACAAGATCATTAGGGTTTGGAAAAAGACGACTGTCAACTGTGCATACACACCCGTTCCAAAACCCCAATGAAAAACCTCTTCCTCCGTCTCAATCAACTGTGCATACACACCCGCGTTCATGTTCCGAGGAACATGAACACAAAGAGATAAAACCAATCCCAGAACATATACTAGGATCCGGCTTAAACCAAAGCCCGCTAGTATAAGCTGTCCGGACAACAAACGTGCACAAGTGCGCGGATGTGAATGAACCCTGTCGCAAAACCATGCGACCTCTACCCATTTTGCCTGAAGGCGAATAGCTCTCTGTGTGGGACTCTAAAGACTCGACACTACGCTGGCAGTGGGTTTAACCACAGACCGCAAGCGGCACTAGCTGTACGTAACGGTCCCCAGGTAGATGCCGATAAGAAGACTGACGAGGCGACCCCATCTGAACTCCTACTGAGCCTGTATGTGACAGTCTCCGTACAGTCCGGTCTGTTCGTCTGATACATCGCATGGCGGGCGTAGGGGGTGGTGAACGTCAGTCCCCTAATAGCGGTACAAGTCGTGTCGGAGTGTAGCCCAGAACACCCTGAAATAACACTGGAAACCTACCAGTATATCTCGCTTGCCCTGGCCAGGGACTACTCGTGTAATGGCTCTCCTAGACACAACGCGATGTCAACCCCCAATACCGGGAGAGACGAATCCTGTCTAACCGTCACTGCCTCCAAGTGCTTCGGGACTGCACCCAACCACTACCTGTTTGCACGACTCCTTTGAGCCGTGGTAGGGTAGTAATCAAAGTACAGTGGGAACACACTCGAGGCGAAGTGACAGTGTCAAGTCAGTGGACTAAGCTGTACTCATGTCACCTGGGAACTGATAACTGACGATAGGTATAATACCAACCAACAGTTCCCGACGAGTCCTGTCCAGTGTACTCGTAACCTAACGAGCACCCGCATACTATCTCAAGTACGACGTACTGACGGCTGTGGGACAGACCGTCTCCCACGCTGGGATGAGAAGCGCATACGCTAGTCTACTCCGGAGTATCGATGCCCTGTCTCGATAGTCCAACGACTAGGGACCTGTATAAGGATGTGCTTATGGATTACCCAGCCCCCATGAGTGTGAGCGCCATCACAACGCTGGTAATCAAGCAAAGATCCTAAGGGCTCTACTAATATGTATATAAGCGATATGCTAAAAGAAACACATGCACATATTAAAGCAGAGACAAACCAAGTAGCATACTACCATTTCGAGCAAGATTGTATATACAACTGTGAATATCCCAAGCTTCCATCAAGTAATATACATACTAGTATGATACAGTAATGGCCTCTAGGGCATATACACTAACAGAAACTACTGGAAACACTACCAGTAATTCTCGCTTGCCCTGGCCAGGGACGACTATGTGTAATGGCTCTCCTAGACACAGCACAATATCAACTCCCAATACCGGGAGAGATGAATCCTGTCTAACCGTCACTGCCTCCAAGTGCTTCGGGACTTCACCCAACTACTACCTGTTTGCACGACTCAATAGAGCCGTGATAGGGTAGTAATCTAAGAACAGTGGGAACACACTCGAGGCGAAGTGACAGTGTCAAGTCAGCGGACTAAGCTGTACTCATGTCACCTGGGAACTGTTAACTGACGATAGGTATAATACCAACCAACAGTTCCCGACGAGTCATGTCCAGTGTACTCGTAACCTAACGAGCACCTGCATACTATCTCCAGTACGACGTACTGATGGATGTGGGACAGACCATCTCCCCTGCTGGGACAAGAAGCGTATGCACCAGTCTACTCTGGAGTATTGATGCCCTATCTCGATAATCCTACGGCTAGGGACCAAAATAAGGATGTGCTTATAGACTACCCAGCCCCACTAGTGTGATCGCCATCACAACCCCGGTAGTCAAGCAAAGATCCTAATGGCTCCATCAATATGTATTAGCGACATGTTAAAAGAAACATACATACATATTAAGATAGAAACAAACCAAGTAGCATACTACTATATCGAGCAAGACTATCGTAAATCCGTGTATATATCCCAAGCTTCCAAAATGTATTATACAAACTAGTACCATACAATAATGGCCTCTAGGGCATACATATCCAACAATCTCCCACTTGCACTAAAGGCCAGTAATTGTTATACCGCATACCCAACGTCTGCACTAAGGCCAGCTGCTGGCGTACCGCATACCCAATAGCTCAAAAAGTCTCTCGAACTATGTTTGAGGGAGGGCCTTTGTGAATTAATCCGCCGTGTTGTCTTTTGTGTCCACTCTCTGTACCTCGATCTCACGGCGATCAATGATTTCCCGGCGATCAATGATCTCCCTGATCAGGTGATACCGCCTTAAGATGTGTCTGGACTTCTGATGGGACCTTGGTTCCTTCGCTAAAGCTATAGCCCCATTGTTATCGCAATACAAAGGTATTGGGTCAACAATGGACGGAACCACCTGAAGTTCACTAATGAACTTCTTCATCCAGACTGCCTCTTTTGCGGCATCGCTTGCAGCAATGTATTCAGCCTCCATCGTCGAGTCTGCGACGGTATCTTGTTTGGAACTCCTCCAACACATCGCCCCTCCTTTGAGGGTAAGCACAAAACCCAAGACAGACTTGCTGTCATCTTTGTCACTCTGGAAGCTTGAATCGGTAAAGGATTCGACCCTGAGGTCTCCATTACCGTAAACCAGGAACATCTCCTTAGTCCTTCTCAGGTACTTGAGAATGTTCTTCACTGCCGTCCAGTGGTTCTCACCTGGGTTTGACTGATACCGGCTCACCACGTTCAGCGCGTAAGCTACATCTGGTCTTGTACATAGCATCGCATACATTATAGATCCTACTGCCGAAGCGTAGGGTATAGTGCTCATGCGAACCCTCTCCTCGTCAGTCTTAGGAGACATATTCTTGGAGAGGGTGATTCCGTGCAATGCGGGTATATTACCGCGCTTGGAATCTTCCATACTAAATCTCTTTAGTACGGTCTCTATGTACCTGGACTGCGAAAGTCCCAGTAATCTCTTGGATCTATCTCTATAGATCTTGATCCCCAGAATGTACGAGGCATCACCCAGATCCTTCATGGAGAACCGTTGTGATAAGAATAGCTTGACCGATTGTAGCATATGAATGTCATTTCCTATCAAAAGAATATCGTCCACGTACAAGACTAGGAACACGACAGTTCGTCCTACAATCTTCTTATAGATACAAGGTTCATCTTCGTTCTTGATGAAATCAAATTCCTTGATTGCCTCATCAAAACAGATGTTCCAGCTCCGCGATGCCTGCTTTAATCCATAAATGGATTTGAGCAATTTGCACACCTTCCCGCTGCTCCCACCGTCTACAAAACCTTCTGGCTGATCCATGTAAACGCACTCTTCCAAACTGCCGTTTAGAAAAGCTGTTTTTACGTCCATCTACCAGATTTCATAGTCATGGAAGGCAGCAATGGAAAGTAGGATCCGAATGGATTTGAGCATAGCCACTGGAGAAAAAGTTTCGTCATAGTCTATACCAGGTCTTTGACGAAAACCTTTTGCAACGAGTCTAGCTTTATAGGTTTCCACCTGCCCATCTACACCAAGTTTCCTTTTGTAGATCCATTTGCATCCAACGGGTTTTACCCCAGTGGAGCAATATCCAAGGTCCACACTTTATTGGTGTACATGGACTCCATTTCGGATCGCATAGCATCCAGCCACTTATCAGAGTCCCTACTGATAATGGCCTGCTTGAAACTGGTAGGGTCATCTTCTTCCAATATGCAATCCTCTCGATCTCCGTCTATGAGAAAACCGTAGTATCTCTCGGGCGGATGAGAAATCCTACCAGATCTGCCGAGTGGCTGAGGTTCGTCTGGGGTTATTGAATCTAGTGGTTCCTCCAAATTTTCAGTTATATTTTGTGGTTCATGGATTTCTCCCAGTTCTACCAAACTCCCACTAGTTTCATTTGCAAGAAACTCCCTTTCTAAAAAGGTAGCATGGCGAGATACAAACACCTTCTGTTCCTCAGTGTGGTAGAACAGATATCTTAGTGAATCTTTAGGATATCCCACAAATTTACATAGAACTGACCGTGCCTCTAGATTGTCCGGTTTCTGTGCTTTCACATAGGCCGGACAACCCCATATCTTAAATCGCTTAAGATATGGATTTCTTCCACTCCATACTTCATATGGAGTCTTAAGCACAGATTTGGATGGAACGTAGTTCAGTAGGTATGCCGCTGTCTGAAGCACATGTCCCCAAAATGAAAGAGGCAACTCGGCACTACTCATCATGGAGCGAACCATATCCAATAGGGTACGATTCCTCCGCTCTGATACACCGTTGTGCTGTGGTGTATAAGGAGGAGTAAGCTGTGTTAGTTGTATGTATGCCCTAGAGGCCAGTATTTTACAGATGATGTATATTATATTGGATGCTTGGACATATATAGAGAGGACTTTCTTGCTCGATATGATAGTATGCTATCTGGTTGCTCTTTATCTTAACATGTATACTTATCTCTTGATACTGTCTTATAGTTACATGTTGGTAAAGCCCTTAGGATGTGTACTTGACTACCTGGACTATGATGCGGATCATACTAGTGGGGACATGGTAGTCCATAAGTACATCCTTCAAGGTCCCAAGTCATGGGTGTATCGAGACGGGGCATCGATATACCAGAGTAGACTAGCGTATGCCTTCTCGACCCATATAGATGGGCGATGGATGATCCCATATCCATTGGTGTTTGACATCAGAGATGATATACGGGTGCTCAGTGGAGACTGGGTATACTGGACGGACTCGCCGAGAACTCCCAGATGGTATTATACCTCACGTCAGATGGCAGTTCTCTGGTGACACTTGTGCAGGTTAGTCTGTAGACCCGAGATCGTTATAGAGTCTTGTGTGATTCCCACTGTGCTTTGATTTCCACCTTACCACGTCCATGAGGGCATGCAAAACGGTGGTCTTTGGGTACAGTCCCGAGTCACATGGAGGCAATGAGCGATAGGAGGGGTTTCGTCTCTCCCGGTATTGGGGGTTGATGTTGCGCTGTGCTCGATTGGCCATAACAGGGAAGTCTCTGGCCAGGGCTGAGTTAGAGATTTACTGGTAAGTGTTACCAGTAGTTTCTCGACCCATTATGAGCCTCACATCGGCATGACTTATCGCTTATTGGGGTCTGACGTTTACCACCCCTAGACTTGATATGCGACATATCAGACGAGAAGACCGGACTGTACGGGAAGTGTTACCGGCAGGCTTTTACAGGAGTTGGAGCGGGCTTGCTTGCTGATCTTCTGATCGCTCAATACCCGGATAGCCGTTACGTTCAGCTAGTACCGCTGACGGCTTGTGGGTGCTTGATATGATCATCACCTACTGCCGGCGTATTGACGAGTCTTTAGAGTCCAACATAGAGGTTTTACTGGCTCAGGCAAAACGAAATAGGAGCACGTATGTGATATGTACGGGACCGAGAATAATGCGTGTACGTGATACCGCATTCTATTCTCGCGACTTTTTGTATCGGTCGGTTATATATGATATAGCCGGGTTATCGAATCAAGTGTTGATTCGATAAGTCGATACATTGGATGTTAGTCGGTTATATGAGTTATGACCGGATTATTAAGTCAAGTGTTGATTTAATCATTTATTGTATAATTGTATATTGGATATACTAATTTACATTAACTAACATTTGTTCACTTAAGGGTTTTTCTCACATGTGCACAACTTTAATGTATATATGATATATATTAAAAATGTGTTTTCATTTTGTATCATGGTTGATGATACACATGACTTGGGTGTATGAGACTTACACCATGCTATTTATTATGTTGGGTTTTAATATTTAAAGTAATTACAAAATTAGTGGAGGATTAGCAAAATGCATGAAGCTTGTGGAAGCTTGTGGACGCATTGACTAATTCCACTAAGTTTGTTTTTACTATGGATATTTGTTAACCCAACCATAAGGATTAGCCATGGTTATGTCTCTACATGAGTTAGTATATGATACTCACTCACCATGGTTAGCTTTCTCACTTGATAATTATCCTCATCTCTTTCTTTTGTTCATCTTCTTCTTCTTCTTTGTTCAAAAGAAAAGCTTGCTAGGGTTTGATCCAAAGTAAGAAAGATTGTGAGAAATAAAATTCTAAAGAGAACCCACTTCCTATTTCTCCATCCTCTACTAGACTAGCACTTTAGTATAGGGTGTTTGCTTCACTAATTCTTTAGTTAGTGAAGTAGTAGCTTGGGTTGATATTCGCTCGACGTAGATCATCTTCGGCCTCGAAGACTTCAAGCAAGGACGCTTCTTTCGCCTCGTGAAGCCATGCAAGAGTCCGGAAGAACCACGATCGCAGCGAAGGGACTTCAACAAGGAGCTAATGAAGTGAAGGACCGATCTACAAAGGTTGTATTTCGTATTCACTTAGTGGTAAATGTGATTTACTAGCATGTGAAACCCTAATTTTCTAGCAAAGATCTTGTTTAGGGTTGTTAGGCATGGCTAAAATTTTAATCGGGCATGTTTGATGCTTCCTTAACCCTTGTTAGAGTGCCTAGTAACCCTACAGTGGTATCAGAGCCTAGCTAGAGTATTAGGCGTTGTGTTAACGAAGTTAAAACCCCGATCGAACCCGGAAACGTCAAGATAACCCCCTCTCTGTACATTTTTTAAAAACTGGGTTTTTTCTGAATTAAAAATACCTAAAAAAATCAGCAGGGAATTCTAAGGCTTACCATGAAAAACGAGCCCCCAAATCCTCCACGTGGCTGCGGAACCGCGGCACTAAGCCACCTTTAGTGGCGGTTCCGCGGCAGAAAAGGAGTATTGGGGACGGTTCTTTATGCAGTAATATCCAATACCATTCCTGCATCTTTCTGGGTATTTTTATTCTGACTCAAGTGTTGAGTATTTTGGGGTTTATTTTGTAATCGTCGATTCGATCAGAGAATTTAATTTTGTTTTGTTATTCCGGATAATTTAGAAAGTATTAAAATGTTCGAACGAATATCATTAACTCAATTTTTCCCGGCACGAAAAACATTCAAGTGTTGAATTTTTCTCGGGTTTAAATCTTTCGGAAAAACGTGCAAGTAATGCGATGGACCCTCTAGAAGACAAAAAACCTTAACTGGATTATGTGACCGTCTTGAACTGCCTTTTGAACCTTAGGGTTTGGGGCAGTACGGCGTGCCACATGTGAGGCGTTGGCTTGACCCTTCTACGGCTGGACCATTGCTACTGTGACGTATTTTGGAATTTTTGAACTCCGCTCAAGTGTTGAGCTATTTAGGAAATCTTAGGTATTTGATTATTCGATCGGAAAGTTTAATACTGTCTATTTATCTGGATTGTGATACAATATGTGGAATTCATATAGTTAGGCATGAAATGCGAAGTATGTGATATTTCGGATTTACGATGTCTAAAGAGATTGTGGATTCCAAATGTTGTAGTTTTACACTTTTTTTTCAACGACCGTAAGTGTAATATGTGATATCGCCGGTTTCGTTGCTATATGTCAACGACAATTGGGATACGTATATTTACTTACGTTGATGACATGTGATGTTATGTGTTTGCTGGATATGTTATATTGGATCATCGCGTTCTGAATAGCCGGGTTTTTTTTATGTGAGATGAGAGTTTTTATTTTCATTCATGTAAAATTAAATGTATGTAATATTCTTTTATTGGGGCACTTCCGGGATGAGGTTGATGTCACCATTTGTATATTATTTACTTTTCCGCACTAGGATAGACCCAAGGAGGAGAGCACAAGTAACCGGGTTCTAGAGTCCAGTGGGAGACCAACTCGAGGAGTCGAGTCCGGGTCTCCTAACTCTAGAATTGGTAGGGTTGCTTGCCGCTCTCGTACGGATCTAGGGGTGTGGGTTTGGCTATTCATCGTGACCGTGGAATCCGTGTTTTATAGAGGCTCAAAATAAAACACGGACGTCCTAGTATATCCAATGTTTCATATGTTTCTTCTGCTGCGATATCTGTGATGTGATCATTTGATGTGCTGTGATAAATACTGTATATAGTATATATGATATATTATATAGACGTTACTTATGTTTTACACCCGTGCTAGCCCTGCCCTGCTCTGCCGTTAGTTACCTAACCTGACGGTGAACGAGGGGACATCGAGGCGAATGCGGATGGCATAAGTGTACGTCGTATTTATCTGTGATGTTTAGGTGACTTAAATGATGGGACTTCATTAATGTGATTAATGAAAGAAAAGAAACCTAAAAGATGTTGTAGAATCAAATTTTTCAAAAAGGGTAGCTACAGTTTTGCTTTGCATAGCGATATATATAATATATCCTGCACCTTATTCGATGAGGAAAGAGCCGAGATCCCTTCACCGGGAGTGACCTCTTTAGCAAAACTGGCAGATGCTACAACACTCGGTTTGTTTTTGATTGCTTTTGGAGTTTTTGCTTTGCATAGTGATATATATCATATGTCCTGCACCTTATTCGATGAGGAAAGAGACGAGATCCCTTCACCGGGAGTGACCTCTTTAGCAAAACTAATGAAAGCCTCAAAATCACTCCATTTCAAAATTCACTCGATTCTACAACGATATCAAGTTCATTACGCAATAGGTTTTCAGAAAAACCTGTCGTAGTCCTCCGTCATTTCAGATAAGTCCTACTTAGTATTCGTGCTACGTTTGTTGACCTTCGTCATGGCGTAGTGTGCGGTAGCTAACTAGTATTTATCTGCTTATACATATGATGCAGATTGGATTAGGGTAGTCATACGACCTTGTTGACCTCCGTCAAGGGTCCTGCGGGTGGGTTTGATTCAATTAAGAAATGACGGGTTGAACTTGACTTGCACCCTGTGGTTTGTTGACCTCCGTCAAGGTCATGGGATGCTTGGGGCAAAATATTATCAGGAATTTCAAGTGTTGAAATTTGCAATGAGATTGCATACCTTCTATGAGATAGTTGGATCCTGATACCCACTGCGAGTAATTGTTACTCCTGGGAGAGTTTTACACAGGACAATTAGCCGATCAAATAGGTGTCTAGAAAGGTGTCAACGGGGTTACGCCTCTGGGAAAACGAGGTTTACTTTAATTAGGTCCGTGCGAAAGCACGGGGAACCTCCCTCAAAGTACCGACACTGGCCTGGCTGAAAAATTGGCGAAGTTGTAGGGTGTAATTAATCCCGGCTAGTCTTTCCTTTTAGGGTTTGAAGGAAGATTTGATAAAAACAGTGGGAGCCATCCTGATTAGATAAAATAATAACCAATCTGATCTTGCAAGAGCATACGCTAAAGTGTTTTCTTCTCTCTCTCTCCAGGTAGCGACCATATCATGCCTTAATAAAGATAATAATATGGATGTATTGACCAAACCCGCATGTTATACTGTGCTGGGGAACGTTGGTTCCGTTCTTTCTTATATGAGTTATAGGACTGAACAGGATATAGGGGAATACCAGGATTCCCATGCCACCCGTGTGAAGAAAGTACATGTTGATGCATTTTCTTCGGGTGTGTTCGTTACAGAGAACTGTTTCTCCATTTGCTCTACGTCCTGGGTATGAGATACCGGGTCAGGATCCCATATATGTAATCAGTTACATGGGCTTAAGAAAGGTAGAGAACATGGAGAGGGTGATAAAGACATAAGGGTTGGAAATGGTGCAATTGTTGCAGCTAAAACCGTCGGGGAATATCATCTTGTATTGCCAACTGGTAATACATTGATTCTGAACGAATGCTATTTCATGCTGAACCTGATATGCAACATTATATCGGTTTCTTTGTTGAGTAAAAATGGATATAATTTTGTATTACAGGATAATGTTATGAACATTTTTCTTAACCAAAAGTTGGTTGGATCAGGCACGTTGTGCAATGGCATTTATGTTCTAAACCAATCAACAGTTCTGAGCATAACAAACACACACAAGAGGAAGAGTTCAGAATTGAACGAATCCTTCTTGTGGCATTGTAGACTGGGTCACATCAATGCGACACGACTAGCTAAGTTACATAAGGATGGATATTTGAAACCGTTCGAATTTTCATCTT
Organism: Agapanthus africanus; assembly: GCA_030015575.1. Taxonomy (NCBI): domain Eukaryota; kingdom Viridiplantae; phylum Streptophyta; class Magnoliopsida; order Asparagales; family Amaryllidaceae; genus Agapanthus; species Agapanthus africanus. The sequence continues at coordinate 121,955,861 of JASDDO010000028.1, forward strand.
ATGACACTTGCCAGTCATGTCTTAAAGGCAAGATGACCAAAACTCCGTTTACGGGACACGGGGAAAGAGTTACCGAACTCTTGGGACTGATACATAGTGATGTATGCGGTCCCATGTCTATACATGCCAGGGATGGTTCTTCGTACTTCATTACATTCACTGACGATCTCTCTAGATTCGGATATGTGTTCCTGATGAAACACAAATCAGAAGCTTTTGAGAATTTAGAGAATATAAATAAGAAGTCGAGAACCAAACCGGGAAAAATATTAAAATCCTTCGATCTGATCGAGGAGGTGAATACTTGAGCAATGAATTCCTGGACTTCCTAAAAGAGAATGGGATTCTCTCTCAGCTAACTCCTCCATATACACCACAGCACAACCGTGTATCGGAACGGAGGAACCACACCCTATTAGATATGGTGCGCTCTATGATGAGTATAGCTGAGTTACCTATTTCCTTCTGGGGATATGCACTGGAGACAGCAGCATACCTACTGAATAGGGTTCATACCAAATTTGTGCCTACTACCCCATATGAGATATGGGAGGGGAAGAGACCATATCTTAATTTTATTAAGATATGGGGTTGCCCGGCCTATGTCAAAAGACAAAAACCGGACAAACTCGAGGCAAGGTCTGTTTTGTGTAAGTTTGTTGGATATCCTAAGAATTCGCGAGGGTATATCTTCTACCACAGTGAGGAACAAAGGGTGTTTGTTGCTCAACACGCCACCTTTTTAGAAAAGGAATTTCTTGCAAAAGAGATTAGTGGCTCTGAGGTAGAACTGGAAGAGGTTTCGGCTGTACAAACCACAACAGAAGATTTGGTAGAACCAGAGGATTCGGTAGTTCCTGATGAACCCCAGCCACTCCGCCGATCTAGTAGGGTTCCTCACCCACCTGAGAGATACTACGGTTTTCTCATGGATGGTGGAAGTGAGGATTGCATCATGGCTAATGATGACCCAACTAGCTTCGAGCAGGCCATCACGAGTGGAGACTCAGTGAAATGGCTGGATGCAATGCGGTCCGAGATGGAATCCATGTACACCAACAAAGTATGGACTTTGGAAGTTGCTCTTGAAGGGGTAAAACCCATTGGGAGCAAGTGGATCTTCAAAAAAAAACTTGGTGTAGATGGGAAAGTGGAGACTTTCAAAGCTAGACTTGTTGCAAAGGGTTTTCGTCAAAGACCAGGTGTGGATTATGACGAAACCTTTTCTCCAGTGGCTATGCTTAAATCCATCCGGATCATACTTGCCATCGCTGCATATCATGACTACGAAATCTGGCAAATAGATGTTAAGACCGTCTTTCTAAACGGTGGTTTAGAAGAGTGCGTGTACATGACTCAGCCAGAGGGCTTCGTAGATAGTGGGAGCAGCGGGAAGGTGTGCAAGCTGCTTAAATCCATTTATGGATTAAAGCAAGCATCGCAGAGTTGGAACATCTGCTTTGACGTCGTTATCAAAGAGTTTGATTTCGTCAAAAACGTAGATGAACCTTGTATCTACAAGAAGATGGCAGAGAGTAAGGTTGTCTTCCTCGTATTGTACGTGGACGACATACTCTTGATAGGAAATGACATTCCTATGCTGCAATCGGTCAAGCTCTTCTTATCACAAAGATTCTCAATGAAAGATCTTGGTGATGCCTCCTGCATATTGGGAATTATGATCTATAGAGATAGATCTAAAAGGATATTGGGATTGTCCCAATCCAGGTACATTGACACCATACTAAAGAGGCTTAGTATTGAAGAATCCAAGCGTGGGAACTTACCGATGATCTCTGGACTCACTCTCTCCAAAGAGATGTCTCCCAAGACTGATTTGGAGAGAGCTCGCATGCAAGGGATACCCTATGCTTCGGCTGTAGGCTCTATCATGTACGCGATGCTATGTACCAGACCCGATGTAGCATACTCACTAAGTGTAGTGAGTAGGTATCAAGCTGATCCTGGAGAGAGTCACTGGACAGCTGTGAAGAGCATTCTCAAGTACTTGCGAAGGACTAAAGAGATGCTCTTGGTGTATGGTAATGGAGAACTCCAAGTGGAGTCCTTTACCGATTCGAGCTTCCAGAGTGATAAGGACGACTCTAAGTCGCACTCGGGATTTGTCTTTACCCTTTACGGAGGGGCGGTTAGCTGGAAGAGTTCCAAGCAGGAAACCGTGGCAGACTCGACGATGGAGGCTGAATACATCGCTGCCAACGATGCTGCCAAAGAGGCTGTCTGGATCAAGAAGTTCATTACTGAACTTGGAGTGGTTCCTTCCATTGAGCATCCAATACCTTTGTATTGCGATAACAATGGAGCGGTGGCTTTAGCCAAGGAACCCAGGTCCCATCAGCGATCCAGGCATATTCTGAGGCGGTATCACCTGATCCGGGAGATAGTTGATCGCCGGGAGATCGAGGTCAGGAGGGTTGATACAAAGAATAACACTACGGATCCACTCACGAAGGCCATTCCCCAGATACAGTTTGAGAGACTCTTCGGGATGCTAGGTATGCGATATTACAGCAGCTGGCCCTAGTGCAAGTGGGAGATTGTTAGTTGTATGTATGCCCTAAAGGCCAGTATTGTACAGATGATGTATATTATATTGGATGCTTGGACATATATAGAGAGGACTTTCTTGCTCGATATGATAGTATGCTATCTGGTTGCTCTTTATCTTAACATGTATACTTGTCTCTTGATACTGTCTTATAGTTACTGTTCCCCTCCGAATGGCGGCCTAGACTTTGCGTCCATGCCTGATGTTCGGGGCAGATGCTATTTGGTTTTATCCGTTTATCTCTCCGAAGATGCCAAGTTGATTTATGGCACCGTGTATCGGAGGTTTAGACGGATGCGGCCGATGTAGCAGACTTCGTCAGATTCCCCCTCAGGATGAGGGGTTTTTGATTGTGGGGACGCTCTTCCCTGCAGGCGCAAGCCCCTGCAGTTAATTACGCTACCACATCGCGGTAACGACTTTCTCCTTCTCCAGAATTTCACTTCGTGTCGTGTGTGTTCATTTTGTTTGTGGTTGCCCGTGGATTGTATATGGAGACTGAGTAATGCCGTCGCCCGTAGGACGTGGATTAGTCCAAATCCGTATTTACTTAGATTTGGGTTCGATATTTTAGTTTAAGGATGCGTTAGCCTCGTTGAGGCTAAGATCAACTTAAGCGTGATTCATTTAATATATGGCCGTCGGGACTCGTCACCTCTCTGACGTCGTTGAGGAATTACAACGACAAGTGTCAGAGGAGTTTGGAGATGTACCCTCGAACCGAAGTTGGTTTAGATTTTTATGGTCCATTTGGGTATTTAAGGATACATTAGCCGTGTTTGGGGCTAAGACCAGCTTAAACGGTTGTTAAGGATACATTAGCCCAGTTTGGGACTAAGATCGACTTAACGGGATCGTTTAGATCCGACAAAAGAGCATGTGGGCTTTGTTGTGCCAATTTAGGGACGTGGTGGTCCATCGCCAGTTTAAGAACGTGGTGGTCCAATATTAGTTTAGGGACGTCTCGGTCCGATATTAGTTTAGGGACATTTCGGTCCAATATTAGTTTAAGGACGTTTCGGTCCCTCTGGGTATCTGGTCGTTGGGACTCGTCACCTCTTTGACGTCGTTGAGGAATTACAACGATGGATGTCAAAGGAGTTCGGAGATGTACCCTCGTACCGGATGTAGATTGATTTAGTAGGGCCATTTTGCTCAGCCAATTTAATTTAAGGACTTACGGCCACGATTGGGCTAAGTCCAGTTGAGAATATTCAACATTGCTTTTGCTTTTCTCTTTATTTTTATTTGGTCCTTGCCCAGAAAGGGTGTAGAAACATAAATTTGTTTTGGGGCTCTGTTCTTTATAAATGATGCAGAGCATCAATTTTATTTGGGCTTAGCCCTTTTATTGCTTTGCAATTTATTTTGGCCTGCTAGGTCTTTTTGATTTGGGCCTGGCCCTTCAGGTAATGCATTGCATTTGTGCAAAGCACCAAGAATCTTTTATATTCAAGGAAAGAAGTGCAGAGAACTTTTTAATTTCTTGATCTAAATTTAGATCAAAGAAAAGAAGAAAAAATCTTTTCTTTCTTTCTATCTCAGAGAACCAGAGGTTCTCTAACAAGTGCAAGGCACTATTTTTTTTTATTATTTTTTTTTATTTATTGAAGATCACTGATCTTGTCTTTTAGATCAATGATCTATTCCTAAGAGAATTTTCTCTTATTTCAAAGGTTTTTTACCTTCTTTTTTTTTTGTGTTCTCAAGAAGTTCTCAAGAGCTCTTTTCTCTCTCTTTTTTTTTAATCCAATTGTCCCTATCTTTGAAATGGGGTCTGGGGTCCTTTTTATAGTGCTCAAAAATCAGTTAAATTTGTTAAAAAGATCTTTTCTGAGTGATTTGGGGAATTTTCCCCACCGTTGGATCTTTGATCCAAAGGCCCCTGTTTTACAGAAGAAATCTTCTTGTTTAAACAAGAACAGAAAAAAAAATATCCTTAAATCTTCATTCTGTTGTTGCGCAACTCACCAGCGCGTGACACGTGTCGCGCAGTGAAGCGCTTGCGCAACAGCGCTTGCGCAACTGCGCAGACACGTGTCGCGCAGCGGAGCGCTTGCGCAACTGCGCAGACACGTGTCGCGCAGCGGTGCGCTTGCGCAACTGCGCAGACACGTGTCGCGCTGCCGTGCGCTTGCGCAACAGCGCTTGCGCAGACACGTGTCGCGCAGCCGTGCGCTTGCGCAGTTGAGTGTTGCTTATGTTTTTTTTAAAGAGCCTTGCTCTGATTGGACGTATTGCCTTGGGCGTTGTGCTGCCGTGTCAACTTCTGACATGTGGCGCGTTGCGCGCAGCGCACGGGAACTGAAGCGTTGCTTCAAAATTTGAATTTTCAAAATTCAAGCAGAGCCTTGCTCTGATTGGGGGAACAAATGCCCCCCCACCGTTGCGCTCACGTGGCGCGCACGTGAGTGCAGCGGTGGCAAGCTCCTGACTGTTGGATCATGGGGGTCAGTTGAAGGGGCGCAGGCGCCTTTAAATAGGACCTTTGGTCCTTTAGAAAATTCTTTACCACTTTAAGAATTTTGACTCAGAGCCTTGCTCTTGCTTAAGAATTTTCAGAGCCTTGCTCTTGATTTTTTTTTCAAGAACTCCAGAGTTCATAACTTAGGATCACCCTAGGTAAAAAATTAGATTAATTTAAATTAAATTTAATTAACAGAGCCTTGCTCTTATAGATCTTTGATCTAAAGAAAACCCATTTGGGGTTTCTTCAACAGAGCCTTGCTCTCATAGATCTCTGATCTAAAGAAAACCCCTTTGGGGTTTCATCAATAGAGCCTTGCTCTCAAAGATTTAGGGAGATCTCGTTCCTGGGTTCTAACCCATGAACAGAGCCTTGCTCATAGATCAAATGTAGATCTCCCCCCTTTTTATATATATATATATATAAAAATGGAGAACTCCTAAAAGTTTCCCTGGATCTTTCAGATCCCAAAATTTTTCTTTTAATCCTTAGGGGTTATAGTTATCATTATTATTACAGAGCTAGGCTCTTTTTTAAGAAGTTTTATTCCTTTGAGACCAGAGTTTGACAAATGTCACTTTGTGACAGATCTTTGCTCTAAAAGAGGAGATTTTCTCCTTGTCTCTAGGGATTTCTCCCCAATGAGGATATTCTCTTGGGGGTCTTTTTCATTAACTGACAGTCTCATCCAATGATGGGACTGTCTTATCAAATGATGCGCCGTCATCTAGATTTTGTGGGTCCCCTTTTGGTCCCCTACCCACTGCATTGTAGTGTGATGTAGGACTTTGAAATGTGAAGCATTGGAACACTAACGGTTATATTTTTTTTTCTTTTTCTGCAGGAAACATGTCTGAAGATTTGTCTTTCCCTTTCGTTCGCTCAGAAGGAGGGTTCCCACATTCGCCAGTGGACCGGGTGGTGTTCGCCTTGATTAAAGATCACGATCCTGAGTGCAAGAGAGTTCACCTGTGGGGAAGGTGGTACAGCCAAATCATCCAAGGCCGTCGCAGCTTCAGCTCCGCTTCGCTCTCTGAGCCCATAGTTACGATCCCTTATGCGGACAAGCCCCCGGTGGAGTATGCCGTGGAGGTTAAAAATTGGAATTCCGACGACCTCCTTCAGCCTGCAATCGGTGCCATTCCGGTGCAGCCGCCGCCGGCTATAGATATCTTGGGGAGGCGAATCTGTCAGGGTGAAGCACACCCTTGGGGACAGGCTTATAACATTGGATTGATCCCGCGGCCGCTTGCCGGATATTTGCAATGGGCCCGTTACATTTTGGCGATGAAGAGGGCTCTCCTGACGACGATTGGTTTATACTCAGCTGTCTACGTCTCGCTTTTCGAGTATCCCTCTCCTTCGACGTGGTGGATAAAGGCCTTCATCGAACAATGGAATATCCCCACCCATACCTTCCTGACAGCGGATAGGGAAGTCTCCATCTCTCTGGAGGAGTTTGCTGAGATTTCAGGTTTGCCAATGAGGGGAGAACACTATGAGGAGCTGCTTCCTCCTGACGAGTATGTCTTCGCCACCAAGCAGCTTGTATTTGACTTAACTCCGGAAAATGCCATTCAGCATCAGCACCCGGGCTTGGTGAAGGTGTTGGAGATTTATGAGGAACTCCATTTGGAATCGGGCGACCGGGGCGTCAGTTTCGCGGATTTCATTGCTCGTTTTATCCGCCCGGAGTTCCTATCAGAGCAGGGCGAGAAGTTCGCTCAGCTTGCTGACCCCTTTGGTTTCGGCTTGGACCGCCGACCTTCATCGGAAAATGACCAGCGGGATTTTTATTTCCCCGGCACTGCCAGCGTCCCTTTCTCAGAGATCGCCGTTCCTGGCATGGACGAGGAGACTTTTTTTATAGGGTTCTTGGGTCTATGGCTATGCAGCTTCGCGCTTCCCATGCACCCACGCCTCATGCGGTCCTCTGTCTTTTACCCGGCGCATCGAATGGCGGCTGGTTTACAGTTATCAGTAGGGATTGCCGGGCTGGCTTACCTCTACAATGGACTTAGCATAGCGGCGGATGCTAATGAGCCTGGGGTACAGCCTGCTAACTTCCCGATGCACTACTTCACTTCTTGGATGGAGCTGCATGTGCGAGGGGTGTTTGGTGCCCATAAGACTCCTCCGTTTTTTGAGAAATACAGACTCCCAAGAATCATGCGGTTGGTCGGGGCTTCAATTGTGGTTGCACCTCCGCGGGAGTCTAGGGGACTGCTCCTGCGTTCACATCTAGTCGGAGCGAAGACCTCTTTTGTGGATAAGGTCATCACCATAGGCTCCGAGACCATTAAGTCAGTGGTGTCGCTGCATGATGACTTTAAGGGCGGGGTTTCTGTACTGAAGGCTCGGGAAATCCTTCACTTTTACTCCATTCGGCCGGGCTACCTAGTATTTAGGCAGAATGAGACGGCTCTCTTTATGAGGTATAACCCACATCGATTTGCCCGACAATCGAGTTACAATCAAGGGATCCCGATAGAAGCCTTTCTGGAAACACCCGCGGCCAACCAAGGGGGAATAAGGAATGCTATGCATCATTTTACCCAGCTCAATACAGGCTCTTATTTTTTTATCAGTGAGCCTAGCTGTGCCCCTAAAATAATCCATCCGTATGTAGCCTGGTATGCGCATGCTATGGGCCCAATCATTTTAATGGAGAAACGCCTGCTGGTTGACCGTAGGGGTGCGCCTCCTGGTGGTGATCGCAAGGCTCCCTTGCAGCCAAGGATCCAGGTCACCCTCCCGATGAAAGATGCCGGAGCTAACCGACCACGCGTGTTGGCCCCCCGCGTGGATTGCCACTACCTACTACGGTGGATGCACCCCCGGCGTCTCGTGCTCCCACAAAGACGGTTAAAGTGGTATCGCCACGGTCTGGCGCAGGAGCGGATATCGGGACTCGCCGCCCTAAAGTGACTGCCAAGCGCAAGGTTATTCCGAGTGGATCTAAAGCTGGTGGACAAAAGAAGAAGAAGTCCACCCTATCCCTCGACGCGATCCTTAGCTTAAAGCCTGCGGCTCCTCCTGCCGAGGCCATATGTGAGTATGGCAGCAATGAGGGCTTCGTGGTAGACCCTGCGGACACCAATTTGGCCGCCGCCATTGCAGCTTCGGAGCGATCGGCGAGGCTTGAAGCGATGTTATGCAAACTCGCTGAGTCCGGTAATCATCAGACGCTTTATTTGTCATTTTATTGCACTTTGTATTGTTATATTTAACTAACATTTGCTCCATTTCAACAGGTGTCTCTACTGAAGAGGCTATTGCTGCCTCCCTAAAAACCTTCCAGGAGGAGGAGGAGGAGCGTGCCCTAGCAGGCGCTGGTATGTTTCACCCCTTTCTCTTTTATAAGGAAAGTTTGTTGTCTTTTTATGATGGTCAACCTAACCTTCTTTCGTTTCTTAGCAGGGGTTATATCAGTTGATGCGGGGATCCTTCCCGAGCCTGTTACTGAAGTCCCGGTCTCGTCGAGGCTGCTGGAGGAGCCTCGACTTGACAAAACGACGAGGGATGCCCTGAAAAATCTGGAGGCATCCCTATTCACGGATGAGGACGCCTCAATTAAAGAAGCCCTAGTGGCATCCGTCTCAACGGCTCGGGAGGAGCGGAAGCGGTTGAGACGCGAAGCAAAGGCGCGCAGAGCTGCTTTGGCCGCGGGAGCGGGCCCTAGCACTATTCCTCGCGCTGACACTCCTTCTGAAGAGGTCCCTGTCGCTCTGTCTACTGCTTATAGGCAAGTGGCGCGCGCGGCCCGAAGTGCAAACAATAAATCCCCTTCAGGTAGCATCTCTTTCAGAACCTTGTTGTAAGAATTATTATAAAGCCATTGGCTCATATGCATTCCATCTTGCAGGACCAAGTCCGACTGAGGGGGAGGCGGAGACCGTTGAACCCAGGGAAACGGCGGAAGCAGTGCCTGCCGAACCTGAGCCGACGGTGAGGCGCGTCATTGGGGCCACGGGGCCTGAAACAGAGGTTGAGGAATCCGCCGCCGAGAGGGTCATTGATACCGCTCCTGACGTGGCGGTAGATGAGATGATTGTCTTAACCGAGGCGAAGGCGGTAGAGGGCGAAGCGCTCGAGGTTGGAGACCTCACGGTGACGGTGGACGAGACAACCGTGACCGCAGAAACCGATGGAGTATCGGGTGAGGCGGCCACGATTCCTGAGGAGGAGCGAACCGCTCTTTCCCAGGAATCTGGTAATACTCCGATCATAGCCCTCCCCGCGTATGGTTCCTTGCCGTCTCCCGGGCTCGCGAGCACAACAACGGTTCCCATCGAGTCGGGTGATGAGGCTACGGGCGGTGGTCTCATGTCGATGGATGAGGGGATTGCTTCAGTTTCTGCTGGTAGCTCGTCGGGTAAATTTTTTAGTCACCAGCGTTCCCCCTTTTTTCTATATATCTTGCGATCTCTTCTAACAAGCTTGTCTTTGCAGGTGCGGCCAGTGCCGATGCTCCATTGCTCGAAGGGGCACCGTCGACTACTGCTTTGGCGGTGGTCACCTCCCCGCCTTCCTTTGTACCATCACGGATGTTGGAAGGTATGGATTCACGACTCATGCATTAATCTTTCAAAAATGTAGCTTTGCACTAACGTTATACCATTGTGCCTTTGCAGGAGTGCTCTTCGATCATTTATATCAAGTGTTGCTCCCACACTTATCTTTCCCATCCGAACTCGCTTCTCCCTCTGGTGGCGCCGGTGAGTATACTTTCACTATAATATCTTTATTTACCTCCTTTTTTCTAGCAATGGGATAATTTCTGACTTTTCCTTTTCTCTATTGCAGTGCCACGAATTGAAGGAGGGGATGCAAGACCTGCCGTGCTACCTGCCCTTCCGGCTTTGCCGTCCGTTGCAGCTGGTATAGTAAATTTCCTTTTTTGGTAACCCTTCAACATCTTCTGAACCATCGTTTAACCATGTTTTGTTTTGCAGCTATTGTTCCGGCTCCGGTCCCCTTTGAGGCTCGCGTCCTTTCACCGGCAGGCCCTTTCTTGAGACGTCCATCTTCAAAGGGTGCTGTGATGAGTTTGGGCATGCTGAGCGGGTACATTGAAGAGCTCAATGTGGACGCTCTCCCTTCTGCCGTAGATTTTGCCGCGGAGGTTAACCCGATGTTGGCGGCGTTCGTAAATTTTCATAACGAAGGCGTCGTCGAATCTTGGGTTAACCACTGCAGGGGGATCGAGGCTTGTCTATATCGGCTGGAGTCGACGCGCCCTTCTCCCGAAGTTTTAGCCCTGAGCACCCAACGCACAACTTGGCTCGAGCAAAGCACTTTGTACTTCAGCCACTTGGAACAAGAAGCAGCTTCAAGACTAAGGGAATGCCAAAAGACCTCGAACGAAACGGCCCATCTGCGCGCTGAGGTTGAGGCAAATGCTGCCCAAGTGAAGACTATCTTCGAGGGTCTCTTGGAGCGTATCTCCCATAGGCTAAACTTGAAGCGGAAGCTTGACGTAGCTGAGCGCAATATCCCAAGTCGGGAAGCTGCCTATCAGGCCGTCAGGGAGCAGCTTGCGTCGGTCTTGCAGCAGCGAGCCCAAGTGGAGGCAGAGCTGGCGGTGGTAGTCGATCGAGAGAAGACGTGGAAGGAAGTATGCGAGCAATTGCTAAATCTATGCAAGACGCTTCCTTCCCAGCAATTTCTCCTTATATCATTTGTACTTGTAAAATATATGTATATATATATTTTTTTATTCTTTAGTACAATGTATCCTGTACCCAGTCAATATTCATGAATAAAAGATACACATTTTTGTAACGTCCTGTGTCATTTCTTCGCCTTTTTCATTCTTTTCAGCATGACATATTTAATGCACCTTATTGACAGATAACTTCATTTCTCCCAAAGATAACGATGGCCTAGACTGCAGGTTCAGATCTGCCGCCTAGGACTTTTCAACTCTATGAGCCGTGAGGGTCTCGTAGAGACTTTTCTTCCTACGGATCGAGAGGATCTCGTAGGCGGGCTTTTCTCCTTAGAAATCGCGAGGATTCCTAAGTGTGGTTTTCTCTTACAAGTCGTAAGGCTCCTGCAAGAGTTTTTCCTTCTCACGAGTCGAGAGGACCCGTAAGCGGTTGTTTCCCTCCTTATCGAAACTCGATTTTAGAGAGTGAGTCCCGCGTATAGTGTGCAAGAGACCATTTTAGATCGATTTGTAGGGTCCCATTGTTCAGGAAGCAAGTTCTCCTACCTCTGATGCCTGAGGCTTCATCTTGCAGATTAAGAAGCAAGTTCAATTTGTTGAAGAAATCCCTTTTCTGAAAGATTTGACGGGATTTCCCCCCACCGTCGGATCTTTGATCTAGGGGCTTCTGTTTTACAGAAGATAATAACCGAAAAGATTTCTTCAGAACCTTTTTATTTAGCGCGAATGCTCCAGGGTATGACGCGTGTCGCACAGCACACAGTGCAGCGCAACTGTGCTAGCACATCTACGCCGACACGTGTCATGCAGCGCACGACGTATACGCCGCTGAAGCGTTGCTTCCCTTGGTTTTGCTTGAAATAGAGCTTTGCTTTGGCTGGGTGCGCTGCTTTGGGGTGCTGCGCTGATGCGTTTGTGCTGGACACGTGGCGTGTAGCGCGCAGCGCAACGCAACTGCGCTAGCGCTTCCGTGTTGAAGCATCGCTTCTTCAAGACAGAGCTTTGCTCTGATCAGGGAAGGATGAAGCGTTGCTTCATCTCCTGTCTCGGAATTCGAACGGAAATTCGCTCCAATTAGGGTAAACTGCTGTGACGACTCTTGGGAGTCGAAGAGGCACTTGAGGCCTATAAATAGGACCTTTGGTCCCCTCCAGATACTTATCATCTTCCAGATTTCCATTTTTGAAGACTTCAGAGCTTTGTTCTTGCCTTTAAGAACTCCGGTGCCTTGCTCCTTTTTTTTAAAGTTTTTTTTTAGAAGAACTTCAGGTAAAATCGATTCTTAGATCAATCTTAAATAGCAGAGCTCTCGTCTAGTGGGTTTCATCTTTGAACATAGTTTTGCTCTCTAGGAATTTAGTCATCCATGTATATTATTGCTTTTCTATTGTTGATCTTCCTGTAATATTTTCTCCAGGCATAATGGCGGCGGTGCATCTATACAGTCTGCACGAGTTCATTACCTACGATGATATCCGCGCTCAGGGTCGTCAACGAAACCAGGAGTTTACAGACGCTGAATGTGCAGAAGTTATGGGTCGTCTGAACGCAAGCGGTGGTTGGCTGTTACCTCGGCGTTCGGCTCTTTTGAAAGTCGTGCTGGGAGCAATATGGAGGGCACTTCCGGGTCTTCACGAGGCCCTACCACTCAATGCGCTGGATGATGCCGAGGACAAGGTGCATTCAGTGCACCTGACAGGGCTGATCTCGAAGAAACGACGTAACGACCTCGTTGACATCCTGCATCAAGTGTTTCAGCAGACGACGATCATTGCTGCTTATCAAAGGCCGGAAGGGCTTGCCGATGATATCGATACCGAGGAGCGCGAAAGACTGCGCATAAGAATAATTAGAAAGGCCAGAAGAACTCTGGATGGCCTTACTTTTGATTTCCTCAATCCGTGCCCCGGATCCGAGGTTATACCGTTGTAATAATTTGAACAATGTTTCTTATTCATTATTCTTATGCTTGTAAAAACTCTTAGCGGTATGAATGAAAACCCTCCCCTTTTCTATTTCAGCTTGTCTTATTTCTCGTCCTGAGTCTTCTGTCCATACATAAATGAATACGTCACGCATGCCAGATCAAATGTAGAACGGATATTCTTTCTGTCATCTTCTTTCTTTTAATGTTAGTAGGCTGTCTTAATAACCATGGTTGATGGATGTCTAAAATGAGTATTCCGACTTCCTCAGGAAATAGCGATGGCTTAGGCCGCAGGTTCAGGTTTACCGCCTAAGACTTTTCAATTCTATGAGCCGTGAGGGTCTCATAGAGGCTTTTCTCCCTACGGATCGAGAGGATCTCATAGGTGGATTTTCTCCTCAGGAATCGTGAGGATTCCTAAGTGTGGTTTTCTCTTATAAGTCGTAGGGATCTTATAAGAGAATTTTCCCTCTTACGAGTCGAGAGAATTCGTAAGCGGTTGTTTCCCTCCTCGTCGAAATTCGACTTCGGAGAGTGAGACCCGTGAATAGTATGCAAGAGACCATTTTGGATTGACTTGCAGGGCCCCATTGCTCAAGAAGCAAGCTTTTCAATCCTTGCTGTCTGAGACTTCTTCTTACAAATTGAGACGAATCGGGAATTTGCTCGCGGAGAGGGTGATGGCTCTGCGAGTTGACATGAGTTAAGAGGCTCTCATCACGGAGTGTTTGTATCCGTGAGTCGAGGAGTTTGCTAGGGATTATTTGTTTCCCGAGCACCAAGGATTATTTGTTTCCTCGGGGTTTGAAACGAGTCGAGGATTCCCACGGAGGCGCTGGTGGCTCGGCGGGTCGACGCGAATCAGGAGTCTCTCGTCAAGGAGTGTTTGTATCCGTGAGCCGAGGGATTCGCTAGGGATTATTTGTTTCCCGAGCGCCAAGGATTATTTGTTTCCTTGGGGTTTGAAACGAGTCGAGGATTCCCACGGAGGCGCTGGTGGCTCTGCAGGTCGACGCGGATCAGGAGTCTCTCGTCAAGGAGTGTTTGTATCCGTGAGTCGAGGGATTTGCTAGGGATTATTTGTTTCCCGAGCGCCAAGGATTATTTGTTTCCTTGGGGTTTGAAACGAGTCGAGGATTCCTACGGAGGCACTGGTGGCTCTGCGGGTCGACGCGGATCAGGAGGCTCTCGTCAAGGAGTGTTTGTATCCGTGAGTCGAGGGATTTGCTAGGGATTATTTATTTCCCGAGCGCCAAGGATTATTTGTTTCCTTGGTGTTTGAAACGAGTCGAGGATTCCTGCGGAGGCACTGGTGGCTCTGCGGGTCGACGCGGATCAGAAGGCTCTCGTCAAGGAGTGTTTGTATCCTGGAGTCGAGGAATTTTGCTGAAGTCACTGGCTTCTTCGGTTGAAATGAACCGTTGAGGTTTGGGGTTCGTCGTCTGACGGAATCCGCTGGGAAAGTATGGTTCCTCCTTTATTTACGCCCTTGGATTGTATACAGGGATCGATGTGATCTTAACTGTAGGGCAAAAGTTCTATCATTTCCTCTTTTTATTTTATTTTATTTCCGCGATGCTCTATCATTTCAGCTTTTATATCGCGAAGGTCACGATTGCCCAATCATTTCGGCTATTTTTCGCGGTGCCCAATCATTTCGGCTGTTTATTTTATTTCCACTCGCTGCTTCTTATTGCGAGTTGCCCAATCATTTCGGCTATTTCGCATGCATACATTTTTACTTGCTATTTTTTATTGCAAGTTACCCAATCATTTCGGCTATTTCGTATGCATGTGTGTGGCCTACCGGCTTTTTGCCGTAAACCTAAAATTGGACACCGATTTCGGCATCAGCACCGCTACAACTGGGATATCGCCAGGAGCGAATCATCATTTGCCTCTGTCATTGTCGAACAAAGGAGGCTTAGCGACCAGGGTTAGGGTCCTGTCGACTAAGGCTTTTGACTTTATGAGCCGTAAGGGTCTCACAAAGCTATTTCTCCCTACAAGTCGTGAGGATCTTATAGGTGTATTTTCTCCTTAGGAATCGTGAGGGTTCCTAAGTGTTTTGTTCCTCTGTAAGTCGTAAGGATCCTACAGGAGGGTTTTCTCTTTGTAAATCGAGAGGATTTACAAGGGTTATGCGAACATATCCCCAGTCACGGATGGACCTTGGTTAGGGAAATGTTTATTCGCGCCCGTGGATTGTATACAAGGGCCAATACCGGACCACTTGTAGGGCAATAGCGGAAGTTGTGGGGGTTGCTTAAGCACAGGTTTAGGTCTCTGTAACTTAAGACTTTCAACTCTTATGAGCCGTGAGGGTCCCATAAGAGAGTTCTCCTTACGAGTCGTGAGGATCTCGCAAGTGTATTTTCTCCTTAGGGATCGTGAGGATCCCTAAGTGTGTTGCTCCCTTATGAGTCGTAAGGATCTCACGCGGGTGGTTTCTCCTTACAAGGTCGAGAGGACCCTATAAGTGTCCTTTAACGAGGTTGCGCCCTTTCAGGTTTTCGCAAACACTCGCCGGTAGCCCTGCTGTTTTTACTCACGGAGCCCTTTCGGGTTTTCATCCGTGCCCATTTTGCTTATGGACATACCGTTTTTTTTTCTTTTTCTTTTTATATATTTTTTTTCTCTTTTTTTTTTACGAGGTCGCGCTCTTTCGGGTTTTCACGAACACTCGCCGGTAGCCCTGCTGTTTTTACTCACGGAGCCCTTTCGGGTTTTCATCCGTGCCCTTTTTGCTTGTGGACATACCGTTTTTTTTTAATTTTATTTTTATATGTTTTTTTTTATATCTTGTCAGCCTAAAGATGCTGCGGTAGTAGTTTAAAAACGTTTCGGTCTGCTATTAGTTTAAGGACATTTCGGTCCGCTGTTAGTTTAAGGACATTTCGGTCCGGCGTTATGAGACTGGCTACTGCTTATAAAGCTTGAGCTTAGGAAGATAGCGAGCGGACATGGTCGTCGTCATCTATCATTGACCTAGGCTGTGGCTCATTAAGCGTAGTACTTCTTTAGGAAGCGACCGTTTATCGGCCTGAAAGGCCTTTCACCGTGCATGTCCATGAGTAGATAGGCCCCACCCTGGTAAACTTTATCTATGATGTACGGGCCTTCATAGTTCGGCTCGAATTTTCCCCGCTTGGCGCGATTGGGGATCATAGGCCTTTTGACCACTAGCACGAGTTCGCCTTGGTGGAATGTCCTCGGTCGAGTCAATCTTTCGTATGAGCGCATCATCTTTGCTTTATAAGCTTCCAGATTTTGTTGCGCTATGAGCCTAGTTTCATCAAGGGCGTCAAGCTCCTCAAGTCGAAGGTGAGCGTTTTCTTCGTCCGTTAGCTCGTGGTGAACTGCCACTCGTAGAGAGGGTAACTCTATCTCGAGAGGGAGTACTGCTTCCGTGCCGAACACCAACGCGTATGGCGTTGTGTTTGTGGCTGTCTTGAACGTGGTTCGATACGCCCAAAGAGCTTCTTGCAGTCTCTCATGCCAGTCTTTCTTATTTCGGGACACTGTTTTCTTTATAATTTTCGTCAAGGTCTTGTTGAAGGCCTCGGCGAGACCGTTAGCTCGTGGATTATAGACTGAGGAATATCTCCAGTCTATGTTATGCTGCTGTGCGAAGCGGCTGATTTTATGACTTCGGTAGGCTGGCCCGTTATCGGAGATGATCCGCCTCGGAGTTCCAAACCGATATATGACGTGCGTTTTGAAGAAATGGAGGATATTCTCCGTCTTCACTTCTCTCAATGGTACTGCTTCTGCCCACTTAGAGAAGTAGTCAGTCGTCGCTAGGATGAAACGATGTCCTTTAGACGATGCTGGTTCGATGGGGCCGACTATATCAGTCCCCCACATTTCGAATGGCCAGCTAGCTACCGTTGGATGCAACGGATTTGGGTGCTGGTGGATGAAGTCCCCATGAATCTGGCATGAGTGACATTGCTTCGCATATTCGATGCAGTCTTGAATCATCGTGGGCCAGTAATAGCCCGTCCGTTTGATCTTCAACTTCATCTTTGGACCTGCTTGGTGAGAACCGCAGATTCCGTCATGAACTTCCTGAACGACTCTTTCCGATTCGTCTGGTCCTAAGCATCTCAGCCACAGAGAATCGAATGACCTCTTGTATAGAGTATCATTGACGAAGGCGAAAGACAGAGCTCGTTTTATGAGTTGATGTCTTGCGGACGCATCTTCGGGCATTTGGTGGGACTTGAAGTAATCTATAAAGACTTCCCTCCAATCCTCAATCTTCTCATGTTCTTTTATTTGCAAGGTCGCTTGTTCAGTCACTCCCTTCTCTTCGGGTGACTCCGAAGGTATTTCTGCGGGGGAGAGCACCTGACGACTTTGTACTATGATTCTAACGTCATCGAGGTTCTCGTCAGCCATTTCTTTAGCAAGTTTGGCCAACGCGTCCGCTTTGCTGTTATCCGCGCGTGGTATGCTCTCCAAAGTATAGGAGGGAATTTAGGTTAGCAGTTGTTGCACCTTTTCACCGTATTTTACCAATTCCGGTTTGCATGTTTGGTAATCGCGGTTTACTTGACTAACGACCAGTTGCGAATCTCCGTATATGAGGAGGTTTTCAATTCCCATGTCAATGGCGATCTCGAGGCCTGCTATCAGAGCTTCGTATTCGGCTTCGTTGTTTGTCCTCGGTTCCGTCAGGGAGAACGCGTAGCGCATTATCCCTCCTTGTGGAGTTATAAAGATGAGTCCTACCCCCGATTTGATTATAGGGGTACTTTGTTTGTGCTTCTTCACGGAAGATGCTCCGTCAAAATAAAGCTCCCATCGAGTATTATTACCATCGATCGCATCAAACGCATGTTCGTCTGGAAGATCGCAGTTTAAAGGAGAGTTGGCTGGTATCGGGTGCTCAGCAAGGAAGTCGGCGATGGCCTGGCCTTTTACTGCTTTGAGTGGTCGATATGCTATCGAGAACTCTATTAAGAGCAGGGCCCATTTAGCGAGTCGTCCTGTCAATATGGCCTTTGACATTAGATATTTGAGAGGGTCCACCTTTGAAATGAGATAGACTTCATGCGCTAATGCGTAATGTCTAAGCTTTGTTATTGCGAAGATCAACGTCAGGCAGTGTTTTTCAATGGGGGAATAATTGCTTTCTGCCCCCAGCAGCACTCGACTTAAATAGTAAAGTGCTCTTTCTTTCCCCTGGTCATTCTCTTGTGCCCATAATGCGCCCAAAGAACCTTCAAGGGCGGCCGTGTAAAGAATGAGAGGCTTTCCCTTCACTGGAGCAGCCGACACTGGAGGGTTTTGCAGGTACTGTTTGATCTCGTCTAGTGCGCTTTGGCACTTTTGATCCCAGACGAACGGGGTTCCCTTCTTCATCAGGTGGCTGTAAGGGCGGCACTTTCCTGAGAGGTTGGCTATAAATCGCCGTATGTACGCGAGCTTCCCTTGGAGAGACCGCAGCTGTTTGAGAGTTCTCGGCGGAGGCATTCCCATGATTGCCTTGATCTTGGACGGATCTATCTCGATACCTTGGTGTCGAACGACGAATCCCAGGAATTTGCCCGAGGAAACCCCGAATGCACACTTCAGAGGGTTCATCTTCAAGTTGTATTGTCGAAGACGTGGAAATACGGTCTTCAGATGCTCGAGATGTTCCTCATATGATTTGCTTTTAACAACGAGGTCGTCGATATAGCATTCAACAATTTCGTGTATAAGGTTATCGAAAATCTTCGTCATGGCCCTTTGGTAGGTTGCACCGGCGTTCTTTAAACCGAAGGGCATCACCTTGTAACAGAATATTCCCAAAGGAGTCCGGAAAGCCGTATGTTTCTGGTCTTCAGGGTGCATTTTTATTTGATTATATCCTGATGAGCCGTCCATGAATGAGAAAATCTCATGCGTGGATGTATTGTCTATCATTAGTTCGGTGACTGGTACTGGGAAATCATCCTTCGGGCAGGCTTTGTTGAGATCCCGAAAGTCCACGCATATGCGCACCGTACCATTTTTCTTCATCACTGGGACGATATTAGCAATCCATTCAGGGTATTGAACCTTTTGGATAAAGCCGGAGTCTATCAGCTTTTTGACTTCCGTGTTGATGCTCATCTCGAGCTCAAGCCGCATTCTTCTCGGCGCTTGTTTGACTGGTTTGACGTTTGGGGATATTGCTAGTCTATGTACAGCGACTTCTGGATCTAGTCCTGGCATCTCGGAATAGTTCCATGCGAAGCAATCTTTATGCTGTACAAGGACGTCCTTTAACGCAGCCACCTTTTCCTCGGACAGCAGCTCGCTGACGAATGTCGGTCGCGGATCGTTTATCGTCCCCAACTCAATTTTCTTGAGGTTATCCGCAGTGGTATGTATGCCGTCCTCCAGTTCTTTCGGAGCTGGGGGAAATTCTGAGATCACCTCATCATTGCTGTTTTCGAAGCACCAGGGAAGGCTGTCCACATTCTCGGACTCTTCTTTTAATATCGTTATCATACGACAGGTGCGAATTTTCTGCCAATCCCAATGTGGAACTGGTTCTTCTTTCGTGGCCTCGGGCTCGTGCTTCTGTGGTGGCGCTAGCCTCCAGTTATCAGAAAACGTGAATTTGCCAAGCTGATACTGATCTTCAACCCAATTCTTGAAGGTGAAGCAATCTTCAAGAGGGTGTCCCATTGCTCGATGGTAAAAGCAATAATTTGGGTTAAATACCTCGCCTGCGTGCTCGGGGTGCTTGGACTCTGGCAGCGTAAGCATTTGATGTTTTAGAGCAAGATCAAATATCTTCCTTGTTTTGTTCCGAGGAAATGAGTATGCTCGACCCATTTTCTTCATGAGGGCTAAGTCAATAACGCTCGACTCTCGGATACGTGGTTTCTTAGCTCTGCTTTGTGGTTGTTGAGCGCCTTTTCTGCCCTTTGACTTGTTTTTGCTTTCGCGTCGAACCTTTTTTGTAGCAGGTTGACAAGGAGCGGCATTTTCATCCTTCACGGCCTGTTGGAGAAGGCGTTGCGTCTTGGCTTTCTCATAGATGGTCGTCTCGCGGTTGTGGTCATCTCGGACTTTTTGACCAGCTTCCCTTATAAGCCTGTCCATTTGTTCTTCAAATGATGGACCGGGCAATTTTTCATCAGGAACTTTTACTGGCTTAGGATTAGCGTCCTCCCATTGAGCGTCCGCATCTTCATCGAAGTCATACATGACATAACAGCTATTTACTAGCTCTCGTTTTTTTAGCCGGATGTACCCAAGCCCTTTTGTTTCCATTCTTCCGTTAGGCAGTTTGCGTTGGGTCCCGGGAACATTCCAGACCCTGTCATAGAATTTGGCCTCTCAACGGTCTGTCTGAAGGATATCCCCTGGCGTTTCAGCAGTTTCTTCAAACCTTCGGTATAATATCTGGGAAGACGGATGGGCTGAAGCCTGTCGAGCGTGGGATCCACGCCATGCCAAACTTCTTTTTCCACCTTGTTTTCTTCAGAACGGTAGAATAGGATTGCCTTCTCGCCTTCCCGTCCGGGAGGGATATAAAATGTCTGCAATTCTTCTACGCTGTTGGTGTTGAGTGCATCCAGTTCTTTGTAATGTTCAAGCGGTACCATGGTTATCTGCAGACTTCGCTCTTCATCAGCGGAAGCCCGTATTGAAGGCCGAGCAGAGAATACGACATGGACCTCATCCTCCGAGTCACTACCAAAGACCAATGTAGGAGTGGACGGTCCTGTCTTGTTATATTGGGGCGGACCCGAATAAACGATCTCCTCTTCTTCCTCGGTATCACTGCCGAAGACAGGGATGGTGGCGTTAGTTTTATTTTCCGGCTTGTGACACTTCTCCGTGTCTTCGAAATCCGGCAAGAAGTATTTGGCATCTTCGTATTTGCGGACCTCGTTCACAGAGAACGGGTTCAGTTCTCCCGTCACGGTATACTCGAAACCATCCTTAAAATACTTCATACACTGATATTGTGTAGAAGGGATGATGTTGTACTCGTGTAACCATGGTCGGCCGAGCAAAGCGTTGTAGCATGTCTTGGCATCTATGACGTGGAACTTAATGTCCGTGACGAGTAATCCGAAGCGTAGCGTCAGTATCACAGATCCAAGAGTCTTTGATGATTGGGAGTCGAACCCGGATATGGTGATCTTGTCCCGAGCAAGGTGCTGGACGCTCATGCAGATTTCCTTTAACACCCGCAAGTTGAGTAGGTTAACAGAAGACCCGTTATCGATCAGAATTTTGCCTATCTTTATATCATGGCAGTATCCCGAAACATAGAGAGGGCGATTGTGTTCGCAAGTCCCAAGTAGAAGGTCCTCATCGCCAAAAGTAACATCAGCCGTGTGTACTTCCTCCAACTCATCCTTCATCTTTTCCTCGGCCAGGCATGCTTGGAATTGTTCCGGGTCTTGGAGTGCCTTAATCAATGAATCTCTCGCCTCTTTTGATAGCAAAAGGGCGTCAAGAATGCTGAGCTGCGAGGGCAGTTTCCTCAGATGTGCTAAAACGTTGTAATCCACCTTATTCTTCTTTAGTGGGTTCTTAGCGGCTAACTCTTCCGCAACTTGGTCATCGAGAGTAATATCCTCAGAGACCTTTTCTTTCCCTTTATCTTTTCTGTTCAAGGGTCCGAGGTTCTTTTCAGGCAGCGTCCGATTTCGCAGCCGAATATTTTCGCAGACCTTCAGTTCTTCTTCTTTTCCTGAAGCGGACTCTTTAAAGAAAGGGGCAAGTTCTAGCTCTTCATCAGAATCACTCCCGAATGTAGGCACTTGTGATCCACCGGCGTCAATCATGCAACAACCATTGCTAGTTTTATCAAGCACTTTGATCATTCCGTTCTGCTCTCGGCGGGCTTTGCGCTTTTCCCGCTTAAACTGTTGCCGATGAGTAACATATCCTTGCCACCACTTACCGAAAGCTTTGCACTCTTCGGTGGGATGCGACACCCTCCGATGGTACAAGCAATAGGAGGGGTGGTTTTCCATTTCACCCGTAATGTTTTTCTCGGAGGGTGGTAGCTTTATACCCATCGACACAGCCTTAGCGAATCTCTTCTTTATCTTGAACTTGATTTTATCTGTGGTGGGTGTATTTTGTTCTAGCGGGAGTACCGCAATTCTTTCGTCAAGGCGCTGGCGTTTGGCCCTTTCGAATATAACCGCTTCGTTATCCCGATCAGCTTTGCCCTTTAAGAACGCCTGATTTAGGAATGCATCAATCACTTCATCCGACGGCTCCAGAATTTTTAGTGCAGGCTCTGCCCCCAGCTTTTCAGCGCGAGGAGTCTCCTCATCGGTTGTGGACAAATGGGAAATCACATGGCAACTTGCCACATGTTCTTCAGATTCATTTGACGAACTACCTCCCTCATCTTCTTCTTGAAAGACGTGATTGAGGAACTCCTGGAGCGTAATAGGAGTCTGTGCCTTTTGGTTGTATTCATCCAGAGCGTCAATTTGCTTTTGTAAGTCCGTGCGCTTGTCGCCAGGCTTCACGGGCTTCTTGGCCTTCTTCTTTTTCTTCGAAGACTTTGACGACTGGCTACTAGTGCTTGAACCCCCATCATTGGTCTTTGGAGTTGGACGTGGCTTTAACATCCCCTCAACGACCTGCGGTTCCAATGGCCTTTTCCACTTGATCGCCGGACATGTCCGAAGATCATTTAGCATTCTCTTCGTTTTTGACGATAATACAACCTCCCACGGAGTTTCTTCAATGACAGAGCATGTTGCCCCCGGCGTATTCGTCCCTTTAGAGGTGTGGGGCTGCGGGGGATTCACCTTTCATTTGTCAGATAACGCAAATTTTCCCTGTCTATACTGGTTTTCAAGCCAATTTTTGAAAACGTAGCAGTCCTCAATCGGATGGCCTAGCACTCGATGATAGGGACAGTAATTAGGTTCGTTGACGTCACTTGGTTGCAACGGACGTTTTGGATCTGGCAGATTTATGAGTCTGTTGCGTAATGCCAGCTCGAATAACCTCTTCGTTTTATCGCGGGGAAAGGAATAAGGACGTCCCATCCTATCCTCAAGGGGTATGTAAGGGCGCGTATTGTTTGGACGAGCAACCGGCTTCAAGTCGTTTGGTTGTTGTTGAGCATTAGCGACAATGATCGCTTTTCCCTTTCCTTTGTCATTTCGGGAATCTGGCTTTGGGAGAGGGGGTTTATGACCCATCTGGTCCATTTGTGCTAGTTTGTCAATCAAAGCCTGGAAGGAAGTCGGCTTGAAAAACATCATAAACTGTGAGATGGTTGCCTGTGGATCAAGGGTTCCAACAAACATTCCCACCGCAGGGGCTTCTTCTATGCGCTGCTCACACTTTAACCATAGATTACGCCATCGTATAGCGTACTGAACCCATGTCTCGCCAGGTTTTACCCTGGCATTAATCAGTGCTGTCATCGGGGTACGTTCACTGGCACTTGCAAAACGCTGGGTAAACAGCAGCTCCATTTCCGCAAAGGTTTTGATAGAATCATTAGGGAGTTCAGAGTACCACTCGAACGCCGTATCTGATAGACTTCCAACAAACTGGCGGAGCAAAAGCTTGTCATCGCCGCCGGTGTTCCCGCAAAGCGCCCTGAACTGGGCGACATGCTGATGGGGATTTCCAGTCCCTTTGTAGACATGAAACTTGGGAATTGTGTAACCCGGCGGGTACTTGATTTGGTCATACCAGCCTGGATATGGCCGTCCCGTTTTTACGACGTGGCTGGCTGCTTCGGCCGCATGATGAACCTTTATTTGCTGGGCTATGTATTCGTCCAGATCAGTCTTAGAGATTGTATCCTCTTTAGCTGTCAATAGAGCGGGCTGCGGATTTAATGTATCTCCCTTATCATCTCCAAGGACGGTTAGGGGTTCTTCAGCGGGAGGATCTTGTTGTATCATCATCCTTATCATGTCCTGGAAGAGGAGGCCCATCCGCTGTATGTTGGCCGCTTGTTCAGCAGCCTCTTTGTCCCTCTTTTCCAGTACTCGGCGAAGGAACTCGACGTCGGTCTCTTCCTCCTGGCGCTCATCTAAGGATGCCTCAGGGTTCTCTTTTGGCCCAGTGAGTGCAGCCATTGTGGTCATCATCTCCTGGAGCTTTTGTTGCTGCTCCTGAGCCTTGGTCACTGATCGGGTGAGCGGTCGGTGACCCGTAGAAGTACGGCTTTCTTCCTTTCCAGAAGCCATATAAACCGTATGAACAATTATGCCCCCTGACTTGGGGCGTTTAGGTTCACCGCTTTTAAACTTTGCCGCTGACGCGGGAGCTTTCTCTGGCCTCCTTCTTTCATGGGCCATCGAGGTTAAAGGAGCCGTTGGAGTGGGCATCCTAGCAATTGTTGCCCCCTGTTGTTTAATGGGGCGGTTTTTGTCTTTTTCCACCTTTGCTCTTTTCTGGCGATGAAAGTGGTCCGGGTCAACCATGGAGTCTTGAACTCTACGCCAAACCTTGTAAACTTTTGAGGATAGCCGTTGAGGGGGCTGTTCTTGTTTTGTTTCTGGAATTCTCTCCGCAGGTGGAGGAGATCTTTTCAAGGTAGCGGTTGGAGAGTTCTTACGCACTCTCCTCAGTAGTTCAAAGCTGTTCCCAGTTGGAACAGCAGCGTTGACTTCCACCATTGGAGCGGGTGGAGTTATCCCTGAGGGGGAGTTGCCCCCTGCTTTCCTCACTCGTCGCCAATGGCGACGTCGCGCATGACGAGCCATTGGGACGGGCTCGGAAATCGAGATGGTTTCTTGTTGCCCCCTGTTTGAGTGTGGGGTAACTGCCGATGTCAGCCTGTCGAAGACTGATGCCTTTTGACCAGCTGGGGGAGGAGTGGGAACCGTCAATCTTGTGAAGACCGACTCTCTGATGGGAGAAACCGCTTTAACGACTTCCGAAGAAGCGGCCGTTGCCCTCTTTGGGACGGCCACTTTATAGTTCTGACCTAGCCTGGTGAAAACGGAGGCTGTCGGTTTAGTAGCGGGCGACCCGTTGACAGGGGCTGTCGAAACAGTGAGCCGGTTGAAGACCGACTTTTTACCCACTTCCGGTGCAGGTATTGGTGCAGAAAAGCTTGCAGGTGGGATCATAGTCCCGAAGAACAAGCCAGTGGTGGCTTGGGTCACCTGGTCTACCGGCAGAGTAAGGAAGGAAGCCGCTTGGGGCCCATATGCTACACCTCCTGGTGAGGTGGAGCGTCCGTTGCAGCGGCATTTCGAGCAGTTGGTACAGCTAGAGGCCATTGAATCTTGAATTCTGCGCCAGGTAAAAGACCAAATCTTAGTAACTTGAAATCCGAAGACAACCATTTAATGAACCGCGATTGGTTCGCGAAGACGACACACGAAGTGTGGAGTGGAAAGAGGAAGAGGTCCCACCAGGTGTGCTAGAATCTGTTCCCCTCCGAATGGCGGCCTAGACTTTGCGTCCATGCCTGATGTTCGGGGCAGATGCTATTTGGTTTTATCCGTTTATCTCTCCGAAGATGCCAAGTTGATTTATGGCACCGTGTATCGGAGGTTTAGACGGATGCGGCCGATGTAGCAGACTTCGTCAGATTCCCCCTCAGGATGAGGGGTTTTTGATTGTGGGGACGCTCTTCCCTGCAGGCGCAAGCCCCTGCAGTTAATTACGCTACCACATCGCGGTAACAACTTTCTCCTTCTCCAGAATTTCACTTCGTGTCGTGTGTGTTCATTTTGTTTGTGGTTGCCCGTGGATTGTATACGGAGACTGAGTAATGCCGTCGCCCGTAGGACGTGGATTAGTCCAAATCCGTATTTACTTAGATTTGGGTTCGATATTTTAGTTTAAGGATGCGTTAGCCTCGTTGAGGCTAAGATCAACTTAAGCGTGATTCATTTAATATATGGCCGTCGGGACTCGTCACCTCTCTGACGTCGTTGAGGAATTACAACGACAAGTGTCAGAGGAGTTTGGAGATGTACCCTCGAACCGAAGTTGGTTTAGATTTTTATGGTCCATTTGGGTATTTAAGGATACATTAGCCGTGTTTGGGGCTAAGACCAGCTTAAACGGTTGTTAAGGATACATTAGCCCAGTTTGGGACTAAGATCGACTTAACGGGATCGTTTAGATCCGACAAAAGAGCATGTGGGCTTTGTTGTGCCAATTTAGGGACGTGGTGGTCCATCGCCAGTTTAAGGACGTGGTGGTCCAATATTAGTTTAGGGACGTCTCGGTCCGATATTAGTTTAGGGACGTTTCGGTCCCTCTGGGTATCTGGTCGTTGGGACTCGTCACCTCTTTGACGTCGTTGAGGAATTACAACGATGGATGTCAAAGGAGTTCGGAGATGTACCCTCGTACCGGATGTAGATTGATTTAGTAGGGCCATTTTGCTCAGCCAATTTAATTTAAGGACTTACGGCCACGATTGGGCTAAGTCCAGTTGAGAATATTCAACATTGCTTTTGCTTTTCTCTTTATTTTTATTTGGGCCTTGCCCAGAAAGGGTGTAGAAACATAAATTTGTTTTGGGGCTCTGTTCTTTATAAATGATGCAGAGCATCAATTTTATTTGGGCTTAGCCCTTTTATTGCTTTGCAATTTATTTTGGCCTGCTAGGTCTTTTTGATTTGGGCCTGGCCCTTCAGGTAATGCATTGCATTTGTGCAAAGCACCAAGAATCTTTTAGATTCAAGGAAAGGAGTGCAGAGCACTTTTTAATTTCTTGATCTAAATTTAGATCAAAGAAAAGAAGAAAAAATCTTTTCTTTCTTTCTATCTCAGAGAACCAGAGGTTCTCTAACAAGTGTAAGGCACTATTTTTTATTTTTATTTTTATTTATTTATTGAAGATCACTGATCTTGTCTTTTAGATCAATGATCTATTCCTAAGAGAATTTTCTCTTATTTCAAAGGTTTTTATCTTCTTTTTTTTTTTTGTGTTCTCAAGAAGTTCTCAAGAGCTCTTTTCTCTCTTTTTTTTTTAATCCAATTGTCCGTATCTTTGAAATGGTGTCTGGGGTCCTTTTTATAGTGCTCAAAAATCAGTTAAATTTGTTAAAAAGATCTTTTCTGAGTGATTTGGGGAATTTTCCCCACCGTTAGATCTTTGATCCAAAGGCCCCTGTTTTACAGAAGAAATCTTCTTGTTTAAACAAGAACAGAAAAAAAAATATCCTTAAATCTTCATTCTGTTGTTGCGCAACTCACCAGCGCGTGACACGTGTCGCGCAGCGGTGCGCTTGCGCAGCAGCGCTTGCGCAACTGCGCAGACACGTGTCGCGCAGCGGTGCGCTTGCGCAACTGCGCAGACACGTGTCGCGCTGCCGTGCGCTTGCGCAGTTGAGTGTTGCTTATGTTTTTTTTTAAAGAGCCTTGCTCTGATTGGACGTACTGCCTTGGACGTACTGCCTTGCGGGAACTGAAGCGTTGCTTCAAAATTTGAATTTTCAAAATTCAAGCAGAGCCTTGCTCTGATTGGGGGAACAGTTACATGTTGGTAAAGCCTTTAGGATGTGTACTTGACTACCTGGACTATGATGCGGATCATACTAGTGGGGACATGGTAGTCCATAAGTACATCCTTCAAGGCCCCTAGTCGTCGGTGTATCGAGACGGGGCATCGATATACCAGAGTAGACTAGCGTATACCTTCTCGACCCATATAGATGGGCGATGGATGATCCCATATCCATTGGTGTTTGATATCAGAGATGATATACGGGTGCTCAGTGGAGACTGGGTACACTGGACAGACTCGCCGAGAACTCCCAGATGGTATTATACCTCACATCAGATGGCAGTTCTCTGGTGACACTTGTGCAGGTTAGTCTGTAGACCCGAGATCGTCATAGAGTCTTGTGTGATTCCCACCGTGCTTTGATTTCCACCTTACCACGTCCATGAGGGCGTGCAAAACGGTGGTCTTTGGGTACAGTCTCGAGTCACATGGAGGCAATGAGCGATAGGAGGGGTTTCGTCTCTCCCGGTATTGGGGGTTGATGTTGCGCTGTGCTCGATTGGCCATAACAGGGAAGTCCCTGGCCAGGGCTGAGTTAGAGATTTACTGGTAAGTGTTACCAGTAGTTTCTCGACCTGTTATGAGCCTCACATCGGCACGACTTATCGGTTATTGGGGTCTGACGTTTACCACCCCTAGACTTGATATGCGACATATCAGATGAGGAGACCTGATTTTACGGGAAGTGTTACCGGCAGGCTTTTACAGGAGTTAGAGCGGGCTTGCTTGCTGATCTTCTGATCGGTCAATACCCGGGTAGCCGTTACGTCCAGCTAGTACCGCTGACGGCTTATGGGTACTTGATATGATCATCACCTACTGCCAGCGTATTGACGAGTCTTTAGAGTTCTACATAGAGGTTTTACTGGCTCAGGCAAAACGAAATAGGAGCACGTATGTGATATGTGCGGGACCGAGAATAATGCGTGTATGTGATACCACATTCTATTCTCGCGACTTTTTGTATCGGTCGGTTATATATGGTATAGCCGGATTATCGAATCAAGTGTTGATTCGATAAGTCGATACATTGGATGTTAGTTGATTATATGAGTTATGACCGGATTATTAAGTCAAGTGTTGATTTAATAATTTATTGTATAATTGTATATTGGATATACTAATTTACATTAACTAACATTTGTTCACTTAGGAGTTTTTCTCATATGTGCACAACTTTAATGTATATATGATATATATTAAAAATGTGTTTTCATTTTGTATCATGGTTGATGATACACATGACTTGGGTGTATGAGACTTACACCATGCTATTTATTATGTTGGGTTTTAATATTTAAAGTAATTACAAAATTAGTGGAGGATTAGCAAAATGCATGAAGCTTGTGGAAGCTTGTGGACGCATTGACTAATTCCACTAAGTTTGTTTTTACTATGGATATTTGTTAACCCAACCATAAGGATTAGCCATGGTTATGTCTCTACATGAGTTAGTATATGATACTCACTCACTATGGTTAGCTTTCTCACTTGATAATTATCCTCATTTCTTTCTTTTGTTCATCTTCTTCTTCTTCTTTGTTCAAAAGAAAAGCTTGCTAAGGTTTGATCCAAAGTGAGAAAGATTGTGAGAAATAAAATTCTAAAGAGAACCCACTTCCTATTTCTCCATCCTCTACTAGACTAGTACTTTAGTATAGGATGTTTGCTTCACTAATTCTCTAGTTAGTGAAGTAGTAGCTTGAGTTGATATTCCCTCGACGTAGATCATTTTCGGCCTCGAAGACTTCAAGCAAGGACGCTTCTTTCACCTCGTGAAGCCATGTAAGTGTCCGGGAGAACCACGATCGCAGCGAAGGGATTTCAACAAGGAGCTAATGAAGTGAAGGACCGATCTATAAAGGTTGTATTTCATATTCACATAGTGGTAAATGTTATTTACTTGCATGTGAAACCCTAATTTTCTAGAAAAGATCTTGTTTAGGGTTGTTAGGCGCGGCTAAAATTTTAATCGGGCATGTTTGATGCTTCCTTAACCCTTGTTAGAGTGCCTAGTAACCCTACAAGCTGAGAGAGAATTCCATTCTCTTTTAAGTAATCTAGGAATTCCGTGCTTAAGTACTCCCCTCTTCTATCAGACCGGAGGATCTTGATACTTTTGCCTATCTGGTTCTCTACTTCGTTTCTGAATTCTCTGAATTTCTCAAAAGCTTCAGATTTGTATTTCATCAGATACACATATCCGAACCTAGAGAGATCGTCAGTGAATGTGATGAAGTATGAGAACCCACCCTTTGCATGTATAGACATTGGACCACATACATCACTGTGTATGAGTCCCAAGAGCTCTGTTGCTCTTTCTCCATGTCCGATGAACGGGGATTTGGTCATCTTTCCTTTGAGACAAGACTGACAAGTTTCATAAGATGAAAACTCGAACGTATTCAAGAGTCCATCTTTATGCAACTTACTTAGTCTTTTCTCTCCGATATGACCAAGTCTACAATGCCACAAGTAGGATTCGTTCGTATCTGAACTCTTCCTCTTGCGTGTGTTTTGTACATTGAGAACTGTATTCTGATTTAGAACATAGATACCATTACACAGTGTACCTTCTGCAACCAGTACCTTATCAAGGTAAATGTTCATGATATTTCTATCAAGAACAAAGTTATATCCATCTTTATCAAGTAAAGATACTGATATTATGTTGCAAACCATGAAAGGTACATAGTAGCAATCGTTCAAAATCATAGTCTTGCCATTTGGCAACACTAGGTGATATTCACCGACGGCTGCAGCATTAACTTGTGCTCCGTTCGCTACCCTGAGCGATATATCACCAGGTGCAACTTTCCTCCTTTTTCTCAGTCCTCGCAATAAATTACAGATATGAGATCCTGATCCGGTATCAAGTACCCAGGAGGTAGGGCTGACCGTAAAGCAGTTCTCAATTACAAGAACACCCGAAGTAGATGCAAAGCTATGCTTCTTCTTCAACTGGGTATCCTTGGAATCCATACAATCCTCTTTCCCTTACTCATACTTATGACTGTTGTCATAAGTTAGAGCCGAACCGACCTTCCCCAGCCTCGAATAAGAATTCGGATCGGTCAAGCGATACATTTTATTATCTTGATTAGGGCGTGAAATGGCTGCTACCTGGAGAGAGAGAAAAGAAACACTCAGTGTGTGCTCTTGCAAGATTAGATTGGTTATTAATTTATCTAACCAGGATGGCTCCCAGTGTTTTCTTAAATTCTTCTTCAAACCTTTAAAAAAAGAATTAGTCAGGATTAATCGCACGTCACAATACTTGCTTAACCTTTCAGCCAGGCAAGTGTTGGTAGTTCGAGGGAGGTTTTCCAACGCTTTCGCGAAGTTCCTTAATTACATAACCTCTTTTCCCTGGAGGCGTAGCCCCGCTAACACCGTTCTAGACATCTACTTGGTTTATCGCATTGATTGTTAAGTGAAATAATCTCCCGAGAGTAATCCAACTCATCAGTGGGATCGGGATCCAACTATCATTGTGTAATGACCAAGATGGAATCCACTCTAGTCACTACACTCCAGAAGGTATGCTAAATCTACAAGTTTCCTGTATATTTGAAACTCCCGATGTGGTTTTTGCCCCTAGGACCCTAGTGACCTTGACGGAATCAACAAATCAAAGAGTTCTAGTCAAGTTCAACCCGTCATTATCTGGATTGCATTAAACCCACCCACATAACCCTTGACGGAGTCAATAAGGTTATACGACTGTCCTAACCAATCTCATATAGTGCTACAAACAAGCACCACTCAGCTACCGTATACTACGCCTTGACGGAGTCAACAAACGCAACACGAATACTAAGTGTTACTTGTAAGAAATGACGGAGGGCTACGGCTGGGTTATTAGCGAAAAACCCGTTAACGTAATGAACTTGATATCGTTGAAGGAACATGATTGCCCTTTTAAAATATAGTGGCGAAAACTTTTGCTAAAGAGGTCACTCCCTGTGAAGGGATCTCGGCTATTTCCTCGTCGAATGAGGTGCAGGATATTCCAAACTGAATACCTCGATGCAAAGCAAGAATAATCGACTATAGTGAAGTTATTACCCTGATGCAAACTTTTGTCCAAAGGGTCACTCCCGATGAAGGGATCTTGGCCCTTTCCTCGTCGAATGAGGTGCTGGGCATTCATAACCGAATATCTCTGTGCAAAACAAAAGAGAACGTCCTTGCAATAAAAGCTTTTTGAAAATTGTTCCAACATCTTTTAGGTTTGTTTTTCTTTGCATTAATATAATGCGTCCCATCAATTAATCCTACCATTGCAGAAAACAACGAAAATATGACGTACGCTTATGCCATCCGCATTCGCCACGGGGCCCCGTCATCACCCGTTAGGTTACTTAACTAACGACAGAGCGGGGGCTGGACTAGCGCGGATGCAAAACATAAGCAACGCCTATTAGATATCATATATAGATATATACATTCGTCAGATGCAATGATAGCCATTCCAGATCACAGATAAACACATTGGATATGCTAGGAATCCGCGTTTCGTTCGAGCCTGCAACGAAAGACGGATTACATGGTCGCGATGAATAGCCCCACCCCACCCTAGACCCCTACGGGTGCGGCAAACTACCCGCCAAGTACCCGAAGTGATGCAATCTCCCTCAACAACGTGAGTAGACCACTCGGCACTTCAAAGTACCCGGTAGTTTGTGCACCCCATCTTGGGTCTATCCTAGGAGCAAAAACAGTAAAAGAAATAATATACAATGGCGGCTATAACCTCATCCCGGATGTGCGGCCATAAAAATAATATTACATTAATTTACATATTACATTAAATGAAAGATAAAGAAACTCTCATCTCACAACCCCCGGCTATTCATCCGCGACAATCCAACAAGTTCATATACACAATCCAACATTACAGATCACAGATATGCACAACCCCCACTAATCGACGTATAGCGATTAGTTGACGTTCAGTGCATATATCACATTACAGATATAACCAATTAGCAAGAGTTTGTAGAACTTCGATAAAAAAAAACCAATTTGTAACTACCCCAAACACAACATTGTTCTCTGGATAATCTAGGCAGAAACAAAATATCTTTAAAAACCCAAAACATCATTCTGAACAAACTGCAAGAAATCCGAGTCGCGGCCGAGTCAACTCGGCCGCTGAACCGTGGTGAAACGCTTGGTTTCGCCGCGCTTCCGCGGTGCTTTGACCGATTCGTGGGCTCGTTTTTCTTGCCTGTTCCTAAAATACCCTGCACGGATTTTTAAGGTGTGTGGAAATATTTTTAGGGCTGTTTTAAAAATCGACAGAAAGTATGTGATTTCGGTGCGTTTTGCGATTTTTTCTCGGATCGAAGTTCTAAACACTTTGCTAACATGCTAGTTGTTGTTTAGCTAGGCTCTGATACCACTGTTAGGTCCACGTTACCCACCCCGGTTCTTTCGGGGAGGCGGAATAGGTAAAAAGCAAAATTTTCTCACAAGGTAATATGGACCAACCATGAAGGATCTTTTCTAAACAAAACTAACAAACTAACAACAAGTTCTAGCTACTATGTTGAATGGTTATACCTAGATTTTGAACTCCTTCTCTTCTTGTTATGGTCCTCCTTCTTGCTTGCTCCTTAGAGTGGTGTAGACGGCTCCTCCTCGTCGTTTTCTCTTTGCCGAAGAAAAATCCACCCGAAAGCCTTTACCTTGAGCTCCTACCTCAACCAAGAAGTAACTAGAGTGCTTGGTTTGCTAGACAAAGAACCCTAGAAAGAGTAGAGAGATGTTTTGATGGTTTTGTCTCAAAAGCTTTTGGTTTTCAACACATGAAAGATTAAAGCTTTGAAAGAGGAAGAGGGAGAGCTTTTTCAAGAGAGAGAAAGAGTATGAGAGAATGAGCAAGAATAAACAACCATGCTCTCATATGAGAGAAAAATGATAATGATAATAATAATTAAAGAAAATAGTGATGGTTAGTTTGGAATGACCATTATCATTTCACATTAAAAGCAATTTGCAAGAATCAAGAAACATCTTGCAAATGAAATGATGATGGTCAAAAGGTCAACAAAAGTCAACCGGTCAACCAAAGTCAAAAGGTCAACAAAAGTCAAATGGTCAACCTAACCATGGCACAATTATCCTTAATTAATATCATTAACCATATTTCTCATTCTCATTAGGGTTAAGAAAAGTCAACGGTCAATAACCCTAATGAGATTCCTCTGCCTCTGTCAACTGTGCATACACACCCGCATCCGTGTTCCGAGGAACACGAATACAATGAGAAAAAACCAATCCCAAAAAAAATACTAGGATCTGGTTTAAACCAAAGCCCTCTAGTAATAACTGTCCAAACAACAAACGTGCACAAGTGCGCGGATGTGAACGAACCCCGTCGCAAAACCATGCGACCTCTACTCTGTTTTGCCCAAAGGCGAATAACCCTCTGTGTGGGACTCTAAAGGCTCGACACTACACTGGTAGTGGGTTTAACCATAGGCCGCAAGCGGTACTAGCTGTACGTAACGGTCCCCAGGTAGATGCCGATAAGAAGACCGACGAGGTGAACCCATCCGAACTCCTACTGAGCCTGAACGTGACAATCTCCGTACAGTCCGGTCTGTTCATCTAAGAGTATCGCATGGCGGTCCTAGGGGGACGGTAAACGTCAGTCCCCTAATAGTGGTACAAGTCATGTCAGAGTGTAGCCCAGAACACCCTAAGAAACTACTGGAAACACTACCAGTAATTCTCGCTTGCCCTGGCCAGGGACGACTATGTGTAATGGCTCTCCTAGACACAGCGCGATATCAACTCCCAATACCGGGACCTGTCTAACCGTCACTGCCTCCAAGTGCTTCGGGACTGCACCCAACTACTACCTGTTTACACGACTTAATAGAGCCGTGGTAGGGTAGTAATCTAAGAACAGTGGGAACATACTCGAGGCGAAGTGACAGTGTCAAGTCAGCGGACTAAGCTGTACTTATATCACCTGGGAACTGTTAACTGACGATAGGTATAATACCAACCAACAATTCCCGACGAGTCCTGTCCAGTGTACTCGTAACCTAACGACCACCTGCATACTATCTCCAGTACGACGTACTGATGGTTGTGGGACAGACCATCTCCCCTGCTGGGACGAGAAGCGTATGCACCAGTCTACTCTGGAGTATCGATGCCCTGTCTCGATAATCCTACGACTAGGGACCAAAATAAGGATGTGCTTATAGACTACCCAGCCCCCACTAGTGTGATCGCCATCACAACGCCGGTAGTCAAGCAAAGATCCTAAGGGCTCCATCAATATGTATTAGCGACATGTTAAAAGAAATATACATACATATTAAGATAGAAACAAACCAAGTAGCATACTACTATATCGAGCAAGACTGTCGTAAATCCGTGTATATATCCCAAGCTTCCAAAATGTATTATACAAACTAGTACTATACAATAATGGCCTCTAGGGCATACATATCCAACAGATCCATATAAACACACTCTTCCAATTTCATTCAGAAAATCCGTCTTTACGTCCATATGCCAAATTTCATAATCATGGAAGGCAGCAATGGCAAGTAGGATCCGAATGGATTTAAGCATAGTCACCGGAGAAAAGGTTTCATCATAGTCCAAACCAGGTCTTTGACGAAAACCTTTTGCTACAAGTCTAAGCTTATAGGTTTCAAACTGTCCATCTGCACCATTCTTCTTTCTGAAGATCCATTTGCAGCCTACGGGTTTTACCCCTTGAGGTGCAATATCCAAAGTCCAAACTTTGTTGGTGTACATGGATTCCATTTCGGTCCGCATTGCATCCAGCCACTTAACTGAGTCTCTGCTTGTAATGGCCTGCTGGAAACTAGTTGGCTCATCATCATAGATGATGCAATCCTCTCTATCACCGTCTATGAGAAAACCGTAGTATCTCTCGGATGGATGAGACTTCCTACTAGATCTGCGGAGTAGTGCAGCGACGTCCAGTTCTTTTGAAACTTCTGGTTCCAACATACTTTCAGTAATAGATTGTGGTTCTGGAATTTCTTTCAGTTCTATTGCGCTCCCACTTATTTCTTTTTCAAAAAATTGAGTCTCCAGAAAGTGGGCATGCCGAGAAACAAAAACCTTTTGTTTCTCTGCGTAATAGAAAAGATACCTCCTGGAGTTCCTTGGGTATCCCACAAACTTACACAGTACTGATCGTGCCTCGAGTTTGTCCACATGCTGCTTTTTGAGAAAAACCGGACATCCCCATATCTTAAGATACTTAAGATAGGATTTCTTCCCACTCCACATTTTATATGGTATGGTTGGCACTGACTTAGGAGGAACTTTGTTCAAAAGATATGCAGCAGATTCTAGTGCATAACCTCAGAAGAATCGCGGCAACTTAGCATAAATCATCATGGAACGCACCATATCTAATAAGGTGCGATTCCGCCTTTTCGATACACCGTTGTGTTGATGTGTGTATGGAGGAGTAAGCTGGAGAGAATTTTATTCTCTTTTAAATAATTCAGGAACTCGACACTTAAGTATTCACCACCCCGATCAGATCGAAGTGTCTTGATACTTTTTCCTATTTGTTTTTCCACTTCATTCTTGTATTCCTGGAATTTCTCAAAGGTCTCGAATTTATATTTCATTAAGAATACATGTCCATACCTTGAGAAATCATTCGTAAAAGTAATGAAGTAGGAATAACCATTTCTTGCATGTGTAGACATTGGACCACACACGTCGCTGTGTATGAGTCTCAAGAGCTCAGTGGCTCTTACTCTGTGTCCAGTGAACGGAGTCTTTGTCATCTTATATTTGAGACATGATTGACAGGTTGCATAAGACAGATATTCAAATGGATCCAAATATCCCTCTCTATGTAACTTAACCGTGTTTCATTGATGTGGTGTAACACCTTAGGAAGTGTTTAGTGGCTAATTATATTTTAATATATGATTTTTAATAAAAAGTTTACCAAATTGAGTTCCAAATATTTTATCCTATTTAAGGAATATTTTAGTAGAATTTTTCTAGGCTTGCATACACTTGTGCATGCAAATTAGGGCTTATTTGGGGTTAAACCATGATTAACAAGTATGGTGGAGTAACCCATTTTCTTTAAGTTAATTGATTCTTATTAAGTATTTTGGGTTTTATTTATGTGTTGTTTTTTTTCTTTATTATGGAAATGATTTTCTTTGTTGACTTGGTGAGAGAGAGGGAGTATGGGCTTCATGGCATGAGCCATGCTCATTAAAGGAGGAGAGAAAGAGAGGGGGGGTGTTTGACTTGTGCTCTCATTCTCACTCTCACTTCTCTCACACCACACACACACACTCAGCAGCAGCAGCAACAGCAGCAACATTAGCAGCAGCAGCAGCAACAGCAAGCAGCAGCATCAGCAGCAGCATGGAGCAGCAGCAGCAGCAGCAGCTCCAGCAGCCACAGCAACTCCAGATCTTCTTCTCCTCCTCCTTTCTCCTTGCACCTAGGGTCTAGTAAGGTTTAATCTCTGAGCCTAACTCTCTAGTTTGCTTAACTTGTGTAGAATTAGCTTCGGTTTGTGTAAAATGTGAGATTTAGTGCTTGATTTGATGAATTGTGTGGACTTTTGTCCAAGTGATGTTAGTGTTGGTTAACCTAGCCTAATTAAGTGTTATTAGGGCCAAGTAAACCTAGATAAACCCCAGATTTCACCAAAATACCATAGGGTTTCATTTTGTGCAAAATTTAGCGTTTTTAAGTGAGATTTCACCTTTCTGTGATCTGCTATAGACCCGGGCACTTCAGATAAAATCTGAGTTAACTGTAGCCTACTTGGGAGACCCTTACCACACCACCAGAGTACGAGACCCCCATTCAACTTCCAGGCCGCCGGAATATTCCTTCTGGCCGCAAATTGCGGCCAGACTTGGGAGATAGGCGTTAGGGTTTTGTCTAGGCTAGTCTGCTGTGTTTCTTAGTGTCTTGGCATATACAATTTTATAAGTTTCTCTCTGTAGGAAAATCTGGGATGATATATTGCTTTTCTAGTACGTTTAGTTCGCGCGATACGCGTGATACGTGAGTGGGTTCTGTGATCCAGCGTGTCGCGGCGTGTTGGGATAGTTTTAGACGCGTATACACACGTTTTAGCGTATCGTACACATGCGCGTTTAGTTCGCGA
This sequence comes from Agapanthus africanus, assembly GCA_030015575.1. NCBI lineage: Eukaryota > Viridiplantae > Streptophyta > Magnoliopsida > Asparagales > Amaryllidaceae > Agapanthus > Agapanthus africanus. Next base: position 121,993,121 of record JASDDO010000028.1, read on the forward strand.
TGCGAGTGTATCGTTTGACTTCAATATCGCGTTTTGCGAGATATTTGCTTATGTGGATTTTCCTTGTGTGAATTCTAGGTTTGCAGGCGGGTACGTCGGACGAAACAAAGAAAGGGAAGCGGGTGGTCGGCTACGAGTAGCGCACGACCAGGTGAGTAGATTTAACATCTACGGGGAAATCGCCCGTATGGCGTTAAGTGTCAGGGCGTGTTAGGATATTTAGTCGTAGATGTTCATATGGACTAGTACCATACCTTCTTGTTGCATATAGAAATGATAGCATAGAACACTGCACTATCACTAACGGTTCAAGTTGCACGAGCACTATTTGTATGTTACACTCACATCGTTAGTGATTGCCATGACACTCGCACTATAGGATTGCTACGCATTATACATATCGTTTGATTGCTGCATCATTGATAATTGTCATACTTGCGCACATGCACACTGTATATTCATACCAGTGCACACATATATTGATATCTTCATACTTGTGCACATGCACACTGTATATTCATACTATTGCACACATATATTGATATCTTCATACTTGCGCACATGCACACTGTATATTCATACCAGTGCATACATATATTGATATCTTCATACTTGCGCACATGCACATTGTATATTCATACCAGTGCACACACATATTGATATCTTCATACTTGCGCACATGCACACTGTATATTCATACCAGTGCACACACATATTGATATCTTCATACTTGCGCACATGCACACTGTATATTCATACCAGTACACACACATATTGATATCTTCATACTTGTGCACATGCACACTGTATATTCATACCAGTGTACACACATATTGATATCTTCATACTTGCGCACATGCACACTGTATATTCATACCAGTGCACACATATATTGATACATCACTACTTGCGCACATGTACACTGTATATTCACATTAGTGATACCTTCATTGATACATCACTACCTGCGCATGTGTACACTGTATATTCACATTAGTGCATACCGTCCATGATATATCCATATTAGTGCACATATACATTGCTACACTCACATTGCGTATATATTCATTTGCACATTCATACCTACATACATACATATGTCACATTGCATGGATTTACGCATTTACTTTGGATTTATGTGATTTCTGGATTTGGGAACCGGGGTATTATTTTAAGAAATACGCACTGTTTTAAAAACCCGGTTTCCCTTGATATGATATTTCAGTGCGTCCACCATGTGTTTTCTCGGTTCTGAGACGTGTGACATGTGAACCCGAATCGAGGAGCTGGACGAGGCCGATTGCGGGTACATGGTGGACCCGGTATGGTTCCCCGGGGCGAGAAATGTTTTTCATGGAGCAGACGATGAGCCTGGCAGGGTGGCTAGTACCTACCGGTGATTGGTTAGAACTGGCGGTTATCCGGAGGATACTGACCAGTGATCAGAGATGGATACGGGACGATCCGTACTGCCGGGGCCGAGGGCCGATTCCGCAGACGGAGCCCGATACTTGAGGATTTGCGTGTCGATGTGTTCACACCATAATATTGTATTATTATATTCCCTATTCTTATTCTTTTTATAAATAAACAGGTTCTTTTGACGCATGTCTGCTACATGTTACAGGTTACAGGTTCTTGGATCTAAAACAGTGAAAACAATGAAAAAGTGAGAGTACAAATGATAAATGGTGAAATCTCGATCGTGCCTACATTGTGAGAAACAATGAACAACAGTTCACCGAGTATAAAGGCAGCGACATGAAGAAATAGTAAAGGTCCGCTACAATGTTCACTGGAGATCTGGAAGATACCAAGAAACCAAATTGAGAAAAGACCTGTAGGAACAGGAAGAGAAATATAGCCAAAGCCAGTACAAGAAAAAATAAAGCACAAGCTCTCCTTTTGGCCGCGGAACCGCGGCCAAACCTTGGCTACGGCCGCGGTTCCGCAGCCGGGTATGGCCCGTGTCGGCGCGTAAAATTGTGGCGGTGCGAGGCTTGTTGACTTGGTCTTTTTCTTAGAGGGCATTTTTGTAAAAGCAGACGTGCGAATCAATTGTAACCTAGGGTTTCTATGTGCTATAAATAGAACCCAAATCATTGTATTTTCTCATGCCTCCCTGTGCCTCTTTTTATCAATAAAATTTAGATTTCTTTTGGAGAGCATCGATGGCTCTTTTCATTTCAGAAATTCAGATCTGACAAGCCTTGTGTTGATATTTGGAGAGAGCCATCTGTAAAGTAAGTAATTAATTTTAATTCTTGCCCTAGGTAATTTTTCATTCTCTGCCCTAGTATAAATTTCATTCCTTGCCCTAATTAGATAGTTAGATCTTTAATTCAATTGCCCTAGATTAATTTAGTTTTTAGATTTAATTAATCCATTCACACCGTTCGTAATTAACTCGTAAGAGCGACTAGGAAATTCACAACATCCCTATGGACCGACCCGTACTCACTGGCTAGCTACTAAGCGACGCTGTTCTTGATTGCGGTTAATAGATAGTTTTTGAGATCAATCAAATGGCGCCGTTGCCGGGGATGGCGTGTTATTTTCTTTTTGCGATTTCGGGTTAATCTAAAATTAAAAAAATCATAAAAATCTGAAAAATCACAAAAAAATATAAAAATATATTATCTGTTATTTTTGGAAAGGGTATTTTTCTTTTGTGAATCTTTGCAGGATTGACGGATCTGGAAAAATCCAGAGTTCGAAACAGAAAACGGTACATCATAACAGAGGGAGATTGCTACAACAAAGCAGTACAAATTTTCTCAGGACCTGATCTCTTTATCCCACCGCTAAACCGCGGCCTAAGAGCGCTCCCGCGGCCCTTCCGCGGCCCCTTGTGACATCAGCACATGAAATTTTGTCGGTTTGTTTCCTCTTTCTCCCCTCTGCAAATTCCCATATATCTTTTTGTCAAATTTTCTACAGGATTCTTCGCGCTAAAAATCTTCTTCCCCTTCCAATAATTGATTTTCTGCAGGATTCTTTGCGCCGTGCTAAAAAAAAAATAATTGATTGCAAGTGATTTACTGCTTTGCATATTTTAATCGGACTTTAAGGGGCTTTTGACCAATTCAGATTGGGTGGGGATTTCATTACCCTTCCCAGGACCCCAGAAATCACTTAAAGCATTTGCATTGACCACTCTTAATTAAAAAATACTAGACTCAGCCCTAAGGACGTCGCGCTCAATAGGACAGAGGACTAGTTATAGGCATCGGCCGTTTATCCTAAGCTGACTTTGTAGTGTCTAGGCAAGTGTGTCAAGGCTAGTGGTTTTTAATTAGGCCCAGTACTGTGGTTCCTTCCCACTTACCTGGCACTTACCTGGCCGCAATTAGCGGTGAAGAGGCGGTTTGAAGTCCTATCTCTAGCCCTTTGGAATAGTTAGGAGCTGTCTAGCTGACTTAGGTGACCCTAGATCTAGGCCTGATTGTGCATTTTTGGTTGATCGAAAGTGTGTCTTAGCCCTTTATCAAATTTTTTTTTTCAAACAGTTCCAAATAAAAAAAAAGAGGAAAAAGGAAACATCTTTTTATAAAAAGACTTGAAAATTTTGTCGCTAAGAAATCCTTGCACCCCACTTACACCCACCTTCTCTCTCTCTCTTCTTCTTCCATCATGGGTAACCCAAATCATAAATAACTTTTTGAACTTTGGTATCCCGAACCTAACTTTGTCTCGTACGTCAATTGTTTCGGTCGATTTAAGGAAGATCCCTCCGTGCCTAAATTTTTTTTGAAAGATCAAATAGAAGCATCTGGGAGAAACAGTTCGATTTTGCAACCCACTTTGTGTCAACCATGTCAACCGTCACCACCTTCGTACGTTGATACCACTTTTTCAAGTCCTGCTGTAACTCCTAAACCGTGTCCATTGCTGAGCATATTGCTCAATCTCGTAGCCGATCTTTCACTCCTCTCAACACATCTAGTTCTAGGGATCAACAAGCCCATTCACCTTTTTATCCACATGTTGACTCTACTCCTGTCCATCCATCCAATTCCTACCAGTCCTACCCGACTTTCCCACCTTCACTAGACACTGTTTCTACACAGCCATTAGGGAGTTTCACGTATCCAAACAGTTTTGAATTTTTTACCGAAACCCCTTCACAACCCATGTCTAGTTTGGAACAGTCGTTGGAAGCCTATATTTCAGCAACAAACAAAATGGTTAGGAATGTGGATGCGTCCATTGCCGCCCTTATGCAACCTACTAAACCGGCAGCTAGTTTCCAACTAGCTTCAAATTTTTCAATGTATGAGGAGGCGGTTGGACAGAGGGAGAATTTGAGAGGAGCGAGTGAGTTCTACACATTCCCAAATCATACCTACCCTTATCCAATTGAAACCCACAACTCCGGTTTTCCATCGATTATCCCAAATAGTTCACCAGTTGAAAATAGAAACGAGTTGTGTGACTTTGTAGTGCTTGATTTGCCAGATTGTGAAGAACCCCTTTCGAGTGAAACCGCACCTAATCCATTTGCCCTTTACACCTCCATTCTAGAACCTGAATTAATAAATATCCATGTTTTTGATGAGGTGTCAGAAAAAATTGATTTTCACTTGATTGAGGATATAGACGCCGGGAATATTTTGGATGATGAACCTGTCGATTTGATTGAAATTTTATGTTCAACTCATCTCCCGAGTCATTAGATGTTTCTCCCGAACCTCATATGCGTCTTGATTTTGATGACAATGGCATGGACGAGTTAAATATTGAGGAGAATTATGAGGATAGTATTGAGGAGAGTTTTGAGGATCATATTGAGGTTGAACCATTTTTGTTTGATGTGTCTGATTTTCCAATCCATCCTCTTGAACCTTTAACTAAATCACTCTCCCTCCTTTACATCGTTCCGACCAAGAAAAAGATCACGCTAGAAGACTGTGAGCATGAAAAATTTTCCTTTGAATCTGACACAGTTCTCCCAGCCGATAACACTTACGAGTGTTTCAATTTTTCGGACGATGTTGATGACTCACCGCCCGAGTTTGAGTCCTTTACATTTTCAGATGAGTTAGTTGAACCATCAGACTCGGTTGCTTACAGTAGTTTCAAACCATTGATGGAATCTTTTAAGTTCGAGACAGTTTACTACGGTGAGAATGAGACTATCCCTAATTCACTCCCTTTCGTCCTTCCTATCGTTCCGACCGTACAAGAGACCGTTACGCTTTCATCTCTAATACCAAGTTCGGCGTACCCATGCTTTCTTACGAATCTTGAGGGATTTGACCCCATTTGTCGACGGGTTGATAGGTTAACACAATCGCTTTTAACACATCGGTCATCACATATTGCGCTAATTTATTCACTCGATTTACACCCTCAAGATCATACTCCACTTCTTTCTCCTTTCCGCCATTCTCCTCCTCCACCGAGACCATATTCTACCCTTCTTTCCACACGGTCTCGTGTGTTTCTCATTTCTTTCCTCTACACCCTATTATTTCACCAACTCGACCATTACCACGATAAGATTTTTGAATGGTTGGTGCTAACCTTTGGCTTGTATAAGGCCAAGCTTAAGTTTGGGGGGAACCTTGTTGTATATATGTATATATATTTTTGTTTTCTTTTTCTATAAAAAAAATTTAAAAAAAAATTTATAAATAAATAAACAGGGGAGTGCCGACAATTTTGACCCTCTTGGTGTAGCATGACAGTGAGGACACTGTCAAGTTTAAGTTTGGGGGTATGCTCGGTACGTCTTCTTCCTTCGCATTCATTTGTACATATTTTTGCATTTACATACTTATTTTGAAAATCCATAAAAATTGAAAAATTTCAAAAATTATAAAAATTAATGTATTCAATTTTGGCCTAATTGATTTGAGTTTGACAAAAAGGTTAACTGGGTAGGAACAACTAGATTTTAGACTTAGTAAATTAAAAACCCTAAAAATAACCTTTCTTAAAGTTTAACGGTAGAAACTATATGTCTTTGTAGTTTATTTAGAAATAGGCAAATTTTGAGTTCACTTCTTGGGCTAAGTCGAAACGAAGGAAAAGTATTGATATTTTTATTAGAATATAAGTTTGAAAAATAATTCCTAGCTTAAGTCTAGATTCTGAAAATATATACCCTACAAATTGCACAAACACGCACCTTGAAACTTGGAATAGTAGAGGAGACCTTGAAATGCTCTTGTCTAAAGTCCTTAGTACAATGAAAATAAAAGAAAAAAAGTGAATAAAGGAAAAAAATGAACACTGGTTTTTGTGATTACTTAAGATTGTAAAAATAGAAAAATATTTAGCGCGGGTGCTTCATCACCTAGTGCCTTAGACCAACTGGTTTGGGAGTCACTGCTAAAGCCTTGGGTGTTGCAAGACTAGGAATTACGCTTTAAAGTGCAAACGCATTTTGTAATCGGTCGTTGGTACCTCAAGAAGTATTAACTATCGCATGAAGGATGTGTAAGCAAAATTCATTTAAATTCACCAACTAAGAAGTGCTTTGGACAACGGACAAGAGTACGATTGCTTGATTTGAATTTCCAAGTGTAGGGGTGATTTATACACACACGTAGGGGTATGTGATTGGAGTTTAGATGAGTGAAAGGAGTGAAGAATAGAACTTGTATCTTTAGTAGAATTGATAAAAATTCCTAAGTGGAGATGGAAGCCTAGAAGGAAAACTTAAGAAATGCCGAAAGCTAAGTAAGTCTATAGAACATATATAATCTTAAGTTAAATAATGAGAAAGTGTGAAGAATATGGGTGGATAATTTACGAGTCAAAGATAATAGAATTCCTTATTAGAAAACCTAATTGGAGAACAAAAGTCGAAAAGCCGAATTGATAGGATTTTGTGGGTAGTATCCGCTGAAAACCCTCAGGAGACAACACTCCTCCTACTAGGGACACCTAGAGGTTTAACGGCTTGTTGCACGTGCTCAGTGCAATCGCGTTTCCCTGCGAAAATGCGGTTAGGTTTTTTGTAGAGAATAAAATAAAAAAAATGAGTTTGCTCGAGGACGAGCAAAAGATAAGTTTGGGGGTATTTGTTCACACCATAATATTGTATTATTATATTCCCCATTCTTATTCTTTTTACAAATAAACAGGTGCTTTTGACGCATGTCTGCTACATGTTACAGGTTACAGGTTCTTGGATCTAAAACAATGAAAAAAATGAAAAGACAATGAAAAAGTGAGACTACAAATGATAAATGGTGAAATATCGATCGCGCCTACATTGTGAGAAACAATGAACAACAGTTCACCGAATATAAAGGCAGTGACATGAAGAAACAGTAAAGGTCCGCTACAATGTTCACTGGAGATCTGGAAGATACCAAGAAACCAAATTGAGAAAAGACCTGTAGGAACAGGAAGAGAAATATAGCCAGAGCCAGTACAAGAAAAAATAAAGCACAAGCTCTCCTTTTGGCCACGGAACCGCGGCCAAACCATAGCTGCGACTGCGGTTCCGCGGCCGGGTATGGCCCGTGTCGGCGCGTAAAATTGTGGCGGTGCGAGGCTTGTTGACTTGGTCTTTTTCTTAGAGGGCATTTTTGTAAAAGCAGACGTGCGAATCAATTGTAACCTAGGGTTTCTATGTGCTATAAATAGAACCCAAATCATTGTATTTTCTCATGCCTCCCTGTGCCTCTTTTTATCAATAAAATTTAGATTTCTTTTGGAGAGCATCGATGCCTCTTTTCATTTCAGAAATTCAGATCTGACAAGTCTTGTGTTGATGTTTGGAGAGAGCCATCTGTAAAGTAAGTAATTAATTTCAATTCTTGCCCTAGGTAATTTTTCATTCTCTGCCCTAGTATAAATTTAATTCTTTGCCCTAGTTAGATAGTTAGATCTTTAATTCAATTGTCCTAGATTAATTTAGTTTTTAGATTTAATTAATCCATTCACACCGTTCGTAATTAACTCGTAAGAGCGACTAGGAAATTCACAACATCCCTGTGGACCGACCCGTACTCACTGGCTAGCTACCAAGCGACGCCGTTCTTGATTGCGGTTAATAGATAGTTTTTAAGATCAATCACGATGCTAGACACGATGATTCATGATATTTTAGTGTGCCGATGCTAGGCACCCATGATTCTATAAGATTTACAGGATTTGGGCATATGGATGGACACCGATTATTTTCCACGTTGATATTCCGTGTAGATATTATTATTCCCATGCTCAGCATTCAGTATTTTATATCTCATCCTGTATCTGTTGTACCTGATAGAGTACATTTGCTATGCACGATTATTGCATACCCTGCTCATCCTATATAGATGTCATTAGATTGCATTTGCTATGCACGATTATTGCATACCTTGCTCATCATATAGATGTTATTAGATTGCATTTGCTATGCAGGATTATTGCATACCCTGCTCATCCTATATAGATGTTATTAGATTACATTTGCTATGCACGATTATTGCATACCTTGCTCATCATATAAATGTTATTAGATTGCATTTGCTATGCACCATTATTGCATACCCTGCTTATCATTTATAGATGTTGTTAGATCGTACTTGATGCATGATTACTGCTCATATAGTTCATCATATAGATGTTATCTGTTGGCATAGGTTAGAGTATCGCAGCACGTGCATACTCGCGATTATCTTTATATGTTATCTACTACTCACGAGTTGGCAACTCACCCCCGTTGTGCCACAGTGTTTGCAGGTTGCTCCTCGGAGTAGTCGCGGCAGGCTGCTTTCCTATATCTTTTTGGCTACGGATACCCCTGCAGTTGGTGCGTGAGCTGTTTGCTGCTAGGTGGGTTTGTGGTATCCGGTTATTTCCATCGTACATATTTTGTATCTTGTACTCTCCATCTACTTTTATGTATTTGACTTAGAGACTAGTGTGAGGACGATGATGTATATTATTTTGTATTCTGGTGTCGAGCTCGTTGTGAGCCGACTTTACTTATGCAGTTCTTATCTTGTGTGATGTTTTCCACTTATTGCTCTTTTCTTCGCTACGGCGTCGTATATTGTTATCGTAGTGATTGTCTACTTAAGGTTTTCTTAACATTTTAGCAAATGTTTCTATTCAATATTTTAAACACTCTATACTTTTACTGGTTTTGATTTCTGGGTTTCGGCTTACTTAGTTGCGTTACGCCTGTAGACGTTACGTGGTTAAGTGCCGGTCACGGGCCAAACTTTGGGTTGTGACATGTGGCCTAGTCTACAATGCCATAAGGAAGCTTGATTCAATTCTGGAGACTTTCTTTTGAGTGTGTTCTGCACGTTGAAAACTGAATGTTGATTTAATATGTATATACCGTTGTCTAGTATATCGGACCCAATCAAACCATGATTTTAGGTGAATGTTTACAAAATTGCTTACAAATATAAAATCATAATCTTCTTTAGATAGTAAAGATACAAAAATGATATTACATGTTAAACTTGGTACACAAAAACAGTTACGCAAAACTAAAATATGTCCACTTATCAATCCTAGGTGATATTCCCCTACAGAAATAACATCCACGCTCGCTCCTTTAGCAACCCAAAGGGTCATATCATCCGCCTTTTTAACTCTACGGCTTCTCAGTGCCTGCAATGAATTACAGATATAAGATCTTGAATCGGCATCCAATACCTAGGAAGTAGAGTTGATTGACAGATAGTTTTCAATCATAAACACACATGAAGCCGAAACTACAACTTGCTTCGAATCCCGATTCCTGGCATTCCAAACCCTGCAGTCCTTCTTCCAATGACCTTTCCTACGACAATAGAAGCATTCCTATTTCCCTACTGTCGGCCCCCCAACTTTTGCCTTACTCTTTCCCTATACCTTACCGACACCGCCTTTCAGTTTGATGGGGGCTTTCTTCTTCTTTCCCTTGGCTTTCGCCTTGGATCTAGAAGAAGAAGAAGTTTCCCCAACAAGTAGAGTGGGTGTCTCCCTGGATTTCTTTAGGGTTCCCTCTGCACTTCTTAATATGTTAAGGAGCTCTGGAAGTGTAACTTTCTTATTCTGTATATTGAAATTCAATATAAACTGGGTATAGATAGAGGGGGGGAACTGTAGAATCAAATCCGTATACAACTCATTCTTCAACGTGGTCCCAAGGTCCGCGAGCTCTTCAATATAGCTGATCATCTTAAGAAAGTGGTTCCCTACAGATGACCCGATAGTCAACCTCGCCTGAAACAATTTCTTCGAGGTCTCGTATCTTGCAATACAAGATTGCACTCCATATAAATCTTTGGTATGGAGGAATATGGAAGTAAGGTCTATATTCTCATGTCGTCTCTGGTGTTCATTATCCATAGAGGCTAACACGAGACACTTGTCTTTTGCACTGTCTAATTCCTATGTCTTACGGATCTTAATATCCGTGACGGTGGAATTTAGACCTGAGACGGTGGGGGATTTAGTAGTAAGGAGGCAGCCCGGCTTATCATAGGTAATGTCCATGTGGACATTTCTTAGCCAATCTTTATAGTTTGGCCCAATCAATATATTTTTATCTAATAGTAACTTAAGCCCGGTCATTTTGGTCGCTGCAATTAGGAGAAAGAGAGAGAAGAAACACTCAGCATGATGCTCTTGCAAGTTTAAATTGGTTATTAGTTTATCTAAACAGGATGGCTCCCACTGTTTCCTCGAATTCTTCTTCAAATCATAAAAGAAGAATTAGTCGGGATTAATCGCACCCTATAATTCTTGCATAACCTTTCGGCCAGACTAGCGTCGGTACTTCGAAGGAGGTTTTACAACGCTTTCGCGAAGTTCCTTAATTAAATAACATCTTTTTCCTGGAGGCGTAGCCCCCCTAACACCGTTCTAGACACCTACTTGGTTTATAACATTGATTGTAAAGTGAAAAACTTTCCCGAGGAGTAACAATACTTACGGTGGGATCGGGATCAAACTATCATTGTGTGACAACTTTGAAAAAATCCTACGAAATCATCACACTCCAGATGGTATGCAAAACTAGTAAGTTTCATTTTCCTTTGAAACTCCCGATGTGGATTTTTGCCCCAGGCGCTTATGACCTTGACGAAGGACAAAATATCATAAGACACAAGTTAAGTTCTACTCATCATTGTCCAGGTTAATCTGAACCCATTCATACAAACCCTTGATGAAGGCCAAAATAGCTGTACGCCTGTCCCATATTAACACATCTATCTATAATACAGATGAATACCCAGCAGCTACCAATCACTATGCCTTGGCGAATGTCAAAATACATAGCTTGAATACTACTGAATACCCATCTGAAATGACAGAGGGCTACGACTGGTTTTAGCGAAAACCGTGAACGTAATGAACATGATATAGTCGAAGGAACCATGATAGCTTTTACAAGCAGTGGTTTAGGCTCCGCATTTAAAAGTTATTTTTAAAGAAAACCGAGTGGTTTTAAAATTGTTCCAACGATTTAAGATTTGGTTTGTTTTCTTTGCATTAATCAATATTAATGCGGTTGTTGGGGCCAAAATTTATACCCCGGTTGACCAAGTCAAAATCAAAGTCAACCCCAAGCCAAACGGGCCCAAACCTAGGACAAGTAGGCCCATGCCCAAGTCAAGCCCGAACATGAAGCGACTGTTCTCCCCCATGCCAAGAAGAAAATTATATAATAAATAAGTTTGATATAATTTTCATGCATGAATGTAAAATAAATGGGCAAAAAGCCAAATTTTTGTAAAGCCCATGGTTCATGTGCAAAAAGAAATAAGCACATGAGGCATGGGATGGGCAAAATACCATTTTGTAAAGCGCAAGGGGCTATGTGTAAATTTGTAAGCTTATATAAGGCAATATGATGATGAAATGAAGAGATAGAATTCATTCCCGTCAAAATCTAGGGTTTTTGTGCCTCCTTTTCCTTCTTCAAGATTCTAAACCTTCTTCCCTTATTTTTTGAATTAAATCAAGAGTTTAACTCTTCTTTTTCTAAAAATAAACATTTTTCACTATAAAACCCATGAAGAGGAACTCAGATTTTCCATCAAATCCCCAAAAGGGGTGATTTTTAAGCCTTACCCCCTTTTTCCTCTGAGATCCAGCCAACAGAGAGGAGGAAGAAGGATACCCATCTCCAAAAATCCCACTTTGGGAAAGATCCAAGGCTCAAGAGAAAACCCATGGCTCAAGGGAGAAGAAAGGGGTCCCCTTTCATCATCTTCGAAAATCTCTTAGAAGTTTAACTCCACAAAAAAAAATATATATATATGTATAAAATAATAATTTTTTCTTTTTTGGAGTTCAACTCCAAAAGTCAATTGGGAGTACAACTCACAGTACAGAGGCCACACCCCTTTTTTCACGGGCGCCCAGCGCCCACGTGCCGAGCGCGTGAAGCGCTGGCGTTTATGCGTCCTTTGGATGATATTCATCTTTTTATATATATACCCACTCCACAACACTTTCTCCGTTAGAAAAAATTTCTAACGGGGCACTGCCCCGCACCCTGCAAGGGGGCTGTTAGCCCCCTTGACCCCCAGTCCGCTATTTGGGTAGCGGGACCTCCGTAAACTCTACGAGGCCCCCGATATACCTAAGACCCCTCAAAACACAACACACGCACACAGCATATTGAGTTCGCATGACCAGTTTGACCCATCAATCGGAGGTTCCTTCGCTCCAAAGGCGAGGGGTAATTAATGGTAGCTTAGTCCGTGGCTGCGGAAGATTCGGATCCCTATAATCAATAAACCCTCGCCTACCCTAGGTAGGGAGAATCTGTACTACGCCTGACAAGCGACGTGTATTCCCATCTCAATAGGGTGATGAAAAACATCCTACAGATTCTGGCACGCCCGGTGGGACCTTTTCTCTCCTTCCATATTTCAGGTTAAACGTTCATGCGAACTCAATCAATATATATGTCGATTGCCTATACTGAAATCATACTTCTTTGTGCAGGTTAACAGTATCCAATTGCAATCTTCAGACGCTGCAAAAATGTCTCTAAGGGCAAGCTCAATTTTCGACATAGCTCTCGTCTCCTTCATAATGAAGATAGACTCCAGGAAGGTCCTCCATGCCAGTCTCGGGTGATAGCGGGATGAGCCGCCGCTACCATTTGGCTTTATTCTGTTCGTGCCAGCTAATGCCATCCCAGCCCCTCAAGCTCTAGTAACAGACCGGCCTCGAAAGGCAGAAGGCCAAATGTGGTGATCTCGAGGGCACCACTACACAAACGCAAGTCGATATTTGAATGACTTTCCTTGGCCTTAGCTGGGGGCAAGGCCATTAACACCAACAAAGAAACAAGGAATCTCGGGCAAGTTCCAGCGGTGTCCCTGACAACTGCTTAATCGGGTATCTTCTTTAAGCTCCCTATCAATCGACTCACGATGGCTTCCTGGATGACGGATGCTCGTCAAGCCTTCAAAATCGAGAAGCTAAGAAGAAAAAGGCTCAGATACAGAGCAAAAAAAAGGGCTAGGGCTCCTGCTAGGCTGAGCTTCATGAGATTCCATGAACAGGGTTACCCCGCAACAACAGTTGAATCGGCTGTAAAGCTCACCAACTTTTTTGAACCACTGAAATTGGTCCAGAAGAATTCTATGACCTTAAGAGTCAAGAAAGCTATAATCCGGACAACGCCACCCAAGGACCCAGTCAGACCAACCGTCTTCAGTCACATGTCCTTTCCAGAAGAGGAAGGGCCACGACGATGGTCCGAAAAATCAGCCGCCAAAGATAAAAAGATGGCTGTATATGTGTTCCACACTGTCTACATGGTGGACACGCGCAGCAAAAGCAAGGATGGGGCCATCACATCTCAAATCCAATCTGGTGTGAATGTGGCTGCCACTTCCCAAGACCAGTATCCTCTGGAAGGTAATGAAAACCCTTCCAGTGAGGCTGATAAGCAGAGAGATCCTTCGTTTCATGAAGAGTAGGGCTCGGAAAGAGAAGAGGAGCCAATCTTCCATCCTAAGACCGCAGAGCATCAATTTCTCCAAGAGCTCCAGAAGCAGCTCAGAAACAAAGATAAGGAAATGGCCAAGCTCTACTCAAAGATTGACGACTTGATAAACGTCGTCTTACAGCTTACGGCTCAAGTCGCCTCTCAGCCGCCTAATTAAGCATAGGGCTCTGCTCATGAACCGGGGAATGGTGTCCTGAGACAGTCGTCATCTATTCCCTCAAACGCAAAGGTAGGCGAGTCGCATGAAAGTCAGCCGTAGCCTATCTCGGGAAATATCTTGACTACCGATGACAGCAACCTGCTAACGTAAGATCAAATCATGGATTTGGTCGCTAATAAAGCTAAAACATTGGTAGCCGAAGCCGGAGAGCAAAAAGATGTCAGCAGTAGCGGGAGACCATATCCTGCTCGGTACGATCTTATGGAGTTTCCCACTGGTTATGTCGTCCCCAAATTTGAAAGGTTCGATGGGACGGGAAATGCGAACCGGTACATTGCCCAATTTAAAGCATCATGCGTGAATACTAGGTGCAATGATGTGCTCCTTCTCCGTCAGTTTTTCAATAGCTTGACCGGTATTGCTTTCGATTGGTATGCAAGCATACCGGATGACTCGATCACGATGTTCGCTCAAATAGAATCCATGTTCAAGCAAAGGTCTATGAGCGTCAGCGATAAAATCACCATTGTCGACCTCGTAAGGACCGAGCCAAAGAACAATGAAAGCAACATGGATTTTATAGTCCGATGGCGCAATCTCTCTGTCAAATGTGAACCGCCATTGGAGCAAGACCAATCCATTAGTCTTCTTATAGAAAATCTGAACAACTAGATGAAACCTTTCCTGTGCACCACAGGCCTCAAAACATTCCAAGAGCTGACCAAGAAGGTTCAAATGTTGGAACGCTCAAAGCCCGAGTCCGCTCAAGGTCTCCAATTCATAAACAGACCGAAACATCGGAGGGACGAAGACCGGAAAAGCGAAAGTTCCAATAGCAACGATTCTCTAAATAAGCAGAGAGAGGGCGGAGCAAAGATTAACGAATCTCGAGAGCTAACTTTGGAGGAAAGGAGAAATAAGATCTACTATTTCAGAAGAGATAAGGTTCCCAAAATATTCAAAGATACTCTGAAGAATGGCCCGCGGATACCAGCAAAAAGGCTAAGTGAAGCGAATAGGACTGATCATCCAAACTTTTGCCCATACCACCGAGTGCCGGGACACACTATTGAAGATTGTTGCATTTTCAAGGATTGGGTTGAGAAACAATACAAGGCGGGAGAAATATCATTGTCCCATGGCGTGTTGACAAACGATCGAGTCGCGACTGCCAATTTTATACAAACAGAGACTGAGATATTTAGGGAACCGACCACTCTCAATTGTTCACCTTTCCTTGAAAGGGGCAAACCACGGCAACAATCCAAAGGTCCAGCGATTAATGTTGATGATGAGGGGGACTAGCCCAAGACAAGTGGGCCCATGCCCAAGTCAAGCCCAAACATGAAGCGGCTGGCCTCTCTCATGCCAAGAAGAAAATTATGTAATAAATAAGTTTGATGTAATTTTCATGCATGAATGTAAAATAAATGGACAAAAAGCCAAATTTTTTTAAAGCCCATGGCTCATGTGCAAAAAGAAATAAGCATATGAAGCATGGGATGGGCAAAATGCCATTTTATAAACCCCAAGGGGTTATGTGTAAATTTGTAAGCCTATATAAGCCAACATGATGATGAAATGAATAGATAGAATTCAATCCCCTCAAAATCTAGGGTTTCTGTGCCTCCTTCTCATTCTTCCAGGTTCAAAACCTTCTTCCCTTATATTTTGAATTAAATCAAGAGTTTAACTCTTTTTTTTCCAAAAAGAAACAGTTTTTCACCATAAAACTCTTGAAGGGGAACTCAGATCTCCTATCAAATCCCCAAAAAGGGGTGATTTTTAAGCCTCACCCCCTTTTCCTCCAAGATCCAGCCAACAGAGAAGAGGAATAAGGAGACCCATCTCCAAAAATCCCACTTTGGGAAAGATCCAAGACTCAAGAGAAAACCCAAGGCTCAAGGGAGAAGAAAGGGGTCCCCTTTCATCATCTACGAAAATCTCTTAGGAGTTTAATTCCACAAAAAAGAATATATATATATATATATATATATAATAATAATAATAATAATAATAATAATAATAAATCTTTCTTTCTAGGAGTTCAACTCTAAATGTCAATTGGGAGTACAACTCCCAGTACAGGGGCTATGTCTTTTTTTTCGCGGGCGCGTGAGGCGCCGGCACCCAGCGCACCGCGCGCCCACGCGTCGTTTGGTGCCCATGCGTCCTTTGGACGATATTCACCTTCTTTTTAGGTGCGGGAACCCCTTAAACTCTGTGAGGCTTCCGATATACCCAAGACCCCTCAAAACACAACACCTGCACACTGCACATTGAGATCGCATGACCAGTTTGACTCGTCAATCGGAGGTTCCTTCGCTCCAAAAGTAAGGGGTAATTAACAGTAGCTTAGTCCGCGGCTGCCAGAGATTCGAATCCCCACAATCAATAAACCCCTGCTTACCATAGGTAGGAGCAATCTGTAGTATGCCTAACAAGCGACGCGTATTCCCATCTCAATGGGGTGATGAAAAACACCCTACAGCGGTCCCATCATTTAATCCTATCATTGTAGAAAGAAACAAAAATAGAACGTACGCTTATGCCATCTGCATTCGCTACGGGGCCCCGTCATGCACCGTTAAGTTACTTAACTAACGGCAGAGCGGTGGTAGGGTTAGCGCGGGTGCACAACATAAGCAACGTTTATTATATATATATAGCCATTCGTCTCACGCAATAATAACCATTTCAGATCACAGATCACAGCATAAGCAACACAGATGAATATATTGGATATACTAGGATTTCCGTGTTTCGTTTTATCTTTTAACAAAAAACGGATTTCACGATCATGATGAATAGCCAAACCCTCATCCTAGACCCTTACGGGTGCGGCAAACTACCTGCCAAATCCCTGAAGTGAAGCAACCTCCATCAATAAAATGAGTAGGCTACTTGGCATTTCAAAAACCCGGTAGTTTGTACACCTCACCTTGGGTCTATCCAAAGTGCAAGAAAAAGTAAATGAAATAATACAACGGTGGCTACAACCTTAATCCGGATGTGCCCCGCAAAAGAATATTACATCAAATTACAAATTACACAAATGAAAGAAAAGAACACTCTTCTCATATCTCCGGCTATTCAATCACGACGATCCAATACTTCATATCCACAAACCGCAATAACAAGATATTAGATTTGTACAACCCATACTAATCGACGTATAGTAATTAGTCAACGTTTAGAAACACATATACAAACTTAAAGCGAATAAATGATGTTAACATTTTGAATTAGAAATACTTCGTATTACCCAAGCACAAAGATAACATTAGATGAAATTTGGGCAAAATAAAAAATATTATAAATTCTAAATCCAAGAATACAAAACACCATAAGAAGCACGACCGGAAGCTACAGTAAAACCGCCAAAAATGGGATTTTGAGAAAATCTGGTGGATCAATTTTTGAATTATGGTCCCGTTCTTCTCTGGTGTTCTAGTTACATCATAAAGAGCACTCTGCAATTGTTTAAAAAAAATTTAGAGGCTCTGAAAAATTTGAAAGTAACTTGGATTTAGGTTTTACCGATACAGAGTTATTTCGGTTTCGAAACTCTAGATTTTGTCTAAACCATTAGTTAAGTGTTTAGGTAGGCTCTGATACCAGTGTAAATATATATGTGCTCCTTGCCGTGACAACTACGGCTAAGCGGAATCAAAAACTTTAAAATCTTGAGCACAATACACTAAAATCCCAAGATACAATCCCAAATACTAAACTAAACAAACCCTAACTAGAGTTTTAGTTACTAGGTTGGGATTACAACCTTTTTAGATGGTCTTTCGGGTCTTGAAAGGTTGACTCCTCAAGCTCCTTGGGTTGATGGAACGGGCACTCGAAGACGATCTTCCGCGTCAAAGACGATCCACCCGAGGATGCCGATTCAAACGATAGCTTTGTCCGAAACAACTAAAAATCAAGTCTTGCAAGGAAAAGATGCTTAGAGTGGTTTAGTTTGTGAACAAGATACTCTCTTTTAATTCTCAAGAACTTAAGAGAAGAAAATGAGGAAGATGAAGAAGGAAAATGGCTACTAGAGAAAATATCTCAAGACTTGTGATAAAACAAAAACCATCCCCAAAATATCTCATACCCTCATCTTATCTCTTCATAGCACAAACAAAGGAGTGGATGGGCTAGTGACTCATTAGGGTGAGTCACAAGCCCACACACTTCTTCATTGAATGATGGAAAGGTGAGTGAGAGAGTGTAGCCACCTCATCAAGTAAACATATATATATATATATATAAATATAAATACATGTATATAAACAGGTATACTCAAACCCATATAAATTCGTATACCGTATTTGTACCGAAAATACAAAATACACGTATTCATATTTAAAAAGAAATATATGTATTTGTATCAAAGCACAAATACGCGTATTTATACAAATACATGTATTCGTATAAATAACGTATTCGTGTTAAAATACAAATACCCAAAAGAGAGCAATATAATACTAGCATCAAAACTGGCTGTCTTTCAAACCTGCTAGTACTACTAAATCATCCAAATATAGCAAATGTATAAATACACGTGTTCATTCGAATACCCGTGCGTAAAACCATATGCAAACTACACCATTTCGCCTGAACCGGGAAACCCTCTGTGTGGGACTTTAAAGACTCGACAATATGTTGGCAGTGGATTTAACCACAAGCACGTTAGCGGTACTAGCTGTACGTAATGGCTACCTAGGTATCCGTCGAACGGAAGATAGACATGATAATTCGTCCGAAAACCCTACAGAGCCTATAGGTGACATTCTCCGTACAGTCCGGTCTGTTCGTATAAGAGTATCGCATATCGAGCCTAGGGGTGGTAAATGTCAGACCCCTAACAGTGTAATAAGCCGTGTCAGTGTGGAACCCAATACAACCTGAGAAACTACTAGTGCACCTACCAGTAAATCTCACTTGCCCTGACTAGAGTCTTTATGTATTGGCCAGCCGTATACAGCGTGATATCAACTCCGCATACCGGGAGAGAAGAATCCCTTCTAACCCCTACTGCCTCCAAGTGCTTCGGGATTGAACCCAACTACTACATGTTTGCATGACTCATTTGAGCCGTGGTAGGGTAGTAATCTAAGTACAGTAGGGATACACTCAAGACGAATAGTGATGTCAAGTCAACGGACTAACCTGTACTCATGTTACTGGGGAACTGCTAATTGACGATAGGCATAATACTAGCCAATATTTCCTAGCGAGTCTGTCCAGTGTAACTTATAACCTAATGAGCAACTGTATACTATCTTTGGTGCCGTATACCAATAGCTGTGGGACATGCCACCTCCCTTAACGGGGATAAGAAGCGTATACACTATTCTACTATGGAGTATCGATATCCAGTCTCGATAATCCTACGACTAGGGACAAGTTAAGGATGTGCTTATAGACTACCCAGTCTCCGCTAGTATGACTGCCATCACAACGCTGGTGGTCAAGCAAAGATCCTATGGGCTCTATCAACATGTATTAGAGATATGTTAAAAGAAACATATACATATATTAAGATAGATTCAAACCAGATAGCATACTATCATATTGAGCAAGACTGTTATTGTATCTGTATATATCTCAAGCTTCCAAAATCTAATATACAATCCAGTACTATACAATAATGGCCTCTAGAGCATATATCACTAACACGGAGATCCAAACTTTCCTAACCCAAAGCAATTTTGAGTATGGGACAAATGTCGATGTTATCTTCCCAGAGTCATCTGCTGTGGAGGCTATCGACTTTGCGGCAGCCGTTGTAGAATCGTTGGCATAGGATGATGATGCCGACCTTTAGGTAAAGTTATCCGTCGCTGCACAACTTGCTGCAGAAGAAGCAGAGAGGACATAGGCGCTTGCGGCAACCAATATAATTCTTCTATTTTTCCTCAAGTATTCCTTTTTATAAATGATATTATGTGTATAATCATTTTTTGGCAACAATATCTACTGAAGCAGCCATCTAAGCGTCCCGTGATTCATATTGAGAAGAAGTATGCATGAGGCAACAAGCTACCCAGGGTTCCGGTGAGATCTGTTTTCCTGATGTTCTATATGTACGATGCACCATTTATCTATTCCACTTATCGATTTTTTCTTTCCATGATTTGCTCAATAGATGCTAGCGAACGACCATGTAGTGTCCATATATCAGATATCCCTTCTTGAACAATTACTACGCGCTCTTTGAGGTTGCCGAATCTTGCTCATGGCCCTTCTCGGCTGTCGCGGGAAAGAGCACTTAAACAACTTGTGCCAGCCGCTCTTGACACCGAACCTGTTGACGATGAAGAGGTCCAACTAGTACATACCTAGAGAAGATCTCTTTGGACGGCTCAGGTAGAAGAAACACGCCGTTTCTATGAGGAAGCCATACTTCGAGCCTCTTCAGGTAAAAAAGGTCTTTCTTTTTATTTATCCCAGCCCAAGTGATTACTTTATTAACCTCTTGGTGACTGTTTCTATAGCTGGCACTAGTTCCAGTAATCAAGCTATTGCCGATACCCCTGAAGACAGTGAAATCCCTTCAGCAGAGGTCCCTGTGCCATCCGTGGAGCCGACGAATGATGAACAGGTTAACCCTTACATGGATGAACTAGACTTTTCGGGTTCTGATATGCACGATCCTATTGCTTCTAAAGTCACAGCCTCTATTAGTGGTTCGCAGGCATCTGACGGGGCCAACGGTGTGGCAACAACGACCATTGACTCAAGAGCCCCAGTTCCTTCTGATTCTATGAACAGAAGTGGTTCTATTGAGGTAGGCGTTGAGGTTAGCAGCATTCGGGGAACGTCTGTGGCCCCGGCCCCATTGACTCCCACAGGGCTTATTGGTATTTTTCCGCTGCATTTACTTTATGCTCATTTTCATCTTCAACATGTATATTTTCTTATGCGTCTCTTTTTGTTTCAGGTATAAGTGTGCCGACAATTTCATCATCTTCACCATCAAGAGCTACCGTTCTCACAACTCCTAATGTTTTACAAACTGGAGAGGCTGACATCATGACCATTTTTGCTTCTCCTACCTCTTCTGCGATGACGACGGAAGGTGCCTTTTGATTTTATCGTTTATCATTTTACATACCAACTCTTTCCTTGTATCGTCTGTCTGATGTTTCAGTGATGGGTCTGATGGTGTCCCAACTTGCCAGTGCTATTTTGGCAAAGCTAGGTCACAACTCATCTTCTCTCCTAGTACTTGGGTCTAACGTCAGTAAGCTTCATCTTTGGCCCATGCTTTCCTGGTTCTCTTACAAAGATTATTACTCACAATGATTTATGATGCAGTTCTGCAGCTTATAGATGATGAGAGCGCAGGGGAACCTGCTGCACTTCCTAATTTGCCAGCTTCGGCAAATCCCGGCCATTTTGAGTCTCAGGTCATCATGCCCGCGGGGCCTTTTGCTTGGCGCACGTCTCTGTTATTGGTAGCGAGCAGTTCACAGTCGCTGATGGCTCTTACAATGGAGCTGAATGACGGGGTTTCATATTCCATAGGAGAATTTGCTGAGGTAGTTAACTTTATGTTAGGCACTTTCAGTATCTATCATGAAGATTCCTTGGTTTGTACTTGGGTTGACTATTGTCGGCAAATTGAAGCATGGCTTCACGAGAGCGAGTCTAAGCATTCCGCTTTTAAAGTACAATTGTCAAGGGCTCAACTAATTGAATGAGTTGAACAATGCGTTGCCCTGATCGAGTCCGAAGAGCAGAGGTTGATCCAGAAAAAGTCAAAAGATGAAGTGGTTTTGCGGGAACTTAGACGCTTAAGAAGTGAGCGGATAACCACTGCCAATAGGGTACTGGCACTCCGCAGGGCACTTGCCTAAGTGTCACGACCCAATTTAGGAACGTGACCGGCACTCAAATCACGCAACGTCTAAAGGTGTAGCGTAATTCAAGTAAGTGGAAACCCAGAAATATAAACCATGAAAAGAAGTAGAGTGGTAAAACATTTGTTTCAAAACATCACATCTCTTTTAAAATCTCAAGTTATTACAAAAATTTCGGCAACATCTCCTTTGTAAAAATTGGTCCAAAACGGATACAAAATATAGTATATAAAAAGGCATCCCCAAATGGGAGCAATCTCAAGCCTAAGAGCGGAACACAACCACAACATATATATACGACGCCGTAGACGAAGAAATAAGCAAATAAGAAGTGAAAACAACATCGCAACATAAAACAAAAGTTGGCTCACACGAGCGCGACACCCAGAGTCACGTATAATAGAAACATCGAATTTTCAGTCTCGTCTCTAAGTCAAATACATACAGGTGGTAGATGTAGAGTACTAGATACAAGATAAGATATACAAGTAGAGCTTATGGATACTCGCACAAAAACCCACCTATAGAATATCTCACGCCCAAAAGTAGCAGTATCCACGAAAATAGATGCAAAATCATGCCCTGCCGCGACTACACTGAGGATCAACCCTGCAAGACACTGTGGCACAACAGGGGTGAGTTTCCAACTCGTGAGCAGTAAATAACATCATACAGGTAATCATAAGCATGCACGAAAAAGCGACAAATCCTAAGTATGCAGGCATGATGGTATATGTATAACAGTGTGGAAAGCAACATAATCATAATTAAGGCGCAACATCAATATAACAGAGCATGTCATAAGAAGTCCTGAATATGGGTTAAACAGCGGTACCATCAATAAATCATCATCAAATCCGGTGTCAATCAACGACACTCAAATCCTAATATCTCAGGCACCGTCACTCTGATCGGCCCTCATATCCATCTCATCATATAACTCCGAACGGTATCCTCCGGATATCCGCCGAGTTTCCATACAGTCACCGGTAGGCAGTGCTCTCCTGCCAGGCTCATCGTCTGCTCCACGATCTTCTTTCCTCGGGGTACCTTACCGGGCCCACCATATACCCGCAAACGGTTTCTTCTCACTCCTTGAATCGGGTATGCTCATAACTTAGAACCGAGAAAACTCATGGTGGACACGAAATATCATATCAAGGGAAAACCGTCTTTTTAAATAATTCAAGCTTTCAAAATGTACTTTGTGGTTGTCCAAATCCACGAAACAGAAATCTCATTAAAAATCATATGAGAATATGGCACTACAGCAATGTATGTATGATGCTAACATGATGCGTACTAGTACAACGAACAATGTCTAACTGTCAATTATAAATGTGGTACAATACATTTATCCATGGCAATTCATAAGTGTATGTGACATGGCAATTACCAACGATATGTGTAGGCATATGAATCAGTGCTCGAGCAACATGAACCGTTAGTAATGGTGCAGTGCCCTATTAATAATATGTCAATGTACAACAGGTAATAGGATTCACAATATGATACTCATGTACAAATCATTATATATAAGCATATAGCACAAGGTTATGTCACTTAATTCGAGCCATCGGCGCTTAACGCCATATAGACGATTCCCCCGTAGATGTTAAATCTACCCACCGGACGATCTCGAGCTAAGTGAATCCGACCACTTCTTTTCCCTTCCTAGCAGCGTCCGAAGTCCCTGCAAGTGATCCTAGCATCGCACAAAACAAAAAACGAGTGAGGTTAATAAACTTCTGACAAAACACGGACATTAACGCATAACCAATGAACTAACTCCCACAAGCTATCAAGTGTTAGTTTAGTCGGCTAAACGTGTGCAGCGACATCCTAGACCACTCCTAAGGCTGTTAACCACACGAAACACCTAAACAAAAGTCCGATAAATCCGTATCGCACGTCAACGAAACACTCTAAATATAGCAAATCAGTCCCAGATTTTCTTACAAAAGGAATTAGGGAAAGTTGCATACGCCATAAGCCTACATATAGTTGCAGAGAACCCACGACCAAGAAACAAACCCTAACTCCCTACTCTGGCCGCAATTTGCGGGCAGAACGAGTAAATTTGCGGCCACAAAGTGAAGGGGAGGGCTCGGGTTTTGGAGGTAGGTTCTAGACCTCTAAACTATCTCTCAGTCTTGGCAACTCTACAAAAAGGTCTCGGGTTTGATAGGAGATCTAAACAGAAACCCTAACGTCATACAAAAACGATATTAAACACTAAACTAAAACATTAAGGTAGTTTAGTGAAACTAGGTAACTAGAAACTTCCCTTAGAGCCTAATTAGGAGTTTTAGATCATTACCTCACCAAAACTTGGAAGAAACCCTAATCATGCAAGCTCCAAGACTCAAAAAGGGGTTAAACATGCTTAATGAAGGGTTTAGTGAAGTTTAATGGTGATCTAGGCTCAAGGTTTGTGGGCAAAATATTTTCCAGAGGTGAACCTGAAGAAGAGGAAGAAGAAGAGAAATGAGAGAAATGAATGAGAGAGTTGAGGGTTGAGAGAGAGAGAGAGAGGTGAGGGTTGGGAGTTGACTATTAAGAGCCATACCTTCTCTCTCTTCATTAAATGCTCCTCACTCTTTGTCTCCCATGCTTCATGTCATGTCTTTTCTTTTCTCTTTCAATTAAAAACAAAACCCCTTTATTTTAAATTATATATATTTATCATAACAAAATATGGTTAATGTGCCATGGCTAGCCAAACATGGTTAGCACATCCTTAATACTAGATTAGCATGCACATGTGCTTAAAAATACTGCAAGTACCAAAATAATTAAATAAAATATTAATTAATTAAAATAAAATATTAGAAAAATAATTATTAGTTAAATTTATTAAAAACCCACGTTACATCGCTTAATTAACTCTAATCGCGTTTTAAGATGTTACACTAAGCTATGGCCAGAGGACCGGCCTTGGTCGATGAAGTAGCGGCTATGGAAGCGGTGGTGCAGGACCATATTGTTGAGAAGCGTGCAATTGACAATAAACTCGCCGAACGCTGTCGCCAAACGGAAGAGCCTGAAGCCCTACTAGTGACTTTGGAGGATAGAGAGAGGGAGCTTGAAGAGAGGAAAAATATCTTGCCAACTTGTTAGGAGCTCCACCTTTCTGATATGCATATATACATATTTTTTTGTACTCCTTTTTTTACAGATTGTATCTCTACCCACTTTGATTCATGAATAAAAGATATCTCCTTTTGTATTTGCATCTCTTTGTCTCTTAATTGCTCTAACCTGGCGTGGATTAGTTTATTTACTCATTGCGGAGTATTTAGTTTATTTACTCATTTCGGAGTGTTTAGTTTATCTTTCCCTTAAGTTTGTAGGAAAACTTACCCTAACATTAGATAACCCCTTTTTTTATGATAGGGGTCCATTAGGTTTGTAGTACTGGGTTAAGTCCATCATACCGTCGCGTTGGCTGATATATTCTTGATATGCAATCCCTTGAGTTGCAACTCGAGCAGCCATGCGTTTGTCGTGTCTTTGTTCCCTTCTGAGACTGGACAAGACGTCTTCAAGTAATCTTCTTAGGTTGGAATATCCATTTTACCCTCAGAATATCAAGCGTTAGGTATTGCTGTGGCGCTTTACTTGATATTAGGCTTGATTTGGAGCTCCGATGAGTCATAACCAAACCCTTCTGGAGAGGGATGACATCAAATGGTTTTTAGGCTTGCCATCAAAACCTAAAGCTAGGCACATGCCGTCATTTTGTTTTCGCTTTGGTGTCGCACCGATTCTTCGCTGAATTAGGATAGACATCTATATGACCTCTATACTGTATGTATCGCTGTTAAGATCTGGAGTTAGGGATATGCCATTGCTCCGATTTTATTTGACAGTTGCGCCCTCACTCTGTTGGAATGAGGAGGAAAATCGAAATAGTCTCTAGGTTATAGATGTACCGTCAAGACTTGGCGCTTCTTTCGACAAAGCATGGTGGAAAGATATGGTTCCCTTTCTTTTATTTATGCCCATGGATTGTATACAAGAGTCTCCTAGACCTACTTGTAGGGCAGAAATTTTATTTTATTATTTTTATTATTTTTTTTATTTTTCCGCGATGCTCTATCTTTTTAGCTTTTTATATCATGAAAATCGCGATTGCTCAATCATTTTGGCTATTTTATTACCGGTGCTCAATCATTTCGGCTATTTTTTTGTTTTTACTCACTGCTTTTATTGCGAGTTGCCATATCATTTTGGCTATATTTTACTTACTCATCAATTTTACTGTGAATCAAAGACTTGGAGTCTGATGCTAGCTTCAGCATCAATATCACTGCAACTGGAATATTGCCAGGAGCGACTCATCACATGCCATTGCCAATTTTGGGCAAGTGGTGGCTTAGATAACAGGTTTAGATCCCTGCTAACTAAGGATTTTTTGAATTTATGAGCCATGAGGGTCTTATAAAGGTTTTTCTTCCTATGGGTCATGAGGATCTCAATGGTGTATTTTCTCCTTAGGAGTCATGGGGACTCCTAAGTGTATATTACTCCTGTAAGTCATACGGATCTTACAGGAATGCTTTCTCCTTGCCAGTCGAGGGAACTTGCAAGTGTCGTTCACCTTATTGAACAATATTTCTTTTTTTGGTAGGAATTAGTCGAGAATATATTTATTTATGCATGTTCCCTTATAAAAAAGGAGGAGAAAGAAAAAAGAGGAGAATTCCCTACGTCTTAAGCCTCACGTGTTAAACACGTGAGCGCCTATATGCAAACCATATAAGCGCTGCAACCAAACAACTAAAGGCTAAACAGGCCTCACGTGTTAAACACGTGAGCGCCTATATGCAAAGCATATAAGCGCTGCATAAAAAGATTGGGATCATGTGTGAAACACGTGAGAACACCCTTTTGAAGAATTAGCTTCAGATAGAGTTAAACTCTATACATAGAATTAAATTCTATTTGATATGCAAAACATATAAGCACTAAGAGTAAGTGGCTGAAAGCCAAACTGACCTCACGTGTTAAACACGTGAGCGCCCATATGCAAGGCATATGGACGCTAAATAAAATAGGCAAAACACCCTCATCGGGGTCACGTGTTAAACACATGAGAGCGCCTCTCTATACAGAATTAAATTCTATTCGAGGAAAATACCTCCTTGATCTTTCTAAAAAGGGAAAGATATTCTTTGTTAACAGAGAACCGTTGGATTAAAAAGCCAATAGTGATTAAATATAGAATTAAATTCTATTGGGAGAAAATATCTTCCTGATCTTTCTAAATGAGAAGGATATTTTCTGTTAAACAGAAAGTTGGTGGATCAAAGATCTAATAAGAT
Source organism: Agapanthus africanus (assembly GCA_030015575.1). Taxonomy (NCBI): domain Eukaryota; kingdom Viridiplantae; phylum Streptophyta; class Magnoliopsida; order Asparagales; family Amaryllidaceae; genus Agapanthus; species Agapanthus africanus. The sequence continues at coordinate 122,020,388 of JASDDO010000028.1, forward strand.
GGAAAATATTTCCTATATCTTTCTAAATAAAGAAAGATGTACTCTGTTAAAGAGAGAACCCTTGGATTAAAATCCAAGGTGATTAAAAATTACCGTTTGACAGAATAAAATTTTGTATATGGAAAAATATTTCCCCAATCTTGTTAAAAACAAGAAAACATATTTTGTGAAACAAAAATCACTGGATCAAAGATCCAACAGTGGATAAAATCCCCTGAGCAAATTTTGAGACCGATTAAATCAATTGGTGTCTCTCAAATGAGAGATCTTCTCAAACTAATTAACAAACTTGCCTATACTATATAAAGGACCCGAGACCTCAAATCTCAGAGAGAGGATTGACCCCATAAGTTTCGAAAAAAAGAAAAAGAAAAACAGATAATTTAATTCTCAAAAGAAGAAGAAGATCTCCCTTCTTTCAAACTCTAGGTAAAGAAAAAGAGATCAAAATATCTCCTTTGCCTAGTAAAAAGGAAAACAAGGGTTTAACCCTTCATATAAGAACTTAGTTCTTCTTTTGATTTGAGATTTGCAAAGTAAATCAACCCAAAAGTTGAGAATTCAATTCTCATCGGAGAGATTATATTCTTCAAACTCAAAATCCAGGGGAAAAGAACTAGGTTAAAAAGAAAGAGAAAGAAAAAGAAACATGTCTCAGGAATTTAATTCCTTTAAATACAGGGTTTAACCCCACGTAAAGAACTTAGTTCTTATAAAAAAAGAATAAGAACATAGTTTTTAAAGAAAATTCGATCCCGGATCTTCAAAATAAAGATCTTAGTGATCATTAATGGCCAAAATACCATTAACAGAGATTAAATCTCTGAAAAGAATGAACTTAGCACCTCATGTGCTTCCCACGTGAGCGCCCAAAAACAAAGAAATCCATTTGCACTGATTGGGCAGCCACCAGAACAAAGCAACCCAAAAAAACAAAGCAATCACGTGAAATACACATAAGCCACAAAAAAGGGGGGCCGAACACCTCACGTGCTACTCACATGAGCGCCATACCAAGTGCTTAGCACTTCTGCATAAAGAAAAAGGGGTGAACAAACAGAACCCAAATAAGTGCTTAGAACTTTTGAACAAAAAAAGGAAAGAAGAAAAGACTGAGTAAACCGAGCACAAATTGGTTAAGTCTCTGAAGTTTTCTTGTAGTTGAGCCCAAATGCTATGTTGTTGGATCTTAAATAAAAATGATCCTTAAAATGTCGCTAAGTTGATCTTAGTCTAAAACAGGACTAATGTATTCTTAGTTAAAAATAAATTGAGCCTAAATGCTCATATATTTAAGTTGATCTTGACTCCAAATTAGATTAACGGTCCTTAAATAAAACAAAACTTTTTTGAAATAAAGAAATATATAACCTAAGTTCAAAACCCAAAACCCAAATCTAAAATATACGGATTTGGACTAAACCGCGCCCTACGGGCGATGACATAAACTAGTCTCCGTATACAATCTACGAGCAACCTAAAAAAATAATATAAAACACGGCATGAAGTGAACTACTGGAGAAGCAGAAAGTGGTTATCTCAACGCGATAACGTAATTAATTGCAGGGGCTTGCGTATGCAGGGAAGAACATCCCCACAATAAAAAACCCTTCACAAATAAGGGGGAATCTGATGAACTCTGCTACAACGGTCGCATCTATCCAAACCTCCGATATACAGTACCATAAATCAACTTGGTATCTTTGGAGAGGTGGATGGATAAGTCCAAATAGCATCTGCCCCTAAATTCAGGCAAGATGTCCCAATGTCTTAGCCTGGTCTTTCGGTGGTAAATAGATTCTGGCATGCCCGGTGGGATTTTTTCTTCTTTCCACTCCACACTTTGTGTGTCGTGATCGCAAAAAAAATCGTAGTTCGCTATATATTGGTTTCCCTTAGGTTCAAGATACTAAAATTGGGTGTCTTGCTCCTCTCTAGAATCAATGGCTCTCAATTACACCTCATGCAACAGCGACTCCCGCTCCACCCCAACTGGAAGAGTGACCTATGGGCCCAACGCGACCTCTATTTTCTCAATGCCGGAAGGGTAGGTCACACAAGACACTACCGAACTATTCTTCGGGACCATGCTCCTACCTGTGAGTTTCGGTGCCTCAACGCCGCAAGAAGAAGCTCCTAGAAGGTTGGTTTTCGATCGACTGGCAACCACGTCGGCTCCCATCACCAAGCCGTCAAACTCTGGCGTCTCAGTCTTTAATAGGCTGGGTAAGAAATCAAGCGGGCCCGTAAAGAAACTCGTGATACCTGAAAAGGCTACCCCAAAATGGCTATCCCTCCCTACTCCTGCTACAGGCAAAACCATCAAAGGTGCTTCCCCTATCAGATGGTTGGCATTCGAAAGATTGACCGGCTCTCCTCAAACTCCATCAAGGACATCGGTCTTCAACAGGCTGATGCTAATTGCGTCTCCTTAGCAAAACCATGGGCATAATGAAGCCGCTTTCAAAAATATGGCGGTCCCTTTAACAAGGCACGCTCGACATCGCTACTGGCGCCGAGTGAAAGAAGTTGGGGGCAACTCCCCCTCTGGATTCACCCCACCAGCTCCAATTGTGGAAGTCAACACTGCTGTTCCAACCGGGAACAACTTTGATTCATTTAAGAGGGTGTGCAAAAACTCCCCAATGGCGGTTCTAAAGAAATAACCCCCACATGCAGAAGTTACAGTGCAGGCAATACCGGAGTGGCCTTACCAGCGGCTCTCCTCACAAATTCATAGGGTCTTGCGAAAACTCCAGGACTCTGTGATTGACCAAAATCACTCTTGTTGACCAAAGAAATCGAAGGCTCGACAAGAAAAAGTCCACTCCTCCGCCATACAACGGAGGAGTTCTCCTAAACAGGCGCCTGTCACAACGGCTCCTTTAACTCCAATCTCTCATAAAAGAATGAGGCTGGAGAAAATTCTACTGCCCGCGGCAAATTCCAAAGGCGATGGATCTAAACGTCCCAAGTCTGGGGGCATTATTGTCCATACAGTCTATATGACCAATGGGAAAGAAGGGAGCTGTGCTTCGGTGAGTCATCGACTGCTAACTCGGTCGCTGACATAGGCTCATGAGCAACAACAAAAGCTCCAGAAAATGCTGAACAAAACGACGTCACTCACTGGATAGAAAACAAGTCCGGACAAAGAGACCGAACAGCACCAAGTGTAAGAGACCGATATAGAGTTTCTGCGAAGGTGCTCGAGAGAAAGGACAAAGAAGCCGCTGAGAAAGTTGCTAACATAAAACAGATGACTCTCTTGTTCTAAGACATGGTTGGAATGATGATCTAACCAGAACCCCCGGCTGAAAATCTGCCGATAATCGTTGAGTATGACAGAGGGGAAACAACAAACCCTCCTTCGGCCTTGCCTGCGGCCAAAGAGGAAATGATCTCTAAAGCTGTCCTTGATGATTACATTGCTAAAAAAAATAAGAGCTCATCAAGCTAATGAAGCCGCCGGCCAAATTATAAGAACTGGGCGACCATACCCAGGCTGTTATGACCAAATCAAATACCTGTCGGGATATACAATCCCCAAGTTCCATGTATACAAGGGAACAGGCAATACTCATCAACACGTCGCGCAACTCAGAGCTCTGTGCGGCAACACCGGAAGCGACGACAAACTGTTGCTTCGCCAGTTCATTGGCAGTCTGTCATAAATAGCCTTCGAATGGTACTCGGAGCTCCCAATTGACTATGTGAAAACATTTGCAAAGATGGAACTTCTGTTCACACAGTGTTTCGCCAGCGCGAGCGAACACACTCCGATCACGGTATTAATCAATGCCAGGGTAAAGCCGGGAGAGACATGGTTCCAATAAGCGTTCCGGTGGCGGAACTTGTGGTCTAAGTGTGAACAACACATTGAAGAATCCCCTGTTGTGGGCATGTTCATCGGGACCCATGATCCTCAAATGACTATGCCCCGGTTCATGACATTCTTCAAACCAACTACCTTCCAGACTCTGATAGATAAACTGGCTCAAATGGATTAGATGGGTCATGAGCTTTCCGCCTCAAATAAGGACCCTCGAAATAACAAGGGTAAAGGGAAAGCGGCCTTCGTTGCCAATACGCAACAACAGCCAAGTGGCCCAAAACCAGCTGCTCGCCAAAACAACGCGCGTTCGCGCCCATCCTTGAAGGAAAGACTAGGACGTGCTTACACTTTTCCCCGCAACAAGATGATGCGACTGTTCGAATTGGCAATGCGTAATAAACTCATCACATTGCCGGACACGCGACGTCCACCGCAACCCGGCGACGTCAACAACCCTAATTACTGCTCCTATCATAGAATGGTGAGCCACCCAATTGAAGATTGCTACGTCTTCAAGAACTGGGTCGAAGACCAGTATCAACAGGGAAAATTCGCGCTGTCTGATAATTAGAAGGTAAACCCATCCCAAAAGCACACTCCCAAAAATGTGCATGCACAGGGGGCATCATGCTCACTCATGGAAGAAACTCCATGGGAAGTTGTTCTTTTAGCAAAAACCAAAAGAATGCTGAAGGATCTACTAGAATGTCCGGTAGTCAGGTGGAAAGGCCCACTTGAACCCGAAATAATCGAAGGGATGTTAAAATCTCGTCCCGCACCGAAATTTTTTGACAAGGGGAAAAACCCCCAAGTCAAGCCTTCGAAGTCTTCAATGAAAAAGAAGAAGACCAAGAAGCCTGTGCAGCCTGCTGAGTATGACGACAAGCGCACAGATCTACAAAAATACATAGATGTGCTGGAGGATTATAACCTGAAGGCGCGAACACCGGTCATGCTTGAAGAATTCCTCAAGCATATTCTTGAGGGCAAAGATAGTGACAATGATGAGGGAAATGACTCATCAGAAGACACCGAAGACCGTGTAGAAAGTTGTCACATGGTCTCTCATTCGTCGTTATATGACGAAGAATCTCCCTCAGCGTCAAAAAACAACATAGAGGAACTGGGGGCAGAATCGGCGCTAAAATCCCCGGAAACTACCAGAAGACCCGATCGAGAGGCTGTTAAACGAAGCCTTTCAAAAAAGAAAAGTTGACCGAGAATGCGAGACATCCATATATGAAAAGCATAAGCGTCAGTGTCAAGATAAAGAAGTTGCGGCAAAGACGAGTCATAAAGTACTTCGACCAAACCAAAGCATACCTGCTACAAATAAGAGCAGGATCAAAACAGAGAAGCGGTTCACTAAAGCCCTGTCAATGGGGATGAAGCTGCTACCTCTCGTAAGGAACGCTCTCGGGATCATGTGCCTCAATGGAAAAGAATAATATCCAAGCTATCGCCTATATCATCGAAGGGTCACCCACCCTACCGAGGAATGCTGTGCCTTCAAGAAGTGGTGGCAAGGATACGTTTCCCATCAAAACACTTCATGAGGATGAAGCGTGAAGCTCGCGCTTGTTGACGGCAAAAGAGCGAGACAAACACACCTGAAGAAACGACTGGCAACTGTCATATGGTTGATACTAGTTTGGAAGGGGAAAACCCTAAGTTATTACCTTCGGGAGCGATTCTGAGGATGAAACACCCCTCGACCCTCTCTTCAAAGACTCCGCCTCCGAAAAAGAAAAAGAGGAGAAGAATTGCCAGAATATTCAGCTGTGTAATCGTACGCTGACTGAGAAGAATCTCGGACCTACAAACAAAGGTTTGAACAAAAAATACAAAGGGAAAAGGAAAATCCCTGAGGAAATTGCCCTCGATGACGGAGTGGTAAAATAGCTCACCATAGAAGACCCGTCTAAGAAAAACAAGGTGGATTACAACGTTCTGGAACATCTGAGGAAAATACCCTTGCAACTAAGCATATTGGATGCTCTCCTCCTGTCCAAAGAGGTACGAGATTCTCTGATCAAGGCATTACAAGAGCTCGATCAGTTCCAAACTTTCTCGCAGAGGAGAAGATGAAAGATGAAATGGCAGAGGTCCATACGTCCGATATTACATTCAACAATGAAGATCTACTTCTCAGTACGTGCGAACATAATCACCCATTATATGTCACTGGGTACTGCCATGACATCAAGATAGGGAAAATCCTTGTTGACAACGGATCCTTCGTTAACCTTCTTAACGCGAGAGTGCTGAAGGAAATTTGCATGAAAGTTCATCACCTTGCCCGAGATAAAATTACCATCTCCGGGTTCGACTCACAGTCTTCACGAACGCTTGGATCCATAATATTAGCTATAGCGACTCTGAATTTACTGTACGGAATTTTCCAGTTTAATGTACAGAAATGAGTTATACAGCCTGAGTTTGAATTATAAGTAAATTTTGTTAAAAAATAGCAAGAAGCCACCTGTAGCTCACTTGTAAAACCACTGCACTGCTGTGACGTAGCCCTTGTGATCAATCCCGATCAGACACATTATTTTTCTGATTTTTTTCGTTTTAACTTTTGGAAGCCCAAAAGTTTACACGTGCAATACAAAGAAAAAATGAAAAGTCAGAAAATCAAACATATGGAAAATGGAGTAAACTTGGCTTTAATCATCTGGCATGAATCTTGATGCCAGATGCATCAAATCGACCGGCCAAATACTTGATAGGGCCGGCGGGGACGGTTGATCTAACCCAATTGTCCCCGGGCTCTGCACACTAACCCCTTCACCTACGCTTAACACTCCTGCACTATTTGATTTCCCTGCAATCAAACAGAGACCCTTCAATTCACAATTTATCACAATTTCAATGCATTTTAATTCACCATTTTAATTCCAAAGCCCTAATTCTTCTGTGCTAAACCAAAGAATGCAGAAGTGTTTAGTCTATCGGTGGAAGAAGAAAAGCCAGAAGTAGTTCGAGAGTTCGAGAATGTATTCCCTGAAGATATATCAGGTTTGCCTCCCGATTGAGCTCTTGAGTTTAGCATTGACTCAATACCTGGTGCGCAACCTGTAATCAAAGCTTCATACCGGTTAAGTTCAGAAGGATTGAAGGAGATCCGCACTCAGTTGGACGAACTCCTGAAGAAAAGTTGGATTCGTCCCAGTACTTTAAGTTGAGGATCTCCAGTATTACTTGTGAAGAAGAAAAAAGGTTCATACAGGATGTGTGTAGATTATCAAGCTCTGAACGAAATAATGATAAAGAACAAGTACCCACTATCACGTATCGATGATTTGTTCGATCAGCTAAGTGGGTCTTGTGTATTCTCAAAACTAGACCTTCGTTCGGGTTATCATCAGGTGAAGGTCAAAGAGTCCAACATTCCAAAGACGGCGTTCAGGACTCGATATGGTCATTATGAGTATCTCGTAATGCCATTTGGAGTGACCAATGCACCTGCTATATTCATGAATCCGATGAACTAAGTTTTCCGAGAGTACTTAGACATGTTCGTTGTCATCTTTATCGACGACATCCTGGTGTATTCAAAGAATCGGAAAGAACACGTCGAGCATTTACGGGTTGTCTTGGAGATATTGCGATAGCATCAGCTCTATGCCAAGTACAGCAAGTGTGAATTTTGGCCAGATCAAGTCGGATTTCTCGGACATATCGTTTTAGGCGAAGGAATCTCAGTAGGTCTAGCTAAGGTGTCAGCTGTCAGCAAAGGGCCGACACCAAAGACGGTGAAAGATATACAAAGTTTTTTGGGATTAGCAGGATACTACCGAAAATTCATTGAAGATTTTTCGAAGATTGCAGCACTCCTGACAAAGCTTACACGTAAAGATGAAGCATTCGTGTGGTCAGAAGCATGTGAAAACGCTTTTATAGAACTCAAGTAAAGATTAACTTCAGTCCTATCCTTGTAATACCAGATCAATCTAGAGAATTTTTTGTACATTGTGATGCATCCGGTAAGGGATTAGGATGTGTTCTACATCAGCATGGAAAAGTTGTGGCTTTCGCGTCGAGACAATTGAAGGTTCATGAGAGCAACTATCCAACACATGATCTGGAGTTGGCAGCCGTTATCTTCGCACTTAAGATTTTGCGCCACTATTTTCTGGAAGAAAGAGTGGATATATACACTGACCACAAGAGTCTGAAGTATGTATTTACTCAGAAGGAATTGAACATGCGGTGGAGAAGATGGCTAGAACTCATGGCGGACTTCAACATCAACCTACAGTATTATCCAGGGAAGGTGAATGTAGTTCCTGATGTACTTAGCCGCCAGCCATTAGCAATGAATCTCACCGCTCAGTGGAAGGTACAACAGGAATTGCACGGATTGACAATTGAAGTAGTTATGCCAGGTAATGCTTCGTATTTGATAAACTTATAATTCCAGTCCACTCTTATCAATCGGATCAAAGCAACTCAAGCAAATGATGCCAAGCTACAAAAGGTCCGAGAATAAGTAGAAAGTGGACTTCGAACTGACTTCATCATCCACGAAAATGGATTCTTGCGATATGGAAGTCGATTATGTGTACCAAATGGCTCAGTTCGAGAAGAGTTGATGAAAGAAGCTCACAGCTCTCCTTATTCTGTACACCCCTAACAAATAAACGAGGTCCATCATCCGGATTATTGCTCCTATCACCGAGTAATAGGTCATCCCCTTGAAGACTGCTTCATCTTCAAAGACTGGGTAGAAGACCAGTATCGATAAGGCAGGTTTACGTTATCCAATAGATGGAGGGTAATATCGCCGCAAAAGCATGAGCCAAAAAGGACCTATACCATTAGGATAAGACCATCTCAACATCAAGAATGGAAGCGAACTCGTACCTGCCATATGATAACACTCTCAAAAGAGGGAGAACATGAGACTATGAATAATCTCTATAGGTGTTTCGCAAATGAAGACGAGGACGAGGTAATTTCAGTGTTTCCACCAACACCAAAAGAGCTGGAAGATGGGATACACACCATGGCGAACAATCTAAGAAAAATTGACTTAGGGATGGAAAATGATCCGAGACCAACGTTCGTCAGTGAACTGCTATCTGAAAAACAGGTGGCCACGTTAATAGACGTGCTTATGCAGTACAAATATTGATTCTCCTGGAATTACTCTGAAATGCCGGGTCTAGATCCAAAGGTGGCAGTACATAAACTGGCTATATCGCCGAGAATAAAGCCAATCAAACAGGCACCGAGAAGGATGCGACTCGAACTTGAGATGAGCATCAACACTGAGGTCAAGAAAATAATTGACTCCGGCTTCATCTAAGAAGTTCAATATCCCGACTGGATCGCTAATATCGTTCCAGCGATGAAGAAAAATGGGACGGTGCACATCTGCGTGGACTTTTGGGACCTCAACAAGGCTTTCCTAAAATATGGCTTCCCAGTACCCGTTACCGATCTGATGATTGATAACACGTCTACCCATGAGGTCTTCTCATTCATGGATGGATCTTCAGGATACAACCAAATAAAAATGCATCCTGAAGACCAGAAGTATACCGCCTTCCGGACCTCATTGAGCATATTCTGCTATAAGGTGATACCCTTCGGCTTGAAGAACGCTAACGCTACCTACCAGAGGACCATGACAAAGATCTTCGATGACCTCATACATGAGATTGTCGAATGCTATATCGACGACCTTGTGGTAAAGAGAAAATCTCACGAGGAACATTGGGAACATCTAAAAATAATGTTCCAACGTCTTCAGAAGTATAACCTGAAGATGCATCCTCTAAAATGTGCGTTTGAAGTTTCCTTAGGCAAATTCCTATGATTCATCATACGTCATCAAGGTATCGAAATCGACCTCTTAAAGATCAAGGTGATTATGGAAATGCCCATGCCAAGAACCCTCAAACAACCGCGGTCTCTCCAAGGAAAGCTCGCGTATATCCGGTGGTTCATAGCCAACCTGTTTGGAAATTACCGTCCCTATAGTCATTTGATGAAGAAGGGGACCCCCTTCGTCTGGGATCAAAAGTGCCAAAATGTACTGGACGGAATTAAACAATACTTGCAAAATCCGCCGGTATTGACCGCTTCGGTTAAGGCAAAACCTCTTATCCTATATACAATGGACCTTGAAGGTTCTCTGGGCGCGCTATGGGCATAAGAGAACGATCAGGGAAAGGAGAGAGCTCTATACTATTTGAGTCGAGTTCTCCTGGGGGCAGAAAACAACTATTCCCCTATCGAAAAGCATTGCCTGGCACTGATCTTTGCAATAATAAAGCTCAAACATTACGCCTTGGCACACGAGGTCCATCTCATATCAAAAGTGGATCCTCTCAAATATCTAATGTCAAGGGCCATACTAATAGGAATGCTTGCCAAATGGGCCTTCCTCCTGATGGAGTTCTCGATAACGTATCGTCCCCTCAAAGCAGTAAAAGGGAAGGCCATTGCCGACTTTCTTGCGGAGCATCCGATACCAGCTGACTCCCCATTAAATTGCGAATTGCCAGACGAACATGCGTTTTACGCAATCGAAGAAGAAAATGATCCCCAATGGGAACTCTACTTCGATGGAGTATCTTCTGTGAAGAGACGAAAGCAAAACACCCCATAATTAAAACTGGGGTGGGACTTATCTTCGTGACTCCGCAAGAAGGGATATTGTGTTACGCCCTCTCCTTAATGGAGCCAAGGACTAATAACGAACTGAATATGAAGCTTTGATAGCAGGTCTTGAGATCTCTATCGACATGGGAATCAAAGACCTCCTCATATATGCAGACTCACAGTTGATTGTGAGCCAAGTAAATGATGACTATCAGACATGCAAGCCAGAGCTAGTAAAGTATGGCAAAAGAGTGTAGTAACTGCTGACACAAATCCCTTCCTATACCCTGGAAAGTATACCGTGTGTGGAAAACAGCAAGGCGGATGCATTGGCCAAATTGGGTAAGAAATTGGCCAATGAAGATCTCGATGACGTGAGGATCATTGTGCAAAACTGCAGGGTACTCGCGCCAACAGATATATATTTGGAAGACCTAATAGAGCCATCCGAAAGAAAAGAAGCGACCAAACAAGTAGCCCTTCATATAGAGGATGAAAAAAAGGTCAAGGACTGGAGGGGAGTCTTTATAGACTACTTTAAGTCCCAACGAACGCCCGAAAATGCGTCGTCTAGATATCAGCTCATGAAATGAGCTTTGTCTTTTGCTTTTGTCAATGATACTCTATATAAGAGGTCATTCGACTGTTTGTGGCTAAGATGGTTGGGGCTAAAGGAAGAAAAGAAAGTCGTCAAAGAAATTCACGACGGACTCTGCGGTTTTCATCAAGCTGGGCAAAATATGGAACTGAAGGTAAAAAGAATGGGTTACTATTGGCCCACGATGATCCAGGACTGCCTCGAATATGCGAAGCAGTGTCACTCATACCAAATTGACAGGTACTTCATCCATCAACATCCAAATCTGCTACACCCAACAGTGGTTAGCTGGCCATTCGAAATGTGGGGAACCGATATAATTGGCCCTATCGAACCGGCATCATCTAAAGGACATCGATTCATACTAGCAACATCTGATTACTTCTCTAAGTAGGCAGAAGCAGTACCACTGAAGGAGGTTAAGACGGAGAATATCGTCCACTTCTTCAGAACCCATGTCATCTATCGGTTCGGCACTCCGCGACGGGTAATCTAGGATAACGGGCCAGCTTATAGAAGTCATATAATCAGCCGCTTCACACAGCAACATAAAATAGATTGGAGATACTCTTAATTCTATAATGCTCAGGCCAGCAGTCTAGCCGAAGCTTTCAACAAGACCTTGAAAAAGTTTATAAAAAAGACGGTGTCCGGAAACAAAAAGGACTAGCATGAAATACTGCATGAAACTCTTTGGTCGTACCAAACAACGTTCAAGACGGCCACGAATACAACACCATACGCATCGGTGTTCGGCACAGAAGCAGTACTCCCATTGGGAATAGAACTCCCCTCTCTATGAGCAGCGGTTCGATACGAGCTGACAGATGAAGAAAATGCTCATCTTAAGCTTGATTAGCTCGACGCCCTCGACGAAACTCACCTTATAGCACAACAAAATATGGAGGCTTATAAGGCAAGGATGACACGGTCATACGAAAAATTGATCAGGCCGAGAACATTCCGCAAAGGAGAACTCGTGCTAGTCATCAAAAGACCAATGATCCCCCATTGTGCAAAACGGAGAAAGTTCGAGCCGAACTATGAAGGCCCGTACATCATAGACAAAGTCTACCAAGGTGGAGCCTACCTGCTCATGGATATGCATGGCGAAAAACCCTTCCGGCCAATAAATGGTCGATTTTTAAAAAAATACTACGCTTGACGAGTCATGACTTAGGTCAATGATAGATGACGACGCTTGTGTCTGCTCGCTAACTTTCTGAGTCAGAACCCTGAGAGTAGTATCCAGAAAAGCTCTGTCGCCCCGAAATATGGGAATAATGGACCGAAACGTCCCTAAACTAACAATGGACCGAAACGTCCCTAAACTAATACTGGACCGAAACGTCCCTAAACTAATGCGTTGCCCTAAAACACGGGAATAATGGACTGACACGTACTTAAACTAACAATGGACTGAAACGTCCTCAAACTAATGCTGGACCGAAACGTCCCTAAACTAATATTTGTCGGAATGTCTGTAAACTAGTATTTCGCCCTAAAATATGACGATAAAGGACCGTCATGTCTTAAACTCACACGTTTAGCCCTACGGTAAATCCCCATATCGATTACCGTATACAATCTTTGGGCATAAACGATTCATAACTCTCCCGGGTCCTACGTGATGTAGTCCTTTGAAGAAGACCGGAGCCTATAGCTAATGGTGTGTTACCTTATAGGCCGCCTAAAAAAAGGTATGTCCACAAACGAAATGGGTACGGATGAAAACCCAAAAAGGCACCGTGAGTAAAAACAGCAGGACTGCCAGCGAACTAGTGAAAACCCGAAAGGGCGTGAACTCGTTAAAAAAGGGTATGTCCACAAGTGAAATGGGTACGGATGAAAATCCGAAAGGGCGTCGTGAGTAAAAACAGCAGGACTGCCAGCGAGCCGGTGAAAACCCGATAGGGCGCAAACTCGTCAAAAAAAACCTGCGTGAGATCCTTACGACTCACAAAGGAACAACATACTTAAGAGTCCCCATGGTTCTTAAGGAGAAATTACACTTGCGAGATCCTCCCGACTCGTAAGTAGAATTTCCCCTTATGAGACCCTCACAACTCATAGGATTCAAAAGCCTTAAGTTTTAAGGACCCAAACCTGTTCTTAAGCCATCATGTCCCCTAAGTTGCCCTACAGGCGGACTAATATTGACCCTTGTATACAATCCACGAGCATAAATAAATATTCTCCTACCTGTTGGATATAGTGCCCTCAAGGCAATTATCATAGTTGCGGGCTTGTGATTATGATGATTGAGGCAGGACCTATACCGATGAAACAGTCTTACTCAAGATGATAGTATGCTATCTGGTTTGTCTTTATCATCATATACATGTTGATAGAGCCCATAGGATTCTTGCTTGACTACCAGCATTGTGATGGTGATCACATACGTGGGAGCTGGGGGTCTATAAGCATATCCTTAAATGTCCCTAGTCGTAGGAGTATCGAGACCGGGCATCGATACTCCAGTGTAGACTAGTGTATACTGATCGATACCCCGACGAGGAGTGGTGGCCAGGTCTCTCAAGCCATTGGTGTTAGTTTGTTCATCTAAGATAGTATACAGGTGCTCATTTGGTTATGAGTACACCGGACGGACTCGCCGGGAACCTGCTAGTTGGTATTATACCTATTGTCAGATAGCAGTTCCTAGGTGACATGTGTACAGGTTAGTCTGTCGACCTGAGATCGTCATTTGTCTCGTGTGAGTTCTCACCGTGCTTTGATTACAACCCTACCACGGCTCAAAAGAGTCGTGCAAACAGGTTTTAGTTGGGTACAGTTCCGAGCCACATGGAGGCAGTGAGCGGATCGTCGGGGATTCGTCTCTCCCGGTATTGGGGGTTGATGTCGCATAGTGCATGGGTGGCCATCACCAGAAAACCTTGGCCAAGGTAGTCGAGAATTACCGATCTAGGATCGATAGTTTCTCTGGTGGTGATGGGCTTCATACCGACACTAAATATTGCGTTATTTGGGGTCTGACTTTATCCACCCCCTAGACCCAATATGCGATACTCATAGACGAACGGACCGGACTGTACAGATATTGTCACTGTCAGGCTCAGTAGGGTTTCAGGATGAGTTCGCTCATCAGCTTCCCTTTCGTTCAATACATGGGCAGCTGTTACGTACAGCTAGTGCCACTGACGTGCGTGTGGTTAAGTCCACTGCCAGCGTATTGATGAGTCATTAAAGTCCCCTATAGACAGTTTCCCAAGTTCGGGCGAAACGTTGTAGAGGCCGTATGGTTTTATGGCAAGGTTCGATCATATACGTGCATTCATGCACGGATCATGATCGGACGGATCATACTAGTGGACTTTGGTTTAAGCCGGATCCTAGTATTAGATTTGTTGGATTATTTTAGTCTCATTGCATTCGTATTTAGTCGGAATGCGGATGCAGGTATGTATATACAGATGAGGGGTATTCTTGTGATCCGTCACGAGTTTACTTTAGAAGATGCCATTCTATTTATTGTTATAAACATTTAGATTAATTTTTATTAAGTGGAAATTGTAAGTGCAAGTTTTGTCCTTAAGCATTGATTATGGCATGTGCTTGTTTGGTGACTCATGGTCTTATTTTTGGTGCCATGTCAATTTTCTTGATTGATTATTGTGTTGAATTGATGTGAGGAGAGAGAGGGCAGCCACTATGTCTTGGGGTTGGCTCTTCATTTGGATAATGCTCTCTCACATTTTTCATTCCACACAATAAGCAAACAAAGTTCTTCTTCTTCTTTCTTCTCTTGAGCTCACAAGTTCCTCATCAATGGCTTCTTCTTCAACCTCCATCCATACAATCTCATGTGTTGAGAATCAATGGATGTATAGAGACAAAGTTATCACATACCTTCTCTACTTCATCTTGGACATGTCGGCTAGCAAACTTCATGTTCGAGGTGCTTCGGTTTTGAAGCGGGAGCCCTTATAAAGATTCCTCGATGTGGTGCCACTTCGACAAGCGAGACCGGAGGGCGAACTTCGTCGGGGCAGCCGCGACAAGCATGTGACGGAGATTGAAGACCGAAGGACACGGATCGATCGGTATAATCTCTGAACTCATTTTACAGATTGCTAGTTCATGGTTAATGGTTCGATCCGGGTAAAGGTTATGGTAGCGTCATGTTTTGAAAAGTTTTTGTTCTGCATTTAACCTCGGATTGACGGCCGGTGCGCTATCGTAACCCAATATGGTATCAGAGCCACGCCATTAACCCTTACTAGCTTGTTCTAACATGTTTAAAATATCGATCGAATGAAATTTCCAAAACCGCATTTCCATTCATGAAGTTTCTGTCGAATTTTTAAACTGGTCGAAAAATTATTTTCAGTGTGTCAGAAAATCGTGCAGGCTTTTTTAAGAACCCCGAAGAAATTTGAGAGCACGTTCTCATCATCGAACCGCGGAACCGCGGCGGAAACATCTTGTTTGCTGCGGTTGCGTGGCGGTATGGTGGCAACAGTGCACCATTTTTCTTCTGGGTGTCTTTCATGTGGAATTGTGGTTTCTGGAATATTTTGTTTTGGCCCAGATTTGTTTGAGTGCTGGGTTTTGCACTTGGGGCCCACTTTGGGAAATTTTGTCGATCAAAATTTTAAATATGATAGTTCACAGTACTTATACTACTATCTGCGACCGTGAATGTCATTCGAGCAGTAAATCTTGTCTAATTGCTATAGCTCTTTTAGACGGGTTTGCGAACGTGACATTCACGTTAATGTTCTGTGTTGTGCTGTGATGTTACGGATTTGTCGTGGTGGATAGCTTGCGTGCAATGGTAGTACAGTTTGGATTTATTTGTACATTTGATATCGCGGGACGAGTGTCCGACATGTGGACTGCCGTCACTACCTGTTTGTATATTATTCTTTTGGGGCACGACCGGGTTGAGGTCGATGTCACCGTTGTACTTATTTTCTTTTCTGTGCTAGGATTACCCTACGGTGGAGTGCATGGATAGCTGGGTTCTAGAGGGCAACGGGCTCGCATCTCATGTCTTTGAGACGGAGGGGGCTTCACTCTAGAATTGGCAGGCTATTCGCCGCACTCTTAGGGGGTACAAGTTGACCCAAGGAGGGGTGCCCAAGTTACCGGATTCCGTGAAGTGCTGGGTGGCCCATTCACTTTGCTGAAGGGGGCTGCCTTGCTTCAGGTTTTGGCAAGTAACCTGCCGCACTCGTAGGGGTCTAGGTTTTCATTGTACAGGCTATCCACACGACCAAGAGAACGTCGGGTTTTAATTGCGGCTCAAAGGAAACCCGGGGCTCCCAGATTATCTGTATTGTTCTGTGATACTTATTACTTTTCTGTGATGTTTCATTTATCACGCCTGGAGGATTATTGTATATTGTTATATATATATTAGTAGATGTTGTATATATTTTACACCCACGCTAGTCCAGTCCCCGCTCTGTCGTTAGTTAAGTAACCTAACGGGTGATGACGGGACCCAGTGGCGAATGCGGATGGCATATACGTACATTATATTTTCGTTCTTTTTTAGTTTGATTAATTGATGGGACTGCATTGATTCTGGTCAATGCAAGGAAAACAGACCTATTCGATGTTTTTGGAACAATCTTTTAAAAAGCTGTTATTACAAGGACGTTTTCTTTTGTTTTGCACAGAGGTATTCGGTTATGAATATCTAACATCTCATTCGACGAGGCAAGGGCCGAGATCCCTTCATCGGGAATGACCCCTTGGACAGAAGTTTGCGTCAGGGTAATAACTTCACTATAGTCGATTACTTTATGCTTTGGATCGTGGTATTCAGTTTGGAATATCCTGCACCTCTTTCGACGAGGAAAGAGCCGAGATCCCTTCACCGGGGGTGACCTCTTTAGCAAAAGTTTTCGCCACTATACTTTTGTAAAATCACTTGGATTCCTTCAACGATATCAAGTTCATTACGTTAAAGGTTTTTCGCCAAAAACCAGCCGTAGCCCTCCGTCATTTTAGAAAAGCAGCGCCTAGTATTCGTTCTATGTTTGTTGGCTTCCGTCAAGGCATAGTGTGCGGCAGCTATGTGTTACTTTTCTGTAGCATGGATATGCATTAATCTAGAACAGTTGTGCAGCCTTATTAGCATCCATCAAGGGCGAGTACGTGTGGGTCTAAATTAATTAGGACAATGATGGGTAGATTTTGAGTTGCAACTTATGATTTGTTGGCATCCGTCAAGGTCATAAGCTGCTTGGGGTAAAAACACACATCGGGAGTTTCAAACATACAGGAAACTTGCCAGGCATGCGCATACCTTTTGGAGTGTGATAACATGAGTGGATTCCATTACGTTATCATGTGATGATAGTTGGATCCCGATTCCCACTGATGAGTTGGTTTACTCCTCGGGTGATCCCGACTAATTCTTCTTTCAGGTTTGGAGGAGAATTTGAGGTTACAGTGGGAGACATCCTGATTAGATAAAGTGATTAACCATTCTGATCTAGGTTACAGTGCACGCAGAGTGTTTCTTTTCTCTCTCTCTTTGGCTGCCACCATGGCCCGACCCTAGACTGTGACTCAGTGACCAAGTTAACCGAACTTTCTTAAAACACTGGCTTTTGGATTGTCTGAGTTGCATACATCATTGCCACTCCTTTTTTTACCCTTTGCATTTCTCCAGAACACCCCGTATCACTATGAACATCCACTTCCATTGGATAAATCCATCGTATAGTTACATACGAATTCGAAGGAACTTGTTCCAGATTCGAGAATGGATTCTGGTTCTGGAGAGATTGAATAAGATTATTCGGTTGTCTTTTTCCTTTACCTTCTCTCAGGTTGTGAGGGCTCCTAGGATTGGGAGAGGGTACACCTATTACGCTCATTGGATAGTCTTCTTCCAAACCATAGGTAGGTGCGGAAAGGTAGGGAATGAAGAAAACCAATTAGCCTAAGTGTGGTGTACAGAAGGTAATAAGTAAAGACAAATAAAGGGATTAGAAAGAGGGCAAAGTAAATTGCGACTACCATCATTCACGACCAAACCACGTATTTCATCGCCACTCCTACTTTACCTTTGTATTTCTCCAGAACACCCCGTATCACTACGAACATCCACTTCCATTGGATAAATCCATCGTATGGTTATATACGAACTCGAAAGAACTTGTTCCAAATTCGAGGATGGATTCTGGTTCAGGAGAAATATGAATAAGGTTTATTCAGTTGTCTTTTATCTTTAGCTTCTCTCAGGTTGCGAGTACTCCTAAGATTAGAAGAGTACACCTATTACGCTTATTGGATAGTTTTCTTCCAAACCATAGGCTGGTGCCGAATGGTAGGGAAGGAAGAAAACCATTTAGCCTAAGGGGGTGTACAGAAGGTAATGAGTAAAGACAAATAAAGGGATTTGGAGAGATGGCAATGAAATATACGGTTACAGTCATGAATCTGATAATGGAAGAGGCATTACTAGGAATACCCGGATACCCCTTTTGAAACATTTTCATATTTCAGTTTCACTGTGCGTTGTTAATATAAAACTGATTTCCCAATTAGACCCTTACTCCAGTGTATGTATTTACCAGGTATGATTCTCACATCTGTATGGTTTTACAGATTATGAGTGGGAGTAAGTTATTGGCAATTAGGTGATCATCCTCATTATATCGGAATTCATTGTAATTGGTGATATTTGAGGAAATCACCTGGGTTTTTGCCGGACGACAAATATTTGGTTTTGAATATCCGTTGTTATTCACCAATTTCAAACTAATATATCTGTATGTTTATTTTATAAAGTGAGATATAACCTTTTGAAATTATGTCGATGATATCTACCTATATCAGTTGATGGTTAGGTAAGGAGCATTCTACAGCGGTGTAATTCTTCATAACCACAGTACAGTTTTCAACTTACGACGCATAGGGTTTGAGTTATTCAACTCAGGCAACTTATACAAAGTATTGTATATTATCCAGTGTCCATCAGGACATAGGGGTTGGTCCTCATACTATATTCTGTTTACTTATGACTTCTCTAGTTTTTAGACAAGTGTTTCGTAGAAATACAAGGTTTAAATTTTGAGAAGTTATAGGTACAAGAATAAAGTAGAGAACCATATGTTGAAAGTATCGGGATTCTTCAAGGTAATCGAAGATGTAGATACTTGTGTTTGGTATTCAGTTGATAGTAATGGTTTTGAGAAATTTGTTTCTCTTTCAGGTTGCTCATAATTGGATGCATCCTAAGTTGAGTAATGATGATCAGCCTCTCTCCATTTAGTTGATATGCATTGAAGACAACTGCATGATTTTGAATCGGGTTCCAACTAATTTAGTACTTTTGTTTCTATATTAGATATATATAGAATCAATTTATATCTTAACGATATTAAGGTGTAGGGAGTTATCCGGCTGATGCTTAAAACCAGAATCCGGATAAACTCGAGGTACGTTTCAGTAATGGCTGTTTGTAGGTTATCCCGGGCTTTGACGAGGGTTAACTTTCTACCATCAGGAAGATCAATATTTATATTGTTCTTGACTCACCACAGTTTTAGTAAAATGGATTTTTTCAGAAAACAGTAGTGGGAGTATGGTAGAACTGGAAGTGATTCCAGAACCAAAAATGATCACTAAAGATTTAATAGAACCTGAGGATTCAATTGGTTTCGACGTTCCATTAGCCACTCCGCAGATTTGGTGGGCAATCTCAGGCACCCGAGAGGTACTTCGGTCTTCTCAGAGATGGTGACAGGGAGGTTCTTGTTTTACCCAGACTTGCCATTGCTGTTGTTCTAGACTATAAGACCCGGCAGGAGGATGAGTATAGCGTCGTTCTAAACTTGCTTTGGAAGTGCACGTTTATATGACTCTACCAGAGGGTTGTTGTAGTCAGTGGGAGCAAGGGATGCATAGTGGATAATTAGCTTCTGTCTATTTATAGACTAAAGCAAATATAGCGGAGATAGATCATCTATTTTTGATGTGATAGTCATAGGTTTTTGACTTCATCAGAATAGGAGATGGATCCGTTAAGAAGGTAGTAGGGTGTGATGTCCTGGTATTTGGATGATATACACAGAGTAGGAAGTGAAATTCCTATACTACGATCGGTTATATTGTGGTTGTCACACAGTAGTTTCTCCACATAGGATATGGATATTATATCAGGCATTCTGGTTACTAGATCTATGATTTTAGATCTAGATTTGGGAAGTGTCCCAATCTGGGTACTTAGACAGTGTTCTAAAGGTGTTTTAGAATGGACGACTCCTGGCATGGTAGTGTACCTGCAGGTGATGGAATCACCCTCACTAAAGGTGTCTTACAGACTAAAGGGGAGAGGGATATTCATGATTGGCATATCACTTGCTTAGGCAATTGAGTCAATCGTGAGATGTCAAGTACCACACCAGATGTTGTTTTTGCACTAGATGCAATAAGTTGAGATATTAATCCAATCCTGAAGAAACGTTCGGAAGCAGTTTTAGAACATAAGTGGATGTTCTAGGGATTTAATAACGGTAGGCTCCTTCGGGAGACGGTCATCATTCCAGGCTTTCAAGGTGACCTGAATGACAGAATGACTATCTGAGTTATATTTTTCCCTCTGACGAGGGGCAGTATTTTGGACAGGCGGTCCAAGCGGATACTGAGGGAGGTGTGGCACAGGATACTGATTAAATTCAGTTGACAATACTGTCTAAGAATTTTACTGGATTTGGAGTTCATTTGTGAACTAGGTCCCATCAGATATCCAGATATATTCTAAGACAGGTATTGCTCATTTCGGAAGATGGCTTTCTCTGCAAACTTGAGATTAAGAGAGACTTAGAAAAAAACACCAGGATGGATCCACTCACTGAGGCTATTTCTCGAACGCAATAGTTTTACAAACGAGCTTTGTGAAACTGATTAGTAGAGGAATTGGATGTTCGGTATCACACGGGCTGTGAGTATGTGACATCGTAATAATTAGCCTTAAGTGCAAGTGAGAGATTGTTGAATATGGTGCCTTCAAAGTCAATTATTGGATCGCAGGCATGTGATTGCAAAGATTGAGGGAGGACCCATACCGGTAGGACAGTCTTAATCGAGATGATACTATGCTATCTGGTTTGTCTTTATCATCACTATTACATGTTGATAGAGCCCATAGGATTCTTGCTTGACTACCAGCATTATGATGGCGATCATATACGTGGGAGCTGGTGGTCTATAAGCAAATCCTTAAATGTCCATAGTCGTGGGAGTATCGAGACTGGGCATCGATACTCCAGTGTAGACTAGTGTATACTGATCGAGACCCCGATGAGGGGCGGTGGCCAGGTCTCACAAGCCATTGGTGTTAGTTTGTTCACCTAAGATAGTATACAGGTGCTCATTGGGTTATAAGTACACCGGACGGACTCGCCGGGAAGCTGCTAGTTGGAATTATACCTATTATCAGATAGCAGTTCCCAGGTGACATGTGTACAGGTTAGTCTGTCGAGTCATTTGTCTCGTGTGAGTTCCCACTGTGCTTTGATTACTACCTTACCACGGCTCAAAGGAGTCGTGCAAACAGGTTTTAGTTGGGTACAGTCCCGAGCAATATGGAGGCAGTGAGCGGATCGTCGGGGATTCGTCTCTCCCGGTATTGGGGGTTGATGTCACACAGTGCACGGGTGGCCATCACCAGAAACCTTGGCCAAGGTAGTCGAGAATTACCGATCTAGGATCGGTAGTTTCTCTGGTGGTGAAGGGCTTCATACCGACACTAAATATCGCGTTATTTGGGGTCTAACTTTATCTACCCCCCTAGACCCGATATGCGATACTCATAGATGAACGGACCGGACTGTACAGATATTGTCACTGTCAGGCTCAGTAGGGTTTCAGGATGAGTTCGCTCATCAGCTTCCCTTTCGTTCAATACATGGACAGCCGTTACGTACAGCTAGTGCCACTGACGTGCATGTGGTTAAGTCCACTGCCAGCGTATTGATGAGTCATTAGAGTTCCCTACAGACTGTTTCCCAAGTTCGGGCGAAACGTTGTAGAGGCCATATGATTTTATGGCAGGGTTCGACCATATACGTGCACTCGTGCATGGATCATGATCGGACGGATCATACTAGTGGACTTTGGTTTAAGCCGGATCCTAGTATTAGGTTTGTTGGATTACTTTAGTCTCATTGCATTCGTATTTAGTCAGAATGCGGATGCAGGTATGTATATACAGATAAAGGGTATTCTTGTGATCCGTCACGAGTTTACTTTAAAATATGCCATTCTATTTATTGTTATAAACATTTAGATTAATGTTTATTATGTGGAAATTGTGAGTGCAAGTTTTGTCCTTAAGCATTGATTATGGCATGTGCTTGTTGGGTGACTCATGGTCTTATTTTTGGTGCCATGTCAATTTTCTTGATTGATTATTGTGTTGAATTGATGTGTGAGGAGAGAGAGAGGGCAGCCACTATGTCTTGGGGTTGGCTCTTCATTTAGATAATGCTCTCTTACATTTTTCATTCCACACAATAAGCAAACAAAGCTCTTCTTCTTCTTTCTTCTCTTGAGCTCACAAGTTCCTCATCAATGGCTTCTTCTTCAACCTCCATCCATACAATCTCATGTGTTGAGAATCAATGGATGTATAGAGACAAAGTTATCACACACCTTCTCTACTTCATCTTGGACATGTCGACTAGCAAACTTCATGTCCTAGTTGCTTCGGTTTTGAAGCGGAAGCCCGTATAAAGATTCCTCGATGTGGTGCCACTTCGACAAGCGAGACCGGAGGGCGAACTTCGTCGGGGCAGCCGCGACAAGCATGAGACGGAGATTGAAGACCGAAGGACATGGATCGATCGGTATAATCTCTGAACTCATTTTGTAGATTGCTAGTTAACGGTTAATGGTTCGATCCGGGTAAAGGTTATGGTAGCGTCAAGTTTTGAAAAGTTTTTTTCTTCCGCATTTGACCTCGGATTGACGGCCGGGGTGCTGCCGTAACTCAACATCATTTGTGTTTTAACCATTTTAGTTAAATGGTTAATGGTGTGGAGGATGAGGTGTTGATTGGCATTTATTGAAGCATGACTCACTTGGTGACTCATGGGGTGACTCATGATTTACTATTGATTCATGCTTGATTCATTGTTGGGAAAATTATTAGATGCTTCATTCTTCTTGAGTTCACAAGACTTAGCCATTTTCATGGTTGCTTCAACACAACACTCTCATCTCTTCATGCTTGCTTCTTTTACCTCCATCCTAAAAGTCTCACGTGTTGAGAAGCCTAGGGTGTTATGAAACATATTAATCTATCATTAGACTCTACATCCTCTAGACTATCTAGTTTAGCGAACTAGGTACCCTAGTTACCTCGGCTTTGAGGTTGGAGTTCGAACTACAAATGCTCAGGTCGATCATCTTCGATGGAGAGAGACCGACGATCAAACTTGATCATGGAGACCACTAGGAGCTTAGGAAGATAGTAAAAGACCGAAGGACACGGATCATTGGTATAACCATTCTAACTCCTCTTTAGTTTGCTAGCTTATAGGTTTATGGTAGATCCGGCTTATCGGGTTGTTCTAGCACCAGTTTATAAATTTTTTGTTCCGCAAACAGTCACGGTAGATGGCCAGGGCACTGGTATAACCGAACATGGTATCAGAACCAACCCATAAACCCTTAACTAGCAGTATAAAGTAACGAAACCGAAACAACTCCGAAACAATCCGCGCAATATTCATGTTTTTGTCGATTTTAATCAGTCTTCTAAATTTTTTTTAAACAATTGCAGAAGACTACTCTTATTGTAACTAGAACACAGTCCAAAAACGAGACACAAATTCCTTAAGAGGGCCAGCGAGATCGGACATTTTCCCGGCGATGCCAGTTTTGTAGGGGAATTGGGTCTTGGGTTTTTAGTGGTGTTCTGGAATCTTGAATATTGGATTTCTGGTATTGTTTATTTTTACCCAGATTACATATTTTATTATCTTTGGTTTGGGGGCAATACAGAGTATTTCGAAGTCGCAATTTATAGCACCGTTTATAAGTTTTCAGTACATACATTACTATTTGCGACCGTAAAAATCATTAGAGCGGTATAACTCGTCTAACTACTATATGTTCTTTTAGACGGGTTTGCTAATGTGACATTCACGTTGATGTTCTGTGTTGTGCTGAGATTGTGGTTTGATTGTCGTAGTGGATAGATTGTGGTGCAATGGTAGTAGTAAAGTTCAGATTCATTTGTACATTTGATATTGCAGGGCGAGCGTCCGACATGTGGATTGCCGTCTCTGCCAGTTTATATATTATTTTTTTAGGGCACAACCGGGTTGAGGTCGATGTCACCCTTATACGTATATTTTCATTTTCTATACTAGGTTTACCCCGGGTGGAGTGCTCGAGTAGCCGGGTTCTAGAGGGCAAAAGGCCCGCATCTCATGGTGTTGAGACGGAGGGGGCCTCACTATAGAATTGGTGGGCTATTCGACTCATTCGCAGGGGGTATAGGATGACCCACTGAGGGGTGCTCAAGTTACCGGATTTTGTAAAGTTCTGGGTGGCCCATTCACTTTGTTGATTGGGGTTGCCTCAATTCTGGGATTGGCGGGTAACTTGCTGGGTTCGTAAGGGTCCAGGTTTTCATTGCACAGGCTATCTACATGACAGGGAACGTCGGGTCTCATTTGAGGCTCAAATGAAACCAAAGGCTCTAAGATTATCCACCATTCTGTGTTGCTTGCTGAGATTTTGTGATGTTGCTTATATCATGCCTGGGACGAATATTATATATATTTATATATATACTAGTAGATGTTGTATATGTTTTGCATCCGCGCTAATCCAGTCCCCGCTCTGTCGTTAGTTAGGTAACCTAACGGTGTATGAAGGGATCTCGTGGCGAATGCGGATGGCATATACATACATTGTATTTTCGTTCTTTTCTGGTGTGATATAGATTAATTGATGGGACTTAATTAATTCTGATTAATGTAAAGAAAACAAACCTAAATGATGTTGATGGAACCATGTTTTTGAAAACTGACATTACAGACATTTCCTTTTGCTTTGCACAGTGATATTCGGTTCTGAATATCCAGCACCTCATTCGACGAGGCAAGAGTCGAGATCCCTTCACAGGGAGTGACCTCTTGAGCAAAAGTTTGCGTCATTGTAATAACTTCACTATAGTCGATTCTTTTATTTTGTATCGTGGTATTTAGTTTGGAATATCCCGCACCTCATTCGATGAGAAAAGAGCCGAGATCCCTTCACAGGGAGTGACCTCTTTAGCAAGAGTTTGCGCCACTGTATATTTGTAAAACCACTCAGTTTCTTCAACGATATCAAGTTCATTATGTTAAAGGGTTTTTTCGTCGAATACCCAGCCATAGCCCTTCGTCATTTTAGATAAATAGCAGTTAGTATTCATGCTATGTACGTTGGTCTCTATCAAAGAATAGTGAACAGTAGCTAAATGTTACTTATCTATTGCATTTTAGGATGCGATTAATTAGGATAGTCGCATAGCCATGTTGGTCTCTATCAAGGGCTTATGCGGGTGAGTCTAAGTTAATCCAGGACAATGAATGGTTGAACTTGACTTGCGACTTATGGTAAGTTGGTCTTTATCAAGACCATATGACGCTTGGGGTAAAAACCATATCGGGAGTTTCAAACATACAAGAAACTTTTCAGGCATGCGCATACCTTCTGGAGTGTGGTGACTTGAGTGGCTTCCATCAAGTTATCATGCAATGATAGTTGGATCCCGATTCCCACTGATGAGTAGGTGTTACTCTTCGGGTGATTTTAGATGATCCCGACTAATTCTCCTTTTAGGGTTTAAAGGAGAATTCGAGAAAATAGTGCGAGCCATCCTGATTAGATAAAGTGATTAACCAATCTAATCTAGGTTAGAGTGCACGCTGAGTGTTTCTTTTCTCTCTCTCCCTCTGGCAGCGACCATGGCCTGATCTTAAAAACTCATGAACCAAGTTAACCGAACCTTCTTAAAGACACTTTGGCTTTTGGATTGTCATTTAGTCGCATATATCATTGCCACTCCTACACCCCCTTTGCATTTCTCCATAACACTCCGTATCACTACGAAGATCTATATTTCTTGGACATGCCATCGTATAGTTACATACGAACTCGAAGGAACTTGTTCCAGTTCGAGAATGGTTTCTGGTTCTGGAGAAATTAAATATGATTATTTGGTTGTCTTTTCCCTTTACCTTCTCTTAGGTTGCGAGGGCTCCTGGTATTAGGAGAGTATTCCTATTGCGCTTATTGGATAGTCTTCTTCCAAACCATAGGCAGGTGCCGAAATGTAGGGAAGGAAGAAAACCAATTAGCCTAAGTGTGGTGCACAGAAGGTAATAAGTAAAGACATATAAAGGGATTAGAGTGAGAGCAAAGGAAATTGCGATTGCTATCATTCACGACGAATCCGCGTATATCTCTGCCACTCCTACCTCCCTTTGCATTTTCTCCGGAATACTTCGTATCATTACGAAGATCCATATTGATTGGATATACCATTGTATAGTTACATACGAACTCGAAGGAACTTGTTCCAGTTCGAGGATGGTTTCCGGTTTGGGAGAAATAAAATAAGGATTATTCAGTTGTCTTTTCCCTTTACCTTTTCTCAGGTTGCGAGGGCTCCTAGTATTAGGAGAGAACAACTATTACGCTTATTGGATAGTCTTCTTCCAAACTCTAGGCTGGTGCCGAAAGGTAGGGAAGGAAGAAAACCAATTAGCCTAAGTATGGTATACAGAAGGTAATAAGTAAAGACATATAAATGGATTGGAGTAAAGACAAGGAAATATACGGTTACAGCCATGAATCTGGATAGTGGAAGAGGCATTACTAGGAATATCCGCTTACCCCATCGAAACATTTTCATATTTCAGTTTTACTGTACAATGTTAATTGAAAACTATTTTCCCAATTAGATTCTAACTCCAGGGTATGTATTTACCAGACTTGATTCTCATATCTGTATGGTGTTACAGATGCTGAGTGGGAGTAAGATATTGGGAATTGAGTGATTAGATCCTCTATATATCAGAATTCTTTGTAATTAGTGATATTTGAGAAAATCACCCGGGTTTTTCCTAACAACAAATATTTGGTTTTGAATATCCGTCGTTATGCACCAATTTCAAACTGATATATCTGTACATTTGTTTTATAAAGTGAGATATAACTTTTTGAAATTATGTCTATGACGTTTACCTATATCAGTTGGTGGTTAGGTAAGGTGCATTCAACAACGGTGTAATTCTTCTTAACCATAGTAGAGTTTTCAACGTACGATGCACAGGATTTGAGTTATTAAACTCAGTGGACTTATACAGAGTATTGTATGTTGTCCAATATCCGTTAGGACAAAGGGGTTGGTACTCATACTATATTCTGTTTACTTATGATTTCTTTAGTTTTAGACAAGTATTTCGTTGAAATACAAGGTCTAAATTTTGAGAAGTTATAGGTATAAGAATAAGGTAGAGAATCATATGTTGCAAGTATCAGGATTCTTCAAGGTGATCGAAGATTTAGATACTTTTGTTAGGTATTCCATTGTAAGTAATAGTTTTGAGAACTTGCTTCTCTTCCAGGTTACTTATACGTGGGCGCATTCCTTGATGAGTAATGTTGCTTGGCCTTCTTCCATTTAGTTAATATACACTGGAAACGACTGCATGATTTTTGAATCTAGTTCCAATTAAATTAGTGCCTCTGTTTCTATAGTGGATATAGAATGGATTCATTTCTTAACGATGTTAAGGTATATGGAGTTGTCCGGCTTATGCTTAAAACCAGAATCTGGATAAACTCAAGGCACGTTTCAGTAATGGCAGTTTGTGGGTTATCCCAGGTTTTGACGAGGGTTAACATTCTACCATCTGGAAGATCAATAGTTATATTGTTCTTGACTCGCTGCAGTTTTAGTAAAATTGATTCTTTTCAGAAAATATTAGTGGGAGTATGGTAGAACTGGAAGTGATTCCAAAACCACAAATGATTACTGAAAATTTAGAAGAACCTAAAGATTCAAATAGTTTCGACGATCCATTAGCCACTCCGAAGATTTGGTGGGTAACCTCGGGCATCCAAGATGTACTTTGGTCTCTTCAAAGACGGTGACATGGATGTTTTTGATTACCCAAACTTGCCACTATTGTAGTTCTAGATTATGAGGTCTGGAAGGAGGATAGGTATAACGTCGTTCTAAACTAGCTTTAAAAGTGTACGTGTTTACGACTCTGCCAGAGGATTGTTGTAGTCAGTGGGAGAAACGGAAGCATAGTGGGCAAGTAGCTTGTGTCTATTTATAGACTAAAGCAGGTACAGCGGAGACAAATCGTCTAGTTTTGATGTGATGGTCATAGAGTTTGACTTCATCAGAATAACAGATGGACCTGATAAGAAGGTAGTAGGGAGTCATGTCGTGGTATTTGGATGACATACTCTTGATAGGATGCGATCTTCCTATACTACGATCGGTTATACTGTAGTTGTTACAAGGTGGTTTCTGCACAAAGGATATGGATAAAATATCAGGGATTCTGGTGACTAGATCTATGGTTTTAGATCTAGATTTGGAAGTTTCCCACTTCGGGTACTTGACACTATTCTAAAGTGTTTTAGAATGGACGACTCCTGGTGTGGGGGTGTACCCGCAGGTGATGGAGTCACCCTCTCTGAAGAGATGTCTTTTAGACTAATGAGAAGATGGATTCACATAATTTGTATATCACTTGCTTAGGAAATTAAGTCAATCATGAGATGTCAAGTACAACACCCGATATTGATTTTACACAGGCTGCAATAAGAACATAAGTGGATGTTCTTGGTATATGGTAACAGCAGCCTTCTTCAGGAGGCGGTTATCATTTCTAGCTTCCAAGGTGACCTGGATGACAGAGTGACTGTCAGAGTTATTGTTTTCCTTCTTTTGAGGGGCAATATGTTGGACGGGTGGTCCAAGCGGATACCGTGGAAGGCGTGGCGCAAGATACTGATTAAATTCATTGGCTGATACAGTCTAAGAAGTTTGTTGGATTTGGAGTTCATTTATGAACTGGGTCCCATCAGATATCCAGACAAATTCTAAGACAGGTATTGCTCATTTCGGGAGATAGACTTTCTCTATGAAGTTGAGATATAGAGAGATAAAGATAGAAACATTGGAGTGGTTCCACTTACTGAGGCTATTTCTCGAACACAATAGTTTCACAAATGAGCTTTGTAAGACTGATTAGTAAAGAAGTTGGGTGTTCGGTATCACACGGGCTGTGAGAATACGACTCCGCAATAATTAGCCTTAAGTACAAGTGGGAGATTGTTGGCTATAGTGCCCTCAAGTCAATTTTTGTAATCGCAGGCACGCGATTGTGATGATTAAGGGAGGACCTATACGGGTAGAACCATCTTACTCAAAATGATAGTATGCTATCTGGTTTTCCTTTATCATTATGTACATGCTTTATGTGGTATTACGGATCATTATTACACGTTGATAAAGCCCATAGGATTCTTGCTTGACTATCAGCATTATGATGGCGATCATATACGTGGGAGCTGGGTGGTCTATAAGTACATCCTTAAATGTCCCTAGTCGAGAGAGTATCGAGACTGGGCATCGATACTCCGGAGTAGACTAGTGTGTACTTATCGAGACCCCGACGAGAGGCGGTGGCCGGTCTTACAAGCCATTGGTGTCAGTTAGTCACCTAAGATAGTATACAGATACTCATTGGGTTATGAGTACACTGGACGGACTCGCCGGGAGCATGCTAGTTTGTATTATACCTATTGTCAAATAGCAGTTCCCAGGTGACATGTGTACAGGTTAGTCTGTCGACCTGAGATCGTCATTTGTCTCGTGTGAGTTCTTCCTGTGCTTTGATTACTACCCTACCAAGGCTCAAAGGAGTCGTGCAAACAAGTTTTAGTTGCGTACAGTCCCGAGCCACATGGAAGCAGTGAGCGGATTGTCGGGGATTCTTCTCTCCCGGTATTGGGGGTTGATGTCACGTAGTGCACGGGTGGCCATCACCAGAAATCATTGGCCAAGGTAGATTAGAATTACTAATTCGGATCGGCAGTTTCTCAGTTGGTGATGGGCTTCATACTGACACGAAATATCATGTTATTAGGGGTCTGATTTTATCCACCCCCTAGACTCGATATGCGATACTCTTAGATGAATATACCGGAATGTACGGAGATTGTTATGGACAGGCTCAGTAGGGGTTCGGATGAGTTTGCTCGTCGGCCTCCCTTTCGCTCAATACCTAGGTAGCCATTACGTACAGCTAGTGCCGCTAACGTGCTTGTGGTTAAACCCACTGACAGCGTATTGACGAGTCTTTAGAGTCCCATACAGAGGGTTTCTCTGCTTCGGGCGAAACGATGTAGATGTCGTATGGTATTACGGCAGGGTTCGATCATATACGTGCATTTGTGCACGTATCATGATTCGGACGATTAATACTAGTAGGTTTTGGTTTAAGTCGGATCCTAGTATTATATTATTGGATTATTTTCATCTCATTGCATTCGTTTTTTTCGGAATACGGATACGGGTATATATATATACGGTGATGGGTATTCTTGTAATTTTTACAAGGATGCTTTTAGAAGAAGACACATCATTTGTGTTTTAACCATTTTTTTTTATGGTTAATGAGGTGGAGGATGAGGTTTTGATTGGCATTTATTGAAGCCTGGCTCACTTGGTGACTCATGGGTTGACTCATGGTTTACTTTTGATTCATGCTTGATTCATTGTTGGGAAAATTATTAGATGCTTCATTTTTCTTTAGTTCACAAGACTTAGCCATTTTCATGGTTGCTTCAACACAACACTGTCATCTCCTCATGCTTTCTTCTTCTACCTCCACCCTAAGAGTCTCATCTGTTGAGAAACCTAGCGTGTTATGAGACATATTAATCCATCATTAGACTTTACATTCTCTAGGTTTTCTAGTTTAGCGAACTAGGTACCCTAGTTATCTCGGCTTTGAGGTTGGAGCTCGAACTACAAATTCTCATGTGGATCACCTTCGATGGAGGGAGACTAATGATCAATCTTGAACATGGAGACCACTAGCAGCTTAAGAAGATGGTAAAAGACCGAAGGATACAGATCATTCGGTATAACCATTCTAACTCCTTATTAGTTTGCTAGGTTATAGGTTTATGGTAGATCCGGGCTATCGGGTTTTTCTAGCACCAGTTTATAAATTTTTTGTTCCACAAACGGTCACGGTTGATGGCCAGGGCGCTGGCATAACTCAACAAAGATTTGCTAGAAGAATCAACGTGGGAACGAGAAGAAGACATGCGTGCAAGATCCCTTTACTTATTTGTAAATTAGTCCCAATGTAAATGTAAATTTCGAGGACGAAATTTTTATAAGGAGAGTAGAATGTAGCGACTCTAATTTACTATACGGAATTTTTTAGTTTAATGTACAGAAATGAGTTATACTGCCTGAGATTGAGTTATAAGTTAATTTTTTTAAATAACAACAAGAAATAACTTGTAGCTCACTAGTAAAGCCCTTGCATTGCTGTGACGTAGCCCCTGTATTCGATCCCCATCAGACACATTATTTTTTTCTGATTTTTCTTTTTAACTTTTTGGAAGCCCAAAAGTTTACACGTGCAATACACATAAAAATCAAACAAGTAGAAAATGGAGTAAACACTGAGTTGTATACGTGGCACGAATCCAGAGGCATGAAGCCCTAGACCGGTCGATGGAAAGCCTATAATGGCCGGTACCGACGGTCCAACCATGGCCAATAAGCCCCGGCCTTTACACACTCGACGTTTCGCTTACCCCTAACTCCTCTGCACTGTTTGATTTCTCTGCAATCAAACAAAGCCCCTTCAATTCATAATTTATCATCATTTTAATGCATTTTAATTCATCATTTTAATTCCAAAACCCTAATTCTATACTATAAATACCACCCCACACTTTAGTTCAGCATCATTCTAAAATTCCTAGCCAAAACTCTTAAAAATTTTCTAAGTATAAGTGGAGTAGAAGAGGAGTTAACAAGCGGTCAACTTCCGGCGAAGATTCGAAACTATTCCGACGATCCCGCGACGCCACGAAGTTCAACCCTCCCTCTTCTACCTTTTCTTACGCTAACTAACTTGTAAGTCCCTATCAATCCCTCTTCTTATTCTTTGAAATTCCATTTCAAATCATATATTGGTAAGTGGAGTTAATATCGATATATTTTTTAAAACCCTAGAAAACTTTTTCTCTTTAATACTTTCTTCAATCTAACTTGTACCCATCATTTGTAACCTTAAATCATAATGTTTGGAATAAAATTTTAATCAAGAATATCATGTAAAATAACTATAATTTAAGTTTTTCGTTTAAATACCATGAACTTTATATATTATCTTTTATTGTTTTGCTTAAATATACCTTTAGGAAAATTTCATGGGGTAATGACCTACCCCTCACATACACACATGGTTCCATAGCACGATACCTCTTTATGTGAATTTTTTTACGAATACATTATTACAAGAAAATGCCATTTACTATAAAAACCGGTTTTCTTTTAAATTGTATTTTAAATTCGCCAATATGCCTCTCCAACTCTCTTTAGGGGACCCGCTATTGTATGGTGCGGATTATCACACATCCTTGGGCTAGTAGAGCGAGATGCAGACCTCCTCACGGAGCATTCGTTCTCGAATGGTTTTAAATACGGGTTTTAAGAAAAACACATTTTTCTACTTAAATAAAATTTAATTTTAAATAATTATATAAAAATTACAAATCCATATATTTTCAAAATATAATTAACTTACATTTTTTTAAATGAAAGAATTACAATTTTCACCAAAATACCTTCAAGATACCAACAAAAGACAAGTTTTACAGTAAAATACCATGAACTTTCCAAGCTAAGCTATTATCACTAAAATACCTCAAATCCTTACAATTCATATCCATGAAAATCCTAAAAAATATAAATAACTTGTCGAGATTTATTTTTAATTTTATTAAAAAATATTTTTCATAAAACCCCCTCGAGTTATATAAAACAATATTTAAGGACTTTAGTAAATATAGGTTTAAGTAGGATCAATTCTCTTGAGCCCCAAAGAGCCGGAGAAAGTTAGTGCTTGCCTATTTAAGGTAGAAAACTTAACGGAGTTACCAATGATAATTTTCTTAGAAAAAGACACAAACCCTGCCGTCTATGTGCAGCAGTTACCGATGACTCCCGAACCTAATTCAGGATCTAAATCAGTTATAAGTGTCTGACTCGGTCTGAGTCTAACTCAAACCTGAATCCAAACTCAAATCAGAGTACAATTCAAACATGAATCCAAATTCTATTATGAATACTTGAACTTGAATTCAAACATCAATACCAAACATGAATACTTGGCTTGATTTGACCGAACCATGGTTATAACTTGACATGACTTCCTGAATACATGATTACATCCTGAATCCGACTACTTGAACAACTTGTATCTATGGTTTCGACAAGACTTGTAAATATAACCTATACAATACATTACACGGGGATAACAGGGTAGATTGGTACGGAACGTATTAACGTTGTACGAGATGGTCACTAAAACACACCTACATGAACTCTCGTGCCGTTGTCCCATGGGTTTTGGTGGGGCCTTTTACTACATATTACCATAGTACATGGGGTAAGATGGACCCCTCTCGTATACCCAAATACCTTCTGTACCAAGCTACACACAACTATGCTAGAATAACAATCATATACTTATACAACTTACCGGTTCAATTCTCATTACTGTTATATTCCATTCTTTCTTTTGGGACTTACCGAGCGCTAGTTCGCTGACGACATTCTTGTCTATTTCTTTTTTTGGAATATTCGTCAGGAGGACCGGACTTTCAGGAGATCGAACCTAGCCAGGAGTACTTGGACCAGTTCACTGTCCAGTCTGACTTCTATCTCTCTTGTACTTACTTTCAGTTGTATGCCACTGTTTAGGCATTGTTTTATATCATTGTATCTTTCCTTTTCGAAGCAGTTGTATTGTAAAGATGAATGTTAATAAAAGTTGCTGTTTATTTTATATCTCTTGTCATTCTTGTGCATTTTACATTTATTGCTTAATTACGCTTAACGTATTTATTTCTTAGTAAATACGTTACGGCCTGCCACGTCACCGATTTCGTACACTGGGAAGCGGGGCGTGACACATCTTCAGGTATGCTTTAGGACTTGAAGTAGCTTATGAAGGCTTCTCTTCAGTCCTCGACCTCCTTTTCGTTCTCTATTTGGAGAACTTCTCGTTCGGTCATTTCTTTTTCTTCAGATAGTTCTATCAGGGCTTCCAAAGGTATATCTGCTGACGCCAGGATCCTGCGGTTTTGAACAATAATCCTTACGTCATCGAGGTCTTCATCGGCTAATTCTTTAGCCAACATGGCTAATGCATCTGCCTTGCTGTTTTCCGTTCGCGGTACGCTTTCCAGAGTATAGGAAGGAATTTGGGTCAATAGCCGTTGCACTCTTTCACCATACATTATTAGTTTTAGCTTGCATGTTTTGTAGTCACCGTTTACTTGACTGGCAATCAGCTGAGAATCTCCATATATGAGAAAGTCCTTGATTCTTATATCGATAGAAATCTCAAGACCGGCTATCAAAGCTTCATATTCCGCTTCATTATTGTTCCTGGGTTCCGT
This sequence comes from Agapanthus africanus, assembly GCA_030015575.1. Taxonomy (NCBI): domain Eukaryota; kingdom Viridiplantae; phylum Streptophyta; class Magnoliopsida; order Asparagales; family Amaryllidaceae; genus Agapanthus; species Agapanthus africanus. The sequence goes on from JASDDO010000028.1 coordinate 122,055,163, forward strand.
CAAGGAGACAGTGTAACGCAATATTCCTCCTTGTAGGGTCACGGAGATAATACCTACCCCGGCTTTGATTATGGGAGTGTTCTTTTTTCGCTGCTTCATAGAAGACGCTCCATCGAAGTAAAGCTCCCATTGGGACTCATTTTCTTCCTTCTCCTCTTCGATTATGTTGAATGTGTGTTCATCCGGCAGCTCACAGTTTTGGGGAGAATTGGCGGGTACCGGATGTTCCGCAAGAAAGTCGGCGATGGTTTGTCCTTTCACCGCTTTGAGGGGCTGATATATTACTGAAAATTCTATCAACAGTACGGCCCATTTGGCAAGCTTTCTTGTTAGTATGGCTTTTAACATCAGATATTTAAGAGGATCCACCTTTGATATGAGATGGACCTCATGCACCAGGGCGTACTGTCCGAGCTTTGTTATTGCGAAGATCGGCGCTAGGCAGTGTTTTCGATGGGGGAGTAGTTGCTTTCTGCACTCAGGAGAACTCAACTTAGATAGTACAGAACTCTCTCCTTTCCTTGATCGTTCTCTTATGCCCATAGCTCGCGTAGAGAACCTTCAAGGGCCGTTGTATATAGGATAATGGGCTTTCCCTTAACCGGAGCGGCCAATACCTGCGGATTTTGCAGGTATTGTTTGATTTCCTCTAATGAATTTTGGCATTTCTGATCCCAAACGAATGGGGTTCCCTTCTTCATCAGATGGCTGTAGGGACGACATTTTCTAGAGAGGTTGACCATGAACCGCCGGATATACGCGAGCTTTTCTTGGAGAAATCGCAATTGTTTGAGGGTTCTTGGTGAGTGTATTTCCATAATCGTCTTGATTTTTGAAGGATCAATTTTGATACCTTGGTGACAGATGATGAATCTTAGGAATTTGCCTGAGGAGACTCCAAACGCGCACTTTAGAGAGTTCATCTTTAGATTATATTTTCGAAGATGCTCAAACACGACTTTTAGATGCTCCTAGTGTTTCTCATGAGATTTGCTTTTGACCACGAGGTCATCAATATAACATTCGACGATCTCGTGTATGAGATCATCGAATATCTTTGTCATGGCTCTTTAGTCGGTAGCTCCGGCATTTTTCAAACCGAAAGGCATCACCTTGTAGCAGAATACGCCCAATGGAGTCCGAAAGGTGGTATGCTTCTGGTCTTCAGGATATATTTTTATTTGGTTGTATCCTGAAGATCCATCCATTAAGGAGAAGATCTCATAGGTGGATGTGTTATCGATCATCAGCTCAGTAACGGGTACTGTGAAGTCATCCTTCGGGCAAGCCTTATTGAGGTCCCGAAAGTCCACGCAAATACGGACTATCACATTTTTCTTCATCACCAGAACGATATTAGCGATTCATTCGGGATATTGAACTTCTTGGATGAAGCCGGAGTCGATTTATTTCTTGACTTCGGCGTTGATACTCATCTCAAATTTGAGTCGCATTCTTCTTGGCACCTGTTTGACTGGCTTTATATCTGACGATATGGCCAGCTTGTGTACCGCTGCTTCTGGATCTAAACCCGGCATTTTGGATTTGTTCCAAACGAAGCAGTCTTTGTACTGCATGTGCACATCTTTTAATGTGGCTACCTGTTTTTCGGACAATAGCTCACTGACAAACGTCGGCCTCGGATCATCCTCCGTTCCCAAGTTGATTTTACTTGGTGTCACGACCCGAAATATTAGCTCGTGACCAGCACTTAAATCACGCAACGTTTAAATGTGTAATGTAATTCAAGTAAGCTGAAACCCAGAAATCTAAACCTTTTTAAAGGAAAAAAGAGGTGAAGTTTGAAAATAAAGGTATGATGAAAACAACGTTTTCTAAAATGAATAAGTAATGGAACATGAAAAATGCAAGTGAGTTTTATTAGTTGAAAACATTTTTCGCCTTTTAAAAATTTGGGCAGCACCTCCTCTGTATATTTTGATCCAAACCACAAATACATGATAATATAAAAGGCATCCCCAAACGGGAGCTAGCTCTTCGCCAATCGGCAGATCACAACCACGCAAGACAAAATATATGTATATGACCGCCAACGGCGATGATCCACACAAAATATAAAGAATAAAGCAAGACATCAACAAAAAAAAACGAACATAAAACCCATCGCTCAAGTTTCGCAACTACAAGTTTTTCTAAGTCTTACTACATATACAAATACTAGTTTTGATTGATAGAGTTGACTAGATACAACAGGAAATAATAAATACAAGAGGGGTACGATCCAACATGTACCACCTACCAAAGCAAAACACTCGAAAACAAGCTGTGTGCCAGCGATGCCGCTACTGATCCATGCGGTCAACCTGCAAGAACTGTGGCACAACGGGGTTGAGTTGCCAACTCGTGAGTAGAAAACATCATCAGGTAGAAATTGAATAAACAACGATTCCTAGGTCAACTATATCATGAAGACAATACTATGATATCTAGGATGATCGTATGTAAATGTGTTCCAACAATATAATAAATGTCTGTATGCATGTGGATCTCGTCCACTTGAACATCATAAAAGAATATGCATGTAAATGTATGAGGATATCAAAGAATGTGTGTCCATCAATAACACATCAAATCATGGAACCTGAGTGTCCAGCATCGACACTCGAAAACATCATGAAACCCGTGTCCAGCATCGACATGTAAATCCACATATCTCAGGCGCCGCATCCTCAGATCGGCCCTCATATCCATCTCATGACTCCGGTCGGTATCCTCCGGATATCCATCGAGTTTCCATACAATCATCGGTCGGTAGTGCTACTCTGCCGGGCTCAACGTCTTTCTATATGAACTTCTTGCCCTGGGGTACCGCACCGGGTCCACCATGAACCCGCAAACAGATCATCCACCTCCTCGAATCGGGTTTCACATATCACACGTCTCAGAACCGAGAAAACGCATGGTGGACGCACTGAAATATGATATCAAGAGAAACTGGGGTTTTAAAACAGTACATACTTTCTTTTGAAATAACCACGGTTCTCAAATCCAGAAATCTCATGAAAACATCATACCTCAATGAGGATAATCATAAAGCATGATGTATGCGACATATAACAGAATGTAAGCATATCCGTATATCATGCAACATGGAACAGTGATGTGACAATATCAGTATGATGTGAACATAGCAAATAAATCATGCAAGGAGTCATATCATGATGCAGCAATTCTACTGTGTAGTGACATAGCAATTATCGATGATGAAGTGTGTTAGCCGGCCAATCTGTGTAAGTGTAACATACGCATCATCGATAATGGTGTAGGTGTACTAGCATATGTATATGTAATGCAATGAGAATGACATGAACGTAGCATAAGTAAATCGTCAGCTAAATGCTATAAGGTATACGTATCTAACATGACCGAGTCGGTGAATCTATCAATCGGCATTCTCTAGTCAAGGGTGTAGGTCCATCAGCAAGTACAACTCATCACGTACGGTATCCATCTACGACAGCATTAAACAATTAGGGATCTTATCAATCTATAAGACAATGAGGGTATGGACCTAACGTCACGTACGACCTATCATTCAAGATCCACAAAATAATATATATCTACACATCTATATCCTAGGTCACATCCATAACAATCTCATATCAGGGGACCGGCAAGTGTGTCCATCATCTCATATCGATTCGCATCCGTATACCAACATATCAATTACGTCATCATATCACATCGTATATCCTTTTCATCATATAAGTATCTCACATCAAGTCATCTTATTAGTCTAAAGTCATATATTATCAACCTCATATCATGCCACTATAATCTCCTATTGATTCCCTTTACAACTACTTATCTATATCTATAGTAATTCACATTTTTAAACATCAATTCGAGACATCTGTCCAATCATATCATGTCACCTAAGCCCTAAGCTATAACTTAAACCATGGTATATCTTATCTCCTACTAATTCCATAACCCTATTCCTAAGTTTCTAACATGGTTTCTCTAACCATACCCTATAGTTTTCTAATCTAGGTTTCCTTAACCGTATTCTATATATCGGTTTCCAACAAAACTTGCGGGGGTGCTATTCGCCATTCACCCGACTTACCCCGTAGATATAGATCTACTCACCTGATCCTTGCTTGTCGAAGTCGATGATGCCATGCTCCGTCGTCTCGGAATCCACGCAAAGGTACCTAAAATAAATACATAGTCGCAATGCTATTAAAATCAAGTTCGGAAAACCAATACGGCACACGGTGCGCTCATAGATTAGAACCTATAGCCTACGCGTGCAAAACAACCAAACAAATCCTTGTTGTTGACGTACAAATGCCCAACAACCAAATACAATATCAATATCAAAACCCAAGTTCATAAATCGCAAATACCAAATGCAGCAACGAAGGAAATCACTCCTAGATTTCACCCTAGGCCAAACTAGGGAATTTTGCATATAGGGTTGCTCTAGATATCACCTAAGGGACTCACCAACCAAAAATCATTGAATTCCACCAAAATGTGGCCGCAATTTGCGACCACAATGAATAAATCTACGGCCGGATTAATGCATTAGGGGCTAGGGTTTCAGGTATGGCTTCTAGGTTGCCTGCTCATATTACTGTCAAGGGAACTTTATTTATAATGGTCCCGGGTCATCCCAGATTCTCATACACCATCACAATCTGTCACAATTCCAACGTCGGGAAAATTCTAAGTTCGTATTTCGGGTTCTAATCTCATATCCAGGTCTTGAAATCAATCCCTAAGGTCTTAATACACTCACTACACCTCTACTTATCCCTCAACAGCAACTTGGGAATATTCCAAGATCAAAATCCACACTTGTTTAACTCTAAACTACACTAGAATGCAAGGAAACTAAAAACTAAACTAATATGAAAGAAAATATAACTCATTTTGCAACTTAAGTAAAACCCTAGCTTCTCAAAGTCTCCAAAATCCAAACTTGCATGGTCCAAAGTGTAGAGGATGAGGTGGTGCATTTTTGTAATGAAGGGGGTATAGGGTTTTGGTGAAGGATTGGAGATGATGCTTGAAGATGGAGGTGGAGGGAAATGGGGAGGAAGAGGGAGTTGAAGAAAAGTAATGGGAGGAAATAATGGCAGCCCTCTCTCTCTTTCCTACCCTCATTCTCTCTTATTCTCACCCCTCACAAAATATCTCATTTTGTTATACTCTCCATTTTTAACCATGGCATCTAATTGATATTCCATTTATACTTAACTCTTTATTTCCTTTGCTTTTCTTTTTTTTCTTTTCTCTTGTTAACTCATTCTCTTTCTCTCACACTCACAAGTCACAAACCCAACATGCACATGCCACGGAAAAACTGTAACACGGATATGACCAAAAATCTGATAAATATCATTAAAATAAATAAATCATTTTAATCTCTGATAAATTTCCAAATATTGGTATATACTTATACCATTTACGAAAAATCCCTATTCGCAAATTGAATAGTTTTCGCGAAATATATTTTTTAATATTAAATTCAAAAAATAATATTTTATATTTTCTGAAATGTTACACTTAGGTTGTCCGCCGTGGTATGTATTCTATCTTCTAGCTCTTTTGTTGCCAGTGGAAATTCTGAGATCTCATCGTCATCATCTTCATTTGTGAAGTATCCGAATAGGTCAATCATATTCTCGTCCCTTTCCTCTATTGAGAATGTTATCATATGACAGGTACGAGTCTGCTTCCATTTTTGTAGTCGAGCTGGTCCTATCCTGACGGTATTGGTCTTCTGTTACGCCCCGCTTTCTAGTAGACAGGAACGGAGACATGGTAAGCCCGCAACGTATTTACTATGAGAAGGTCATTTCCCTTAATAATACATTAAGCGTATGCAAGAAATATAACAATGTGCAAAAATAACAAGAGTAATAAAATTAAACAACAACTTTATTTACATTCAAATTTCAAATACAACCGTTGGAAATAAAAAGATACAATAATTTAAACAAATGCCTAAACATTGGCATACGGAAAGTAAATGTAGAAAGGAGCTAGTAGTCAGGCTTGGTAGCGAACTGGTCCAAGTCCTCCTGGTTCGGCTTGATCTATTCAGAGTCCGGCCCCCCTGACGAACATATAGGATATAGTGTCCTCAAGGCAATTATTGTAATTGCAAGCATACGATTATGATAATTGAACGAGAACCTATACAGATAGAACAGTTTTACTCGAGATGATAGTATGATATCTGCTTTGTCTTTATTATTATGTGTATACGTTTTGATAAAGCCCATAGAATTATTGCTTGACTACCAGTATTATGATGGTGATCATATATGTGGTAGCTGGGTGGTCCATAAGCACATCCTTAAATGTCCCTAGTCGAGGGAGTATCGACTGGGCATCGATACTCCAAAGTAGAGTAGTGTATACTTTTAGAAACCCCGAAGAGGGGTGGTGGCCGGTCTTATAAGCCATTGGTGTTGGGTCACCTAAGATAGTATACAGGTGCTCACTGGAGGTGATTACACCAGACGGACTCGCCGAGAACTTCTAGATGATATTATACCTATTGTCAGATGGAAGTTCTCTTGTGGCATGAGTACAGGTTAGTCCTTTGACCTGAGATTTTCATTTATCTCGTGTGAGTTCCCACTGTGCTTAGATTACTACCTTACCATGGATCAAATGAGTCATGCAAACAGGTTTTAGTTGGGTACAGTCTCGAGCCACATGGAGGCAGTGAATAATCGTCAGAGATTCGTCTGTCCCCGTATTGGGAGTTGATATCATGCTGTGTTGGGTCAGCCATCACCAGAAATAGTTGGCCAAGGTGGATGAGATTTACTGATGTGATATCACTAGTTTCTCAGTGGGTGATGAGTTTCAGACCAGCACGACTTATCAGGTTAGTAGGGGTCTGACGTTATCTATCCCCTAGACCCGATATGCGATTATCTCAGATGAAGAGACCGGACTGTACGGAGATTGTCATATACAGGCTCAGTAGGGGTACAGATGAGTTTGATCTCCGGCCTTCCTTTCGCTCAATACCTGGATAGCCGTAACGTACAGCTAGTGTCGCTGACGTGCTTATGGTTAAACCCACTGCTAGCGTATTGACAAGTCTTTAGAGTCCTACACAGAGGGTTTTCCCGGTTCAGGAAAATGATATAGTGGCCGTATATTGATATGTGCAAGGTTCCGATTAGGTATGTGTGCTAGCCACGCGGACTTCAATCGGGCGGATGATAAAATTTGCCGGTTTAGGATTAAGCCGGATTATTAAATAAAGTTTTGATTTAATAATTTACATATATTTCGATATGTATATTCTAGTATTATATTCATTTTATTTTTCTATCTCTTGGGTATTCAAATTTTGATACGAATACGGGCATGTATTTGCGGGGGCGTATTCTTGAATTTATACAAGAATATTTCTAGAAGAAGGACAACTCATTTCAAAGTTTTTATTTTTTAAGAAAATATAAAATGAGATGGAAAAAAGAAATGGTAGAGGGTATGGGCAAATAAATTATAAATTCATTTACAAATACTATTCAAGCACGGTTGTAGTTTTAAAATGGAAAAATTCTTTTTACAAAAGTGTTGAAGCATGGTTGAATTTGTGAAGGATTTTCATTCATACCACCATTCTTGCTCCTCCTTCTTCCATGGCTCCTCCTTCTTCTTCTTTCTTTACCTTTTCATGAGTTGTGATTCAAGAGAATTAAGAGAAAGAAAAATCATTAGAACACTCACATACATCACTAAGAATCCTAGATTAGCAACCTAGGATCTTTAGTTACTTTATTGATGGAGTTGAAGCTTGAACTTTGTACCCTCGGGTAGATTATCTTCGGTGAAGAAGGATCGGTTTGCAAACACGATCTGGAGCTCTTGAGAGTATGCTAGAGTCCAACTTAATTGGAGAAAATGAAGACACTATAAATGTTGTGATTTCTATCCTTTAGTTGTTCTAGTTTTAGGTGTTTGGTTTAGAATTTTGGGTTTAAATTTCTAGTGCCATAAAAATTTTCGTTTTCGGATTCCGTATTGCCCACGGGTTAGCCGCGAGGGCACTAGGAACTTTCAATGGTATTAGAGCCACCCAAACACCCTAAATTAGATAGTATGACTTTCGAATCTCGCTGGTTTTTGCTCCGCAAAAATTGCCGTAAAACCAGTGAGTAATTCTATGTTTCATTGATGTTCTGACTCCCTGCGAGCTCTTGGTTTGGACTGAAAAGCCGTGGGGAGGTGCGTGGGCAACCCGGAGATGTCCTATGGGGACCTAAGGAGGGCCCACAACCCCGAGACCACCCATACGGTGGCCTTAGAGGGATGGAGACCCGAAACTACCTCTGAAGAAAGTTTCGGGTCTGCACACCTCTATGGACACCTTAGGGTGGCCTAGGGGATGGGTACCCCCCTTAGATGCCTCCAGGTCGACGTTAATTTTATTTCGGGGCCCTCCGCGAAGTTTCAGATTAATTCAAACTCATTTCGGACTCCCGGATTGGGTTTTAGCATGGAATTTCTTGTCGGTTTTTAGCATACTTGATTTTCGGTATTTTGGAAAATTGAAGTGTTGGCTATATGTATACAGTATTCGATTGTCATAGGATTTGTGATGCTTGCATGTATCATAATATTTGGTAAAATGTCGTCTTATTGCTATATGTATCAATTAGACGGGGTTACGGAATTGATACTCATAAGTTGCATGTTCTGTGATGGATATTGCTTAGTGGTTATGGTTATGTTGGATTTGTCGCGATGGATAGCCCAGAGTGTGCAATTTTAGATGTAATTCTCTATGATGTAAAGTATATTCATATTGTGTGGTGAGCATCCGACATGTGGACTGCCGTCACTGCGGCTTGTATTAGTTTTGGGGGCGGTCCAGGTCGTGAATGTAGTCACCATTGTATATTCAGTTTTCCCATTATATGCACTAGGATTACCCTGCGGCGGAGTGCTTGAGTAGCCTGGTTCTAAAGGGCAACGGGCCTCCATCTCATGGCATTGAGACCGGGGTGCCTTACTCCAGAATTGGCAGGCTATTCGTTGCACTCGGAGGAGGTATATGATTGACCCACGGAGGGGTACCCAAGTCACCTGATTTTGGAAGTGCTGGGTGGCCCACTCACTTTTTTGATTGGGTTGCCTCGCTTCTGGGATTGGCGGGTGGCTTTCTACACTCGTAGGGGTCTAGGATCCGATACTACGGGCTATCCACACGACCAAGAAAATTGCATTTGATATTGGCTCCATTGAAATGTACTTTTCCTAAATTATCCGCATTTCTATTCTGTGTTTGCTTCAGCTGTGATACTTCTGTGATGTTACTTGATATCATGCATGAGACAAATGTTGCTATATATATATATATATAGTAGACGCTATATAAGTTTTGCATCCGCGCTAGTCCTTGCTATGGAACGCAGCAGTGGCGCCGCGGAACCGCCGCAAATAACCCTATTTAGCCACGGTGCCACTGCTGGATTCCATAGCACCCTAACTAGGATTTATAGGGCATCAAGTATGCAATTTTAAAAAATCTAGAGAGCTATGCAACCCATGCCAAGGATCTAACTGTAAAATTAGGAGTTAAGCAAGCATGTAATCAACCATTACATTAAGTGAACAAGGAATACAACCTTTGCGGCGGTTCCGCGGTGCCACTGCTGGGTTCCATAGCACCATAACTAGGATTTATGGGGCATCAAGTATGCAATTTTAAAAAACCTAGAGAGCTATGCAACCCATGCCAAGGATCTAACTAGAAAATTAGGAGTTAAGCAAGCATGTAATCAACCATTACACTAAGTGAACAAGGAATACAACCTTTGTAGACCGGTCCATCACTTCAAAAGCTCCGTGTAGTAGTCCCTTCGCTCCAAGTAGTGATCTCCCGGACTCTAGTAAGGCTCCACAAGGTGAAATGAATAAGCTTGTTTGAAGTCTTTTAGACCGAAGATGATCTACTTCGAGGAATCTCCAACTCAAGCTACCACTTCATTTAGAATAATTTTTCTCACTATATTTCTTCACTTTCCAAAAAGCTAGAGAGCAAAATTGGAATGAAGAAGAAGATGAAGATGAGAATGGAATGAGAATCCATGAGTGAGAATAGCAACCATGGGTGAGTTAATATCATATACTAACTCATGTAAAGACTAAACCATGGCTAAAGATAATGGTTGGGTTAATAAATATCTCAAGTAAAACAAAATTAGTGGACTAAGTCAATGGATTCTACAAGCTTCCACTAAGCATCAACCATGACAAATTTGTATGTCCATGTCACGCACCCCACGAACTTGTGGGGAGGCGGAATATATGAAAAACGATTATCAAAGCTTCGTAACACGGACTTGAGCGCATGAATCCTATCTATACCGTTACTAGCAAACTACGAAAGGTTTAACTACTCGGATTCGAAGTTATATCTCACGTTACATGTCCTTCGGGTCTTCATCGCTGTCCTCCACTCCTCATAGGCTCTTTGGAACATCGGCACCTCAACGGCCCCCTCGAGTCAAAGATGATCCACCCGAGAGCTCCTACTCCAAGCTTGATCACTAACTTGAGATAACTAGGTTGCTCAAAGTGCTAATCTAAGCTACCTAGGGGATATAGAGAGTTATGGATGTATTAGTCTAGCTAACCCTTGATCTCAACACATGAGAGGTTAGGGTTAGGGTTTCAAGAATGAGAGAGCTTGAGGAGAGAGAAGGTGAAGATAAGAATGATATTGAAAAATGAACTCATTAGAATATATCAACCATAACAATTTATCAAATAAATAATATAAATGATTAATCATCATGGTTGATGCATTCAGCTTGTGTGATTCATCACATGAGTCATAAGCTCAATAAATGAAGCATTAACTCTAAGGATGAATCACACAAATGAGTCATTAAGCAATAAATGCTTATGTCACCTTAACCCCCAAGTCATCATGCTTCTAGAAGCTTCCCGGAAAATTATGAGAACGCCCCTCCAATCCGTGAAAACACGGAAAAAATTTAGACTGTATAAATCCAATAACCTGATACTAGAATCTGGCTTAAACCAAAGCCGGCTAGTAAAAACTGTCCGAACGTCATACGTGCGTTTAAACACGTATGCGTCCGAACCCTTGTCGTAAAACCATACGACCTCTATATCGTTTCGCCTAGAGCAGGGAAACTCTCTGTGTGGGACTCTAAAGACTCGACACTACGCTGGCAGTGGGTTTAACCACAGACCGCAAGCGGCACTAGCTGTACGTAATGGTCCCCAGGTAGATGTCGATAAGAAGGCCGATCAGGAAACCCATCCGAACTCCTACCGAGCCTGATGTGACAATCTCCGTACAGTCTGGTCTGTTCGTCTAAGACTATCGCATATCGGGCCTAGAGGGGCGGCAAGCGTCAGTCCCCTAATAGCGGTATAAGTCGTGTCGGAGCATAGCCCATTACACCTTGAGAAACTACTGGAACCTACCAGTAAATCTCGCTTGCCCTGGCCAGGGAATTTGCGTAATGGCTCTCTAACACAGCGCTATATCAACCCCCAATACCGGGAGAGACGAATCCTATCTAACCGCCACTGCCTCCAAGTGCTCGGGACTGCACCCAACTGCTACCTGTTTGCACGACTCCTTTGAGCCATGGTAGGGTAGCAATCTAAGAACAGTGGGACAGACTCGAGGCGAAGTAGTAGTGTCAAGTCTGCAGACTATGCTGTACTCATGTCACCTGGGAACTGTTAACTGACGACGGGTATAATACCAACCAACAGTTCCCCGCGAGTCCTGTCCGGTGTACCCATAACCCAACGAGCACCTGTATACTATCTCCAGTACGACGTACTGATGACTGTGGGACAAACCATCTCCACAACTGGGATGAGAAGCGTATACACTAGTCTACTCCGGAGTATCGATGCCCTGTCTCGATAATCCTACGACTAAGGACCTGTATAGGATGTTGTTTATAGACTACCCAGCCCCCACTAGTGTCACTGCCATCACAACGTTGGTAATCAAGCAAAGATCCTAAAGGCTCTACTAATATGTATAAGCGATACGTTACAAGAAACGTATGCACATATTAAAGTAGACACAAACCAAGTAGCATACTACCATTTTTAGCAAGACTGTCAATACAACTATGAATATCCTAAGGTTCCATTAAGTAATATACAAACTAGTATGATACAATAATGGCCCCTAGGGCATATACACTAACAATCTCCCACTTGCACTAGGGCCATGTACTGGCATATCGCAGACCTATCATCTCGAATAGCCTCTCGAACTGCGTCTGAGGAATGGCCTTTGTGAATGGATCAGCAGTGTTATTCTCTGTAGTTACTCTCTTTACCTCGATCTCCCGGCGATCTACGATCTCCCTGATCAGGTGATACCGTCTTAAGATGTGTCTGGACTTCTGATGGGACCTGGGTTCCTTCGCTAAAGCTATAGCTCCGTTGTTGTCGCAATACAGAGGTATTGGACCAACACTGGTAGGAATCACCTGAAGTTCTGTGAGGAACTTCTTCATCCAGACAGCTTCTTTTGTGGCATCGCAAGCAGCTATGTACTCTGCTTCCATCGTCGAGTCAGCAACGGTGTCCTGCTTGGAACTCTTCCAGCACACCGCCCCGCCATTGAGGGTAAAGACATAACCCGACATGGACTTGGAATCGTCCTTATCACTCTGGAAGCCGGAATCAGCAAAGGCCTCTAACTTGAGGTCTTTTCTGCCGTAAACCAAGAACATCTCCTTAGTCCTTTTCAGGTACTTGAGAATGTTCTTTACTGCTATCCAGTGATTCTCCCCTGGGTCTGACTGATACCGGCTTACCACGCTCAGTGCGTAAGCTACATCTGGTCTGGTGCACAACATCGCATACATTATAGAGCCTACCGCAGAAGCGTAGGGTATAATAGACATGCGTTCCCTTTCCAAATCAGTCTTGGGAGACATCTCTTTGGAGAGGGTGATTCCGTGACAAGCCGGTAGATTACCGCACTTAGAATCTTCCATACTGAATCTTTTCAGTATAGTGTTGATATACCTGGACTGCGAAAGTCCCAACATCCTCTTGGATCTATCACGATAGATCCGGATCCCCAGAATGTAAGAGGCATCACCCAGGTCTTTCATGGAGAACCTGTGTGACAAGAATCCTTTGACAGATTGTAGCATAGGAATGCCATTTCCTATCAATAGAATGTCATCCACGTACAATACGAGGAATACGACAGTTCGTGCTACAACTTTACTATATATACATGGTTCATCTGTATTTTTGATAAAGTCATGTTCTTTGACCGTTTCATCAAAACAGATGTTCCAACTCCGCGATGTCTGCTTTAGTCCATAAATGGACTTAAGCAACTTGCATACTTTCCCGCTGCTCCCACTCTGATTGAAACCCTCTGGCTGATCCATATAGACGCACTCTTCTAAATTTCCATTCAGAAAAGCCATCTTTACGTCCATCTGCCAGATTTCATAATCATGGAAGGCAGCAATAGCAAGAAGGACCCGAATGGATTTGAGCATAGCCACTGGAGAAAAAGTTTCGTCATAGTCCAAACCAGGTCTTTGACGAAAACCCTTTGCAACAAGTCTAGCCTTATAGGTTTCCACCTGTCCATCTACACCAATCTTTTTCTTGAAGATCCATTTGCATCCTATAGGTTTTACCCCATCTGGAGCAAAGTCCAAGGTCCATACTTTGTTGGTGTACATTGACTCCATCTCGGTACGCATTGCATCTAGCCATCGTACCGAGTCGCCGCTCTGGATGGCTTGCTGGAAGCTAATAGGTTCATCATCATCAATGATGCAATTCTCTCTATCCCCATCTATGAGAAAACCGTAGTATCTCTCAGGCGGATGAGACGGCCTACTACTCCTGCGGAGGGGTGCGGGAATGTCCTGTTCTTCTTGAACTACTGGTTCTACCAAACTTTCAGTAGTAGTTTGTGGTTCTGGAATTTCTTCCAGTTCTATTTCGCTCCCACTTATTTCCTTTTCTAAAAACTGCTGTTCTAGAAAATGGGCATTACGAGAAACAAAAACCTTTTGTTCCTCTGCGTAATAGAAATAATATCCCTTGGAGTTCTTTGGATATCCCACAAACTTACACTGTACTGATCGTGCCTCGAGCTTTTCCGCATGCCGCTTTTTAACAAAAGCTGGACATCCCCATATCTTCAGATGCTGAAGATGGGGTTTCTTCCCACTCCACATCTGATATGGCGTGGTAGGCACAGTCTTGGTAGGAGCCCTGTTCAGAAGATATGCCGCTGATTCTAGTGCATAACCCCAGAAAGATCGCGGTAACTCAGCATTACTCATCATGGAACGTACCATATCCAATAGGGTTCGATTCCGTCTCTCCGATACACCGTTATGCTGTGGAGTGTATGGAGGAGTAAGCTGAGAGAGAATTCCTTTCTCTTTTAGGTAACCTAGGAACTCGGCACTTAAGTATTCACCACCTCGATCAGATCTTAGTGTCTTGATACTTTTGCCGGTTTGGTTTTCTACTTCATTCTTATACTCCTGGAATTTTTCAAAAGCCTCGGATTTATGTTTCATCAGATAAATGAATCCATACCTTGAGTAATCATCCGTAAAAGTAATGAAATAGGAAAAACCACCTCTTGCATGTGTAGACATTGGACCACATACATCGCCGTGTATGAGTTCTAAGAGCTCGCTCGCTCTTACTCCATGTCCAGTGAATGGAGTCTTTGTCATCTTTCCTTTGAGACATGATTCACAAGTGGCATAAGTTTGATATTCGAACGAGTCCAAATATCCTTCTCTATGTAACTTAGTTAACCATGTCTCATTGATGTGACCTAGTCTACAATGCCATAAGAAAGCCTTATTTAAATCTGGAGACTTTCTTTTTAGTGTGTTAAAATCTGGAGTTAGTTTAAGACATATATACCGTTATCCAGTGTACCGGACCCAATCAAACTATGATTAAGGTGGATGTTAACAACATCGCTTACAAACGTGAAATCATAACCTTTATTTGATAACAAGAAAACCGATATGATATTACACGTTAAACTAGGTACACAAAAACAGTTATAAAAAACCAAAATATGTCCACTCGTCAATCCCAGGTGATAATCCCCGACGGACACAGCTCCCACGCTAGCTCCGTTAGCAACTTTTAGGGTCAGATCACCATCCTTCAGCACCCTACGGTTTCTCAGTGCCTGCAATGAATTGCATATATGAGATCCTGATCCGGTATCCAATACCCAGGGAGTATAGTTGATTGACAGACAATTCTCAATTACAAACACACCTGATGTCGAAGCCACAGCTTGCTTCGGTCCCTGGTTCTTGGCGTTCCATGCTTTGCAATCTTTCTTCCAGTGCTCTTTCCTATGACAATGGAAGCACTCATCCTGGGCCACTACTGGCACCGCAATCTTTTTCTTTCCCATCGCTCCCACCTTACTAACACCTCCTCTAGGTTTGGTGGCGGCCTTCTTCTTCCTTCCTTTGGCCCTAGCCTTGGACCCGGAAGAAGAAGCACCGCTAACAAACATAGCGGGTGTTTCCCTTGCCTTCTGCAAGGTGCCCTCTGCACTCCTCAACATGTTAAGGAGTTCTGGAAGTTCAACTTCTTTTCTTTGAATGTTGAAATTCAGAATAAACTGGGCGTAGGTGGAAGGAAGGGGCTGGAGAATCAGGTCTGTATAGAGCTCATTATCCAAAGTCGTCCCAAGGTCTGCGAGCTCTTCTATATAGCCAATCATCTTTAGGACATGTTCTCCTACCGATGATCCGACGGCCAATCTCGCTCGAAACAAGTTCTTTGAGGTCTCGTATCTTGCCATACGAGATTGCTCTCCATCAAGTTCCTTTGTACGGAGAAATATGGCATCTAGTTCCATATCCTCGTGCCTCCTCTGATGTTCATTGTTCATCGAGGCAAGCACGATGCACTTGGCCTTCGCGCAATCATACTCCCAGGTTTTGTGGATTTCCTTATCCGCATTACTGGATTTGGGACCTGGGACTGCAGGTGCCTTAGCGGTGAGGACGTACCCCAATTTGTCATAGGTCAAAGCCATTTTGACATTCCGCAGCCAATCTTTATAGTTTGGCCTTGTCAGTATATTTTTCTCTAAAAGTAACTTAAGTCAAGTCATTTTCAGGGTCGCTGCAAGTAGGAGAGAGAGAAGAAACACTTTAGCATGATGCTCTTGCAAGTTTAGAGTGGTTTTTGGTTTATCTAAACTGGATGGCTCCCACTGTTTCTCGAATCCTTCCTCAAACCATAAAAGAAGAATTAGCCAGGACTATTCTCACCGTACAATACTTGCTTAACCGTTCAGCCAGGCCAGTGTCGATACTTCGAGGGAGGTTTTCCAACGCTTTCGCTAAGTTCCTTAATTAAAAAACCTCTTTTCTCTGGGGGCGTAGCTCCACTGACACCTTTCTCGGCACCTACTTGGTTTATAGCATTGATCGTTAAGTGACGAATCTTCTGATGACTAGCATATACTCACAGTAGGATCGGGATCCAAATATCATCATATGATAATGTTGAAGGAATCCTACCAACATTCATCAAACTCCAAATGGTATGCATCTCTTTGCAAATTTCAGTTTCTTTAGAAATCCCCGATATAAATTTTTGCCCCATGCTCTTATGACCTTGGCTTTGGTCAAAATGTCATAAGTCACATGTCAAGTTCTACCTGTCATTATCTTGTCAATTTGAACCCATCCGTACATACCCCTGACTTTGGTCAAATGATAATACGACTGTCCCAAACTAACTCATCTATCTATGCAACAAATGAATACCCAGCAGCTACCAAACACCATGTCTTGACTTTGGCCAAAATACATAGCTTGAATACTACTGAATACTCAAATGAAATGACGGAGGGCTACGAATGGTTTTGGCGAAACCGTGAACGTAGTGAACTTGATATAACCGAAGGAACCTGATAGCTTTTTAAAGGAGTGGTTAAAGCTCCGCAATTAAAAATATCTTCTGTTTTAAAAATAACCGAGTGGTTTCTTTTAAACTGTTCCAACGATTCAACTTTGGTTTATTTTCTTTGCATTAATAATAATGCGTCCCTTCATTAACCTATCATTGCAGAAAACAATGAAAATACAACGTCCTCTTATGCCATCCGCATTCGCCTCTGGGTCCCGTCATCACCCGTTAGGTTACTTAACTAACGGTAGAGTGGGGGCTGGGCTAGTGCGGGTGTAAAACATAAGTGACGTCTAAATAGCTATCATATATAAATATTGTACATTTGTCAGATGCAATAATAGGCATTCCAGATCACAGATGAACATTATTGGATATGCAAGCAATCCACGTTTTTTTTGAGCCTGCAATGAAAGACGGATTACACAGGTGTGATGAATAGCCATTACCCCAACCTAGACTCCTACGGGTACGGCAAACTACCCGCCAAGTACCCGAAGTGAAGCGGTCTCCCTCAACAACGTGAGTAGGCCACTAAACACTTCAAAGTACCCGGTAGTTTGTGCACCCCACCTTGGGTCTGTCCTAGGAGGAAAAACAGTAAAATGAAATAATACAACGGTGGCTACAACCGCAACCTGGATGCGCCCCGCAAAATAATATTACAACATATTACAATTACATTGAATGAATTAAAATAATAACCCATCACAAAACCCCGGCTAATCATCACAACAATCCAATACAGTTCATAATCACAAACAGTTAAAATCCATTACAGAAATATGCAACCCCCTGCCAACCGACATACTAGCAGTTAGGGGAGGTTTACGAACACATTATACAATCACAGATATAATCAAATTAGCAAACATCGTATAATTTCGATCGAGCAAACATATCAGATTCTACTCCAAAACTTCTCTGTGCACCTGAGAGTTGAGCAGAAAATAAACATTCCAGAAAATACAAAAATATCACAGAAGAGCCACTGGAAAAACTTGGGCTGAATCGGCTCCAACTCGGCCACGGATCCGCGGCGGATCGGTGGGATCGGCCGCTGTTCCGCGGCTCTTTGGCCGATTCATGAACCCAATTTTTTCAGTGTTCTTATCTTTCTCTGTAGGTTATACTGCAGATGCCTGAAAAAATTTTAGATCTCATTTTAAAATCGACAGAAACTTAGTGATATCGATGTTTTTTCCGGTTCGATTTGCGTTCGAAATTCATACGACTTTGCTAATGAGTTAATTATTGTTTAGCGAGGCTCTGATACCACTGTAAGTCGATGTACAACACCCCACGAGTTGCGGGGAGGCGGAAATATGAAAAACGATCTTGTTCTATAAGTTAACATCGACCAACCGAAGAATCTTTGCTAAACTATAACTAACACATGTATAGGAGTTCTTAACTACTATGAAAAGAGATTATACCTAGTGAACCTAGTCTTTCTTCTTTACGTTATCCACCTCCTCCTTAGCCTCCTCTATGTAATAGACGATCCACCCGAGAGCTCCTACTCCAAGCTTGATCTCTAACTTGAGATAACTAGGTTGCTCAAAGTGCTAATCTAAGCTACCTAGGGGATATAAAGAGAGGTTATGGATGTATTAGTCTAGCCAACCCTTGATCTCAACACATGAGAGGTTAGGGTTAGGGTTTCAAGAATGAGAGAGCTTGAGGAGAGAGAAGGTGAAGATAAGAATGATATTGAAAAATGAACTCATTAGAATATATCAACCATAACAATTTATCAAATAAATAATATAAATGATTAATCATCATGGTTGATGCATTCAGCTTGTGTGATTCATCACATGAGTCATAAGCTCAATAAATGAAGCATTAACTCTAAGGATGAATCACACAAATGAGTCATTAAGCAATAAATGCTTATGCCACCTTAACCCCCAAGTCATCATGCTTCTAGAAGCTTCTCGAAAAATTACGAGAACGCCCCTCCAATCCGTGAAAGCATGGAAAAACTTTAGACTGTATAAATCCAATAACCTGATACTAGAATCTGGCTTAAACTAAAACCGGCTAGTAAAAACTGTCTGAACGTCGTACGTGCGTTTAAACACGTATGCGTCCGAACCCTTGTCGTAAAACCATACGACCTCTATATCGTTTCGCCTGGAGTAGGGAAACTCTCTGTGTGGGACTCTAAAGACTCGACACTACGTTGGCAGTGGGTTTAACCATAGACCGCAAGCGGCACTAGCTGTATGTAACGGTCCCCAGGTAGATGTCGATAAGAAGGCCGATGAGGAAACCCATCCGAACTCCTACTGAGCCTGATGTGACAATCTCCGTACAGTCCGGTCTGTTCGTCTAAGACTATCGCATATCGGGCCTAGGGGGGCGGCAAGCGTCAGTCCCCTAATAGCGGTATAAGTCGTGTCGGAGCATAGCCCATTACACCTTGAGAAACTACTGGAACCTACCCGTAAATCTCGCTTGCCCTGGCCAGGGAATTTGCGTAATGGCTCTCTGACACAACGCGATATCAACCTCCAATACCGGGAGAGACGAATCCTATCTAACCGCCACTACCTCCAAGTGCTCGGGACTGCACCCAACTGCTACCTGTTTGCACGACTCCTTTAAGCCGTGGTAGGGTAGCAATCTAAGAACAGTGGGACACACTCGAGGCGAAGTAGCAGTGTCAAGTCTGCGGACTATGCTGTACTCATGTCACCTGGGAACTGTTAACTGACGACGGGTATAATACCAACCAACAGTTCCCCGCGAGTCCTGTCCGGTGTACCCATAACCCAACGAGCACCTGTATACTATATCCAGTTCGACGTACTGATGGCTGTGGGACAGACCATCTCCACAACTGGGATGAGAAGCGTATACACTAGTCTAATCCGGAGTATCGATGCCCTGTCTCGATAATCCTACGACCAGGGACCTGTATAGGATGTTGCTTATAGACTACCCAGCCCCTACTAGTGTCACTGCCATCACAACGCTGGTAATCAAGCAAAGATCCTAAAGGCTCTACTAATATGTATAAGCAATACGTTACAAGAAACATATGCACATATTAAAGTAGACACAAACCAAGTAGCATACTACCATTTTTAGCAAGACTGTCAATACAACTGTGAATATCCCAAGCTTCCATTAAGTAATATACAAACTAGTATGATACAATAATGGCCCCTAGGGCATATACACTAACAAAATTTCCACCAATTTTGTATTTACTTTAAATAAATAAAACCCCAATTATCTTATGGAATGTGTAAGTCTCATACACCCATGTAGCATGTATCATCAAGCATGACATAAAAAGAAACACAATTAATATATATCACATATATATTAAATGCATAAGTGAGATAAAGAAATCCTTAAGTGAGCTAATATTAGTTAATGTAAAATTAATATATCAAATATATAATCATACATTAAATTATTAAATCAACACTTAATTTAATAATCCGGTCATATCACATATAACCGACTAATATCATATGTATCAACTTATCGAATCAACACTTGATTCGATAACCCGGCTATAGCACATATAACCGACCGATATCATATATCGCAAGAATAGAATAATGTATCACATATTCGTATTAATCTCGGTTCCACACATATCACATGTGTGCTCCTACTTCATTTTGTTTGAGCCAGGAAACCTCTTTGTAGGACTCTAAAGACTCGTCAATACGCCGGCAGTAGATGGTGATCAAATCAGTCACTCATAAGCCATAGGCGGTTTGCTAAACGTAACGGCCACCCGGGTATTGAGCGATCAGAAGATAAACAAGCAAGTCTGCTCATACTCTTGCGAATCCAATCAGTAACACTACCATACAGTCCGGTCTCTTCGTCTGATATGTCGCATATCTCAGCCTGGGGGTGGTAAACGTCAGACCCCAATAGCCTGATAAGTCATGCCGATGTGAGGCCCATAACGGTTTGAGAAACTACTGATAACACTTACCAGTAAATCTCAGCAACTCTGGCCAGGGATTTCCTATTATGGCCAATCGAGCATACCGCAACATCAACCCCTAATACCGGGAGAGACGAAATCCCTTCCTATTGTTCATTGCCTCTATGTGACTCTGGACTGTACCCAAAAACCACCGTTTTGCACATTCTCTTGAACGTGGTAAGATGGAAATCAAAGCACAGTGGGAATCACACAAGACTCTATGACGATCTCGGGTCGACAGACTAACCTGTACCAGTGTCACCAAAGAACTGCTATCTGACGATAGGTATAATACCATCTAGGAGTTCTCGGCGAGTCCTTCCAGTGTACCCAGTCTCCACTGAGCACCCGTATACCATCTCTGATGTCAAACACCAATGGATATGGGATCATCCATCGCCCATCACATGGGTCGAGAAGCGTATACGCCAGTCTACTCTGGAATATCGATGCCCCGTCTTGATACTCCCACGACTAGGAACATTTGAAGGACGTACTTACCGACTACCTCTGCCCCACTAGTATGATCTGCATCATAATCCTGGTAGTCAAGTACTCGTCCAAAGGACTTTATCAACATGTAATAGAGAGACAATAAGTGTACATGTTAAGATAAAGAGCAACCAGATAGCATACTATCATGTCGAGCAAGAATGTCCTCCTTATATATATCCAAGCATCCACTATAATATACAACACATGTATAATAATTGCCTCTTGGGCATACATATAACTAACAATCTCCCACTTGCACTAAGGCCATTTGTAGTATCTCATACTTAACGTCCCTTAAAAGTCTCTCTAGAGAAAGGCCTCTGTGAGTGGATCCACTGTGTTATCCATCGCATCCACTTTCCTAACCTCGATCCCTTAGAGATCAACCATTTCCCTGATCAGGTGATACTGTCCTCAGAATATGTCTGGATTGCTGATGGGACCGGTGTTCCTAGGCCAAGGCTACAACTCCATTGTTGTCACAATAACAGTTATTGGACGCTCAATGGTAGGAACCATTTTCATCTCATGATCAAGAAATATCCAGACATCCACTTTTGTAGCATCATTGGTAGCGATGTATTCAGCCTTTATCGTCAAGTTTGCCACGGTATCTAGCTTAGAACACTTCCAACATTCCGCCACTCCACTAAGGATAAAGACAACCCCCGAGACTGACTTTCAATCGATCTTATCACTTTGGAAGCTCGAATTGGTAAAGGACTCCCACTGGAGTTCACCGTTACTAAACACCAAGAACATTTCTTCAGTGCTTCTCAAGTACTTAAGAATGTCCTTCACAGCTGTCCAGTGATTATCCCAAGATCTGATTGATTCTTAATCAATACACCTAGTGAGTTAGCTATATCTGGTCTAGTACATAATATCGCATACATGATACAGCCTAGTGCCGAAGCATAGGGTATCCCTTGTATGTGAGCTCTTTCCAAATCAGTCTCGGGAGACATCTTTTTGGAGAGAATGATTCCTGAGTAAGCGGGCGAGCCACCACGCTTAGAATTCTCCATACTAAACCTCTTTAGTATGGTGTTAATGTACCTGGATTTGGGAAACTCCCAACATCCACTTAGATCTATCACCATAGATCATAATCCATAAGATGTAGTTGATATGATCCAGATCTTCCATGGAGAATCCTCGTGATAAGAGGAGCTTGACCGAGTGTATCATAGGAAACCATTTCTTATCAAGAGTATGTCATCTACGTACAATACGTGGAAGACAACCTTGCAGGGTTGTCTAGCATGACAACAAGGTTTCGGGAGGCATCGTCCATGCCATATTTAAGTTTTTGCCGTTCTAGCTAATCCTAACCCTAGAATCAAAACTAGAAAATCCGACGAATCGATATGAAAACAACTTTGCAAAGAAGTGAACAAGGAATACAACCTTTGTAGACCGGTACTTCACTTCAATAGCTCCATGTTGTAGTCCCTTTACTTTTTTAATGGTGAGCTCCCGGACTCTAGAGAGGGTTCACTTGAAGAAACGAACAAGCTTTCTCAATGTCTTCGAAGCCGAAGATGATCTACGTCGAGGAGACTCGAGCTCATGCCACCTCTTCACTAATGTGTGAAATTAGTGAAGCAAACACCCTAAACTAAATGGCTAATAGTAGAGGATGATGAAGTAGGAAGTGGGCTTACATTAGTTTTATTTTTCTCACAATATTTCTTCACATCTCAAAACCCTAGAAAGCTTTTGAGTTCATGAAGAAGATGAAGTGTTGAAATAATAATCAAGTGAGGTTAGAAATGCAACCATGGTGAGTATATGTCATGCACTAACTATTGTAGAGACTAAACCATAGCTATGAGTTAAGGTTGGGTTAACAAATGTCTTAAGCTAGACAAACAAGTGGACTAAGTCAATGAAACCTACAAGCTTCTACAAGCTTTGAACCATGAATAATTCCAAATGTTTGAATTTGCTTAAATATAATTATGAACCCTAACTTTAACCCTATCATGATATAAGTCTCATACATACATGTTGCATGTGTAACCTAGCATGACACAATAATATACATCACATATATATTTTGTGTGCAAAGAAAACAATACATATATCACATATATGTAAAGTGTATCCTATGTGAGAAAAATGAATACTTAAGTGAGCTAATTTTAATTAATGTAAGTTAGTATATCAAATATATAATTATACATTAAATTAGTAATCAACTCTTGATTTAATAATCCGGTAATGTCTCATATAACCGACTAATATCAACTGTAATAACTTATCGAATCAACCCTTGATTCGTATATCACATATAACCGACCTATGTCACATATCACAAGAATAGAATACGGTATCACATACACGCATTAATCTTGGTCCCACACATATCACATATGTGCTCCTACTCCGTTTCGCATGAACCAGGAAACCTCTGTGTAGAACTCTAAAGACTCGTCAATACGCTGGCAGCAGGTGATGATCATATAAAACACCCACAAGCCGCAAGTGGACTGCTAAACGTAACGGCCACTAGGGTATTGAGCGATCAGAAGATCAATAAGCAAGCCTGCTCGTACTCCTGCGAATCCAATCGGTAACACTACCATACAGTCCGGTCTCTTCGTCTGATATGTCGCATATCACAGCCCGGGGTGGTATAACGTTAGACCCCAATAGCCTGATAAGTCATGCCGATGCAAGGTCCATAACGGTTCGAGAAACTACTGATAACACTTACCAGTATATCTCAGCAACCCTGGTCAGGGATTTCCTGTTATGGCCAATCGAACATAGCGCAACATCAAATCCTAATACCGGGAGAGACGAAATCCCTCCTATCGCTCATTGCCTCTATGTGACTCGGGACTATACCCAAAAACCACCTTTTTGCACGATCTCTTGACCGTGGTCTGGTGGAAATCAAAGCACAGTGGGAATCACACAAGACTCTATGACGATCTTGGGTCTACAGACTAACCTATACCAGTGTCACCAGAGAACTGCTATCCGACGATGGGTATAATACCGTCTAGGAGTTCTCGGCGAGTCCGTCCAGTATACCCAGTCTCTACTGAGCACCCATATACCTTCTCTGATGTCAAACACCAATGGAAATGGGATCATCCATCGCCCATCTCATGGGTCGAGAAGCGTATACGCTAGTCTACTCTGGAGTATCGATGCCCTATCTCGTTACTCCCACGACTAGGAACTATTATAGGGTGTACTTATGGACTACCCTTGGCCCCACTAGTATGATCTCTATCATAGTCTTGGTAGTCAAGTACACATCCTAAGGGCTTTATCAACATGTGAGAGAGAGACAATAAGTGTACATATTAAGATAAAGAGCAACCAGATAGCATACTATCATATTGAGCAAGAAAGTCCTCCCTATATATGTCCAAACATCCACTACAATATACATCACATGTACAATAATGGCCTCTAGAGCATACATATAACTAACAATCTCCCACTTGCACTAAGGCCATCTGTTGTAGTATCCAATACACAACAATTTAGAAGTGGTTGTAGTATCCCATACTCAACCATCCCAAAAATCTGTCAAATACTATTCGGGAAAGCAGGCCTTGGTGAGTGGATCTGCCGTGTTAACTTCAAAATCTACTTTCCTTACCTCCATCCTTTGGAGATCAACTATCTCCCTGATCAGGTGATACTTTCCTTAGAATATGTCTGGAACGCTGATGTGACCTGCGTTCCTAGACCAAAACCACAACTCCATTGTTGTCATAATAACAGTTATTGGACGCTCAATGGTAGGAACCTTGTTCATCTCATGAACAAGAAATGCCCAAACATCCACTTTGGCAGCATCAATGGTAGCAATGTATTCAGCCTTTATCATCTAGTATGTCACGGTATCTAGCTTGGAAATCTTCCAACATACCGTCCCTCCACTGAGGGCAAAGACAATGCCTGTGACCGACTCTCAGTCGAACTTATCACTCTGGAAGCTGGAACCAAGAACATTCATTTAGTGCTTCTTAAGTACTCAAGAATGTCCTCCACAGCTGTCCAGTGATTCTTCCAAGATCCAATTGATTCCTGATCACTACACCTACTGAGTTATCTACATCCGGTCTGGTACATAACATCGCACACATGATAGAACCTACTGCCGAAGCATAGGTTATCCCTTGCACGCGAGCTCTCTCCAAATCAGTCTTGGAAGACATCTTTTTGGGGAGAGTGATTCCTCAGTAAGTGGGCGAACCACCACACTTAGAATATTCCATACTAAACCCTTTTAGCATGGTGTTAATGTACCCAGATTTGGGACACTCCCAACATCCACTTAGATCTATCACTATAGATCATAATTCAGAAGATGTAGTAGGTATCATCCAGATCTTCTATTGAGAATCTTCGTGATAAGAGGAGCTTGACCGAGTGTAGTATAGGAAACCATTTCTTATTAAGAGTATGTCATCTACGTACAATACGTAGAAGACAACCTCACTCTCTACAACCTTCTTGTATATACAAGGTTTATCTACCATTTTGATGAAGTCAAACTCTTTGACTACCACATCAAAATAGATGTTCCAACTCCGCGATGCGTGCATTGATCCTGATAGACTTAAGCATAGCTTTGAAAGCCTCAAATTTTCCATCTACACCAAGAATCTTCTCAAGATCCATTTGCTCCCAATGGGTTTTACCCCTTCAGGTGCAACATTCAAAGTCATACTTTGTTGGTGTACATGGATTTCATCTTTGATCGCATAGCATCCAGCCATTTCACTGAGTCCCCACTCGTGATGGCCTGCCTGAACCTAGTTGGGCTATCATCAACCATGATGCAATCCTCTCTCCCACTGTCACCGAGAATACCGCAGTATCTCTTAAGTGGATGAAGAACCCTACCAGATTCGCGAAGAGGCTGAGGTTCGTTGGAGACTATTGAACCCTTTGGTTTCACCAAATCATCAGCTGTTAGTTTGTCTAGCTGGAACTCTTTCCAGTTCTACCTCATGACCACTAATTTCTTCATAAGAAATTCTTTTTCTAAAAAGGTGGCATGCTGATAAACAAAACACTTTTTGCTCCTCAGTGTGGTAGAAGATATTCCCTCACAAATGTTTGGGATATCCTAACAAACTTATACAGAACTAACTTTGCCTCGAGCTTGTTCGGATTTTGCCTTTCAAAATAGGTCTGACAACCCCATAACTTAACTCGTTTAAGACATAGTCTCTTCCTATTCCATATCTCATATGTAGTGGTAGGCCCTGATTTGGACGGAACCCCATTCAATAGGTATGCAGCTTCTCTAGTGCATAACACCCAAAAAGAAATAGATAACTCAGTAATACTCATCATAGAGCACGCCATATCTCATAGGGTGCGATACCTCTGCCCCGATATACCGTTGTGCTGTGGTGTACTTGAAGGAGTAAGCTGAGTGAGAATCACATTCTCCTTTTAGAATCTCCAGGAATTCCATGCGCATGTATTCTCCTCCTCGATCGCATCAAAGGACTTAATACTTCTACCCGTTTTGTTCTTAACTTCAAACTTATATTCCTTGAATTTCTCAAAAATTTCAGACTCGTATTTCAACAGGAACACATGTCTGAATTTTGAGAGATAGTCGATAAATGTAATGAAGTACAAGAACCAACCCTGGCATTTGTAAACATCAGACCGTATACATCATCATGTATCCGTTCCAAGAGCTCAATAACTCTTTCTCTGTTTCCAGTAAACGGAGTATAAGTCATTTTACCTTTGAGACAAGACTGGTGTTCGGTCAAAAATATTGCAATCTTTAACATAACAATTTCCTCACTTTTCTAAACATCTAAGGGTGTTTGTTATAAATATAACACGGATAACCAGTTCGTCTGCAAAATATCAAATATCACGTGTTATACATTATAATCAACACTTTGGAAGGAAATTGTGTGTTTATTATTTCAAGAATGCTATTGTATATTTCAACAATTTTCAATGAGATTTTGTGCAGAAAATTATTCGAGATCAGATATCGGAATCGCAAATTCACCGACAAAATGCAGCAAGTCAAAGATTTAAAATCTGGCAGAGATTCAGAAGAGATAAAAAGACTCCAGATATCACAATAACACCCAAAGACCAACACCAAACTACACAGGAAGAATGAGGCAGAGATCTAACCAAACGGCCGTGGATCCGCGGCCGAGTCAGGCCGATCCGCCGCAGATCCGCGGCCGAGTTAGGGCATCGGGTGACATGTTCTCTCCAGAAGCTTCATTCCAACAACCTAGCGTACTTGAGACGCTCCATTGTAACAAACTTGTTCTGGAAACTTCCCCACAACAGCCTAGCTTCTTGAGGAAGCTTGATAACTACCTTATTCTAGAAGTTTCCTTATAACTACCTAGCTTCTTGGGGAAGATTAACCTAGCTTCTAGGAGAAGATTAACCTAGCTTCTAGTGGAAGATTGGTGAAGAGCTATATAAAGGACCTAAGCCTTCATTTCGGAGGTGACGCGATTTGGGGAGACAATTTGAGAGCCAACTAAATCCAATTCAATTCAAATCAAGATCCAAATCAAGAATCGTTGATAACAACATCGAGCAACAACATTCAAGATTCTTTACGTGAAGCCAATCTTCATCTACGAGCGCGAGATCTTCGATAGATCCAAGTCTCACGGAGATCAAGCCAAGCGAAAGTTGACGGAGAAATTACCTCTTCAAGGGAGCAATCGAGAGCAACTCTTGTAATCTCGAATTGAAGGAACGTGTAATTTGAGTTGATTAATAAAGGGGATCAATTTTTAATTCTTGTTTTCTTTAAATTCATGCATTATGAAATTCCTAATTCTTGATTCTTCTATTTTCATGATGCGTGAGTGAAATCTCCGCTTGTTAAGGATTCGAAGGAATCCGGTAGATCAAATGGTGATAAAATCCTAAACTAATCTTAAGTCTTATGAGGATTATGAACTTTAGGAAAAAAAGAATCGTCAATGACCAAATTTAGAACGAGATCACTGTTCTTGATAATTTCGTTGCAATTTGGGATTAAATGATTGATAATTCTCTTTGCTAAAGGCTGGATTTGAATGATGATCAATGAAAAGACAAGGGATAGTGAAGGAGAAACCCTAGTTTCTTCAATAGATCCCTAATATTCATTCATCACCATCATTCTAGCCATAATTCATCAATAGATAAGATGAGTCATTATTAGTATTCATCATTGCTACTAATTCCTATCGAATCCTACAAGCTATTCTACATTTTTTTGATAACTAAAATTGATATTGGAAAATTTCTTGATTACGAAATCTTAAACTCTTTCTTGATTTTCTTGAAATGACAAACTCAATTAAATCTTGAAATTTCATTTTCTTGAATTTTCTTTACTATTTTCTTTCGGCTCAACTAAAATCAAGAACGAATAAATACACGAATCCCAGTGGACGACCCGTACTCATTAACGAACTGCATCGACACTGTTATTGAATACGGTTATAAATTCTTTGATTGGGATAACACTTTTCATACCACATCAAGAACGATCAATCCAAGTCTCAAGGAGATCGAGCCAAGCGAAAGCCGACGGAGAAATTACCTCTTTAAGGGAGCAATCATGAGCAACTCTTGTAATCTCGAATTGAAAGAACGTGTAATTTGAAGTTGATTAATAAAGGTGATCAATTGTTAATTCTTGCTTTCTTTAAATTCTTGAATTAGGAAATTTCTAATTCTTGATTCTTCTATTTTCATGATGCATGAGTAAAATCTTCGCTTGTTAAGAATTCGAAGAAATCCGGTAGATCAAATGGTGATGAAATCCTAAACTAATCTTAAGTCTTATGAGGATTATGAACTTTAGGAAAAAAGAATCGTCAATGACCAAATTTGGAACGAGATCACCGTTCTTGATAATTTCGTTGCAATTTGGGATTAAATGATTGATGATTCTCTTTGCTGAAGGCTAGATTTGAATGATGATCAATGAAAAGATAAGGGATAATGAAGAAGAAAACCTAGTTTCTTCAATAGATCCCTAATCTTCATTCATCACCATCATTCTAGCCATAATTCATCAATAGATAAGATGAGTCATTATTAGTATTCATCATTGCTACTAATTCCTATCGAATCTTACAAGCTATTCTACATTTTCTTGATAACTAAAATTGATATTGGACAATTTCTTGATTACGAAATCTTAAACTCTTTCTTGATTTTCTTGAAATGACAAACTCAATTAAATCTTGAAATCTCATTTTGTTGAATTTTCTTTACTATTTTCTTCGGCTCAACTAAAATAAGAACGAATAAATACACGAATCCCAGTAGACGACCCGTAATTATTAACGTACTACATCGACACTGTTATTGATTGCGGTTATAAATTCTTTGATTGTGATAACACTTTTCATACCACATCAAGAACGATCAATCAAATGGCGCCGTTGCCGGGGATGCGTGCGTAATTTGTTCGTTCTTGCTATTTGAGTTGAAATATTATTATTCCATCAAAAATTTGAATCAAAATCGCATCGTGTGCTTAACGATTAGTGTGCGAATTTTGCAAGAAAATATAGAATCACTGCAGCAGGGAGAAAATTATTCAGATCATTTCATCTAGGAAAGAGGAGCAAAGGGAGCAGCATTACAAAATTTCATTCAACGAACTCTTCAACAAACCGCGAAACCGCGGCAATTTGCAAGATTTGGCGGTGGAACCGCGGTTTTGTTGATGAGTTAAGGTTTCAGAATTCTATGGTATATTCTACACTTTCTTATCTCTTCTCTGATCTGTCCAATAACCACTTTTCTGCAGGATTCTTTGCAAAAAAATTTGCAGCTCAAAAATAAAAAAATTTGTTGCGTGTTTTGATATTGGTTGTTTTGCATATTTTAATACGGAAATTAAGGGGCAAAGACCAAATTCAGATTAGCTGGGGATTTCATTACCCTTCCTAAGCCCCAAAAATCACAAAACTAGCATCCACATCACCCTTCATTAACTAAAAAATAAGGACTGTCGCGCTCAATTAGGACAAAAGAAGGTCGTAGGTAATCTATTGCTTATCCGCATTTCTTTTGTGGTGTCTAAGGAAAGTGTGTCTAAGGCAAGTGGTTACTTAATTAGGCCCGCTACTTACGTAGCGGATACCTCCCACTTACCTGGCACTTACCTGGCCACAGGAGGGATAAAGAGCTAGTAGAGGATTTATCCTTCGATTTGTCTTCTGGAAGTCTAGGAGCGGTCTAGTGACTTGACCTAGGTGACCGTAGATATAGGGTTGATTGTGCACTTTTTGTTGTAATTTTTTCAAAATCCGTCTTTTTCAAAACAAACAAAAAACAAACCACTTTCTCTAATTATCATAAACACCGCCACTTGTGCTAAACCGTTTAGTGCATGCTCGGCTGGACACGAGATTCTAGTGCCCGTCTTGTCTGCGTTTCTCCTATCGACTCCGAAGTCGGTAATTCTTCATCTTCTTTTTCCTTACCACTCACCACATCCACCGTGATGGACGGATCTCCAACAAATTTTAACACCACTTTGCCAACGCCAGCAGGTGCGCAGAATCTACCGCGTATGTCTCTCCAAGAGAGATGATACCCTATACGTGGTCCTCTTTCTACTTATCTTTCCATTCCACCAGTCAATGGGGATAACTTCGAAATCAAACCACACTACATTAATCTTTTACCTAAATTTCACGGTCTCGAGTCTGAAGACGCATATGTTTTTATCACCAAATTTGAAAACGTATGTGCTATGATGGGCACATCACAACTTTCTGTGGATGCTATGAGATTACGTTTTCTCCCGTTCACTTTGTGCGATTTAGCCGATAAATGGCTATATAACACAGCTGCACACTCTATTTCAAACTAGAATGAATTTGTCATAGCATTCCTTAAGAAATTTTATCCCAATCATAAGATCGCCCGTGTCCGTAGCGAAATCAATCAATTTACCCAGCTTCTCAATGAACAATTTTGGAAGTGTTTTGAACGATTCAAGGATCTGTCCAATGTATTTTGTTAGTTATATGTATGCCCTAGAGGCCATTACTGTACATGAGATGTACATTGTAGTGGATGCTGGGACATATATAGGGAGGACTTTCTTGCTCGACATGATAGTACGTTATTTGGTTGCTCTTTATCTTAACATGTACACTTATTGTCTCTCTGTTACATGTTGATAAAGCCCTTAGGATGTGTACTCGACTTCCAGGACTATGATGCAGATCATACTAGTAGGGCCTGGGTAGTCCCTAAGTACATTCTTCAATGTTCCTAGTCGTGGGAATATCGAGACGGGGTATCGATATTCCAGAGTAGACTAGCGTATATCTTCTCGACCCATGTGATGGGCGATGGATGATCCCATATCCATTGGTGTTTGACATCAGAGATGGTATGCGGGTGCTCAGTGGAGACTGGGTACACTGAACGGACTTGCTTGAGTTTGAATCTTCTCGACGTAGATCATCTTCGGCCTCGAAGTCAACGACCTAGCCCATTCTTTTCTCCGAGGAAACCATCACTAGAGTCCGGGATTTCGATGATCGCAGTGAAGGGACGTCAACACGGAGCTTTAGAAGTGAAGGACCAGATCTACAAAGGTTGTATTTTCATACACTTCTATTTGTAATGATAGATTACTTTTTAGTTACCCTAGTTTTCTAGTAGTGTCCTTGGTTGATTGCTTAGCACACCCTAATTTTTTTGTTGTGTCATGTGTGATGCTTGCAAACCCTAGGCTAGGTGCTA
Organism: Agapanthus africanus; assembly: GCA_030015575.1. Lineage (NCBI taxonomy): Eukaryota > Viridiplantae > Streptophyta > Magnoliopsida > Asparagales > Amaryllidaceae > Agapanthus > Agapanthus africanus. Next base: position 122,087,336 of record JASDDO010000028.1, read on the forward strand.
AGGAATCCCAACATGGTATCAGAGCCTAACTAGAAACTTAGACGATATTAAGATAATGCGAAAACGAAAAACCCCGCAAAATACAATTTTGGAAACCCCTTGGATTTGCTCTCTGGAATTTTTTTTAAAAGTGCTCTAAAATTTTTGTAAGTAACTGCAGAGTGAAGTACTGGGTATCTTAAGAACACAAAGAGAATACGGGGGGTTGGGTGGGTAGGCTCGGACCAAGGCTGGCGACAGAAGCCTAAATTCCGGCATCGCCGACCCCTTTGGCCCCCCTCCGCCTCGTATTTCACCTGTGATCTTGTACTCTAGTTTTGGGGTTTTTGGTATTGTTTGTTTCGTCCAGAATTGCATGTGTTGTTAGTTTGGTTATGGACTCTTTGCGGAGTATTTCGTATTCGTATTTTTAACATTGGGTTGGTAACCTAGACCATGTTTAACAGTTCGAACGAACTTCAAACAGTACCCTATGACCCCCCTCTGAAATTTCCAAGTGTTGGAACTTTTCTAAGTTAATTATATTCAATGTTCGTGCAAGTAACTCTATGGACCCTCTAGAAAAACATATAAACCTTAACTCGATTCTGTGCCCTCGGAACCACGGTTTGAACCTTAGGGTTTGCCGTGGTTCCACGGTGTCATAGGTGAGGCGTTGGTTTACCCCTTCTACGGCTGGATCATAGGTACTGTGGTACGTTTTGGGTACTTTAACTTCGCTCAAGTGTTGAGCTCATTGGGAGTTGTGGGGATTTGTTGGTTCGTTCGAAACGTTTAACATCGCCTAGTATATTGTGATACAATACTTGGAATCAACAACACTTGAATTTTATAAATCTAGCAATTTGGTCTCATTTGATTGGTTGCCACGGGATTTTGATATGATCAAAAGTCCGTCGTAATCACTTTGTGTATTCGAATACTCGCCGGGTAACATTACTAGATAGTCACGCCCCATGACCCCGACCAAGTGACTGTAGGAGAACTCCGTAGCCAAAAAGCATCCGTTTGGGTGCTCGCGGCCGTGGTGTTCCGCCTAAGTGCACTTCGTCGTCGGTATCGGAGGTGCGGCCGTTTACTAAAGTTTCCGACGAGCATTCGATCGGGATGTCGGGAATCATGTTGAATTTCCCGACTGATTATTGGAAAGTTTTTTCAATATTGAGACTAAAATGCGGGGTTTATAATTGTTAGGCATGCGATGTCTAAGGAATTTATATTATTAGGCATGAAATCCGCAATATGTGATATTATGGGTTTATGATGTCTAGGGTCGTTGCGGATTCCAACTGTTGTAGTTTTCATTTTCTTTTCTGCGACCGTAAGTGTAATATGTGGGCTATCGCCGGTTTCGTTGCTATACATCAACGATAATTGGGATATACATATTTACTTACGTTGATGACATGTGATGTTATGTGTTGCTGGATATATTATATTGGATCGTTGTGTTTGAATAGCCGGGGGTTTTTATGTGAGATGAGTGTTTTTCATTTTCATTCATGTAAAAACTTGTATGTAATATTCTTTTATTTGGGGAACTTCTGGGTTGAGGAAGATGTCACCGTTGATGTATATTATTTACTTTTCCGCATTAGGATAGACCCAAGGAGGGGAGCAAAAGTATCCGGGTTCTAGGGTCCAGTGGGAGACCTTCTCGAGGAGTCGAGACCGGGTCTCCTAACTCTAGAATTGGTAGGGTTGCTTTCCGCTCTCGTAGGGGTCTAGGGATGTGGGTTTGGCTATTCATCACGACCGTGGAATCCGTGTTTTATATAGGCTCAAAATAAAGCACGGACATCCTAGTATATCCAATATTTCATATGTTGTTTTCTGCTGCGTTATCTGTGATGTGATCATGTGATATGTTCAGATAGATATTGTATATAGTATATATGATATATTATATAGACGTTGCTTATGTTTTACACCCGTGCTAGCCCTGCCTCGCTCTGCCGTTAGTTACCTAACCTAACGGTGCAGACGGGACATCGAGGCGAATGTGGATGGCATAAGTGTACGTTGTATTTTTCTGTGATGTTTAGGTGGACTTAAATGATGGGACACTCATTAATGAGATTAATGAAAGAAAATAAACCTAAATAATGTTGTGGAATCGAATTTCAAAAATCAGGTAGCTCCAGTTGTTGCTTTGCATAGCGATATTCCTTGTAGAATATCCAGCAACTCATTCGATGAGGAAAGAGCCGAGATCTCTTTACCGGGAGTGACCTCTTTAGCAATAACTAGTAGATGCTACAACCTTCGGTTTTTCTTTTGACTGCTTTTTAGTTCTTGCTTTGCATAGTGGTATTGTGAATATCCTGCACCTCATTCGAGGAGGAAAGAGCCGAGATCCTTTCACCGGGAGTGACCTCTTTAGCGAAACTAGCAAAAGCCTCAAAAGCACTCCATTTTAAAACCATTTGATTGTACAATGAGATCAAGTTCAAAGCATTAAAGGTTTTCTTAAAAACCATCCGCAACCCTCCGTCATTTTAGGAAGTAAAGTACTTAATATTCGTGCTGTGTTAGTTGACCTTAGTTAAGGCACAATGTACAGTAGCTAAGTAATGTCTTCCTATACCGCATATGATGCGATTAGTTAGGACATTCGCATGACTTTGTTGACCTTAGTTAAGGGTCATATGGGTGGGTCTAATTAATCATGAAATGACGGGTAGAACTTGACTAGTGCTTATGATTTGTTGACCATAGTTAAGGTCATAAGTGCTAGGGGTAAAAACCTTTATCAGGAGTTTCAAGTGTTGAAATTTGCAATGAGATTGCATACCTTCTATGAGATAGTTGGATCCTGATACCCACTGCGAGTAATAGTTACTCCTGGGAGAGTTTTGCACTTTACAATTAGCTGATCAAGTAGGTGTCTAGAAAGGTGTCAACAGGGTTATGCCCCTGGGAAAACGAGGTTTATTTTAATTAGGTCCGTGCGAAAGCACGGGGAACCTCCCTCAAAGTACCGGCACTGGCCTAGCTAAAAGATTGGCGAACTTGTAGAGTGTAATTAATCCCGGCTAGTCTTTCCTTTTAGGGTTTGAAGGAAGATTTGATAAAAACAGTGGGAGTCATCCTGATTAGATAAAATATATAACCAATCTAATCTTGCAAGAGCGCACGCAGAGTGTTTTCTTCTATCTCTCTCTAGGTAGCGACCATGTCACGCCTTAATCAAGATAATAATATAGATGTATTGACCGAACCCGCTTGTTTTACTGAGCTGGGGAACGTTGGTTCCACTCCAACTTATAATTGTTATAAGACCGAGCAGGAAATAGGGGAATACCAGGATTCCTATGTCGCCCAAATGAAGAAAGTGCATGATGATGCATCTTCTTCGGGTGTGTTCATTACAAAGAACTGTTTCTCAGTATCCTTTACGTCCTGGGTATGAGATACCAGATCAGGATCCCAGATATATAATCTGTTACATGGGCTACAGATAGGTAGAGAACTGAGAAAGGATGATAAGTTTCAAGAGTTGAAAACGGTGCAATTGTTGCAGCCAAGGTGTTGGCTGTTATCACCCTGTATTACCAAATACATTGATTCTGAACGAATGTTATTAGATATCAAACCTGATATACAACATCATATCAGTCTCTTTATTTATTAAAGAAGGATATAATTTTGTATTGTTAGATAATGTTTTGAACATTTCCTATATCAAGGGTTGATCGGTTCAGGCACGTTATCTAAAAGCATATACATTCTAAATCAAACCACAGTCCTTAACGTACAGAACACACACAAGAGGAAGAGTTCAGAAATGAACGAATTCTTCTTGAGGCATTGTAGACTAGGTCATATCAATACTACCCGACTAGCTAAGTTACATTGAGATGCATATTTAAATCAGTTTGAATTCACATCTTGTGAAACTTGCCAGTCATGTCACAAAGATAAGATGACCATAGCTCCGTTTACTGAAAACAGGGAAAGAGTTAGTGAACTCTTGGGACCGATACATAGTAATGTATGAAGGTCTCCGGTCTACACATGCCAGGACTGGTTCTTTATACTTCCTTACATTCACTGATCATCTCTCAAGATTCGGACACATGTTCCTATTGAAACATATATCTGAAACTTTTGAGAAATTCAAAGAATATAAGTCAGAAGTAGAAAACCAATATAGGTGTAAGTATTATGTCTTTTGATAAGATCAGGGAGGAGAATACTTAGGCATGGAGATCCTGGACTATTCTAAAGGAGAATGAGATTCTCTCTCAGCATTACTCCTCCGTATACACCACAACACAACGGTGTATCGGGGCGGAGCAATCACACCCTATTAGATATGGTGCGCTCTATGATGAGTACTACTGAGTTACCTGTTTCTTTTGGGGGTTATGCTCTTGAGAATCTGCATACCTATTGAATTGGGTTCCAACCAAATCAAAGCCTACCACTCCATATGAGATATGGTATGGGAAGAGCCCATCTCTTAAGTAAGTTAAGATTTAGGGTTGTCCGACCTATGTCTAAAAGCAAAATACGGACAAGCTTGAGGCAAGGTCAGTTCTATGGAACTGGAAAGAATTCCAGCTATACAAACTACAACTAAAGATTTGGTAGAACCAAAGGATTCAATAGTCCCCGACGAACCTCAGCCTCTCCGCCGATCTAGCAGGGTTCCTCATCCGCCTGAGAGATACTTCGGTTTCTCAATGACAGTGGGAGCGAGGATTGCATCATGAGATGATGACCCAACTAGTTTCGAGCAGGCCATCAAGAGTGGAGACTCTGTAAGAATGGCTGGATGCTAAGCGATCTGAGATGGAATCTATATACACCAACAAAGTATGGACTTTGGTTGCTATATCTAAAGGTTTAAATCCCCATCAGGAGCAAGTATATCTTGAGAAGATTACTTGGTGTAGATGGAAAAGTTGAGACTTTCAAAGCTAGACTTGTTAAAGGTTCTCGTCATCGACCAGGCGTAGATAATGATGAAACCTTTTCCGGTGGCTGTGCTTAAGTCCATCCGGATCCTACTTACCATTGATACATACCATGACTACGATATCTGGTGGTTGGGTGTCATGACTACTTTCCTGAATACTGATTTAGGAGAGAACATCTATAAGTACACAGCCAGAGGGCTTCGTAGACAGTGGGAGCAGCGGAAACGTGTGCAAGTTGCCTTAAAAGTTGAAGCAGGTATCGCGGAGTTGGAACATCTGTTTTGATGTGGTAGTCAAAATGTTTGACTTCATCAAAATGGTAGATGAACCTTGTATATACAAAAAGGTAGTAGAGAGTATGCTGGTATTCCTCGTATTGTACGTAGACGACATACTCTTGATAGGAAAGGAGTTTCCTATGCTACGCACGGTCAATCTCCTCTTATCACAAGCATTCTCCATATAGGATAAAGGTGATACCTCCTAAATCCTAGGTTTTGGATCTATGAGATAGATCTAAATGGATGTTAGGATTCTCACTAGGTATAGTGAGATGGTATCAATCGGTCCTGGAGAGAATCACTGGATAGCTTCCAGGGTGGTAAGGATGACTGAATGTCAGTCACAGGTTTGTCTTTACCCTCAGTGGAGGGACGGTATGTTGGAAGTGTTCCAAGCTAGATACCGTGGCAAACTAGACGATAAAGGCTGGTGACACCGCTATCAAAGATACTACCAAAGAGGCAGTTTGGGTGTATATTAGTTCATGAGATGAACTAGGTTCCTACCATTGTGTGACAATGGAAGTGTGGCTTTGGCCCAGGAACCCCGGTCCCATCAGTGACCCAGACATATTCTGAGGTAGTATCACCAGATCATGGAGATAGCTGATCTCCAGGGAGATCGAGGTTAGGAGAGGAGACTCAGAGGACAACACGGCGGATCCACTCACAAAGGCCTTTTCCCAGAGAGAGATTTTTATGGGATGGTTGAGTATGAGATACTACAACCACTGCTACAGATGGCCCTAGTGCAATTGGGAGATTGTTAGTTATATGTATGCCCTAGAGGCCATTACTGTACATGAGATGTACATTGCAGTGGATGCTGGGACATATATATGGAGGACTTTCTTGCTCGACATGATAGTACGCTATCTGGTTGCTCTTTATCTTAACATGTACACTTATTGTCTCTCTGTTATATGTTGATAAAGTCCTTAGGATGTGTACTCGACTTCCAGGACTATGATGCAGATCATACTAGTGGGGCTTGGGTAGTCCATGAGTACATCCTTCAATGTTCCTAGTCGTGGGAATATCGAGACGGGGCATCGATATTCCAGAGTAGACTAGCGTATATCTTCTCGACCCATGTGATGGGCGATGGATGATCCCATATCCATTGGTGTTTGACATCAGAGATGGTATGCGGGTGCTCAGTGGAGACTGGGTACACTGAACGGACTCGCCGAGAACTCCCAGATGGTATTATACCTCACGTCAGATGGCAGTTCTCTGGTGACACTGGTACAGCTTAGTCTGTTGAGCCGAGATCGTCATAGAGTCTTGTGTGTCTCCTACCGTGCTTTGATTTCCACCCTACCACGGCTCTACTGAGTTATGCAAACAGGTGGTTTTTGGGTACAGTCCCGATTCACATGGAAGCAATGAGCGATAGGAGGGGATTCGTCTCTCCCGGTATTAGGGGTTGATGTTGCACTATGCTCGACTGGACATAACTGGAAATCCCTGGCCAGGGTTGCTGTGATTTACTGGTAAGTGTTATCAGTAGTTTCATGATGGTTATGGACCTTACATCGGCATGACTTATCAAGCTGCTGGGTTCTGACGTTTACCACCCCTAGGCGAGATATGTGACATATCAGACGAACAGACCGGACTGTGCGGCACGTGTTACTGATTGGATTCGCAGGAGTGTGAGCAGGTTTGCTCGTTGATCTTCTGATCGCTCAATACCCGGGTGGCCGTTATGTTTAGCAGAACGCTTGCGGCTTGTGGGTGACTGATATGATCACCACCTACTGCCGGCGTATTGACGAGTCTTTAGAGTCCTACATAGAGGTTTCCTTGCTCAAGCGAAACGAAATAGGAGCGCATATGAGATATGTGCGGGACCGAGAATAATACCAGTATGCGATACTGTATTCTATTCTCGCGATTTGTATCATCGGTCGGTTATATGTGATATAGCCGGGTTACCGAATCAAGTGTTGATTCGATATATTGATATACTTGATATTAGTCGGTTATATGAGATATGACCGGATCATTAAATAAAGTGTTGATTTAATGATTTAATGTATAATTATATATTTGATATATTACTTTACATTAACTAGTAATGGCTCACTTAAGATTGATTTTCTCACTTTTTGCGCACAAGTTGTATATGTGATATATGTTTGTGCACTAGATTGTATCATGATTGATGATACATGCAAACTTGGGTGTGTGTATGACTTACACCATATTTAAGATAATGGTTTGGGTTTTTATTTATTTTGGTAAAACAAAATGGCGGCTTTCTTTGTCTTGGCTTGAAGCTTCATGAAGGTTTAAGCATATTTGACAAAGTCCACTCATTTTGTTTTGCATAACATTTTTATTAACCAAACCATTAACTCAAACTATGGTTTAGTCTCTACAAAGGTTAACTCACCCATGGTTGCATTACGATAGACTTCACTTGATTATTCTTTTTAGATAATTCATTATTCATATTCTTTCTTCTTTTTCTTCTTCATTTAAGAAGAAAAACTTGCTAGAAATTTTCAAGTGAAGAAATAGAGTGAGAAATCAAAATCCAAAGTGAACCCATTTCCTATTTCATCATCCTCTACTACTTGCCATTTAGTTTAGGGTATTCTCTTCACAAAGTTCATGACCTAGTGAAGATGGAGCTTGAGTTTGAGTCTCCTCGACGTAGATCATCTTCGGCCTCGAAGTCAACGACCTAGCCCATTCTTTTCTCCGAGGAAACCTGTAAGTCCACGTTGCGACCCCCGGTTCTTACGGGGAGGCGGAAACGGTATAAAATCAAAATTTTAACGCAAGAGGCAACATGGACTAAGCTAGGTCGGGATCTTTACCTAAACTAAAACTAGCAAACTAAGCTAAAGATATTTAGCTACTCGGATGAAGATGGTTATACCTAAACTTGAACTCCTTCTCTTCAAGCTCCGATGGTGGTTCGATGGCTCCTTCTCGTTGTCTCCGTACGCCGAAGATAGATCCACTTGAAAGCTCCAACCTTTAGCTCCTTCTTCGTTCTTTGAAGAAACTAGTTCACTTGGTTTGCTAAACCTAGTGAACTAGAATGAGTAGAGATGATTTAGAATGGGATTTTATCTATGGTTCTTGATTCTCAACTCATGAGACAAGAGAACCATAGATCAAGAGAGGGAGCAAGAGGTTGAGGGTGAGAGCAAGAGGAGAGCTCAAGAACAAGAGAGAGAATGAGCAAGAAAGAATGAGCAACTCTTTTGTCTTTCACCCTCTCATAATCCAAAGTGATCATAACTCATCATATCAAAAAAAGTCTTATGTGATGGTTAGAAGCAACCATAACCTTATCATGTCATGCACTCATTTTACTCAAATGAGCAAGCAAGAAAAAGTCTTTGGCATGAAATGATAACCATGGTTATCATGATGGTCAACTAGTCAAGCCTAGTCAACCGGTCAACAAGTCAACAAAAGTCAACAAGTCAACAAAGTCAACAAGTCAACAAAAGTCAACAAGTCAACAACCATATCACCATAATACTTAATTAATATAATAGTTAATCACATATCATATTCTCATTAGGGTTGAGCAAAAAGTCAAAAAGTCAACGGTCAACTGTCAACAACCCTAATGAGAATCCACTGTCTGTGCCTCCCTGTCAACTGTGCATACACACCCGCATCCGCGTTCCGAGGAACACGAATGCAAACTGGATAAATCCAATCCCATAAGGTACACTAGGATCTGGCTTAAACCAAAGCCCGCTAGTGTAAACTGTCCGGACACTGTACGTGCACAAGTGCACGGATGTGACCGAACCCTGTCGCAAAACCATGCGACCTGTCGTAATACCATGCGACCTCTACTCTTTTGCCTAAAGGCGAAAAGCTTTCTGTGTGGGACTCTAAAGACTCGACACTACGCTGGCAGTGGGTTTAACCACAGACCGCAAGCGGCACTAGCTGTGCGTAACGGTCCCCAGGTAATGCCGACAAGAAGACCGACGAGGCGAAACCCATCTGAACTCCTACTGAGCCTGAGTGTGACATTCTCCGTACAGTCCGGTCTGTTCGTCTGATACATCGCATGGCGGGCCTAGGGGGCGGTAAACGTCAGTCCCCCAATAGCGGTACAAGTCGTGCCGGAGCGAAGCCCAAAACACCCTGAGATAACACTGGAAACCTACCAGTATATCTCGTTTGCCCTGGCCAGGGACTACTCGTGTAATGGCTCTCCTAGACACAGCGCGATGTCAACCCCCAATACCGGGAGAGACGAATCCAGTCTAACCGTCACTGCCTCCAAGTGCTTCGGGACTGCACCCAACCACTACCTGTTTGCACGACTCCTTTGAGCCGTGGTAGGGTAGTGATCAAAGTACAGTGGGAACACACTCGAGGCGAAGTGACAGTGTCAAGTCAGCGGACTAAGCTGTACTCATGTCACCTGGGAACTGATAACTGACGATAGGTATAATACCAACTAGTCAGTTCCCGACGAGTCCTGTCCAGTGTACCCGTAACCTAACGAGCACCCGCATACTATCTCAAGTACGACGTACTGACGGCTGTGGGACAGACCGTCTCCCACACTGGGATGAGAAGCGCATGCGCTGGTCTACTCCGGAGTATCGATGCCCTGTCTCGATAGTCCTGCGACCAGGGACCTGCATAAGGATGTGCTTATAGATTACCCAGCCCCACTAGTGTGACGGCCATCACATCGCTGGTAATCAAGCAAAGATCCTAAGGGCTCTACTAATGTGTATAGGCGATATACAAAATAAACACATGTACACATTGAAGTAGAAACAAACCAAGTAGCATACTACTATTTTGAGCAAGATTGTATATACAAGGTGAATATCCCAAGCATCCATTAAGTAATATACAAACTAGTATGATACAGTAATGGCCTCTAGGGCATATACACTAACAATCTCCCACTTGCACTAAGGCCATGTACTGGCGTATCGAAGACCTATCATCTCGATCAGCCGCTCGAACTGAGTCTGGGGCAAGGCCTTGGTGAATGGATCTGCAGTGTTGTCTTCTGAAGCGACTCTCCGAACCTCGATCTCCTGGCGATCCACGATCTCCCTGATCAGGTGATACCGCCTCAAGATGTGCCTGGATCTCTGATGGGACCTGGGTTCCTTCGCTAAAGCTATAGCCCCGTTGTTGTCGCAATACAGAGGTATTGGATCAACAATGGACGGAACCACCTGAAGTTCTTTCAAGAACTTCCTCATCCAGACAGCTTCTTTTGCGGCATCAGATGCAGCGATGTATTCCGCTTCCATCGTCGAGTCTGCAACGGTTTCCTGTTTGGAACTCTTCCAACACACCGCCCCTCCATTGAGGGTAAAGACAAAACCCGACATGGACTTGGAATCATCCTTGTCACTCTGGAAGCTGGAGTCAGCAAAGGCCTCGATCTGGAGGTCTTTTCCGCCATACACCAAGAACATCTCCTTAGTCCTTCTCAGGTACTTGAGAATGTTCTTTACCTCTATCCAGTGTTTCTCCCCAGGGTTTGACTGATACCGGCTTACCACACTCAGTGCATAAGCTACATCCGGTCTGGTACACAACATCGCATACATTATAGAGCCTACCGCAGAAGCGTAGGGTATAATAGACATGCGATCCCTCTCCAAATCAGTCTTGGGAGACATCTTTTTAGAGAGGGTGATCCCGTGACAAGCCGGTAGGTTACCGCGCTTGGAATCTTCCATACTGAATCTCTTCAGTATGGTGTCGATGTACCTGGACTGTGAAAGTCCTAATATCCTCTTGGATCTGTCACGGTAGATCCGGATACCCAGAATGTATGAGGCATCACCCAGGTCTTTCATGGAGAACCTGTGTGACAAGAAGCCCTTGACAGATTGTAGCATAGGAATGTCATTTCCTATTAAGAGAATGTCATCCACGTATAAAACGAGGAATACTACAGTTCTCGCTACAAATCTACTATAGATGCATGGTTCATCTGGATTTTTGATAAAGCCAAATTCCTTGACCGTCTCATCAAAGCAGATGTTCCAACTCCGCGACGCCTGCTTTAGTCCATAGATGGACTTAAGCAACTTGCACACCTTTCCGCTGCTCCCATTCTGAATGAAACCCTCCGGCTGGTCCATATAGACACACTCCTCTAAATTTCCATTTAGAAAAGCTGTCTTTACGTCCATTTGCCAGATCTCATAATCGTGGAAGGCAGCAATGGCAAGAAGGATCCGAATGGATTTCAGCATGGCTACTGGAGAAAAGGTTTCGTCGTAGTCCAAGCCAGGTCTTTGACGAAAACCCTTTGCTACCAGCCTAGCTTTATAGGTCTCAACCTGTCCATCTACACCAATCTTCCTTTTGAAGATCCACTTGCATCCTACGGGTTTTACCCCGTCTGGAGCAATGTCCAACGTCCATACCTTGTTGGTGTACATGGACTCCATTTCGGTCCGCATTGCATCCAGCCATTTCACTGAGTCAACGCTCTGAACGGCCTGCTGGAAGCTAGTAGGCTCATCATAATCTATGATGCAATCCTCTCTATCCCCGTCTATGAGAAAACCGCGGTATCTCTCGGGCGGATGAGACTGCCTACTACTCCTGCGGAGCGGCGTAGGAATGTCCTGTTCTGTTGAACCCTCTGGTTCCACTAACCTTTCAGTAATAGTCTGTGGTTCTGGAATTTCTTCCAGTTCTACTGCGCTCCCACTAATTTCCTTTTCCAAGAACTGGTGTTCTAGAAAGTGGGCATTATGAGAAACAAGGACTTTTTGTTCCTCTGCGTAGTAGAAAAGATACCCCCTGGTGTTCTTTGGGTATCCCACAAACTTGCACAGTACTGAGCGTGCCTCGAGTTTGTCCGCATGCTGCTTTTTGACAAAAGCTGGACATCCCCAGATCTTCAGATATTGAAGATAGGGTTTCTTCCCACTCCACATTTCATATGGGGTGGTAGGCACAGTCTTAGTCGGAACTCGGTTCAAAAGGTATGCAGCTGATTCTAGCGCATACCCCCAGAACGATCGCGGTAACTCAGCGTTACTCATCATGGACCGCACCATATCCAATAGGGTGCGGTTCCGTCTCTCCGATACACCATTATGTTGCGGGGTGTATGGAGGAGTAAGCTGAGAGAGAATTCCGTTCTCTTTTAAATAGTCCAGGAACTCGGCACTTAAGTATTCTCCACCTCGATCCGATCTTAGAATCTTAATACTTTTGCCGGTCTGTTTCTCTACTTCATTCTTATACTCCTGGAATTTTCCAAAGGCCTCGGACTTATGTTTCATTAAGAAGACATAACCGTACTTTGAGAAGTCATCCGTAAAAGTAATGAAGTAAGAATGTCCGCTTCGGGCATGTGTAGACATTGGACCGCACACGTCACTGTGTACGAGTCCCAAGAGCTCGCTCGCTCTTACTCCTTGTCCAATAAACGGAGTCTTTGTCATCTTTCCTTTGAGACAAGATTGACAAGTGGCATACGATTGATATTCGAACGCATTCAAATATCCTTCTGTATGTAACTTAGTCAACCTTCTCTCATTGATGTGACCCAATCTACAATGCCATAAGAAAGTCTGATTTATTTCTGGAGACTTTCTTTTGTGTGTATTCTGGACATTAAAAATCTGCGGTTGGTTTAACACGTATATACCATTACTCAATGTACCTGACCCAATCAAAACTTGATTAAGGTGAATGTTTACAACATTACTTACAAACGCAAATTCATAACCTTCTTTAGAAACTAAAGATACAGAAATGATATTACAAGTTGCGTTGGGTACAAAAAAGCAATTACGCAAAACCAAAACATGTCCATCTGACATTCCCAGGTGATAGTCCCCCACGGCTTTAGCATCCATGCAAGCTCCGTTTGCAACTCTGAGGGTCATGTCACCTGCCTTCAAAACCCTACGGTTTCTCAACGCCTGCAAAGAATTACAGATATGAGATCCTGATCCGGTATCCAATACCCAGGAAGTAGAGTTTATTGAAAGACAGTTTTCAATAACATACACACCTGAAGCTGAAGCTGCAACCTGCTTCAATTCCTGTGTTCTGGCCTTCCAGGCCCTGCAATCATTCTTCCAGTGTCCTTTCTTATGACAATAGAAGCATTCTTCCTTATCCACAAGCTTCCCCGCTATCTTTGTTGCTTTTCCTTTTCCCTTCGTATCCACTTTACTAACACCGCCCCTTGGTTTGGCGGGGGCCTTCTTCTTCTTTCCCTTGGCTTTCGCCTTGGACCTAGAAGAAGATGATCCTCCTACAAACAAAGTGGATGTATCCCTACTTTTCTGTAGGGTGCTCTCTGCGCTCCTCAGCATGTTGAGGAGCTCTGAAAGTTCAACCTCTTTTTCTTGTAAGTTGAAGTTCAGTATAAACTGGGCGTAAGTGGAAGGAAGGGACTGGAGAACTATATCCGTATATAGCTCACTCTCCAATGTGATCCCTAGGTCAGCGAGCTCCTCAATGAAGCCGATCATCTTTAGCACGTGCTCGGCTACTGATGATCCGACGGCCATTCTTGTCGAAAATAACTTTTTCGACGCTTCGTATCTTGCGATACGTGATTGCTCTCCATACAGTTCTTTTGTATGGAGCAATATGGACTCCATGTCCATATTCTCATGCCTCCTCTGATGTTCGTTGTCCATCGAGGCAAGCAGGAGGCACTTGGCCTTCGCGCTATCAATCTCCCAAGTCTTGCGGATTTCCTTATCCGCGACACTGGAAGTTGGACTAGGGACAGGGGGAGCTTTGGTGGTAAGAAGATACCCCAGCTTGTCATAAGTGATTGCTATCTTGACATTCCTGAGCCAATCTTTGTAGTTTGGCCCTGTCAGTTTGTTTTTATCTAGGAGTAACTTAAGTCCAGTCATGTTGATTGGTCGCTGCAATTAGGAGAGAGAAGAAGAAACACTCAGCATGATGCTCTTGCAAGTTTAGAGTGGTTTTTAATTTGTCTAAACAGGATGGCTCCCACTGTTTCTCGAATCCCTCCTCAAACCATAAAGGAAGAATTAGTCAGGATTAATCCCACCGTACAATACTTGCTTAACCGTTCAGCCAGGCCGGTGTCGGTACTTCGAGGGAGGTTTTCCAACGCTTTCGCGAAGTTCCTTAATTAGAGAACCTCTTTTCCCTGGGGGCGTAGCCCCGCTAACACCTTTCTAGGCACCTACTAGGTTTATAGCATTGATCGTTAAGTGAGAAATTTCCCGAGGAGTAGCATATACTCACAGTAGGATCGGGATCCAAATATCATCGCGTGACGAAACTGAAGGAATCCTACCAGAATCATCACACTCCAAATGGTATTCAAATCTAGCAAGTTTCAGTACTTATGAAACTCCCGATGTGGATTTTTGCCCCATGCTCTTATGACCTTGGCGTGAGGTCAAAATGTCATAAGTCACATGTCAAGTTCGTCCCATCATTATCCAGGTTAATTTGAACCCACCCGTACATACCCTTGACGTAGGCCAAAATGGCAGTACGACTGTCTCAAACCAACGCATTCTATCTATGCAACAGATAAATATCCGGCAGCTACCAATCACTATGCCTTGGCGTGAGGTCAAAATACATAGCTTGAATACTACCGAATATTTAACTGAAATGATGGAGGGCTACGGATGGTTTTGGCAAAACCGTGAACGTAGTGAACTTGATTTGGTCGATGGAACGAGATAGCTTTTAAATGGAGTGGCTCAAACTCCGTATTTTAAAAGTTTGTTTTGAAAAGAACCGAGTGGTTTTTCGAAAGTGTTCCAACGACTTTAACTTGGTTTATTATCTTGCATTAGTTCTTTTAATGCGTGATATTCTTGCATTAGTTCTTTTAATGCGTCCCATCATTTAATCCTACCATTGCAGAAAACAACCAAAATATGACGTACGCTTATGCCATTCGCATTCGCCACGGGGCCCCGTCATTACCCGTTAGGTTACTTAACTAACGACAGAGCGGGGGCTGGGCTAGCGCGTCTGTAAAACATAAGCAACGCCTAAATAATATCATATATAGATATACTGCAATGATAAACATTTCAGATCACAGATAAATACATTGGATATACTAGCAATCTGTAATTTGTACGAGCCTGTAACAAAAACAGATAACACGGTCGCGGTGAATAGCCAAAACCCCACCCAAGACCCCTACGGGTGCGGCAAACTACCTGCCAAGTACCCGAAGCGTAGCAACCTCCCTCATCTCCATGAGTAGGCCACTCGACACTTCGGCATACCCGGTAGTTTGTGCACCCCTCCATGGGTCTATCCTAGGAGCAAAAACAGTAAAAAGAAATTATACAATGACGGCTACAACCCCTTCCCGGTTGTGCGGCCATACAAATAATTATTACATCAATTTACAGATTTACATGAATTGCAAGAAAAGAAAACTCTCGTCTCACAACCCCCCGGCTATTCACCCGCGACAATCCAACATATTTATATACACATTCCAGCACATTACAGATCATGTATAACCCCGACTAATCGACTTATAGCGATTAGCCGACGTTCAATACATGCAAACATCACAGATATAACCATCAAAGTCAAAGTGCAGTGAAGTTCGGAAAAAATACGGAATTATAGGACCCCAAAAGGAAATTTCTTTTCTGGAAAATCTGGGCACATATAATATATTTCAAAGATCCCAAAACCAACACAGACACACACTGCACGAAAAACGATGCACAGAAGACGACAACGCGCGGCGCTTCCGCGGCGGATGCCTAGCTCGCGCGGCGGATGGGCGGCGGTTTGGACGAATTACTGTATCGTTTTTCTTGGGTGTTCACACAAAACCCTGAGCCGAATTTACAAGTGTAAAGTTTTTCATTTTGAGCCAAAAAAATTTCAACAGAAACTCAGTTTTTGTAAAAGTTTGGTTTTTGGATTTTTCCGGTTCCGAACTTCGTTACACTTCACTACCAAGCTAGTTTAAGTTTAGTTAGGCTCTGATACCACTGTAAGTCCACGTTGCGACCCCCGGTTCTTACGGGGAGGCGGTAACGGTATAAAATCAAAATTTTAACGCAAGAGGCAACATGGACTAAGCTAGGTCGGGATCTTTACCTAAACTAAAACTAGCAAACTAAGCTAAAGATATTTAGCTACTCGGATGAAGATGGTTATACCTAAACTTGAACTCCTTCTCTTCTAGCTCCGATGGTGGTTCGATGGCTCCTTCTCGTTGTCTCCGTACGCCGAAGATAGATCCACTTGAAAGCTCCAACCTTTAGCTCCTTCTTCGTTCTTTGAAGAAACTAGTTCACTTGGTTTGCTAAACCTAGTGAACTAGAATGAGTAGAGATGATTTAGAATGGGATTTTATCTATGGTTCTTGATTCTCAACTCATGAGACAAGAGAACCATAGATCAAGAGAGGGAGCAAGAGGTTGAGGGTGAGAGCAAGAGGAGAGCTCAAGAACAAGAGAGAGAATGAGCAAGAAAGAATGAGCAACTCTTTTGTCTTTCACCCTCTCATAATCCAAAGTGATCATAACTCATCATATCAAAAAAAGTCTTATGTGATGGTTAGAAGCAACCATAACCTTATCATGTCATGCACTCATTTTACTCAAATGAGCAAGCAAGAAAAAGTCTTTGGCATGAAATGATAACCATGGTTATCATGATGGTCAACTAGTCAAGCCTAGTCAACCGGTCAACAAGTCAACAAAAGTCAACAAGTCAACAAAGTCAACAAGTCAACAAAAGTCAACAAGTCAACAGCCATATCACCATAATACTTAATTAATATAATAGTTAATCACATATCATATTCTCATTAGGGTTGAGCAAAAAGTCAAAAAGTCAACGGTCAACTGTCAACAACCCTAATGAGAATCCGCTGTCTGTGCCTCCCTGTCAACTGTGCATACGCACCCGCATCCGCGTTCCGAGGAACACGAATGCAAACTGGATAAATCCAATCCCATAAGGTACACTAGGATCTGGCTTAAACCAAAGCCCGCTAGTGTAAACTGTCCGGACACTGTACGTGCACAAGTGCACGGATGTGACCGAACCCTGTCGCAAAACCATGCGACCTGTCGCAATACCATGCGACCTCTACTCTTTTGCCTAAAGGCGAAAAGCTTTCTGTGTGGGACTCTAAAGACTCGACACTACGCTGGCAGTGGGTTTAACCACAGACCGCAAGCGGCACTAGCTGTGCGTAACGGTCCCCAGGTAATGCCGACAAGAAGACCGACGAGGCGAAACCCATCTGAACTCCTACTGAGCCTGAGTGTGACATTCTCCGTACAGTCCGGTCTGTTCGTCTGATACATCGCATGGCGGGCCTAGGGGGCGGTAAACGTCAGTCCCCCAATAGCGGTACAAGTCGTGCCGGAGCGAAGCCCAAAACACCCTGAGATAACACTGGAAACCTACCAGTATATCTCGTTTGCCCTGGCCAGGGACTACTCGTGTAATGGCTCTCCTAGACACAGCGCGATGTCAACCCCCAATACCGGGAGAGACGAATCCAGTCTAACCGTCACTGCCTCCAAGTGCTTCGGGACTGCACCCAACCACTACCTGTTTGCACGACTCCTTTGAGCCGTGGTAGGGTAGTGATCAAAGTACAGTGGGAACACACTCGAGGCGAAGTGACAGTGTCAAGTCAGCGGACTAAGCTGTACTCATGTCACCTGGGAACTGATAACTGACGATAGGTATAATACCAACTAGTCAGTTCCCGACGAGTCCTGTCCAGTGTACCCGTAACCTAACGAGCACCCGCATACTATCTCAAGTACGACGTACTGACGGCTGTGGGACAGACCGTCTCCCACACTGGGATGAGAAGCGCATGCGCTGGTCTACTCCGGAGTATCGATGCCCTGTCTCGATAGTCCTGCGACCAGGGACCTGCATAAGGATGTGCTTATAGATTACCCAGCCCCACTAGTGTGACGGCCATCACATCGCTGGTAATCAAGCAAAGATCCTAAGGGCTCTACTAATGTGTATAGGCGATATACAAAATAAACACATGTACACATTGAAGTAGAAACAAACCAAGTAGCATACTACTATTTTGAGCAAGATTGTATATACAAGGTGAATATCCCAAGCATCCATTAAGTAATATACAAACTAGTATGATACAGTAATGGCCTCTAGGGCATATACACTAACAAAACCATCACTAGAGTCCGGGATATCGATGATCGCAGCGAAGGGACGTCAACACGGAGCTTTAGAAGCGAAGGACCGGATCTACAAAGGTTGCATTTCCATACACTTCTATTTGTAATGGTAGATTACTCTTTAGTTACCCTAGTTTTCTAGTAGTGTCCTTGGTTGATTGCTTAGCACACCCTAATTTTTTTTGTTTTGGCATGTGTGATGCTTGCAAACCCTAGGCTAGGTTCTAAGGAATCCCAACATCTTCATCACAGAATCCATTGATGGGATTTGTGTCGAATCATATATGAGAGCATTAATCCAACAACAAAGCAGATGCTTGAATCCATGTGTCAAGGCAATTTCATGTCTAAAGACGAAGGTGCAACTTGAAAATTTTTAGAAGATTTCGTTGAAAAACTTTGCAATGGAAGAGTGTTAGTCAACCATCGTCTAGGGGTGGTATCCATCAACTTGATGTCTCCATAGCAGTCAAGGCTGAAATGGCAGCAATGCAACAGAAACTTGAAGCTATGGAACAAAAATTTTTATTAGCCTCCCTACACCAGGTCACACTCCCTAAAACCATGTGTGGATGCTGTTCAGATCCATCACATTTGACGGAAGAATGCCCTTTGAATTCTCCGTTTCAAGGTCAAGAACACATCAATGCTGCTTTTCAGCAACGACATAGAAACGATCCTTATTCTTCCACTTATAATCAGTGTTGGAGGAATCACCCTAATTTTTCTTGGAACCAACACCAAACTCAAATTACGGTTCCAAACCAAAATAACTTTCAAAGGGTCTCTCCACAACAACTGCAACCACTACAACTGAGTCAGCACCTCTTTCAACCATAAAATTTTCAAAATCCGGCCAACACTTCTGCACCGTATAATAATTCTTTTCAATTGGCTGGTACCAATAACTCGTCTTCACTCGAACGAACCTTGGATTTGTTCATGAAACATTCCATCCAAGTGTCGGCTGATATAAGGTCTTCTATCGATGATATAAAGAAGAACTCTGCCTCCCACGGTGAGAGTATTAAATCGATAGAAGCATAAATTGCACAATTAAATGCCGAAATGAGTGCTAGAGAAAGGAAAACTTCCATCTCAACCCCTACCGAATCCTGGGCATTCACAACACTACAATGCGAGTGCCATTACAACGTTGAGATCCGGAAGAGTGCTGAATTATCAAGTCGGTGAACAGATTGATATTGATAATGATGAATCTATCAATAACACCCCGGCTTCCACTTCCACTTCCACTTCCACTTCTACTTCCACTTCTAACCCTAGTTCATCTTTTTCCGAGCCTATTCTCTGTTTTCCTCAAGGCTCGAACTCTCAGCCCACTTCTTCTAGTCAATCAAAGACGATCCCCACTCCAATTCTAGGATCTGTTCCACTCACACAACCTTCTCCAATGTCGGACCCAGCTCTTATTGCTAAAGCTCCTTATCCAAACAGGTTAAGGGGAAACAAACCAAGTCCACATATGGAGAAGATTATGGAACTGTTTAAACAGGTTAACATCAATATCCATCTCCTAGATTCTATACAACAAGTTCCGGCTTATGCGAAAATCCTTACGGACTTGTGCACTAGGAAGAGGAAGACTCAAGTGCCCAAAAAGGTATTCATGACGAATAATGTTAGCACAGCTTTTACCCCCACAATTAACGAAGAAACGTAAGGACCCTGGATGTCCTACAATCTCTATTTCTATTAGGGGTAAAAATATTAATCATGCTTTACTCGACCTTGGTGCTGGTGTTAACCTGCTTCCATACTCTGTCTACGAACAGTTAGGGATTGGAGAGTTGAAATCAGCTCATTATACTCTCCAAATGGTAGACCGATCCATCACCAAACCTTGGGGTGAGCTTGAAGATATGTTGATAAAAGTCGGGGAATTTATATTCCCTGTGGACTTTATTGTTTTAGATACACAACCTGTAGCAAACCTACGGAACCAAATTCCGGTGATTCTCGGTCGACCCTTCTTAGCCACTTCCAATGCTGTCATTAATTGTCGAAACGGTTCCATGAACCTATCTTTTGGGAAAATGAAAATTGAGCTTAACATTTACAAGATTGGAAGTCAGCCATCTGATCCCTCTGCTCATCTTCTTGATGTCTGTTCTGTCCATGAGATAGCTTTTGAAAACTGCAAGGCTGATGAACTTTGCTTTGATGATCTCGAAGACATTAGCACATTATTGTTTGATCTTGCACATTATAGTGATGACACCTTTGACGAGTCCACCCCTGAGTTTGAACCTTCTGACTCATCACAAAAGTCAGTCACACTTTCCGAGTCTGCATCATTTGCAGGCTATGAACTTCTTCGAGAATCCGAATGTCATTCACTTACCCCCATCTTCTATTGTTTCTCCACCGACATTAGATCTCAAATTTTTACCTTCTCACCTTAAATATGCATATTTAGGTGAGAATGAGTTTTTGCCTGTGATCATATCCGCTTCTCTAGTCTTAGAGCAAGAGAACGCTCTCTTGATGGTCTTGAGATCTAATAGGCAAGCCTTTGGTTGGACAATGGCTGACATCAAAGAGATTAGTCCCTTGATTGTTGAACATCATATACATTTGATAGATGAAGCCAAGCCAACCCGAGAACCATAAAGACGGTTGCATCCCGTCATGAAGGAGGCGGTAAAGAAAGAAATCGTCAAATTCCTTGACAGTAGTATCATTTACCCAATCTCTGATAGCCAATGGGTAAGTCCTATTCATGTAGTCCCTAAGAAGTCTGGCATCACGGTCATAACTAATGAGGCTAATGAGTTGATTCAGACACACACTCAAACTGGATGGCGTGTATGTATTAATTATAGAAAACTCAATGCTGCAACGAGGAAAGATCACTTCCCTCTACCTTTCATTGACCAGATGTTGGAACGATTAGCTGGAAATAAATATTATTGTTTCATGGAAGGATACTCTGGCTATAACCAGGCCCCTATTGCCGAAAAGGATCAAGATAAAATCACATTTACTTGTCCTTTCGGTACTTTTGCTTATAAACGCATCCCTTTGAGTTATGCAATGCTCCCGCTACATTTCAGCGGTGCATGATGGGGATATTCTTGGACATGGTCAAGAATTTTCTGGAGATTTTCATGGACAATTTCTCGATATTCGGGGACTCTTTTGATGATTGCCTATCTCATCTTGACGCAGTTCTTACTCGTTGTAAAGATAAGAACTTAACTTTGAATTGGGAAAAATGCCATTTCATGGTCCAAGAAGGTATTGTGCTTGGATATGTCATTTCACGGAAATGTATTGAGCTTGACAGAGCTAAGATAGATGTCATTCATAACCTTCCTCATCCCAAATGTGTTAAAGATATACGATCTTTCCTTGGTTATGCAGGATTTTATAAGAGATTCATTATGGATTTTAGCAAAATTGCTAGACCCTTAACTTTTCTCTTGGCCAAGGATACAACATTTCACTTTGATTCGGATTGTGAGACTGCATTTGACTTGCTTAAAAATTCCCTCACTACAGCCCCTGTTCTATCATCCCCCGATTGGAACCACCCGTTTGAGCTTATGTGTGATGCATCAGATTTTGTTGTTAGTGCAGTCTCAGGACAGCACATTGATAAGATGCCACATGCGATTTATTATGCAGGTAAGACCTTGAATGATGCCCAAATTAATTATACAACAACCGAGAAAGAACTCTTGGCAGTTGTATTTGCATTAAAAAAATCAAGCCTTACTTGATTGGCTCACCGATTGTGGTTTACACTGACCATTTCGCCTCAAAACATCTTTTATCGAAGAAGGATGCTAAAGGTAGGTTAATACGTTGGATTCTATTATTACAAGAATTTGATCTTGTCATTCGAGATAAGAAAGGATGTGAAAACGTAGTAGCTGACCATCTTTCGCGCATCTCTTCACCAACTGTGATCTTACCAATTAACGACTCTTTTCCTGAAAAACAGCTCTTGACCTTATCCAGTGAACCTTGGTTCGTGGATATTGTGAATTATCTTGCAATGGGACTTATTCCTAGCGATTGGTCTAAACAAAGCAATTATCGATTTCTATCCCAAGTAAAGCTTTTTTACCAGGATGAACCTTATTTGTTTAAATATTGTCCTGACCAAATCATTCGCAGATGTGTCCCCAATGATGAATTCAAGAGTGTTTTATCTTTCTGTCATGATCAGGTATGTGGAGATCATTTTGGTCCACGTAAGATGGCGTAGAAGGTTTTGCAATGTGGTTTTTACTGGCCTACATTATTCAAAGATGCATTTGATCATTGCAAAACCTGTCCACAATGTAAAAACACGGGTCAGATTTCTAAAAGAAATGAGATTCCACTTCAACCGATCTTGGTTGTTGAAATTTTCGACGTTTGAGATATTGATTTTATGGGTCTTTTTCCCAACTCTTTTGTAAATTTGTACATCTTGTTAGCGGTTGATTACGTCTCCAAATGGGTGGAAGCTATCTCATGTCGCACTAATGACAACAAGGTTGTCATTAAGTTCTTTAAAGAAAATATCTTTTCACGATTTGGACACCCTCGCACTATCATTAGCGACAACGGGACGCATTTCTGTAATCGGTCTTTCGAGACTTTGATGCGAAAATATTCAATCAACCACAGACTTTTCACGCCCTATCATCCCCAAACGAGCGGGCAAGCTGAGATTTCCAATAGGCAAATCAAACAAATTTTGGAGAAAACAGTTTCTAAAAACCGGAAAGATTGGTCAACCAAATTGACGGATGCTCTTTAGGCTTTTCGTACCGCTTATAAGACCGATCTTGGTATGTCTCTTTACCGCCTAGTGTTTGGAAAGGCTTGCCACCTTCCGGTCGAGATTGAACATAAAGCAATGTGGGCCATTAAAGAACTTAACTTCAATTTGAATCAAGCCTGCAACTTTCGGAAGCTGCAATTAAATGAGCTATGCGAACTCCGTGATGAAGCTTACGATAATGCGGTGATAGTAAAGAATCGAACTAAGGTATTTCACGACAAAAATATTTTGAGAAAATTTTTTATTCCAGGTCAACAAGTTCTTCTTTACGATTCCCGTCTCCATCTTCATGCGGGTAAGCTCCGATCTCGTTGGAAAGGACCATTTGTTGTGCGGTATGTCTACCCGCACGGGGCAGTTGAAATTGAAAACAGAAAAACCGGTACAATTTTCAAAGTGAATGGGTATAGATTAAAACCGTATTTTTCCACTGACCCCACGGAGGAGCTCCTGTTTTAACAGGAGCCGTTTTATAATGACTAATTTTCCTCCATCTCACCTCCATGTTTCGGTAATATTGTTTCATTTTTAGAATGGATGTGAATCATTTGTAAATAAAAAAATATAAAAAAATAAAATAAATAAATAAATAAAATGCAAAATTGTAAATAAATAAAGTAAAAAATAAGTTTGGGGGAAGATTTTCACTTTCCTTTATTCCTGACCCCGTTAATAACTTTTCCTCCCAAGCCTACAGGTTTTTGAGATTTAACAGATGACAACAGTGAGGACACTGCTGTAAACAGGTTTGGGGGAGGTTTGTACTTATTTGCGCATCACTTTGCATTACACTTTGCATAAGCATAAAATTTTCAAAAAATTTCTTTTATAATAAAAGATTAAAAAGTGAAAAAATTACATTTAAAAGATTGGAAAAATTTAAGAAAACTAAGAAAGTTAGATATTATTTTAAACGAAACTAGTAATAATTAGTTATGAGTCGTGTCCCAAGGATTAGTAAGATGAAGGAAGTCACTAATCTGTGGATAAAAATAAGTCTGAAAAATAGTTCCTATTCTGAAAGCCAAACATCTGAACGTTGATACCCTACTATGCGCACTTACACATGTCTTGAAACTCGGGATAGTAGAGGATACCTTGAAATACTCTTGTCTAAAAGCCAAAGTACGAAGAAAATAATAAATGAAGTATAAAAGTATAAAATGGTGAAGAAAAATGAACACTGGTTTAGTAATCACCAAGGTAGCATAAAAAAATATAGCGAGGGTGCTTCATCACCTAGTGCCTTAGACCAACTGGTTTGGGAGTCACTGCTAAGCCTTAGGTGTTGCAAGATGAGGAAATTGCTAATTACGCCTAATATGTGAGCACATTGAGTAATCGGTCGGTTAGTACCTTAAAAAGTATTAATGGTCGCATGAAGAATGTGTGAGCAATTCCATCTAAATATTCACCGACTAAAAAGTACTGAGCTAGATGGACAAGAGTATGATAGCTTGAATTAAATTCTCCGAGTGTAGGGATGTCTTTTACACACACGTAGGGGTATATGATCGGTGTTTGGAAGAAAGGTAGGGATGAAGAATAAAGGCGATGTTTTATTGAGGGACGATGTGATTTCTAATATCTTTTCATGACTATTAAGATAAGACTCATGACAACCGAAAAGCTAGTGTAGTTGGAAACTCTGATTTTCAAGTTCTTTCTTTTATAATTCTTATTTTTATATGTAAATTTCACAGTCTTTCTTTTATTATGGGATTTGTGGGTGCAATCCGCTGAAAACCCTTAGGAGACAACACTCCTCCTATTAGGACACCTAGAGGTTTAAAGGCTTGTTGTACGTGCTCAGTGCAATCGTGTTTCCTGCGAAAGTGTGCTAGTTAGTTTTTTTTCTTTTTCTTTCTATTTTCTCCTTCTTTTGAATAAAAGAAGTTTGCTTGAGACGATCAAAGTCAAGTTTGGGGGAATTTGTTCAGTCGAAAATATTGCAATCTTTAACATAACAATTTCCTCGCTTTTCTAAACATCTAAGCGTGTTTGTTATAAATAAAACACGGATAACCAGTTCATCTGCAAAATATCAAATATCACGTGTTATACATTATAATCAACAATTTGGAAGGAAATTGTGTGTTTATTATTTCAAGCATGCTATTGTATATCTCAACAATTTTCAGTGAGATTTTGTGCAGAAAATTATTCCAGATCAAATATCGGAATCGCAAATTCGCTGACAAAATGCAGCAAGTCAAAGAGTTAAAATCTGGCAGAGATTCAGAAGAGATAAAAAGATTCCAGATATCACAATAACACCCAAAGTCCAACACCAAACTACACAGGAAGAATGAGTCAGAGATCTAACCAAACGGCCGCGGATCCGCGGCCGAGTCAGGCCGATCCGCCACGGATCCGCGGCCGAGTTAGGGCATCGGGTGACATGTTCTCTCCAGAAGCTTCATTCCAACAACCTAGCGTATTTGAGACGCTCCATTGTAACAAACTTGTTCTCGAAACTTTCCCACAACAACCTAGCTTCTTGAGGAAGCTTGATAACTACCTTATTCTAGAAGTTTCCTTACAACTACCTTGCTTCTTGGGGAAGATTAATCTAGTTTCTAGTGGAAGATTGGTGAAGAGCTATATAAAGGACCTAAGCCTTCATTTCGGAGGTGACGCAATTTGGGAAGACAATTTGAGAGCCAATTAAATCCAATTCAATTCAAATCAAGATCCAAATCAAGAATTGTTGAGAACAATATCGAGCAACAACATTCAAGATCCTTTATGCGAAGGCAGTCTTCATCTACGAGCGCGAGATCCTCGATAGATTCAAGTCTCACGGAGATCGAGCCAAGCGAAAGTCGATGGAGAAATTACCTCTTCAAGGGAGCAATCGAGAGCAACTCTTGTAATCTCGAATTGAAGGAACGCGTAATTTGAAGTTGATTAATAAAGGCGATTAATTGTTAATTCTTGCTTTCTTTAAATTCTTGTATTATGAAATTTCTAATTCTTGATTCTTCTATTTTCATGATGCGTGAGTGAAATCTCCGCTTGTTAAGGATTCGAAGGAATCCGGTAGATCAAATGGTGATGAAATCCTAAACTAATCTTAAGTCTTATCAGGATTATGAACTTTAGGAAAAAAGAATTGTCAATGACCAAATTTGGAACGAGATCACCGTTCTTGATAATTTCGTTGCAATTTAGGATTAAATGATTGATGATTCTCTTTGCTAAAGGCTGGATTTGAATGGTGATTAATGAAAAGACAAGGGATAGTGAAGGAGAAACCCTAGTTTCTTCAATAGATCCCTAATCTTCATTCATCACTATCATTCTAGCCATAATTCATCAATAGATAAGATGAGTCATTATTAGTATTCATCATTTCTACTAATTCCTATTGAATCTTACAAGCTATTCTACATTTTCTTGATAACTAAAATTGATATTGGACAATTTCTTGATTACGGAATCTTAAACTCTTTCTTGATTTTCTTGAAATGACAAACTCAATTAAATCTTGAAATCTTATTTTGTTGAATTTTCTTTACTATTTCTTGGCTCAACTAAAGCAAGAACGAATAAATACACGAATCTCAGTGGACGACCCGTACTCATTAACGAACTACATCGACACCGTTATTGATTGCGGTTATAAATTCTTTGATTGTGATAACACTTTTCATACCACATCGAGAACGATCAATCAACTGGAAAGTAGCATAAGATGAAATATTCGAACAGATTCTCATATTCATCCTTATGTAACTTAGCAGGCCGTGTCGCATTGATATGACCTAGTCTACAATGCCTCAAGGAGGATTCGTTCATTTCTGAACTACTCCTCTTGTGTGTGTTCTATATACTTTGACCTGTAGTTTGATTTAGAACGTGTTTACCATTTCATAACGTGCCTGATCCAATCAACTCTTGATTAAGTAAAATGTTCATAACATTATCCTCCTGTACAGAATTATATCCTTCTTTAACTTAATAAAGAAACCGATGTAATGTTGTATATCAGGTTCGGTATCTAATAACATTTGTTCAGAATTAATGTATTAATACAAGGTGATATCTACCAACTGATTTGGCTGCAACACTTGCACCATTCTCTACACTTAGAGATATATCACCTATTCTCAGTTCTCTACCATTCTGTAGCCCATGTAACATCTTACATATGCAGGATCCTGATCCGGTATCACATACCCAGACGTAGAGGATACTGAAAAACAGTTCTAGGTAATGAACACACCTGAAGAAGATGCATCAACATGCACTTTCTTCGATTGGGTGGCATGGGAATCCGGATATTCCCCTATTTTCTGCTCAGACTTATAACAGTTATAAGATAGAGCAGAACCAACGTTGCCTAGCTCAGTATAATAAGCAGGTTCGGTCAATGCATCCATATTATTATCTTGATTAAGGCATGACATGGTCGCTACCAGGAGAGAGAGAAGAAAACACTCTGCGTACGCTCTTGCAAGATTAGATTGGTTATTATTTTATCTAATCAGGATGGCTCCCACTGTTTTAGTCAAATCTTCCTTCAAACCCTAAAAGGTATGACTAGCCGAGATTAATCACACCCTACAAGTTCGCCAATCTTTCTGCCAGGCCAGTGTCGGTACTTTGAGGGAGGTTCCCCGTGCTTTCGTACGAACCTAATTAAAATAAACCTTGTTTTCCTAGGGGCGTAACCCCGTTAACACCTTTCTAGACACCTACTTGATCGGCTAATTGTAATATGTAAAACTCTCCCAGGTGTAACTCTTACTCGCAGTGGGTATCGGGATCCAACTATTTCATAGAAGGTATGCAATCTCATTGCAAATTTCAACACTTGAAATTCCCGATAATATTTTTCCCCATGCGTCCTATGACCTTGACAGAGGTCAACAAACTATAGGCTGCTAGTCAAGTTCAACCCGCCATTTCATAATTGAATTAAACCCATCCGCACGACCCTTGACAGGGGTCAACAAGGTTGTACGACTACCCTAGTCCAATCGCATCATATGCTTTACAGATAAGCACTAATCAGCTACCGCACACTACGCCTTAACAAAGGTCAACAAACCCAGCACGAATACTAAATATTAGTTATCTGAAATGACGGAGGGCTACGACAGGTTTTTAAGAAAACCCTTTTCGTAATGAAATTGATATCGTTGTAGAATTGAGTGATTTTGAAAAGGAGTGTTTTTGAGACTTTTACTAGTTTTGCTAAAGAGGTCACTTCCGGTGAAGGGATCTTGGCTCTTTCCTTATCGAATAAGGTGCAGGGTATTTCATAAATACCACTATGCAAAGCAAATCTATAGAAGCAATCAAAAGACAAAATGAGTGGGTTGTAGCATCTGCTAGTTTCGCTAAAGAGGTCACTCCCGGTGAAGGGATCTCGACTCTTTCCTTATCGAATAAGGTGCTGGATATTCTATATGGAATACCGCTATGCAAAGTAAAAACTAGAGCTACCAGTTTTAAAAACAAGTTTCTACAACATCTTTAGGTTTCTTTTATTTCAATTATCTCATTAATGAAGTCCCATTAATTATGCTTCCTAAGCATCACAGATGAAACGAAAGCAGCAATATTAATTACATCTCATATATATAATATAGGCATTCGTCTCAGAACATATCAAGTGACCACATCACAGAATATCAGCAGCAGAAGAATCATATATGAAATATTGGATATACTAGGAATTCCGTGTTTTAAATTAAGCCAGTATAAAACACAGATTCCACGGTCGCGATGAATAGCCAAACCCACATCCCTAGACCCCTACGAGAGCGGCAAGCAACACTACCAATTCCAAAGTTAGGAGACCCAGTCTCGACTCCTCGAGATGGTCTCCCACTGGACCCTAGAACCCGCTTTCTTGTGCTCCCCGCCTTGGGTCTATCCTAATGCGGAAAAGTAAATAATATACATCAATGGTGACATCATCCCCAACCCGGAAGTGCCATAATAAAAGAATATTACATACAAGCTTTTACATGAATGAAAATGAAAAACTCTCATCTCACATAAAAACCGCCGGCTATTCAGAACACGACGATCCGATATAACATAGCACAGCAACACATAATCGCATGTCGTTAACGTAAGTAAATATGCGTATCCCAGTTGTCGTTGATATATAGCAACGAAATCGGTGATACACCACATATTACACTTACGGTCGCAGAAAAGAATGTGAAAAACTACAACAGTTGGAATATATAACCATCTTAGACATCATAAATCCAATATATCACATATAATGGATTTCATGCCTAACCAAATGAATTCCTTAGACATCACATGCCTAACAATTATAAACCCCGCATTTTAGTCTCGATATTGAAAACACTTTCTAATAACCTGTCGGGTAACTCAATAAGATTCCCGATAAAATGATCGAATGATCGTCGGAAACTTTAGTAGACGGCCGCACCTCCGATGCCGTCGACGAAGTGCACTAAGGCGGAACACCGCGGCCGCGAGCACCCGAACAGATGCTTTTGGCGACGGGGTTCTCCTACAGTCACTTAGTCGGGGCTATGGGGCGTGGCTATCTATTAAGGTTACCTGGCGAGCATCCGCGTACACTACGTAATTGCGACAAATTTTTGATCACATTAAAATCCCGTGGCAACCGATCAAATGAGACTAAATTGCTAGATTTATAAAATTCAAACTAGTTATCTCATAACTCCTTTTGTGGATTCCAAATATTGTATCACAAACAAAGATAGGTAGACGAAGTTAAACTTTTCGATCGAATAAGCAAGCACCCAAAATTTCCCAACAAGCTCAACACTTGAGCGGAGTTCAAAAAGTATGCAGAACATGCCACAGCTCCTATGAACCAGCCGTAGAAGGGTCAACCAATGCCTCACTTATGGCACCGCTGAACTACCACAAACCCTAGGATTTGATGGCGGTTTTGACGGTCACAGAATCGAGTTAGGGTTTCGTTCTTCTAGAGGGTCCATAGATTCGCTTGCAAGATTTTCTGAAAATTTTAAACTCAGAAAAAATCCAACTAATGAAAAATTTCTAGCGGGGGAAAATTGGGTTATTGATATCCGTTCGAACTTTTTAATATCGTCTAAATAACCCGAATACATGTTAGAATTACGATTACGAAACACTCCGAGTTACCATTGCAGAAAGTTAACATCACATGAAAATTTAGCAAAACCAAACAACACCTGAAACACCAAAACCCAGAGACTGGAACACCATGAAAATTTGAAGTCAAAACTCCAAATTTGGGCCGAGGTGGCCGGTTTTTCTCCCGATGTGTCCAGCCATATTTACACAAAACCCCCTCAAATTTTCATGGTGTTCATGTCATATCTCATAAAATATTCTGCAGTTGTTTAAAAAAATTTTTGAAGAATTTTTAAATTAGACAGAAACCAAGTTTTCGTATCGGGTGTTTCGGAGTAGTTTCGGTTTCGTAATCCTAGAAAACATCGTCTAATTTTCTAGCATCGATCGGATACCACTGCAGGGTTGTTTAGCACGGCAACACGGTTTCGGGAGGCATCGTCCATGCCATATTTAAATTTTTGCCGTTCTAGCTAACCCTAACCCTAGAATCGTAACTAGAAAATCCGACGAATCGATATGCAAACAAATTTGCAAAGAAGTGAACAAGGAATACAACCTTTGTAGACCGGTCCTTCACTTCAATAGCTCCATGTTGTAGTCCTTTCACTACGAATGGTGAACTCTCAGACTCTACAGAGGGTTCACTTGAAGAAACGAACAAGCTTGCTCAATATCGTCGAAGCCGAAGATGATCTATGTCGAAGAGATTCGAGCTCATGCTACCTCTTCACTAATGTGTGAAATTAGTGAAGCAAACACCCTAAACTAAATGGCTAATAGTAAAGGATGATGAAGTAGGAAGTGGGCTCACATTAGTTTTATTTTTCTTACAATATTTCTTCACATCTCAAAACCCTAGAAAGCTTTTGAGCTCATGAAGAAATGTTGAAAGAATAATCAAGTGAGGTTAGAAATGCAACCATGGTGAGTGTATGTCATGCACTAACCATTGTAGAGACTAAACCATAATTATGAGTTAAGGTTGGGTTACCAAATATCTTAAGCTAGACAAACAAGTGGACTAAGTCAATGAAACCTACAAGTTTCTACAAGCTTTGAACCATGACTAATTCCAAATGTTTGAATTTGCTTAAATATAATTATGAACCCTAATTTTAACCCTAGCATGGTATAAGTCTCATACATACATGTTGCATGTGTAATCTAGCATGACACAATAATATATATCGCATATATATTTTGTGTGCAAAGAAAACAATACATATATTACATATATGTAAAGTGTATCCTATGTGAGAAAAATGAATTCTTAAGCGAGCTAATATTAGTTAGTGTAAGTTAATATATCAAATATATAATTATACATTAAATTATTAAATCAACTCTTGATTTAATAATCCGGCTATGTCTCATATAACCGACTAATATCAACTGTAACAACTTATCGAATCAACCCTTGATCCGTATATCACATATAACCGACCTATGCCACATGTCGGAAGAATAGAATATGGTATCACATACACGCATTAATCTCGGTCCTGCACAAATCACATATGTGCTCCTATTCTATTTCGCATGAACCAAGAAACCTCTGTGTAGGACTCTAAAGATTCGTCAATACGCCGGTAGCAGGTGATGATCATATCAAACACCCACAAGCCGCAAGCGGCCTGATAAACGTAACGGCTACTCAGGTATTGAGCGATCAGAAGATCAACAAGCAAGCCTGCTCATACTCCTGCGAATCCAATCAGTAACACTACCGTACAGTCCGGTTTCTTCGTCTGATATGTCGCATATCACAATCTGGGGGTGGTATAACGTCAGACCCCAAAAGCCTGATAAGTCATGCCGATACAAGGTCCATAACGGTTCGAGAAACTACTGATAATACTTACCAGTAGATCTCAGCAACCCTGGCCAGGGATTTCCTGTTATGGCCAATCGAACATAGCGTACATCAACTCCCAATACCGGGACAATTGAAACCCCTCCTATCGCTCATTGCCTCCATGTGACTCAGGACTGTACCCAAAAACCACCTTTTTGCACGATCTCTTGACCGTGGTATGGTGGAATCAAAGCACAGTGGGAATCACACAAGACTCTATGACGATCTCGGGTTTACAGACTAACCTGTACCAGTGTCACCAGAGAACTGCTATCCGACGATAGGTATAATACCATCTAGGGGTTCTCGGCGAGTCCGTCCAGTGTACCCAGTCTCCACTGAGCTCCCGTATACCTTCTCTGATGTCAAACACCAATGGATATGGGATCATCCATCGCCCATCTCATGGGTCGAGAAGCGTATACGCTAGTCAACTCTGGAGTATCGATGCCCTATCTCGATACTCCCACGACTAGGAACCGTTATAGGGTGTACTTATGGACTACCCTTGGCCCCACTAGTATGATCTCCATCATAGTCCTGGTAGTCAAGTACACATCCTAAGGGCTTTATCAACATGTGAGAGAGAGACAATAAGTGTACTTGTTAAGATAAAGAGCAACCAAATAGCATACTATCATGTTGAGCAAGAAAGTCCTCCCTATATATGTCCAAGCATCCACTACAATATACATCACATGTACAGTAATGGCCTCTAGGGCATACATATAACTAACAAACCTTACTCTCTACCACCTTCTTGTATATACAAGGTTCATCTACTTTTTTTATGTAGTCAAACTCTTTGACTGCCGCATCAAAACAGATGTTCCAACTCCGCGATGCTTGCTTTAACCCGTAGATTGATTTAAGCAGCTTGCACACCTTCCCGCTGCTCCCACTGTTTATGAAGCCTTCTGGCCTAGTCATGTATACGCTCTCTTCTAAATTACCATTTAGAAAGGGGGTCTTAAGATCCATCTGCCAGATTTCGTAGTCATGGTATGCAGCGATGGCAAGTAGGATCCGGATGGACTTAAGCATAGCCCCTGGAGAAAAGGTTTCATCATAATCCACACCTGGTCGTAGATGAAAACTTTTTGCAACAAATTTAGCTTTGAAAGTCTCAACTTTCCCATCTACCCCAAGAATCTTCTTAAGATCCATTTGCTCCAATGGGTTTTACCCCTTCAGGTGCAACATTCAAAGTCATACTTTGTTGGTGTATATGGATTCCATCTTTGATCGTATAGCATCCAGCCTTTTCACAAAGTTCCTACTCGTGATGGCCTGCCTGAACCTGGTTGGGTCATCATTTACCATGATGCAATCATCGCTCCCACCGTCACCGAGGAAACCGTAGTATCTCTCAGGTGGATGAGGAACCCTACTAGATTCGCGGAGAGGCTGAGGTTCGTTGGAGACTATTGAATCCTTTGGTTTCACCAAATCATCAGCTGTTAGTGTCACGCCCCGCTTCCCAAAATACGGAATACGAGGGGTAGACTAGGCCAGCCATGCTTCTACAGTCAAGGA
Source organism: Agapanthus africanus (assembly GCA_030015575.1). Lineage (NCBI taxonomy): Eukaryota > Viridiplantae > Streptophyta > Magnoliopsida > Asparagales > Amaryllidaceae > Agapanthus > Agapanthus africanus. The sequence continues at coordinate 122,120,983 of JASDDO010000028.1, forward strand.
AAAGTCCTGCCGTAGTCACACTTCGGCTTCTAGTTTTTCATGGTAAACAGTAAATAATGCGCAGGTAATGAGAAATGCAGTAACTGAAAGAAACAATGTAAACACTGACCTGAAGTGGAACGAACGAATGTAACACGGAATGGCAAGTCAAGAAGTCTGTGATGCACTGGTCTCTGGTCCAGGCTAAAACTTCTCCTCACACTGAGCATGCATACTCAGGTCGTCAGAGCGACACAATAGTAATATAATATATGTAAATCATGTGACAATTCTAACAATGATAATAGATATGTGAAACAGTAAATCAAAGACAGCATGAATATGAATGTGCAGTAATCAATGCAGCGGAACATGTAAAATAGTAGGACGATATGTCACGCATGTCCACACAGTATATATGGTATATAAATGCCAGTATCCCTATCAGTCTCTAAGTCTCACTGTACAGGTCACTAAGCGTATCGTCAGTCCAAGTGTGAGAATCAACCACTCGCGAGTGTCCTCCACCCAAGGGTAGAACCCAAGGGCAAGGGACCACGGGCCCAACATGTAACATGTATATCACGGTGTATATCACATACCCTGTAAATCTCCATATAACTCCTTAAATATATAAGCCGGCATGGGACTCCCGAGATTCTGTTGAATTCACACTTAAACTACCCCACTGTTAGTGTATATGCCCTAGAGGTCATTACTGTATCATACTAGTTTGTATATTACTTAATGGATGCTTGGGATATTCACCTTGTATATACAATCTTGCTCAAAATAGTAGTATGCTACTTGGTTTGTTTCTACTTCAATGTGTACTTGTGTTTATTTCAGTATATCACTTATACGCATTAGTGGAGCCCTTAGGATCTTTGCTTGATTACCAGCGTTGTGATGGCAGTCACACTAGTGGGGGCTGGGTAATCTATAAGCACATCCTTATTCAGGTCCCTGGTCGCAGGACTATCGAGACAGGGCATCGATACTCCGGAGTAGACCAGCGCATGCGCTTCTCATCCCAGTGTGGGAAACGGTCTGTCCCACAGCCGTCAGTACGTCGTACTTGAGATAGTATGCGGGTGCTCGTTAGGTTACGGGTACACTGGACAGGACTCGTAGGGAACTGACTAGTTGGTATTATACCTATCGTCAGTTATCAGTTCCCAGGTGACATGAGTACAGCTTAGTCCGCTGACTTGACACTGTCACTTCGCCTCGGGTGTGTTCCCACTGTACTTTGATCACTACCCTACCACGGCTCAAAAGAGTCGTGCAAACAGGTGGTGGTTGGGTGCAGTCCCGAAGCACTTGGAGGCAGTGACGGTTAGACAGGATCCGTCTCTCCCGGTATTGGGGGTTGACATCGCGCTGTGTCTAGGAGAGCCATTACACGAGTAGTCCCTGGCCAGGGCAAACGAGATATACTGGTAGGTTTCCAGTGTTATCTCAGGGTGTATTGGGCTTCACTCCGGCACGACTTGTACCGCTATTGGGGGACTGACGTTTACCGCCCCCTAGGCCCGCCATGCGATGTATCAGACGAACAGACCGGACTGTATGGAGAATGTCACGCTCAGGCTCAGTAGGAGTTCAGATGGGTTTCGCCTCGTCGGTCTTCTTGTCGGCATTACCTGGGGACCGTTACGCACAGCTAGTGCCGCTTGCGGTCTGTGGTTAAACCCACTGCCAGCGTAGTGTTGAGTCTTTAGAGTCCCACACAGAAAGCTTTTCGCCTTTAGGCAAAAGAGTAGAGGTCGCATGGTATTGCGACAGGTCGCATGGTTTTGCGACAGGGTTCGGTCACATCCGTGCACTTGTGCACGTACAGTGTCCGGACAGTTTACACTAGCGGGCTTTGGTTTAAGCCAGATCCTAGTGTACCTTATGGGATTGGATTTATCCAGTTTGCATTCGTGTTCCTCGGAACGCGGATGCGGGTGTGTATGCACAGTTGACAGGGAGGCAGAGGCAGCGGATTCTCATTAGGGTTGTTGACAGTTGACCGTTGACTTTTTGACTTTATGCTCAACCCTAATGAGAATATGATATGTGATTAACTATTATATTAATTAAGTGTTATGGTGATATGGTTGTTGACTTGTTGACTTTTGTTGACTTGTTGACTTTGGTGACTTGTTGACTTTTGTTGACTTGTTGACCGGTTGACTAGGCTTGACTAGTTGACCATCATGATAACCATGGTTATCATTTCATGCCAAAGACTTTTTCTTGCTTGTTCATTTGAGTAAAATGAGTGCATGACATGATAAGGTTATGGTTACTTCAACCATCACATAAGACTTTTGTTGATATGATGAGTTATCATTGCTTTGGATTATGAGAGGGTGAGAGACAAAATACTTGCTTATTCTTTCTTGCTCATTCTCTCTCTTGTTCTTGAGCTCTCCTCTTGCTCTCACCCTCAACCTCTTGCTCCCTCTCTTGATCTATGGTTCTCTTGTCTCATGAGTTGAGAATCAAGAACCATAGATAAAATCCCATTCTAAATCATCTCTACTCATTCTAGTTCACTAGGTTTAGCAAACCAAGTGAACTAGTTTCTTCAAAGAACGAAGAAGGAGCTAAAGGTTGGAGCTTTCAAGTGGATCTATCTTCGGCGTACGGAGACAACGAGAAGGAGCCATCGAACCACCATCGGAGCTTGAAGAGAAGGAGTTCAAGTTTAGGTATAACCATCTTCATCCGAGTAGCTAACTCTCTTTAGCATAGTTTGCTAGTTTTAGTTTAGACAACGATCCCGACCATAGTTTAGTCCATGTTGCCTCTTGCGATAAAAATTCGTTTTTTTATACCGTTTCCGCCTCCCCGTAAGAACCGGGGGTCGCAATATGGACTTACAGTGGTATCAGAGCCTAACTAAACTTAAACTAGCTTGGTAGTGAAGTGTAACGAAGTTCGGAACCGGAAAAATCCAAAAACCAAACTTCAAAAAAACTGAGTTTCTGTTGAAATTTTTTCTGCTCAAAATGAAAAACTTTACACTTGTAAATTCGGCTCAGGGTTTTGTGTGAACACCCAAGAAAAACGATACAGTGATTCGCCTAAAGTGCCGCGCTTCCGCCGCGTGATCCTTCTTAGCCGCCGCGGAACCGCCGCGACTTGGTGTCTTCTCTGCATCGTTTTTCGTGCAGTGTGTTTGTGTGTTGGTTTTGGGATTTTTAAAATATATTATATGTGCCCAGATTGTCCAGAAAAGAAATTTCCTTTTGGGGTCCTATAATTCCGTATTTTTTCCGAACTTCACTGCACTTTGACTATGATGGTTATATCTGTGATGCTTGCATGTATTGAACGTCGGCTAATCGCTATAAGTCGATTAGTCGGGGTTATACATGATCTGTAATGTGCTGGAATGTGTATATGAATGTGTTGGACTGTCGCGGGTGAATAGCCGGGGTGGATGTGAGATGAGCTTTTGTTTTTCTTTCATTCATTGTAAATGTAAATTGATGTAATAATATTATTTGTTTGGCCGCACAACCGGGTCGGGGTTGTAGCCGTCATTGTATAATTCTTTTTACTGTTTTTGCTCCTAGGATAGACCCATGGAGGGGTGCACAAACTACCGAGTACTTGGCGGGTAGTTTGCCGCACCCGTAGGGGTCTTGGGTGGGGTATTTGGCTATTCACCGCGACCGTGTTATCCGCTTTTCGTTTCAGGCTCGAAAGGATTGCGGATTGCTAGTATATCCAATGCATTCATCTGTGATCTGTAATGTCTATCATTGCTTACTATTTAGGCGTTGCTTATGTTTTACAGACGCGCTAGCCCAGCCCCCGCTCTGTCGTTAGTTAAGTAACCTAACGGGTAATGACGGGGCCCAGTGGCGAATGCGAATGGCATAAGCGTACGTCATATTTTGGTTGTTTTCTGCAATGGTAGGGTTAAATGATGGGACGCATTAAAAGTACTAATGCAAGAATATCACGCATTAAAAGAACTAATGCAAGATAATAAACCAAGTTAAAGTCGTTGGAACACTTTCGAAAAACCACTCGGTTCTTTTCAAAATAACTTTTAAATGCGGAGCTTGAGCCACTCCTTCTAAAAGCTATCTCGTTCCATCGATTAAATCAAGTTCACTACGTTCACGGTTTCGCCAAAACCATCCGTAGCCCTCCGTCGTTTCACATGAATAGTCAATAGTATTCAAGCTGTGTTTGTTGGCCAAAGTCGAGGCACAGTGATTGGTAGCTATTGGGTATTCATGTGCAGCATAGATAGATGCGTTGGTTTGGAACAGTCGTACTGCCTTGTTGGCCAAAGTCAAGGGTAGGTGCGGGTGGATTCAAATTAACCTGGAGAACGACGGGCAGAACTTGACATGTGACTTATGATTTGTTGGTCAAAGTCAAGGTCATAAGAGCATGGGGCAAAAATCCACATCGGGAGTTTCATAAGTACTGAAACTTGCTAGATTTGCATACCATTTGGAGTGTGATGATTCTGGTAGGATTCCTTCAGTTTCGTCACGCGATGATATTTGGATCCCGATCCTACTGTGAGTATATGCTACTCCTCGGGAAATTTCTCACTTAACGATCAATGCTATAAACCTAGTAGGTGCCTAGAAAGGTGTTAGCGGGGCTACGCCCCCAGGGAAAAGAGGTTCTCTAATTAAGGAACTTCGCGAAAGCGTTGGAAAACCTCCCTCGAAGTACCGACACCGGCCTGGCTGAACGGTTAAGCAAGTATTGTGCGGTGGGATTGATCCCGGCTAATTCTTCCTTTATGGTTTGAGGAGGGATTCGAGAAACAGTGGGAGCCATCCTGTTTAGACAAACTAAAAACCACTCTAAACTTGCAAGAGCATCATGCTGAGTGTTTCTTCTTCTCTCTCCTAATTGCAGCGACCAATCAACATGACTGGACTTAAGTTACTCCTAGATAAAAACAAACTGACAGGGCCAAACTACAAAGATTGGCTCAGGAATGTCACGATAGCAATCACTTATGACAAGCTGGGGTATCTTCTTACCACCAAGCTCCCCCTGTCCCTGGTCCAACTTCCAGTGTCGCGGATAAGGAAATCCGCAAGACTTGGGAGATTGATAGCGCGAAGGCCAAGTGCCTCCTGCTTGCCTCGATGGACAACGAACATCAGAGGAGGCATGAGAATATGGACATGGAGTCCATATTGCTCCATACAAAAGAACTGTATGGAGAGCAATCACGTATCGCAAGATACGAAGCGTCGAAAAAGTTATTTTCGACAAGAATGGCCGTCGGATCATCAGTAGCCGAGCATGTGCTAAAGATGATCGGCTTCATTGAGGAGCTCGCTGACCTAGGGATCACATTGGAGAGTGAGCTATATACGGATATAGTTCTCCAGTCCCTTCCTTCCACTTACGCCCAGTTTATACTGAACTTCAACCTACAAGAAAAAGAGGTTGAACTATCAGAGCTCCTCAACATGCTGAGGAGCGCAGAGGGCACCCTACAGAAAGGTAGGGAAACATCCACTTTGTTTGTAGGAGGATCATCTTCTTCTAGGTCCAAGGCGAAAGCCAAGGGAAAGAAGAAGAAGGCCCCCGCCAAACCAAGGGGCGGTGTTGGTAAAGTGGATACGAAGGGAAAAGGCAAAGCAACAAAGATAGCGGGGAAGCTTGTGGATAAGGAAGAATGCTTCTATTGTCATAAGAAAGGACACTGGAAGAATGATTGCAGGGCCTGGAAGGCCAGAACACAGGAATTGAAGCAGGTTGCAGCTTCAGCTTCAGGTGTGTATGTTATTGAAAACTGTCTTTCAATAAACTCTACTTCCTGGGTATTGGATACCGGATCAGGATCTCATATCTGTAATTCTTTGCAGGCGTTGAGAAACCGTAGTGTTTTGAAGGCAGGTGACATGACCCTCAAAGTTGCGAACGGAGCTAGCATGGATGCTAAAGCCGTGGGGGACTATCACCTGGGAATGTCAGATGGACATATTTTGGTTTTGCGTAATTGCTTTTTTGTACCCAACGCAACTTGTAATATCATTTCTGTATCTTTAGTTTCTAAAGAAGGTTATGAATTTGCGTTTGTAAGTAATGTTGTAAACATTCACCTTAATCAAGTTTTGATTGGGTCAGGTACATTGAGTAATGGTATATACGTGTTAAACCAACCACAGATTTTCAACGTCCAGAATACACACAAAAGAAAGTCTCCGGAAATGAATCAGACTTTCTTATGGCATTGTAGATTGGGTCACATCAATGAGAGAAGGTTGACTAAGTTACATACAGAAGGATATTTGAATGCGTTCGAATATCAATCGTATGCCACTTGTCAATCTTGTCTCAAAGGAAAGATGACAAAGACTCCGTTTACTGGACAAGGAGTAAGAGCGAGCGAGCTCTTAGGATTCATACACAGTGACGTATGCGGTCCAATGTCTACACATGCCCGAAGCGGACATTCTTACTTCATTACTTTTACGGATGATTTCTCAAGGTACGGTTATGTCTTCTTGATGAAACATAAGTCCGAGGCCTTTGGAAAATTCCAGGAGTATAAGAATGAAGTAGAGAAACAGACCGGCAAAAGTATTAAGATTCTAAGATCGGATCGAGGAGGAGAATACTTAAGTGCCGAGTTCCTGGACTATTTAAAAGAGAACGGAATTCTCTCTCAGCTTACTCCTCCATACACCCCGCAACATAACGGTGTATCGGAGAGACGGAACCGCACCCTATTGGATATGGTGCGGTCCATGATGAGTAACGCTGAGTTACCGCGATCATTCTGGGGATATGCGCTAGAATCAGCCGCATACCTTTTGAACCGAGTACCTACTAAGACCGTGCCTACTACACCATATGAGATGTGGTGTGGGAAGAGACCCTATCTTAAGCACATTAAGACATGGGGATGTCCGGCTTTTGTCAAAAAGCAGCATGCGGACAAGCTCGAGGCACGCTCAGTACAATGCAAGTTTGTGGGGTATCCAAAGAACTCAAAAGGATATTTCTTCTACTGTGAAGAGGAACAAAAAGTTCTTGTTTCTCGTCATGCCTACTTCTTGGAAACTGAGTTTTTGGAAAACCAGATAAGTGGGAGCACAGTAGAACTGGAAGAAATTCCAGAACCACGGACTGTTACTGAAAGTTTAGTGGGACCAGAAGGTTCGGAAGAACAGGACATTCCTACGCCGCTCCGCAGAAGTAGTAGGCAGTCTCATCCGCCTGAGAGATACTACGGTTTTCTCATAGACGGGGATAGAGAGGATTGCATCATAGATTATGATGAGCCTACTAGCTTCCAGCAGGCCGTTCAGAGCGTTGACTCAGTGAAATGGCTGGATGCAATGCGGACCGAAATGGAGTCCATGTACACCAACAAGGTATGGACGTTGGACATTGCTCCAGACGGGGTAAAACCCGTAGGATGCAAGTGGATCTTCAAAAGGAAGATTGGTGTAGATGGACAGGTTGAGACCTATAAAGCTAGGCTGGTAGCAAAGGGTTTTCGTCAAAGACCTGGCTTGGACTACGACGAAACCTTTTCTCCAGTAGCCATGCTGAAATCCATTCGGATCCTTCTTGCCATTGCTGCCTTCCACGATTATGAGATCTGGCAAATGGACGTAAAGACAGCTTTTCTAAATGGAAATTTAGAGGAGTGTGTCTATATGGACCAGCCAGAGGGTTTCATTCAGAGTGGGAGCAGCGGAAAGGTGTGCAAGTTGCTTAAGTCCATCTATGGACTAAAGCAGGCATCGCGGAGTTGGAACATCTGCTTTGATGAGACGGTCAAAGAATTTGGCTTTATCAAAAATCCAGATGAACCATGCATCTATAGTAGATTTGTAGCGAGAACTGTAGTATTCCTCGTTTTATACGTGGATGACATTCTCTTAATAGGAAATGACATTCCTATGCTACAATCTGTCAAGGGGTTCTTGTCACACAGGTTCTCCATGAAAGACCTGGGTGATGCCTCGTACATTCTGGGTATCCGGATCTACCGTGACAGATCCAAGAGGATATTAGGACTTTCACAGTCCAGGTACATCGACACCATACTGAAGAGATTCAGTATGGAAGATTCCAAGCGCGGTAACCTACCGGCTTGTCACGGGATCACCCTCTCTAAAGAGATGTCTCCCAAGACTGATTTGGAGAGGGATCGCATGTCTATTATACCCTACGCTTCTGCGGTAGGCTCTATAATGTATGCGATGTTGTGTACCAGACCGGATGTAGCTTATGCACTGAGTGTGGTAAGCCGGTATCAGTCAAACCCTGGGGAGAAACACTGGATAGCGGTAAAGAACATTCTCAAGTACCTGAGAAGGACTAAGGAGATGTTCTTGGTGTATGGCGGAAAAGACCTCCAGATCGAGGCCTTTGCTGACTCCAGCTTCCAGAGTGACAAGGATGATTCCAAGTCCATGTCGGGTTTTGTCTTTACCCTCAATGGAGGGGCGGTGTGTTGGAAGAGTTCCAAACAAGAAACCGTTGCAGACTCGACGATGGAAGCGGAATACATCGCTGCATCTGATGCCGCAAAAGAAGCTGTCTGGATGAGGAAGTTCTTGAAAGAACTTCAGGTGGTTCCGTCCATTGTTGATCCAATACCTCTGTATTGCGACAACAACGGGGCTATAGCATTAGCGAAGGAACCCAGGTCCCATCAGAGATCCAGGCACATCTTGAGGCGGTATCACCTGATCAGGGAGATCGTGGATCGCAAGGAGATCGAGGTTCGGAGAGTCGCTTCAGAAGATAACACTGCAGATCCATTCACCAAGGCCTTGCCCCAGACTCAGTTCGAGCGGCTGATCGAGATGATAGGTCTTCGATACGCCAGTACATGGCCTTAGTGCAAGTGGGAGATTGTTAGTGTATATGCCCTAGAGGCCATTACTGTATCATACTAGTTTGTATATTACTTAATGGATGCTTGGGATATTCACCTTGTATATACAATCTTGCTCAAAATAGTAGTATGCTACTTGGTTTGTTTCTACTTCAATGTGTACTTGTGTTTATTTCAGTATATCACTTATACGCATTAGTGGAGCCCTTAGGATCTTTGCTTGATTACCAGCGTTGTGATGGCAGTCACACTAGTGGGGGCTGGGTAATCTATAAGCACATCCTTATTCAGGTCCCTGGTCGCAGGACTATCGAGACAGGGCATCGATACTCCGGAGTAGACCAGCGCATGCGCTTCTCATCCCAGTGTGGGAAACGGTCTGTCCCACAGCCGTCAGTACGTCGTACTTGAGATAGTATGCGGGTGCTCGTTAGGTTACGGGTACACTGGACAGGACTCGTAGGGAACTGACTAGTTGGTATTATACCTATCGTCAGTTATCAGTTCCCAGGTGACATGAGTACAGCTTAGTCCGCTGACTTGACACTGTCACTTCGCCTCGGGTGTGTTCCCACTGTACTTTGATCACTACCCTACCACGGCTCAAAGGAGTCGTGCAAACAGGTGGTGGTTGGGTGCAGTCCCGAAGCACTTGGAGGCAGTGACGGTTAGACAGGATTCGTCTCTCCCGGTATTGGGGGTTGACATCGCGCTGTGTCTAGGAGAGCCATTACACGAGTAGTCCCTGGCCAGGGCAAACGAGATATACTGGTAGGTTTCCAGTGTTATCTCAGGGTGTATTGGGCTTCACTCCGGCACGACTTGTACCGCTATTGGGGGACTGACGTTTACCGCCCCCTAGGCCCGCCATGCGATGTATCAGACGAACAGACCGGACTGTATGGAGAATGTCACGCTCAGGCTCAGTAGGAGTTCAGATGGGTTTCGCCTCGTCGGTCTTCTTGTCGGCATTACCTGGGGACCGTTACGCACAGCTAGTGCCGCTTGCGGTCTGTGGTTAAACCCACTGCCAGCGTAGTGTTGAGTCTTTAGAGTCCCACACAGAAAGCTTTTCGCCTTTAGGCAAAAGAGTAGAGGTCGCATGGTATTGCGACAGGTCGCATGGTTTTGCGACAGGGTTCGGTCACATCCGTGCACTTGTGCACGTACAGTGTCCGGACAGTTTACACTAGCGGGCTTTGGTTTAAGCCAGATTCTAGTGTACCTTATGGGATTGGATTTATCCAGTTTGCATTCGTGTTCCTCGGAACGCGGATGCGGGTGTGTATGCACAGTTGACAGGGAGGCAGAGGCAGCGGATTCTCATTAGGGTTGTTGACAGTTGACCGTTGACTTTTTGACTTTATGCTCAACCCTAATGAGAATATGATATGTGATTAACTATTATATTAATTAAGTGTTATGGTGATATGGTTGTTGACTTGTTGACTTTTGTTGACTTGTTGACTTTGGTGACTTGTTGACTTTTGTTGACTTGTTGACCGGTTGACTAGGCTTGACTAGTTGACCATCATGATAACCATGGTTATCATTTCATGCCAAAGACTTTTTCTTGCTTGTTCATTTGAGTAAAATGAGTGCATGACATGATAAGGTTATGGTTACTTCAACCATCACATAAGACTTTTGTTGATATGATGAGTTATCATTGCTTTGGATTATGAGAGGGTGAGAGACAAAATACTTGCTTATTCTTTCTCGCTCATTCTCTCTCTTGTTCTTGAGCTCTCCTCTTGCTCTCACCCTCAACCTCTTGCTCCCTCTCTTGATCTATGGTTCTCTTGTCTCATGAGTTGAGAATCAAGAACCATAGATAAAATCCCATTCTAAATCATCTCTACTCATTCTATTTCACTAGGTTTAGCAAACCAAGTGAACTAGTTTCTTCAAAGAACGAAGAAGGAGCTAAAGGTTGGAGCTTTCAAGTGGATCTATCTTCGGCGTACGGAGACAACGAGAAGGAGCCATCGAACCACCATCGGAGCTTGAAGAGAAGGAGTTCAAGTTTAGGTATAACCATCTTCATCCGAGTAGCTAACTCTCTTTAGCATAGTTTGCTAGTTTTAGTTTAGACAACGATCCCGACCATAGTTTAGTCCATGTTGCCTCTTGCGATAAAAATTCGTTTTTTTATACCGTTTCCGCCTCCCCGTAAGAACCGGGGGTCGCAATATGGACTTACACCCACACCCCGTGGTCTACATCAAACGCTAACCATAACCCTAAATACTAATCGATCCGTGACAAGTCTGCGCGAGAACTGGAGGCAGGACCTCCATCAAGCACGTCCCGACTAATATCTAAGATAAATGGCAGTGTCGGATGCCTTATCTATGACACTCATGCAAGCGCTTCCATAAGTGTCCCATACCACTTATAGTCACACGTACACGCATCCCACAAACGTCGACAATGCAATAGAATAATAGGGTCACTGATTGTGTACAAGTACGTATCACATTCACTTAATCACGGATACACGAACACTGACGTACTTGCCACAATCATCGCTAGAATCTAACACTGGGTAAATGCGCGATATCACTAGGTTATCACTACAATGATATGGGTATGATATGATGCGTGAACAGTATATAAGCACAATTAAGGCGTCATAAAATAGCATTCTATCACTTGCACGATTTATCATGAAACGCACGTGTATAGTTTAGCGAAACGATAAACAGGTAATAATTAGTATGTTCAGTTATCTATCCATCGAATTTAGTTCAAGCCAATCAGGTTCCAGGATAATTAATCATAACCATTTCATTTTAAGCATTCGCGGCTGGAAATCCGATTTCAGAATCAGAAGTCCGTTTCGCAACGCATTTTAATCCCAGTTTGGATCAGAATTTAGCGACGCTACAGTTGGATGAAATCTAGGGTTTTCAGTAAGGTTTTCAACGCAATAAACGGATCTTCGATCGTGTCTCTACGTCAGGAGATACACACTATTCAATACCAATATGTCAGTTCTGATTCTGCTGGGACTGTTATGTGTCCCGATCTATTAAATTACAGATTAAATATCAAACGGTAACGAAACAGAATGAAACCAATCGTGTTGTCTAGATAACAGATTTACCTATAATAAAAAGTGGAGTTCCTCAACCTACGGGTCATGGAAATCTTGTGGTACCCAATACGGAACAGCAACCAACAATTGGAGTCGCTCTGGACTGCAGTCCAGAGTCGTACTCCGATCCTAATATCATCACAATTTAAGTACAGGAATACCAGGAAACCAGTATAGGCTTAAAGTTCGTCGAGTTGGCTTCGATTTGAGCCCTCGAACGCACCATTCTAGTGTGTATATGATTTATGGTGAATTTAACGGTTTTCAGGTACAAGAGAATTCCAGTTTTACGGTTAAACTTGAGGGTAGTTGTTTTAGTCGTTAACGGTCATATTTTCCAGCAAAACTTGCACACGGTGTTCATCGAAGCAAGGGACAAGGTGAGTAATCTAATTCCGTCAATTTAGAAAAGTATTTTCTTTGGGAACACGCGTCGAGCAGGTTATGGCACATAAATAGTTTAAACCGTAACTTATAGTCTATATACTTAGCGATTGTAACTTAGGTAAAATAGCATGTAAGCAAGTAATGAACTTGCCTGGAGGCGCACGGCAGCGAGGTACAGTACGGGCGCGCGACGAGCTAGCACCGCGACTGTAACGGCTCTGGGTGAGCTCGGGTCTGCTCTCGGCCAGTGGGGGCTCGGGGCGTCGTCGGGGTGTCTGCGGTGGTCGCAGCTCTTGATGGTGGGGCTGCTTGTGTGGTGGTGGCCGGAAAAGTGAATGTTAGACAGAGAGAGTGAGAGAGAACGTATGCTGATAAAGAGAGAGTGTTAGTGAGAGAGGGGAAACAGAGAGAGGAAGAGTGTGGGCAGAGAGGGAGTGTGAGGGAGTAAGCAGAGAGAGAGAGAGAGTAATGAGAGAGGGTGAGAGAGAGAGCTGAGAGTGAGACAGTGAGAGTGACCACAGAGGGGGAGTGAGAGAGAGCTGAGAGAAAGAGAGAGAAACAGAGAATGAGAAAGAGAGAGGGAGAGAACACAGAGGGAGTGTGCGAAAGAGAGAGAGTGGTCGAGAACAGGGGAAGAGAGAGGGGAGCAGGGAGGTTGAGCGAGGGACAGGGAGGAGGAGAGAGAGACAGTGAGAGAGAGAGAGAGAGAGACCGAAGGAGGAGAAGGAGGGTGATCGAGAGAGAGATCGACAGATTGATGCAGGGAGATTGATGGAGAGATATCAGTGAGTGAGGGAGAGAGATATCAGAAAGTGAGAGGGTGATGAGATTAGAGAGAGAGAAGCAGGGGAGAGGGTGATGGGTTGCAGGGGAGGGGAGGTGGTGTGAGGAGGAGGGGTTTGGTGACGAGGTGGAGTAGTAGAGGAGGTCCCGATGGCGACGGCTGAACGGCGGTGAGGAGAGAGTCGGCTCGGTGTATGTGGGTTGTTGGTGGTGACGAGGTGGAGCCGAGGGTGTGGGTTCGAGAAAGAGAGAACGGGAGTGGAGAGAGTGAGGGGAGAAGACGTGAGGGAGAGAGGAAAGGAGACGAGGCGAGTGTCGAGGATAACGCTCGCGAGCGTGGCAATCGTCGCAGGCATGAGCGCGGGCGTGGGTGACGGAGGGGGAACGGGCGCGCGAGAATAGCGGAGAGAGCCGTTGGGGATTTAAAGGAGATGAACAGTTGTGGGGGTCGGGTCGGGTTGAAGGCGAAGCGGGCGCGGGTTGGAGCGGGACGGTGCTGGGAAGTGAGTGGGCTGGCCCAGATAAAAATAACGAAAAAGGGAAATTCGATTGGGAAAACAGAAGCAGGCCGGGCCGAGAAAAGAAGAGAATTAATTTGGGAAAAAAGAGTGGTTGGGCTTGGAGAAGGGGCTGGCGGGCTTGGGCCTGAGAAGAGAGATTTAATGTTTAAGTCTTTGGGGAAAATGAGTGTGGGCTCGGCTGGATTTTATTGAGAGAATTTATTTAAAGAATGGGCTGGGGGAATATAACGGAAGAATGAACTTGGAAAAAGAATAACTTAGGGTTTTGAGTTTTAATGATAAAAGAAAAATGGGTTTAGAATGAAATAAAAATATAAATAAAATAAATAAAAATATTAAGTAACAAAATATGGATTTTGGTATAAAAGGGGCTGGGCATTACAGTTAGTTTGTCTAGCTGGAACACCTTCCAGTTCTATCTCATGACCATTAATTTCTTCACAAGAAATTCCTTTTCTAAAAAGGTGACATGCTGAGAAACAAAACAGCTTTTGCTCGTCAGTGGGGTAGAAGATATACCCTCGCAAATGTTTGGGATATCCAATAAAATTATACAGAACTGTCCTTGCCTCGAGTTTGTCCAGATTTTGCCTTTCAATATAGGCCGGACAACCCCATATCTTAACTCGTTTAAGACATGGTCTGTTCCCATACCATATTACATATGGAGTGGTAGGCACTTGATTTGGTCGAAACCCTATTCAATAGGTATACAGCTTCTCAAGTGCATAATTTCAAAAGGAAACAGAAAACTCAGCAGTACTCATCATAGAGCGCGCCATATCTCATAGGGTGCGATACCTCCGCCCCGATACAACAATGTGATGTGGTGTACTCGAAGGAGTAAGCTGAGAGAGAATCCCATTCTCCATTTAGAAACTCCAGGAACTCCATGCGCAAGTATTCTCCTCCTCGATCACATCGAAGGATTTAATACTTCTACCCGTCTGGTTCTCAACTTCAAGCTTATATTTCTTGAATTTCTCAAAAGTTTCAGACTCGTGTTTCAACAGGAACACATGTCTGAATCTTGAGAGATCGTTGATGAATGTAATGAAGTACGAGGAACCAACCATGGCATTTATAGACATAGGACCATATACATCATCATGTATCAGTCCCAAGAGTTCAGCAACTCTTTCTTCGTTTCCAGCAAACGGAGTTTTGGTCATTGTACCTTTGAGACAAAACTGGCAAGTGTTATAAGATGAAAATTCGAACAGATTCAAATATTCATCCTTAATATAACTTAGCTAGCCGTGTCGCATTGATATGACCTAGTCTATAATGCTACAGGAATGATTCGTTCATTTTTGAACTACTCTTCTTGTGTGTGTTCTACATATTTTGAACGGTGGTTTGATTTAGAACGTATATGTCATTACATAACGTGCCTGATCCAATTAACTCTTGATTAAGAAAAATGTTCACAACATCATCCTGCAATACAATATTATATCCTTCTTTAACTTAATAAAGAAACTGATGTAATGTTGTATATCAGGTTCGGCATGTAATAACATTTGTTTAGAATCAATGTATTAATACAAGGTGATATTAGCCAACTAGTTTGGCTACAACAATTGCACCATTCTCTAACACCTAAAGACATATCACCTAATCCCAGTTCTCTACCTTTCTGTAGACCATATAACAGATTACATATGTGGGATCCTGATGCGGTATCTCATACCTAGGACGTAGAGGATACTGACAAACAGTTCTCGGTAATGAACACACCCGAAGAATATGCATCAACATACTTATTTCTCGAATAGGTCGCGTAGGAATCCGGATATTCCCATATTTTTTTCTCGGACTTATAACAACTATAAGATAGAGCGGAACCAACGTTCCCCAGCTCAGTATAACAAGCGGGTTCAGTCAATACATCTATATTATTATCTTGATTAAGGCCTAACATGGTCGCTACCTGGAGAGAGAGAGAAGAAAACACTTAGCGTATGCTCTTGCAAGATTAGATAGGTTATTATCTTATCTAATCAGGATGGCTCCCACCCTTCTTATCAAATCTTCCTTCAAACCCTAAAAGGTAAGATTAGCCGGGATCAATTACACCCTACAAGTTCGCCAATCTTTCGGCTAAGTTAGTGTTGGTACTTTGAGGAAGGTTCCCCGTGGTTTCGCACGGACCTAATTAAAATAAACCTAGTTTTCTCAGGGGCATAACCCTGTTAACACCTTTCTAGACACCTACTTGATCGGCTAATTGTAATATGCAAAGCTCTCCCAGGAGTAACTCTTACTCGCAGTGGGTATCGGGATCCAACTATCTCATAGAAGTATGCAATCTCATTGCAAATTTCAATACTTGAAATTCCCGATAATATTTTTCCCCAAGCGTCCTATGACCTTGACGCAGGCCAACAAACCATAGTCCGCTAGTCAAGTTCCACCCGTACATTTCATGATTGAATTAAACCCACCCGTATGACCCTTGATGTAGGCCAACAAAGTCGCACGACTACCCTAATCCAATCGCATCGTATGCAGCAGATAAGCACTAAATAGCTACCGCACACTACGCCTTGACGCATGCCAAAAAACGTAGCACGAATACTAAGTAGTACTTATCTGAAACAACGGAGGGCTACGATAGATTTTTACGAAAACCTTTTGCGTAATGAACTTGATATCGTTGTAGAATCGAGTGATTTTGAAAAGGAGTGTTTTTGAGGCTTTTGCTAGTTTTGCTAATGAGGTCACTCCCGATGAAGGGATCTCGGCTTTTTCCTCATTGAATGAGGTGCTGGATATTTCACAAATACCACTATGCAAAGTATGAACTAAACGGGCAATCAAAAACAAAACCGAGTGGGTTGTAGCATCTGCCAGTTTCGCTAAAGAGGTCACTCCCGGTGAAGGGATCTTGGCCCTTTCCTTATCGAATAAGGTGCTGGATATTCTACAAGGAATACCGCTGTGAAAAGCAAGAACTAGAGCTACTAGTTTTTAAAATAAAATTCTACAACATCTTTAGGTTTCTTTCATTTTTCATTAATCTCATTAATGAAGTCCCATCATTTATGCTTCCTAAGCACCACAAAAGAAACGAAAATACAACGTACGCTTATGCCATCCGCATTCGCCACAGTATCCCATTATGCACCGTAAGGTTACTTAACTAACGGCATATCGGGGCGGGACTAGCGCATATGCAAAACATAAGCAACATTTATTATATATCATATATATAATAACAACATTCGTCTCATCATATAAAATGATCACATCAAAGAATATCAGCAGCAGAAGAACACATATGAAATGTTGGATATACTAGGAATTTCGTGTTTTAATTAAGCCAGTAAAAATACGGATTCCACGGTCGTGATGAATAGCCAAACCCACATCCCTAGACCCCTACGAGAGTGGTAAGAAACCCTCCCAATTCTAGAGTTAGGAGACCCGGACTCGACTCCTCAAAATAGTCTCCCACTGGACTCTAGAACCCGGTTACCTGTGCTCCCGCCTTGGGTCTATCCTAATGCGGAAAAGTAAATAATATATATCAAAGGTGACATTATCCTCAACCCGGAAGTGCCCCAATAAAAGAATATTACATACAAGTTTTCACATGAATGAAAATAAAAAACTCTCATCTCACGCCAAAACCCCTGGCTATTCAAAACACGACGATCCAATATAACATATCATAGCAACACATAACATTACATGTCATCAATGTAAGTAAATATGCGTATCCCTATTGTCGTTGACGTATAGAAACGAAACCGGCAATACACCACATATTATACTTACGGTCGCAGAAAAGAAAGTGAAAACTACAACAATTGGAATCCGCAACCACCTTAGACATCATAAAACCGAAATATCACATATTTCGGATTTCATGCCTAACCATATGAATTCCTTAGACATCATACACCCGGAATATCTCATATTTCGAATTTCATGCCTAACAATTATAAACCCCGCATTTTAGTCACTTTATTGAAAAAACTTTCCCATAACAAGTCAGGAAATTCAACAAGATTCCCGACATCCTGATCGAATGCTCGTCGGAAACTTTAGTAGACGGTCGCACCCCCCGATGCCATCGACAAAGTGCACTTAGGCGGAACACCGCGACCGCGAGCACTCGGACGGATGCTTTTGGTAATGGGGTTCTCCTACAGTCACTTGGTCGGGGCTATGGGGCGTGGCTGTCTAGTATTGTTACCCGGCGAGTATTCACGTTCACTACGTAATTGCGACGGACTTTTGATCCTCATCAAAATCCCGTGGTAACCGATCAAATGAGACTAAATTGCTAGATTTATAAAATTCAAATTAGTTTTCACAAAACTAAGTATTGTGGATTCCAAATATTGTATCTCATTTCATAGATAGATAGACGATGTTAAAATTTTCGATCGAATCAACGAATTCCCAAAATTTCCCAGAGAGCTCAACACTTGAGCAGCGTTAAAAAATACCCAGAACATACCACAGTACCGATGGACCAATCGTAGAAGGGCCGACCTATGTCTCATACACGGCACCGTGGAATCGCCGCAAATAAGCCTATTTGGCCGCGGTTCCGCGGTCATGTTATCGAGTTGGGTGTCGTTGTTCTAGAGGGTCCATAGAATTACCTGCATGATTTTTTGAATATTTTTAACATGGAAAAATCCAACTTTTGGAAAATTTTATAGAAAGGAGTCTAAAATTGGGATTTCGGGGTTCGATCGGACTTCTAACTTCATCTAGACAAAGCCTAATATTCTAGCTTGTCTCTGATACCACTCCACTGCTGGGTTCCATAGCACCCTAACTAGGATTTATGGGGCATCAAGTATGCAATTTTAAAAAACCTAGAGAGCTATGCAACCCATGCCAAGGATCTAACTAGAAAATTAGGAGTTAAGCAAGCATGTGATCAACCATTACACTAAGTGAACAAGGAATACAACCTTTGCAGACCGGTCCTTCATTTCAAAAGCTCCGTGTAGTAGTCCCTTCGCTCCAAGTAGTGATCTCCCGGACTCTAGTAAGGCTCCACAAGGTGAAATGAACAAGCTTGCTTGAAGTCTTCGAGGCCGAAGATGATTTACGTCGAGAAATCTCCAACTCAAGCTACCTCTTCATTTAGAATAATTTTTCTCACTATATTTCTTCACTTTCCAAAAAGCTAGAGAGCATAATTGGAATGAAGAAGAAGATAAAGATGAGAATCCATGAGTGAGAATAGCAACCATGGGTGAGTTAATATCATATATTAACTCATGTAGAGACTAAACCATGGCTAAAGATAATGTTTGGGTTAATAAAAATCTCAAGTAAAACAAAATTAGTGGACTAAGTTAATGGGTTCTACAAGCTTCCACTAAACATCAACCATGACAAATTTCCACCAATTTTGTATTTACTTTAAATAAATAAAACCCCAATTATCCTATGGAATGGTGTAACTCTCATACACCCATGTAGCATGTATCATCAAGCATGACACAAAAAGAAACACAATTAATATATATCACATATATATTAAATGCATAAGTGAGATAAAGAAATCCTTAAGTGAGCTAATATTAGTTAATGTAAAATTAATATATCAAATATATAATCATACATTAAATTATTAAATCAACACTTGATTTAATAATCCGGCCATATCACATATAACCGACTAATATCATATATATCAACTTATCGAATCAACACTTGATTCGATAACCCGGCTATATCACATATAACTTACTGATATCACATATCGCGATAATAAAATATGGAATCACAAACTCGTATTAATCTCGGTTCTGCACATATCATATATGTGCTCCTACTTCATTTCGCTTGAGCCAGGAAACTTCTGTGTATGACTCTAAAGACTCGTCAATACGCCGGCAGAAGGTGGTGATCATATCAGCCACCCACAAACCGCAAGCGGTCTGCTAAACGTAACGGCCACCCGGGTATTGAGAGATCATAAGATCAACAAGAAAGCCTGCTCATACTCCTGCGAATCCAATCAGTAACACTACCGTATAGTCCGGTCTCTTCGTCTGATATGTCGCATATCTCAGCCTGGGGGTGGTAAACGTCAGACCCCAATAGTCTGATAAGTCATGCCGATGTGAGGCCCATAACAGATTGAGAAACTACTAATAACACTTACCAGTAAATCTCAGCAACCCTGGCCAGGGATTTCCTGTTATGGCTAATCGAGCATAGCGCAACATCAACCCCAAATACCAGGAAAGACGAAATCCCCTCCTATCGCTTATTGCCTCCATGTGACTCGGGACTTTAACCAAAAACCATTGTTTTCCACGTTCTCTTGAATGTGGTAAGGTGGAAATCAAAGCACAGTGGGAATCACACAAGACTCTATGACGATCTCGGGTAGACATACTAACCAATACCAGTGTCACCAGAGAACATCTATCTGACGATAGGTATAATACCATCTAGGAGTTCTCGGCGAGTCCGTCCAGTGTACCCAGTCTCCACTGAGCACCCGTATACCATGTCTGATGTCAAACACCAATGGATATGGGATCATCTATCGCCCATCACATGGGTCGAGAAGTGTATACGCTAGTCTACTCTGGAATATCGATGCCCTGTTTTGATACTCCTACGACTAGGAACATTTGAAGGACGTACTTACCGACTACCTCTGCCCCACTAGTATGATCTGCATCATAATCCTGGTAGTCAAATACTCATCATAAGGGCTTTATCAACATGTAATAGAGAGACAATAAATGTACATGTTAAGATAAGGAGCAACCAGATAGCATACTATCATGTCGAGCAAGAAAGTCATCCCTATATATGTCCAGGCATCCACTATAATATACATCACATGTATAATAATGGTCTCTAGGGCATACATATAATTAACAATCTCCCACTTGCACTAAGGCCATTTGTAGTATCTCATACTTAACGCCCCTTAAAAGTCTTTCTAGAGAAAGGCCTCTGTGAGTTGATCCGCTGTGTTATCCATCGCGTCCACTCTCCTAATCTCGATCCCTTTGAGATCAACCATCTCCCTGATCAGGTGATACTGTCCTCAGAATATGTCTAGATTGCTGATGGGACCGGTGTTCCTAGGCTAAGGCCACAACTTCATTGTTGTCACAATAACAGTTATTTGATGCTCAATGGTAGGAACCATGTTCATCTCATGAAAAAGAAATATCCAGACATCCACTTTGGTAGCATCGTTGGTAGCGATGTATTCAGCCTTTATCGTCTAGTTTGCCACGGTATCTAGCTTGGAACACTTCCAACATACCGTCCCTCCATTGAGTATAAAGACAAACCCCGAGACTGACTTTCAGTCGATCTTATCACTCTGGAAGCTCGAATTGGTAAAGGACTCTCACTGGAGTTCACCGTTACCAAACACCAAGAACATTTCATCAGTGCTTCTCAAGTACTTAAGAATGTCCTTCACAGTTGTCCAGTGATTCTCCCAAGATCTGATTGATTCCTAATCACTACACCTAGTGAGTTAGCTACATCTGGTCTGGTACATAATATCGCATACATGATACAGCCTAGTGCCGAAGCATAAGGTATCCCTTATACGCGAGCTCTCTCCAAATCCGTCTCGGGAGACATTTTTTTGGAGAGAGTGATTCCTGAGTAAGTGGGTGAGCCACTACGCTTAGAATTTTCCATACTAAACCCCTTTAGTATGGTGTTAATCTACCTGGATTTGGAACACTTCCAACATCTACTTAGATCCATCACCATAGATCATAATCCATAAGATGTAGTAGGTATCATCCAGATCTTCCATGGAGAATCCTTGTGATAAGAGGAGCTTGACCGAGTGTAGCATAGGAAACCATTTCCTATCAAGAGTATGCCATCTACGTACAATACGTGGAAGACAACCTTACTCTCTACCACCTTCTTATATATACAAGGTTCATCTACCTTTTTGATGAAGTCAAACT
The DNA here is from genome assembly GCA_030015575.1 of Agapanthus africanus. Classification (NCBI taxonomy): domain Eukaryota; kingdom Viridiplantae; phylum Streptophyta; class Magnoliopsida; order Asparagales; family Amaryllidaceae; genus Agapanthus; species Agapanthus africanus. The sequence goes on from JASDDO010000028.1 coordinate 122,142,538, forward strand.
CTTTGACTGCCGCATCAAAATAGATGTTCCAACTCCGCGATGCTTGCTTTACCTTCTCTCAGGTTGTAAGGGCTCCTAGTATTAGGAGAGTACACCTATTACGCTTATTGGATAGTCTTCTTCCAAATCTTAGGCCGGTGCCGAATGGTAGGGAAAGAAGGAAACCAATTAGCCTAAGTGTAGTGTACAGAAGGTAACAAGTAAAGACATATAAAGGGATTGGAGTGAGGGAAAGGAAATTTGCGACTACTGTTATGAATCTGGATAGTGGAAGAGGCATTAACATGAATATCTGGTCACCCCCTCGAAACATTTTCATGTTTCAGTTTTCTTATATGATGTCAATTGAAAACTGCTTTCCCAATTAGATTCTGACTCCAGAGTATGTATTTACCAGACTTGATTCTCACATCTGTATGGCATTATAGATGCTGAGTGGGAGTAGAGTATTAGGATTTTGGTGATTAGATCTTCAATATCAGAATTCTTTGTAATTAGTGATATTTGAGGAAATTACATGGGTTTTTCCTTACGGCAAATATTTGGTTTTGAATAACTGTTGTTATGCACCAATTCTTAAAATTGAATATCTGTATCTTTATTTTATAAAGTGAGATATAAATTTTGAAAAATTGTGTTCTAAACATTTACCTTTATCAGTTGAGGATAAGATAAGATGCATTGAATAACGGTATAGACATTCTTAAACCAAAATACACTTTTCAATTTACAACACACGGAATTTGAGTTAGTATACTCTAGGGACTTATACATGGAAATGTATATTATCCGGTGTCCTTCGGGACAAGGGGTTGGTAACCTTACTTCATTCAGTTTACTTATGAGTTCTCTAATTTTAGACACGCATTCGTTATAATGTAAGGTCCAAAGATTTTGTGAACTTTATAGGTATAAGAATAAAATAGAGAACCATGCGTTGGAAGTATCATGATTCTTCAATGTGATCGAAAATATAGATACTTATGCTAGGTATTCCATCATAATAATATTTTAGAACTTGTTTCTCTTTCAGGTTACTCATCCGTAGTTATGCTCCTTGATAAGTAATGTAGTATGACCTTTTTCCATTTAGGTGATATGCACCGAAAACAGTTGCATGCCTATTGAATATGGTTCTATCTAAATTAGTGCCTTTGTTTCTATGTGGACATAGAATGGTTACATATCTAAGATATGGAGTTATCCGGTTTCTGTTTAAAAGCTTAATCCGAACAAACTCAAGGTACATTTCTGGTAGTTTGTGGGTTATTCCAGGCTTTTAGCAAGGGTTAAACTTTTTTCATTTCAAGATCAAAAGTTGATTTGTTCTTGACTCTCCACTTTTTTATAAAAGGAATCTTTTTTCAAAAGAAACAAGTGGGAGTATGGTAGAACTGAAAATGATTCCAGAACCACAAACGGTTACTGAAAATTTATTGGAACCTAAAGATTCAATTGGATTCGACAATCCATTAGCCACTTCGTAGATTTAGTGGGTAATCTCAGCCACCCGAGATATACTTTGGTTTTCTCAAAGACGGTAACAGGGAGGTGTTGATAACCCAAGCTTGTCACTACTGCTATCCTTGACTATGAGATCTGACAGGTGGATGACTATAACGTCATTCTAAATAGAATTTACAAGTGCACGTATATATGACTCTGCCAGATGGTTATTATAGTCAGTGGGAGCAGCGGAAACGTAGTAGGCAAGTTGCTTATGTCACTAAAGCAAGAATAGCGGAGACGGATCATCTGTTTTGATGAAACAGTCATGGAATTTGACTTCATTAGAACAACAGATGGACCTGGTAAGAAGGTAGTAGGGAGTGATGTCCTGATATTTGGATGACGTACTCTTGATAGGAAGTGATGTTCCTATATTATGATCGGTTATACTGTGGTTGTCACAAGGTGTTTCTCCACGTAGGATCTGGATAAAATATCAGGAATTCTGGTGACTAGATTTATGGTTTTAGATCTACATTTGGGAAGCGTCCTAATTCGGGTACCTTAACACTGTTCTAAATTGTTTTAGAATGGACGACTCCTAGCGTGGTGGTGTACCCACAGGTGAGGGAGTCACCCTCTCTAAAGAGATGTCTTCTAGACTAATGAGGAGAGATATTTGCATGATTGACATATCACTTGCTTAGGCAATTGAGTCAATCATGAGATGTCAAGCACCACACTAAATATTGTTTTTGCACTAACTGCAATAAGCATATATTAATCTAATTCTGGAGAAATATTGGGAAGCAGTTGAGAATATAAGATGATGTTCTTGTTGTATGGTAATGGCAGCCTCCTGCAGGAGGCGGTTACTAGTTTAGGCTTCCAATGTGACCTGGATGACAGAGTAGCTGTCAGAGTTATAAGTTTACCCTCTACTAAGGTGCAGAAAGTTGGATAGTGTTCTAAGTAGGATACTGAGGTGGTGATGGCGCTGGGTGCTGATTACATCAGCAATGGATACAGTCTAAGAAGCTTGTTGGATTTGGTGTTCATATTATGAACAAGGTCCCATCAGATATCCAGAAAAGTTCTAAGATAAGTATCGCTCATTTCGGGAGATAATTGTTCTCCGTGAAGTTGAGATATAGAGAGATAAAGATAGAAACATTGAACCAGATCCACTCACTGAGGCTATTTCTCGAACATGTAAGTTTCTCAAAATGAGTTTTGAGAAGCTGACTAGTAGAGAAGTTGGGTATTCGGCAGCACACGAGCTGCAAGTATGAGCTACCACAATAATTAGCCTTAAGTACAAGTGAGGGATTGTTGGATATAGTACCCCCAAGGCAATTATTGTAATTGCAAGCAGACGATTATGATAATTGAACGAGGACCTATACAGATAGAACAGATTTACTCGAGATGATAGTATACTATCTGCTTTGTCTTTATCATTATGTGTATACGTTTTGATAAAGCCTGTAGGATTATTGCTTGACTACAAGCATTATGATGGCGATCATATATGTGGAAGCTGGGTGGTCCATAAGCACATCCTTAAATGTCCCTGGTGGAGAGGGTATCGAGATCGGGCATTGATACTCCGGAGTAGACTAATGTATATTTTTCGAGACCCCGATGAGGGGCAGCGGCCGGTCTCACAAGCCATTGGTGTTGGGTCACTTAAGATAGTATATAGGTGCTCACTGGAGGTGAGTACACTGGACGGACTCGCCGAGAACTTCTAGATGGTATTATACCTATTGTCAGATGGAAGTTCTCTTGTGGCATGAGTACAGGTTTGTTCTTTGACCTGAGATTTTCATTTGTCTTATGTGAGTTCCCACTGTACTTAGATTACTATCTTACTACGGCTCAAAGGAGTCGTGCAAAAAGGTTTTAGTTGGGTACAGTCCCGAGCCACATGGAGCCAGTGAACAATCGTCAGGGATGCTTCTCTCCCGGTATTGGGAGTCGATATTGCGCTGTGTTGGGTCAGCCATCACCAAAAATCCTTGGCCAAGGTGGATGAGATTTACTGATGTGATATCAATAGTTTCTCAGTGGGTGATGAGTTTCAGACCGGCATGACTTATCGGGTTAGTAGGGATCTGACGTTATCCATCCCCTAGACCCGGTATACGATTATCTCAAACAAAAAAACCAGACTGTACGGAGATTGTCACAGACAGGCTCAGTAGGGGTACATATGAGTTTGCTCTTCGGCCTTCTTTTTGCTCAATACCTGGGTAGCCGTTACGTACAGCTAGTGCCGCTAACGTGCTTGTGGTTAAATCCACTACCAGCATATTGATAAGTCTTTAGAGTCCCATACGGAGAGTTTTCCCGGTTCAGGAAAAATGATGTAGTGGCCATATATTGATACATGTAGGGTTCCAATTAGGTATGTGTGCTAGCCACGCGGACTTCAATTGGACGGATGATAATACTAGCTGGCCTAGTATTAAGCCGGATTATTAAATCAAGTTTTGATTTAATAATTTACATATATTTCAATATATATATTCTAGTATTATATTTATTGTATTTTTCTATCTCTTGGGTATTCGTATTTTGATATGAATACGGGCATGTATTTGCGGGACGTATTCTTGTATTCATACAAAAATACTTCTAAAAGAAAGATAACTCATTTCAAGGATTTTCTTTTTTAAGAAAATATGGAATGAGATGGAAAAGAGAAATGGTGGAGAGTATAGGCAAATGAATTATTAATTCATTTGCAAATACTATTCAAACATGGTTGTAGTTTTAATGGAAAAATTCTTTTTACAAAAGTGTTGATGCATGCTTGAATTTCTGAAGGATTTTCATTCATACCACCATTCTTGCTCCTCTCTCTTCCATGGTTCCTCCTCCTTTTTCTTCTCATGAGTTGAGATTCAAGAGGATTAAGAGAAAGAAAAATCATCAGAACAATCATACACATTACTAAGAATCCTAGATTAGCAACTTAAGATCTTTAGTTACTTCATTGATGGAATTAAAGCTTGGACTTGGTTCCCTTAAGTGGATTATTTTTGGCGAAGGAAGACTGGCTTGCAAGCACAATCTAGAGCTCTTGAGAGCATGCTAGAGTCCAACCCAATTGGAGAAAATGAAGACGCTACAAAGGTTGTGATTTCTATCCTTTAGTTGTTCTAGTTTTAGGTTTTGGTTTAGAATCTTGGGTTTAAGTTTCTAGTGCCATGAAAATTTCGTTTTCGGATTACACATTGGCTGCGGGTTAGTGGAAAGGGCATTAGGAACTTTCAAAACATTCCAAGGAAAAGAAATAAAGAGGAATGCCGTCAGCGAACTAGCGCTCGGTAAGTCCTTAAAAGAAATAAGTAAAGATGACCGAAAGGTGTATAAAGTGAATAGAAACCAAGTAAATGTGAACAAGTAAGGTTGTATAGGAGAGTATCTAAGCATGATCATTTACATGTATAAGATAGCTATTCTAACGTGGTTATTTGTAGTTTGATAAAGAAGGTATTTATGTATATGAGAGGAGTCCAACTTACCCCGTGGATTATGGTAACATGTAGTACATGGAACCTTCATAACCTAAGAGACAACGACACGTGAATTCATATAGGCGTATTTTAAAGTGACCTCTTATGCCAGGATATACGTTCCATACCAATCTACCCCTTATCCCCGCGTATTGTAGTGGATAGTTCAAATTTACAAGTCTTGGCCGAATTCATGAATATAAAGATGTACCAGTTCAGCTTCAAGATGTAATCATGTATTCAGGTAATCATGTCAAGTTCGTGTCAAGTTATATTCATGGTCTGGTCAAGTCAAGTTAACTGTTGAAGTTCAAGTTCGGATATTCAAGTTCATGTTCAGATATTCAAGTTCAAGATTAAGAGTTCAAGTTTGGGTTTGAGTTGGCTTCGAGTTTGAGTTTACAAGAAGTTCAAGTGTGTATTCAAGATATAGTCAATATCTTATGAATGTATTTAACATTTGAAATTCTTAAGTTTGGGAATAATCAGAAAACTGCTGCACATCGACGGCAGGATTTGTGTCTTTTTTCAAGACGATTGCCATTGGTAACTCCGTTAAGTTACAGTGTTGCTTAACCTGAATCGGAAAACACTCACTTTCTCCGGCTCGTTAGGGCTCAAGAGAAATGATACTGCCTAAACCTATATTAATATAGGGTCCTTAAAAATTTATTCTTGTTGTTTACACTGTATTTACATTGTTTGCATTTCTCGAGGGGTTTTATGAAAAATGTTATAATATTGATTTAAAAACAAATCTCGAGGAAGATTTATAATATTAATAGTTTTTATAAAAATATATTTTAGTTTTAGTGCTATTTTAGTGATGAAATCTAATTTTTAAAAGTTTATGGTATTTTTATGAAAACTATACTTTTGGAAACTTGGTGGTATTTTTTGTGTAAACTTAATTTTTCATTTTAATAATATATTTTTCAAAAATTAGTTTTCAGAGAAAAATACGGATTTATGAGTTATGAAAATTTTCGAATGATTTAATTTGTTAAAAGTCGTAGTCTTTAAAAATCATTTTTTTATTTCCTTTCGAGATCGAATTCTCCGTGAGGAGTTCTGTATCCCGCTCTACTATCCTAAGGACATGCGATAACCCGCACCATCCGTAAATGGGTTCCCCTAAAAGGGTTGTAGAGGCGCAAATGCAAAAGATTTAAAAACAACGATTAAAAAAACATTTTTTTGTAAGTAATAGTATTTTAATGAAAATTGTATTCTTCAAATTAAATATGTATCTAAAACCTCGTGATATAAATTCCATAGTATATGTGATGGGGTAGATCATTCCAATGGATTTCCTATAGTTATATATTTCTAGGTTTCAATAAAAAGGTTATTTTTAAAGTTCATGGTATTTTGGTGTAACTTTGTTGTATGATTTATTTATCCTAAAATTTTTAAACAATTCAAAATTAATTTAGATGAATAATATTTGAAGTAATGTTAGAAGAGTTAGAGTGGAATTTTTAATATAACAAGAGTGACAAAACTTAGTAAAAGAAGTTTTACTTAACCTAACTCCATTTTAGTCGAATAGTACTAGAAAATGGTTTGAGATGAAAAGAAAGAGATAGGAAGGGACTTACGGTTTGTGTAGCATTAAGAAGAGAGTAAGAGAGAGGGAGGGGGGTCTTCGTGGCATCGCGGTATCGTCGGGAATGGCTCTGGTCTTCAATGGAACGGATTTAGATTGCTAACTCCTCTTAACTAGTCTTAACCCATTTCTTGAACTTAGAAATTTAGAGAATTTTTGATAAACTTTCAGAATAGGGGAGAGCTAGGGGATGGGGTGGTATTTGTAGGGTAAACATGAGAGTATTGGAATTAACAATTGAATTAAAAAGAATTAAAATAGTGTTAATAGGGTAGATGAAAGGGTGGACGGCTCTCTGGTTAAATTCAGAAAAATCAAGTAGTAAAATGGGGTATAGGAGTATCAAAGGGTCGCACGGGCGAAACACGCGAAAAATTGGAAGCATCTGGGCTGCCGGTAGCGGCTGGATTGGAATTTTAGGCGGCCAGATCTTGATCATTGGTCTCAAAATTTGTGTCACGTTTGTTAATTGGTTTAACTCATCATTTATCCTGTTTGATTTCTCTGTAACTTTTCGATTCTCCGTGTATTGCATGTGCAACTCTTGAGCTTCCGATAAATTTAAAAGAAAAAATATTAAAAATAATTAGGACTGATTGGATTTGAACACGCAGGTTATGTCACAGCAGTAGAGAGCACTAACCAATGAGCTACAAGTTGTTTCTTATTTTTATTGAACAAAATTAACTTATAACTCATAGTCAAGCTGAAATACCCTTTCTATACATTTGAAGAAGTTACATTTGTACAGGTATTTCTGAGTTGTTACATCTTCTTTGGCTCGTGTGTAACGACTCTGAAATCCCTGTACACATGTAATTTATTCAAATGTATAGAAAGGGTATTTCAGCCTAATTAGGAGCTATAAGTTATTTTTGTTCAATAAAAACAAGAAACAAGTTGCAGCTCACTGGTAAAGCCTCTACACTGCTGTGAGATAGCCTGTGTGTTCGAATCCCATTAGCCTCGATTATTTTTAATATTTTTCTTTTTAACTTTTCGGAAGCATAAAAATTGCACGTGCAATACACGGAGAGACGAAAAGTTTCAGAAAAATCAAATGGGATAAATGAGGAGTTAACACAGAATAATACCCCTTCCCAAAGTCTCGAGCCACGTGGCCCCCATCCGACTGTCCAAACTTGCCTTTTGGCCGCTACCGGCGGTTGGATCGGCTCCAAATGTCTCCGTGCTTCGCTCACGCGTCCCTTTGACTCCCCTCTATTCCCCTGTACTGTTTGATTACTCTGCATTCATCCAGAGACCCTTCATTTCATCATTAATCCTATTTTAATTCATTTTAATTCCAATTCTTTAACTCACACACCCTTCTCCCTACACTATAAATACACCCTATCCCCCTAGCTCTTCCCATTCTGAAAAATCTCTATCAAAATTCACCTAATTTTCTAAGTACAAATGGAGACAAGTAGAATTAGCGATTAAGTTCTCTTCGTTGAAGATCGGAGTTTTTCCCAGAGCTATCGCAACACCACGAAGACTTCTCCCTCTTCCTTACTCTTTTTTCGACACTCTAAAACCGTAAGTCCCTTCCTCTCTCTTTCTTTTCATCTCAAACTATTCTCCAAAATGATATCGACAAAGTGGAGTTAACTCGTTATCTTTTCTTTAAACAAACTTTTTTCACCTTTACTATGTTTAATTTTTCAATTTAAACCTCTAAACATCACCTTGACATGTTATTCACATCTTTTACCTTTACATGTAATTAGAAATTCAAGTGAAATAAGTATATAATGAACTTTTCACATAAATACATGAACTTTAACTATAACCCTTTATTCGATAATTAGTCATGCATACATCTAAAACATTCACGGGGTAATGACCTACCCCATTCACAAACACTATGGTTTCATAGCACGATATTTTAGATATATGGTTAATCTAAAGAATACAAATTACAATAAAATACCATCGTTTTTACAAATAAATGTTTTTAATCGTTATTTTTAAAATGCTTTGCAATTGCGCCTCTACAACCCTTTTAGGGGAACCCATCTACGGATGGTGCGGGTTATCGCACATTCTTGGGATAGTAGAGTGAGATACAGAACTCATCACAGAGCATTCAGTCTTGAAAGTAATAAAAATACAATTTAAAAGAATATGACTTTTCTTAAACAAAATTAAAACTTTGGAAAATTATATAAAATTATGAAACTGTATTTTCAATAAAAACAAAGTGTGAAAAATATATATTTTTAAATGAAAGATTTAAATTTTTAATAAAATACCACCAAGTTTTACAAAGGAGTAGTTTTCATTAAAATATCTTAAACTTTTAAAAACCAGGTTTATCACTAAAATACCACTAAAATTAAAATACATGTTCATAAAAACTCTAAATATTATAAATCACCCTCGAGGTCTATTTTTAAACCCCTTCGAGAGATGCAAACAATATAAATACAATATAAACACACAAGAATAAATCTTTAAGGACCCTATATTAATATAGGTTTAAGCGGTATCATTTCTTGAGCCCCAGAAAGATGGAGAAAGTGAGTGCTTGCCTATTCAGGTTATACAACACTGCAAATTAACGGAGTTATCAAATAACAATTGTCTTGGAAAAAGACACAAATCCTGCCGTCTATATGCAGCAGTTGTCTAATTACTCCCGAACTTAGGAAATTTAAGAATTAAATCCTTTCATAAGATACTGACTCCAATCTGAATCAAAACTTAAATCAGAATCCAAAATCAAATACAAACCTGAATACTTGATCATGAACATGAACACTCGAATGTAAATATCAAACTTGAACTTGAATACTTGACTCGACTTGACCGAACCATGGATATAACTTGACATGAATACTTGACTACATGATTACATCTTGCACATGAACTTGTACATTTTTATATTCATGTATTCGGCCAAGACTTGTTAACTTGAACTATAAACTATAATACACGGGGATAAAGGGCTAGATTGGTAAGGAACGTATATCGTGGCACGAGAGGTCATTTTAAAAGACACCTATATGAATTCATGTGTCGTTGTCCCATAGGTTTTGATGGGGCCTTGTACTACATGTTACCGTAGTCCACGGGATAAGATGGAATCCTCTTATATATATGAATACCTTCTTTATTAAACAAACCACGTTAGAATAACTATTTTATACCAGTAAATAAACATGCTAAGATACTCTCATATATAACCTTGCATGTTCATTTTTACTTGGTTTCTTTTCACTTTAAATACTACCTTCTTTAACTTCCTTGGGGACTTACCGAGCGCTAGTTCGTTGACGACATTCCTCTATGTTTTTTTCTTTGGAATGTTTGTCAGGAGGACCGGATTCGGAGGAGATAAGGCCGAGCCCAGAGGACTTGGACCAGTTTTGCTTCTCAGCCTGACTATTAGCTCCTGCTTGTATTTATTTTCAGTATGCCATTGTTTAGGAATTTGCTTTATCATTACATCTTTTTATTACAAATAGTTGTATGTAAATAAAGTTGTTGTTTCATTTTATTACACTTGTCATTCTTGCACATTGTTATATTGCTTAAAAACGCTTAACGTATTTTCATAGTAAATACGTTGCGGGCTTGCCACATCACCGTCTCCGTCTACTGAGAAGCGGGGTATGACATCATGCTTTTGCGGCGGATTTATACTCCAATGATCAGATAACATAAACCTGCCTTATTGATATTGGTCCTCCACCCAATTCTTGAATGTGAAATAGTCTTCAAGGGGGTGACCTATTTCTCGGTGATAAGAGTAATAATCCGGGTGATGAACTTCACTTATCTGTTCGAGATGTCGAGACTCCGGAAGCGTTATCATTTGGTGCTTCATGACAAGGCTGAAAATCTTTCCTGTCTTTTCTCAAGGAAATGAATATTTCCTTCCTATCTTCTTTATGAGGGACGGGCTGAGAGTGAACTTTCCTCACTTAGAAGGCATCCTAGACTTTCTTTGTTGTCCTTAAGCATTGCTCATGATTGTTGCCTCCTTCCCGTCTCCGTTTCGGCATTTTCCTTTTTCGCGGGAGTACACAGCGGACCGTGTATGGAGCGTATCATGATCTACTCCTTCCACTGATTGCTGACTAAGACGCAGCGTCTTTGCCTTTTCGTATATGTCCATTTCGCGACTGTAGTTGACTCGGCTGGCTTGGCAAACTTTTTTTTATTAACTTGTTAATTTGCTCTTCGAGCAACAGACTTAAGTTTCTTCGAGCAATACTTTTCTCTTATTCAACAACATGGCTGTTTGGAGGAACATTTTCTTCTTTCGAGCTGTTTATGATGCAGCAGCTGTAGATTTGCTTCCGTTTTTAGACCGAACATATCCCAGCCCAGTTGTTTCCGTCTTCCTATTGGGCTTCTTTCGTTAAGTCCCGGAGATATCCCAAATCTTTTTGTAGAATTAGATTTGTCAAACCGTTTGTTTGAAAAGTACGCCTTGGCACTTTAATAACTTCTTTAATCCCTCCGCATAATATCTTAGCATACGGATGGGCTAGAACCTGTCAAGAGTGGGGTTGGCACCATGCTAGACTTCTTTTTCCATCTTAGTCTCCTTAAATTTGTCGAAGAGGATTGCCTTTTCATCTCTTCATCTTGGAGGTTCATAAAAAGTTTTCAGCTCCTACACGTTGTATTTATTGAGCGCGTCAAGTTTCCTGTACTGTCGAGGCAGAGTCATCATAATATGTAGACTCTGATCTGCTTCGGCAAGAGTTTATGTTGATGGGAGAACGGAGAACATCGCATTCGTCTCATCTTCAGAGTCGCTGCCAAAGACCATAATAGGGTTCGATGGTCTGGGCTTATTGTTCTCCCTTTGAGGATGTTCGGAGTAGACTATTTGTTTGCCATCTTCAGATCACTGACAAAGACCGGGATGGTGGCCATGGATTTTTGCTTATTTTCCGGCCTGTGGCACCTTTCAGTATCCTCAAAGCCTTGTTGAAAATATTTGGCATCTTCATACGTTAGCACCTCGTTCACCGAGAAAGGATTGATTTCTCCCATGACGGTGTAATCTGAGCCATCTTTGAAATACTTCATAACTGATGTTGTATAGAAGGACTGACGTTGTACTCATGTAGCCAAGGCTTGCAGAGTAGAGCGTTATAACAAGCCCTAGCATCAATGACATAGAATTTGATGTCAGTGATGAGCAGCCCGAAGAGGAGCGTCAATATTACAGACCCAAGCGTCCGTGACGACTGGGAGTCGAACCCCGAAATGGTAATTTTGTCTCAGGAAAGATTCTGAACATCCATACATATTTTTTTCAGCACTTTGACATTAAGAAGATTGACGGAAGATCCGTTGTCGATAAGGATTTTTCCTATCTTAACGTCATGGGAATATCCAGTTACATATAGCGGCCGATTATGCTCGCATATGCCGAGGAGCAGATCTTCATCGCTGAATGTGATGTCAGCCGTATGGACCTCCGCCAATTCAGTTTTCATCTTTTCTTCTATGAAGAAGGCCTGGAATTGATTAGGTTCTTGCAAGACTTTGATCAAGGAGTCTCGTGCCTCTTTGGACAAGAGCAAAGCATCTAATATGCTTAATTATGAGGGTATTTTCCTCAACTGCGCAAGGATATTATAATCGCCTTAGTTTTCTTAGGAATGTCTTTCGCGGCGATTTCTTTGACTACCTCTTCATCAAGGGTGATCTTGTCGGGCATCTTCCCTTTCCCTTTATCCTTTTTACTTGAACCTTTATTTTCGGGTCCGAGATTCTTTTCAGACAGCGTGTGGTTACGCAGCTAGATGTTCTCGCAATTCTATTCCCTTTCTTCTTTCTCCAAGGCAGAGTTTTCAAAGAGAAAGTCAAGGGGTATTTCATCCTCAAAATCGCTCTTGAGAACCCGAGGTTTTCCCCCTTCTGAACTAGTATCAGCCATATGACAGCTGCCAGTTGCTTCTTTATGCACTGTCATTTCACTGTTCTCATCTAGATGAGCGCGCGCTTCACGCTTCTCCTTCTTAAAGTGTTTTCTGTGGGCAACATATCTTTATCATCACTTCTTGAAGGCATTGCATTCCTCGATGGGATAAGCGATCCTTCGGTGGTATGCGCAGTATTTTTGGTGTCGCTCTCCACCATCGAAATATGGGACCCCAGGAGTGTACATCATGAGAGGTGGTAGCCTCATCCCCATTAATACGGCTTTGGCAAACCACTTGTCAGTTTTGATACTGCTCTTACTTGTTGAAGGCATGTCTTGGTTTGGTCGGAGAGCTTTATGACTCGTAAACACTGCATCTTCTTTGTTTAGACGCTGACGCTTAGCCTTTTCATATATGGTCGTCTCGTGTTCTTGTCATATTTTCTCTTTTAGAAGGCTTCTTTCAGCAGCCTTTCAATCGGATCTTCTTCAGGAAATTTCGGGGAGTTTAATGCTGATTCTGCCCCCAATCTGTCTTTGTCGCTGTTCGATGCCGACGGTGCTTCTTCTTCATATATGGACGAATGGGAGATCATGTGGCATCTTGCTACATGTTCCTCCGCTTTGTCTGATGAGTCGTTTTCCTCATCATCGTCATTGGCCTCGTCCTAAAGAATATGCTTGAGGAATTTTTCGAGTGTCACAGGCGTTCATACTTTCTGATAGTATTCTTCCAGTGCATTTATACATTTCTGGATGTCCATGCGCTTGTCACGTATTCAACAGGCTGCATAGGCTTCTTGATCTTCTTCTTCTTCCTAGAAGAATTCGAAAGTTTGACTTGGGGACTTTTCCACTTGTCGGCGGTTTTCGACACAGGACGTGATTTCAACATTCCTTGTATGATCTCGGGTTTAAGCAGGATTTTCCACCTGATTTCCACACATTCTTGTAGATGTAACGATTCTGAAATCTCTGTACAAATATAATTTATTCAAATGTACAGAAATAGTATTTCAGCCTGATTAGAAGTTATAAATTATTTTATTCAATAAAAGTAAGAAGCAACCTGTAGCTCACTGGTAAAGCCTCTCTACTGCTGTGACATAGCCTGTGTGTTCAAATCCAATCAGTCCCAATTATTTTTAATATTTTTCTTTTTAACTTTTCGGAAGCCTAAGAGTTGCACGTGCAATACACGGAGAATCGAAAAGTTTCAGAAAAATCAAACGTGATAAATAAGGAGTTAACACAGAATATAGTACGTGGCATGAATCTCGAGGAAGATGGATTAAATCCAACCGCCCAAATCCTCATTTTGGCTGCCACCGACGGTCCAAGCAGCCCCAATCGCCTCCATTCTTTACCCGTACGTCCCTTTGACTTCCCACTACTCTCCTGTAGTGTTTGATTTCTCTGCAATTGACCAGAGACTCTTCAAATCCCGCATTAATATTATTTTAATTATTTTTAATTCACTTTTTTAATTCTCACACTCTCAAATTTCACTATAAATACCACCCCATCCCCTATCTCTCCCCATTCTGAAAATCTCTATCAAAATTCTCTCAAAATTCTCTAAGCAAAAAATGGAGTTAAGTAAGCCTTGAAGAGTAGCAATTCCATCTCAACGACCGGAGCTTTTCTGACGATACCACGATCCCCGAAGGTTTCCCCTCCCTCTTTTCCTCTTTTATTAATGCTCTAAAACAGCAAGTTCCTTTCTCTCTCTTTCATTTCGACTCAAACCACCTTCTTAAAACAATAATCGAAAAGTGGAGTTAATTTGAAATCTTTTCCTTTTAACCAATTTTTGTCACCTTTGATATGTTAATATTTCATTTTAACCCTTAAATCTCACCTTGAAATATTAATCACCTCATTGACCTTTTTATGTAATTAAAATTTCATGCACAATAAACACATATTGATTTTTTTCCATAAAAATACCATGAACTCTAAATACAACCTTGTAATCGATAAGTAGCATACATACCTCTAGAACCCCCACGGGGTAATGACCTACCCTATCACAGACACTATGGTTTCATAGCACAAAGTTTTTGGATGTATGGTTAATTTAAAGAAGACGGTTTTTCAGTAAAATACCATCACTTTTACAAATAAATATTTTTAATCGATATTTTTGGATCCTTTGCAATTGCGCCTCTACAACTCTCTTTAGGGAAACCCATCTATGGATGGTGCGGGTTATCGCACGTTCTTAAGATAATAGAGTGAGGTACAGAATTCCTCACGGAGAATTCGGTTTCGAAAGGAAATAAAAATACGATTTAAAGAATACGACTTTTTCTAAATCAAATTAAAACTTTTTAAAAAATTATATAAGATTATAAATCTGTATTTTCAATAAAAAAATATCTTTTTAGATGAAACATTAAAATTTTAATAAAATACTACCAAGTTTACAAAAGGAGTAGTTTTTATTAAAATACCATAAAACTTTTAAAAGCTAGGTTTCATCACTAAAATACCACTAAAATTAAATACATGTTCATAAACACTCTAAATATTCTAAATCGTCCTCGAGAGTTATTTTTAAATGATATTAAAATATTCTTCATAAAATCCCCTCGAGAAATGTAAACAATATAAATACAATATAAACAACGATAATAAATATTTAAGAATTCTAGATTAATATATGTTTAAATGGTATCATTTCTCTTGAGCCCCAGAGAGCCGGAGAAAGTGAGTGCTTTCCTATTCAAGTTAGACAAATTAACAGAATTATCAATGGCAATTGTCTTGAAAAAAAATACAAATCCCGCCGTCCATGTGCAGTAGTTGTCCGATTACTCCCGAACTTAAGATCTTCAAAAGTTAAACACATTTACAAGAAATGTCTATAACTTAAATACAAAATCGAATCCAAACTTAAATTTAAAAATAAACTCGAAACCAAACTCGAACTCTAATCCAACTCGAAGCTAAACTTGAACGTGAACTTGAAATCAATCCACTCGACTAACTTGACTCGACTCAGGATTGCAATTGACATGACTCACATTCTACTCGACTTACTCGACTTCATTCTTCAACCTTTGAAATCTTTGGTTTTGATCAAGATATGTTATAATTAAACAATCATATTAACTAAGGATATCTTACAGTTATAATATATTATACTCGGGGTGTTTGGGATAGTTTTTTGTGTGAATCCAACGGAGCTTCAGGAGTCCCATATTAACCTATTTTTTTCATTTACTCGAATCTCAGTCGGGTCGACTTCTCCACAGCTTAGAATTCTGATGCTAACAAATAAAATTGGCATGTGTTTCCTTGCTCCTGGGGCTCCACTTTTGAGCTAATGAATACTTCTACGGTTGCGTTGACATTCACATTTGGAACTTAACGTTAACATAATGACCATATAGAGACTTATAGATACATATATCTATATTCAAATCTATAAATTTTTTACGGGTCATTTACATTATTTCTTTATATACTTGTCACTTTTTACTCTTATTCTATCTTTGGGACTTACCGAGCTCTAGCTCGCTAATGGGCATTCCACCCATCTTTGTTTTCTTGAAATGTTTGTCAAATACGATCGATACGGAGGAAGTGGATGCTAGAGGAAGATTACGATCAGATAGCTACTCAGGATTATCTTAACTTCCTTTTTCTTTCAGCTTATGTATACCACTTGTTTAGGCATTTTCTTTTATTGTATTTACTTTTTCAGTTGAACTCATGTATCTATAAAAATTTCAAGTTTGAATGTAAATAAAGATGTTTGTTGAAAATTGTACAGTCTCCGTTTATTCTTGCATTGTGTATTATTGTTTCAGTATGCTTAGTATATTTATTTAGGGAATGACCTTCTCTGAATAAATATGCTGCGGGTTTGCCACGTCATCGTTTCCATCTACTGGGAATCGGGGCGTGATAGGTTTTATTGGTGGCCCATGCAGGTCAGTTCTGCATGAAGTCGCAAAAAATATACAACAAGAATTAATGAATTCAACAAACATTTACATTCATTGCATTTCAAATTCCTTGAATCTATCCTAACATATCTTGTATATCAAGGTGATGGACTCTCTGAACAATACTTGCACCAACGTCAACGACAACACTCCACTGTCTACTTTACCACCACCACCTCTCGTTGCCGCACCTATCAATGAGCAAACGGTACTCCTTGAGACGATCAAAAGCCTATTGGAGGGACAGAGGGAGCAGACAACCCTCATACACCAAGGACTAGCTCGCCCTGAGGCAGAGGCACCCGGAGTTAAGCAGTTTAGGGAACTGTACCCAAAGAACTTCTTGGGTAAAGAGAGCTTGCTTGAAACAGAAGAATGGGCTCAGGCAATTGAGGATGACTTTGCAGTAGCTCAAGTGCCAGATATAGCTTGGGTAAGAGTTGCTAAGTTGCAACTGACCGATAATGTTAGAGTATGGTGGAAGGCTGAGGAGAGCCGTCTCGAGCAACCGATAGAATGGAAAATATTTTGAGACCTCTTCGATGCGAAGTACTTTCCGGAGAATGCCCGCTTTGACATGGAGCAACAATTCATCTATCTACAGCAAGGCTTGATGTGGGTCAAGTCTGTGGATGAATATGATGCTGAGTTTACCATGCTCGGCAGGTAAGCTATAGTCTCAAGTTAAATTTTCCTATCTCACATAAACACTGCTAACACAAGATCATAACAGGTTTGTTGCGCACCTCATTCCCACTGCTGAGATCCGGGCTCGACGATTCCAGTAGGGGTTGGACCCTGAAATCCAAGCTGCACTCGCTACAGGGTATTTCCTAACCTATGAGCTTGCTTTGAAGGCTGTCCAACGTTATGAGGCAACTGTGAAGAAGAAGGGAAGGCTGTAAACCGTAGGTGTGAAATATCCTGTGCCCCAGATCATAGGAAGGGCCTCTTCCAGACCAACCTTCAATGGAGCATTTCGAAGGCCAGTAGGTTCGTTCGCCAACAACAGACCGGACTTTTGCATCTACTGCAAGAGAACAGGGCACCTTGTGAAGAACTGTCGTAGGGCGAACAACTTGTGCCTGATCTGTGGGTCTTCTACTCACGCAATCGGAGTATGCCCTCAAAACCGAGGACCTAAAAACCCTCCAACTAGACCGGTGATCCAAGCTCCTCCTACCCGGTTAGCTCTACCAGCCCCAGCTTCCTGCATCCAGACCGCTCAACCCCAACACCGAGTGTTTAACCAGGTACAGAGGAAAGTGCCACGACGCCAAGCATTCACTATGTCGGTTGAATAGGCCGAAGCTACAGGTCATGTTATCATTGGTAAATTCTTGCCCTATTCTCTTTCAAGTCCTTTCAATTCGTGGTCATCTTATATCTGTTATACCGAAACCTATCTTATATGACTTACGTACAATCTTAATATCCACCCTACCTGCACTCGCGCTCTTCGACACTGAGGCATTGCATTGCTTCATGTCGCAACGGTTCATAAGAACTCATGCGATCCCAATTAAGCTGCTCGTATCCAGCTGGAATGTCGGTTCAGGGAACGACATTCTAAAAGCAACTTTAGGATACGATCTGTGTCCAGTGATTGTATACAGTCGAGAATTCTATGCGGACTTCAAGGTGATGGACATACTGAATTTCGACGTAGTCTTGGAAATGGACTGGCTGGGAACTTTCTTCGCTACCATCGACAGTTGCCAAAGGAGGGTAGTGTTTGAAATACCAGATCACCCAGTATTCTATTTCAAAAGCAGAGACCGGACTTTGGAGCCGAGCATCTACCGATCAAAACCAAAGAAGGCAGAGATTGCAGCGTTGCAATCGGAAGGATTGAAGCCAGAGGTCGTTAGAGAGTTGGATGATGTTTTCCCTGAAAATATATCAGGTTTGCCTCCCGATCGAGCTCTTGAATTAAGTATTGATTTGCAACCCGGTACACGGCCAGTAATAAAAGCTCTATGCTAATTAAGTTCGGAGGGATTAAAGGAGATTTGTATTCAGTTGGACGAACTCCTGAAGAAAGGTTGGATCAGACCCAGTACCTCAAGTTGGGGATCTCCGGTGCTACTAGTAAAGAAGAAGGAAGGTACCTACCGGATGTGCGTGGATTATCGTGCTCTGAACGAAATAACGATTAAGAACAAGTATCCACTAGCTCGCATCGATGACCTTTTCGATCAGTTAAGTGGATCTTGTGTCTTTTCAAAGTTAGATCTTCGCTCGGGTTATCATCAGGTGAAGATCAAGGAGTCCGACATTCCGAAAACGGTGTTTAGGACTCTTTATGGCCATTAGGAATATCTCATAAAGCCATTTGGAGTGACCAATGCACCTTCCATCTTTGTGAACCTGATGAACCAAGTTTTTCGAGAGCACTTAAACAGGTTTGTTGTTATCTTCATCGATGACATCTCTGTGTATTCAAAGAATCGGAAAGAGCACGCAGAGCACTTATGCATTGTCCTGGATACATTACGACAAGACCAACTCTATGCCAAGTACAGCAAGTGTGAATTTTGGCTAGACCAAGTTGGATATCTCGGAAACATCGTTTCAGGCGAAAGAATATCTGTGGATCCAGTTAAGGTGTCAGGTGTCAGCTGTCAGAGAGTGGTTGACACTAAAGACGGTGAAAGATATAAGAAACTTCTTGGGCTTAGTAGGATATTACAGACGCTTCATCGAAGGATTTTCAAAGATCGCAGCACCCCTGACCAAGCTCACATGTAAAGACAAAGCATTCGTGTGGTCAGAAGCATGTGAGAATGCTTTTTTAGAACTCAAGTCGAGGTTAACCTCTGCACCTATTCTTGTAATATCGGATCAATCTGGAGGATTCGATGTGCATTGTGATGCGTCCGGTAAAGGATTAGGATGTGTTCTATATTAGCATGGAAAAGTTATGGTTTTTGCATCAAGGCAACTAAAAGTTCATGAGCACAACTATCCAACACATGATCTAGAATTGGCAGCCGTCATCTTCGCACTCAAGATTTGGCGTCACTACCTTTTGGGAGAATGAGTGGATATATACACCGACCACAAAAGTCTGGAGTATGCATTTACTCAGAAGGAACTCAACATGCGGCAGAGAAGATGGCTAGAACTCATGGCGGACTTCGACATCGACATACAATATCATCCTGGAAAAGTGAACATAGTTCGTGATGCACTTATTCGCCAACCTTTAGCAATGAATCTCACCGCTCAGTGGAGACTATAACAAGAACTGCACTGATTGGAGATTGAAGTAGTTATGCCAGGTAACGCTTTATCATTGATGAACTTATAAGTCCAGTCCACTCTTGTCAATCAGATCAAAGCAGCTCAAGCAAATGATGCCAAGCTACAAAAGATCCGATGACAAGTAGAAAGTGGTCTTCGAACTGACTTCATCATTCACGAAGATGGACCCTTACAGTATGGGAGCCGTTTATGCGTGCCAGTCGGCCCTGTTTGAGAAGAGTTGATGAAAAAAGCTCACAGCTCTCCTTATTTTGTACACCCCGGCAATACAAAAATATACAAAGATCTACGGCAACACTAATGGTGGCATAGAATGAAGTGAGTAGTAGCAAGGGGCATAGCAAAATGTTTAGTGTGTCAGAAAATAAAGGCCGAGCATCACAGAACTACTGGTCTACTTCAGTTGTTACCAATCCCAGAATGAAAATTGCAGCACATTACCATGGAGTTTGTGACTGCTTTCCCTCACAGCACGAAGGGTAATGACGTAATCTGGGTTATTGCGGATTGACTCACCAAGTCGGCTCACTTTATTCCATTTAGAGTTGACCGATCAATGAGACGTTAGCAAGAAAGTACATGGAGGTGAGTAGAAATCTAAAGTATGATTTAAACCTTCAAGATGTTCCATACTTATCTTGATATCCATAAACTTATGCTGGAGATCGTGAGATTATATGGGGTGCCTATCTGCATCCTCTTTGATCGTGATACTAGATTCCGATCACAGTTTTGACAGAGTCTGCAAGCTAGCCTGTGAACGGGTTTGAATTTTAGCATGGCGTATCATCCCCAAACAGATGGACAATCCGAGCGAACAATTCAGATCCCGGAAGATATGCTGAGAGCCTGTATGTTAGACTTCGAAGGTTCATGGGAGGATCACCTACACCTTGTGGAGTTTTCATATAACAACAGCTACCAGGCAAGTATTGGGATGGAACAATTCGAAGCACTGTATGGATGAATGTGTCTTTCCCCGCTGAGTTGGGACAACGTTGGAGATCGTGAACTCCTTGGACCAGAGATGATCTTGGAAACTGTGGATGTAGTTCACACAATTAGGAAAAAGATGCGCATAGCCCAGGAACGACAAAAGCATTGGGCAGATGCAAAGCATCGACACCTGGAGTTCCAACCTGGAGAATACGTGTTTCTAAAAATCTCTCCGAATAGAGGAATGATCAATTTTGGCAAGAGGGGTAAACTCAGTCCAAGATATATCGGACAATTCGATATACTTGAACGAGTTGGAGAAATGGCATACCGTTTGACACTACCATCCTCATTGGAAGGAGTGTGCAATGAGTTTTATATATCCCAACTACGACGATATGTGAGAGACCCCAGCCACATACTTAATCACTCTAAGCTCACTGTACAGACTAATCTGACTTATGAGCAGCAGCCAGTCGAGATCTTAGATCGAAAGGTGAAGACCTTACGGAATAAGGAGGTGAACTTGGTCCGGGTGATATGGAGAAAGGACTCGCCAAGAGAATCAACTTGGGAAAGAGAAGACGATATGCGTGCACAATACTCTCATCTATTTGAAGACCGGTCTTTATGTAAATTTCGTGGACGAAATTTTTATATTGAGCGTAGAATGTAACGACTCTGAAATCCTTGTACAAATGTAATTTATTCAAATGTATAGAAATGATATTTCAGTCTTATTAGAAGTTATAAGTTATTTTTTTCAATAAAAGAAAGAAGCAACTTGTATCTCACTGGTAAAGCCTTTCTACTGCTGTGACATAGCCTGTGTGTTCGAATCCCATCAGTCTCAATTATTTTTAATATTTTTCTTTTTAATTTTTCAGAAGCCCAAGAGTTGCACGTGAAATATACGGAGAATCGAAAAGTTTCAGAAAAATCAAACAGGATAAATGAGAAGTTAACACAGAATATAGTACGTGGCACGAATCTCAAGGCGGATGTATTAAATCCAATGACCCAAATCCTCGTTTTGGCCGCCACCGATGGTCCAAGTAGCCCCAATCACCTCCATTCTTTACTCGTCCGTCCCTTTGACTCCCTACTACTCCCCTGTAGTATTTGATTTCTTTGCAATTGACCAGAGACTCTTTAAATCCCTCATTAATATCATTTTAATTTTTATTAATTCACTTTTTTAGTTCTCATACTCTCAAATTTCGTTATAAAATCCACCCCATCCCCTAACTCTCCCATTCTAAAAATCTCTATCAAAATTCTTTCAAAATTCTCTAAATAACAAGTGGAGTTAAGCAAGCTAAGAGAGTAGCGATCCCATCTCGACGACCGGATCTTTCCTAACGATACCACGATCCCCGAAGGTTTCCCCTCCCTCTTTTCCTCTCTTGTTAACGCTCTAAAACAGTAAGTTCCTTTCTCTCTCTTTCATTTTGACTCAAACCACCTTCTTAAAATAAAAATCGAAAAGTGGAGTTAACTTGTAATGTTTTCCTTTTAACCAATTTTTGTCACCTTTAATATGTTAATATTTCACTTTAACCTTTAAATCTCACCTTGAAATATTAATCACCTCATTGACCTTTTTATGTAATTAAAATTTCATGCGCAATAAACACATATTGAATTTTTTTTCATAAAAATACCATGAACTCTAAATACAACCTTTTAATCGATAAGTACCATAGATACCTTTAGAAACCTCATGGGGGTAATGACCCATCCTATCACATACACTATAGTTTCATAGCATGAAGTTTTGGATGTATGGTTAATTTAAAGAATACGGTTATTCAGTAAAATACCATCGCTTTTACAAATGAATGTTTTTAATCGATATTTTTGGATCCTTTGCAATTGCGCCTCTACAACTCTCTTTAGGGAAACCCATCTACAGATGGTGTGGCTTATCGCACGTCCTTAGGATAGTAGAGTGAGATACAGAACTCCTCACGGAGAATTCGGTCTTGAAAAGAAATAAAAATACGATTTAAAGAATACGACTTTTTCTAAATCAAATTAAAACATTAAAAAAATTATATAAAATTATGAATCTGTATTTTCAATAAAAAATATCTTTTTAGATGAAAGATTAAAATTTTAATAAAATACCACCAAGTTTACAAAAGGAGTAGTTTTCATTAATATACCATAAAAATTTTAAAAGCTAGGTTTCATCGCTAAAATACAATTAAAATTAAAATACATGTTCATAAAAACTCTAAATATTCTAAATCACCCTCAAGAGTTATTTTTAAACGATATTAAAATATTCTTCATAAAACCCCCTCGAGAAATGTAAACAATATAAATATAATGTAAACAACGATAATAAATATTTAAAGACTCTAGATTAATATAGGTTTAAGTGGTATCATTTCTCTTGAGCCCCGGAGAGTCGGAAAAAGTGAGTGCTTGCCTATTCAGATTAGATAAATTAACGGAGTCATCAATGACAATTGTTTTGGAAAAAAACACAAATCCTGCCGTGTGCAGTAGTTGTCCGATTATTCCCGAACTTAAGATCTTCAAAAGTTAAATCCATTTATAAGAAATGTCTATAAATCAAATACAAACTCAAATCCAAACATGAATTTAAAATCAAACTCGAACTCTAATCCAACTCGAAGCTAAACTTGAACGTGAACTTGAAATCAATCCACTCGACTAACTTGACTCGACTCAGAATTGCAATTGACATGAATCGCATTCTACTCGACTTACTCGACTTTATTCTTCAACTTGTGTAATCTATGGTTTCGATCAAGACATGTTATAATCAACCAATCACATATTAACTTATTTTTTTCAAGACATGGATATCTTAAAGTTATAATATATTATACTCGGGGTGTTTAGGATAGTTTCTTGTGTGAATCCAACGGAGCTTCAGGAGTCACGTATTAACTTATTTTTTTCCATTTACTCGAATCTCGGTCGGGTCGACACCTCTACAGCTTGGAGTCCCGATGCTAACACATGAAATGAGCCAGTGTTTTCTTGCTCCTGGGGCCCCACTCTTGAGCTCGTGAATACTTCTACTATTGTGTTGGCATTCACATTTGGAACTTAACGTTAACATAATGACCAAATAGAGACTTATAGATACATATATCCCTATTCAAATGTACACATTTTTTACGGGTCATTTACATTATTTCTTTATATACTTGTCACTTTTTACTCTTACTCTATCTTTGGGACTTACCGAGCGCTAGTTCGCTGACGGACATTCCACACATTTTTATTTTCTTGGAATGTTCGTCAGATACGGTCGAGATGGAGGAAGTGGACACTATAGAAGAGGATTATGACCAGATAGCTAGTCAGAATTAGCTTAACTTTCTTTTTCTTTCAGCTTATGTATGCCACTTGTTTAGGCATTTTCTTTTATTGTATTTACTTTTTCAGTTGAACTTATGTATCTGTAAAAATTTGAAGTTTAAATATAAATAAAGATATTTGTTGAAAATTATACAGTCTCCATTTATTCTTGCATTGTGTATTATTGTTTCAGTACGCTTAGTATATTTATTTAGGAAATGACATTCTCTGAATAAATGTGTTGTGGGCTTGCCACGTCATCGTTTTCGTCTTCTGTGAATCGGGTTGTGATAGTAGATCTTTCAGCATTCTTTTAGTTTTTGCTGAAAGAAATACTTCCTATGGAGCTTCTTCCACGAGCGAGCAGGATACCCCCTGTGCATCCACCATTTTGGGAGCGTGCTTTTTGGGTGGATCTATCCTCTAATTATCCGACAGTGCGAATTTCCCCTGTTTGTATAGATCCTCGATCCAGTTTTAGAAGACGTAGCAGTCCTAAATCGGATGGCTCACTACCCGGTGATAGGAGCAGTAGTTGGGGTTATTGACATCGCCGGCTTATGCGGGCCGCCGCGGGTCTAGCAATGTGATCAGATTATTTCGCATCGCCAACTCAAATAACCTTCTTGTCTTATCGTGAGGGAATGAATAAGCACATCCCAAACTTTCTTCTAAAGACGGATGTGTACAAGTGTTGTTTTGGCGGAATGGTGCTTTCGGATCGCCCGTTTGTAGCTGTGCATTGGCGACAAAGGCTGCTTTTCCTTTGCCTTTATTATTCCAGGGGTCTTTGCTTGAGAAGGAAGGATAATGACCCATCTGATCCATCTATGCTAACTTATTAATTAGCGCTTTGAACGTGGTGGGCTTGAAGAAGGTCATAAACTTGGACACGTTCGAATGGGGATCAATAGATCAAATGAACATCCCCATAGCTGGAGACTCCTCAATGCGCTGTTTGCATTTGGACCATAGGTTCCGCCATCGGATCACATATTGGACCCACGTTTCTCCTGGCTTGACCCTGTATTGATCAGCGCTGTGATTGGAGTGTGCTCGCTCGCACTAGCAAACTTTTGTGTGAAGAGCAACTCCATTTTAGAGAAGGTTTTCACGGAGTCATTTAGGAGCTCCGAGTACCATTCGAAAGCCGTTTTTGATAAGCTTCCGATGAATTGGCGAAGCAATAATTTGTCGTCGCCTCCACTATTGCCGCACAGAGCTCTGAACTGCGCGATATGCTGATGGGGATTCCCCGTTCCTTTATATACGTGGAACTTTGGGATAGTATATTCTAGCGGATATTTTATCTTGTCGTACTAGGTCGGATATGGTCACCAAGTTTTGACGATTTGGTTGGTAGCTTCATTGGCCTGGTGAGCTCTAATTTGCTGAGCGATATAATCATCTAGGGATGTCTCTGTAGGGTCACTAGGCACACAAATGAGGTCTCACAAGGCATCAACCATGTCAATTTCAAATTTTGCAAGTGCCGAGAAACCCTAATACGGATCGTTAACTAGAATTTTAGGCAAAACATGCAACTAGTTAACAACTTAACTAAGTTAACGGAAATACAACCTTTGTAGATCCGGTCCTCTACCTCCATAGCTCCATGATGAAGTCTCCTTGCTATCCAAATCGAATCCCGGGCTCTAGCGTCATCTTCAGCGGAGAAATGGGCGGGCTTGGTCGTCGGCTTCGATGCCGAAGATGATCTACGTCGAGGCAACACTAGATCAAGCTCCAACTTCACCAAGCCATGAAACTTGTGAAGAAAACACCCTATACTACTTGGCAAGTGGTAGAGGATGAAGAAATAGGAAGTGGGTTCACTTTAGAATTGGATTTCTCACTCTTTTTCTCAAGTTGTCATTGATGGAGGCAAGCTTTCTTCATGTTGAAGAAGGAGAAGAAGAAGAAGATCATATCATAAGTATTTTCAAAAAGAAAATAATATATGAATACTTATCATATGCAAACCATGGTTATGTGTGTTGGGGTAAAAATTTACACCCCGGTTGACCAAGTCAAAATCAAAGTCAACCCCAAGCCAAGTGGGCCCGAGCCCAGATCCAGTGGGCCCCATGCCCGGGTCGAGCCCGAACATGAAGCGGCCGGCCTTCCCCCATGCCAAGATAAAAATTTTGTAATAAATAATTTTGTTGTATTTCTTTTATTTTATTTTATGGATAAATGTAAGAAAAATAGGCATAAAGCCAAATTTTTGTAAAGCCCATGGCTTATGTGCAAAAAGAAATGGCACATGAGCCATGGGATAGGCAAAATGCCATTTTGTGAAGCCCAAGGGGCTATGTGTAAAGTGTGTAGCTTATAAAGGCAAGGATAATGAAATATCCCAACAACTTTTTTCTCTCTCTAAAAAAAAAAAAAATTCCAGATCTGAGATCTTTCTTCTTCTTCAAGGTTCCAAAACCTTCTTCTTTCTCTTGAATTAAATCAAGAGTTTTAATCTTCTTTTTATAAAACAAATTAGTTTTTCACCACAAAACCCACAAAGGGGAACTTGGTTCTGTCATCAGATCTCAAAAAGGAGAGATTTTGAGATTTCACATCTCTTGATCTTCAAGATCCAGCAAGCAACAGGAGGAAGAAGAAGAACCCCTTCCATTAACCCCAAAACACATTCAGGAGTCCAACTCCTCTCTGATTTCTCTTTTGAGAAATCCCTTTTTAGGCTAAAAGCCCCCTTTTCCTCACCAGCGCGCTAGCGCTCGAGCAATTTGCGCCCACGTGCCGACACGTGGCGCGCGCGCTTGCGCTGCGCAAGGCGCCCTCGTGCCGACACGTGGCGCGCGCGCGCTTGCGCTGCGCAAGGCGCCCTCGTGCCGACACGTGGCGCGCGCGCTTGCGCTGCGCAAGGCGCCCACGAGCCGACACGTGGCGCGCGCGCGTCTAGACGTTGGCCCCACGCATCCTTTGGATCCCTTTTCCCCTTTATTTATATATATATGTATATATATACATTTGTATACAAATGTACACATGCACATACCCCCGTAAAAACTCTCCATGGCTCCCGATGTATCCAAAACCCCCCTTTCAAAACAGAACACACGCACACCGCACATTGGGTTCGCATGACCAGTTTAACCCGTTAATCGGAGGTTCCCTCGCCCCAAAGGCGAGGGGTAATTAACGGCAGCTTAGTTCGCGGCTGCCGGAGATTCGGATCCCCACAATCATTAAACCTCGGCCTACCCTACGCAGGGGAAATCTGTAGTACGCCTGACAAGCGCGCGCGTATTCCCATCTCACTGGGGTGACGAAAAACACCCTACAATGTGTAGAGAGTTAACTATGGTTTTGGTGAATGGTTAGGTTAAAGGAAATGAAGACAAAATGGTCACTTAGTCAAAGCTTCATGAAGCTTCAACAAGCTTCATGTTTTAAAGCAACCATTTTGTTTTTCTTTCTTTTATCTTTTAACTAAAAAGAAAAGATAAATAAATAAGTGAAATGAAACCCTAACCATTCACTAAACATGGTTTAAGTCTTTACACAAATCCAATTGGCATATATCATCAAACATGATACAAACAAGTGTACAAAGCTATATCATAAATACAATGTGCACATGCGAGTGAGAAAGTCCATCTTAATGTGAACCAATACTAGTTAATGCTAAGTAATATATCAAATATATATAATTAAACATTAAATCATTGAATCAACACTTGATTTAATGATCCGGTCATATCGCATACAACCGACTAGTATCAAGTGTATCAATGTATCGAATCAACACTTGATTCGGTAACCCGGCTATATCACATATAACCAGCCGATGATACAAATCGCGAGAATAGAATCCAGTATCACATACTGGTATTATTCTCGGTCCCGCACATATCTCATATGCGCTCCTATTTCGTTTCGCTTGAGCCAGGAAACCTCTGTGTAGGACTCTAAAGACTCGTCAATACGCCGGCAGCAGGTGATGATCATATCAAACACCCACAAGCCGCAAGCGGTCTGCTAAACGTAACGGCCACCCGGGTATTGAGTGATCAGAAGATCGACGAGCAAGCCCGCTCATACTCCTGTGAATCCAACCAGTAACACTTACCGTACAGTCCGGTCTCGTCGTCTGATATGTCGCATATCTCGCCTAGGGGTGGTAAACGTCAGACCCCAATAGCTCGATAAGTCGTGTCGATATGAGGTCTATAACAGTTCGAGAAACTACTGGTAACACTTACCAGTAAATCTCAGCAACCCTGGCCAGGGATTTCCGGTTATAGCCAATCGAACACAGCGCAACATCAATCTCCTATACCGGGAGAGACGAATCCCCTCCTATCGCTCATTGCCTCCATGTGACTCGGGACTGTACCCAAAAACCACCGTTTTGCATGCCCTCTTGGACGTGGTAAGGTGGAAATCAAAGCACAGTGGGAACCACACAAGACTCTATGACGATCTTGGGTCAAAAGACTACTCTGTACCAGTGTCACCAGAGAACTGCCATCTGACGTAAGGTATAACACCATCTGGGAGTTCTCGGCGAGTCCGTCCAGTGTACCCAGTCTCCACTGAGCACCCGTATATCATCTCTGATGTCAAACACCAATGGATATGGGATCATCCATCGCCCATCTGTATGGGTCGAGAAGGTATACGCTAGTCTACTCTGGTATATCGATGCCCCGTCTCGATACACCCACGACTAGGGACCTTGAAGGATGTACTTATGGACTACCATGTCCCCACTAGTATGATCCTCATCATAGTCCAGGTAGTCAAGTACACATCCTAAGGGCTTTACCAACATGTAACAGAGAGACAATCAGTGTACACGTTAAGGTAAAGATCAACCAGATAGCATACTATCATGTCGAGCAAGAAAGTCCTCCCTATATATGTCCAAGCACCCACTACAGTATACATCCTATGTATAGTAATGGCCTCTAGGGCATACATATAACTAACAATCTCCCACTTGCACTAGGGCCATCTGATAGCAGTGGTTGTAGTATCTCATACTCAACCATCCCATAAAAGTCTCTCTCTGGGAAAAGGCCTTTGTGAGTGGATCCGCCGTGTTGTACTCTGAGTCTACCCTCCTAACCTCGATCACCCTGGAGATCAACCATCTCCATGATCAGGTGATACTGCCTTAGAATATGTCTGGATCACTGATGGGACAGACGTTCCTTGGCATAAGCCACAACTCCATTGTCACACAATGGGAGGAACTAAGTTCATCTCATGAACAAATATACATCCAGACTGCCTCTTTGGTAGCATCTTAAGTAGCGATGTATCGAGCCTTTATCTTCTAGTATGCCACGGTATCTAGCTTGGAACTCTTCCAACATACCGTCCCTTTACTGAGGGTAAAGACAATGCCTGTGACTGACTTTCAGTCGTCCTTATCACCCTGGAACCCTTCCAGTGATTCTCCCCAGGATCGGTTGATACCATCTTACTACAACTAGTGAGAATCCTAACATCCAATTAGATCTATCTCATATATCCAAAACCCAGGATTTAGGAGGTATCATTTTGATCCTATATGGAGAATCATTGTGATAAGCGGAGATTGGCCGAGCGTAGCATAGGAAACTTCTTTCTTATCAAGAGTATGTCATCCACGTACTCTACGAGGATCGCCACCATACTCCCTACTACCTTTTTGTTTATACAAGGTTCATCTACCATTTTGATGATGTCAAACTCTTTGACTAACACATCAAAACAGATGTTCTAACTCCGCGATGCCTGCTTTAACCTATAAAGCATCTTGTGCACGTTTCCGCTGCTCCCACTGTCTACGAAGCCCTCTGGATATGTACTTATAGACGTTCTCTTCTAAAACATCATTTAGAAAAGCAGTCATGGCACCCAACCGCCAGATATCGTAGTCATGGTATGTAGCCGTGGCAAGTATGATCTGGATGGACTTAAGCATAGCCACTTGAAAAGGTTTCATCATTATCCACGCCTGGTCGATGACGAAAAGCTTTAACAAGTCTAGCTTTGAAAGTCTCAACTTTTCCATCTACACCAAGTAATCTTCTCAAGATATACTTGCTCCTGATGGGGATTTAACCCTTCAGATATAGCAACCAAAGTCCATAGTTTGTTGGTGTATAAGGATTCCATCTCAGATCGCTAAGCATCCAGCCATTCTTACAGAGTCCCTACTCTCGATGGCCTGCTCGAAACTAGTTGGGTCATCATCTCATGATGCAATCCTCGCTCCCACTGTCATAGAGAAACCGAAGTATCTCTCAGGTGGGTGGGGAACCCTACTAGATCGGCGGAAAGGCTGAGGTTCGTTGGTAACTATTGAATCCTTTGGTTTTTTTCAAATCATCAGCTGCAGTTTGTATAGCTGGAACATTTCCAGTTCTATATAACAGATCTTGCCTCGAGCTTGTCCCGATTTTGCTTTTAGACATAGGCCGGACAACCCCAAATCTTAACTAGCTTAAGACATGGGCTCTTCCCATTCTATATCTCATATGGAGTGGTAGGCAGTGATCTGATTCGAACCCTATTCAATAGGTATGCAGCTTCTCAAGCGCATAACTCCCAAAAAGGAAACATGTAACTCAGTAGTACTCATCATAGAGCACACCTTATCATATAGGGTGTGATTGCTCCGCCCCGATACACCAACGTTCCATGGTGTATACGGAGGAGTAATGCTGAGAGAGAATCTCATTCTCCTTTAGAAAAGTTCAAGAATTCCATGCTCAAGTATTCTCCTCCTTGATCTCATCATAGGACATAATACTTATACCCGTATTTTGGTTCTCTACTTCTAACTTATATTCTGTGAATATCTCAAAAGGTTCGGACTTGTGTTTCAACAGGAACATAGGTCTGAATCTCGAAAGATCATCAGAGAATGTAATGAAGTATAAAGAACCGGTCTTGGCAAGTGTAGACAGGGGACCTACATACATCAACATGTATCATCCCAAGAGTTCACTAACTCTTTCTCTGTTTCCAGTAAACGGAGCTATGGTCATCTTATCTCTGTGACATGACTGGCAAGTTTCACAAGATGTAAATTCAAACTGATTTAATTATGCATCTAAAATGTAACTTCAGCCAGTCGGATCGCATTGATATGACCTAGTCTACAATGCCTCAAGAAGGATTCGTTCATTTCTGAACTCTTCCTCTTGTGTGTGTTCCGTATACTAAAGAACTGTAGTTTGATTTAGAACATCAATGCTTTTAGATAATGTGCCTGAACCGATCAACTTTTGATATAGGAAATGTTCAAAACATTATCCAACTATACAAAATTTTATCATTTCTTTACTAATAAAGAGATTGATATGATTTTGTATATCAGGTTCGGTATCTAATAACATTCGTTCAGAATCAATGTATTTGGAATACAGGGTGACAGTGACCAACAGACTTGGCTGCAACACTTGCCCCGTTTTCTGCCTCATGAAACTTATCACCCGTTCTCAGTTTTTCTACCTTTTTGCAGCCCTATGTAACAGATTACATATCTGGGATCCTGATCCGGTATCATATACCCAGGATGTGGAGGATACTGAGAAACAGTTCTTTGTAACGAACACACCCGAAGATGATGCATCAGCATGCACTCTCTTCGTTTGGGCGGCATGGGAATTCTGGTAATCCCCAATTTTCTGCTCTGTCTTATAACAATTATAAGTTGGAGCGGGACCAACGTTCCCCAGGTCAGTATAACAAGCGGGTTCGGTCAATATTCCTTATTATTATCTTGATTAAGGCGTGATATGGTCGCTACCTGGAGAGAGAGAGAAGAAAACACTCAGCGTGCGCTCTTGCAAGAACAGATTGGTTATTATTTTATCTAATCAGGATGGCTCCCACTGTTTTTTATCAAATCTTCCTTCAAACCCTAAAAGGAAAGACTAGCCGGGATTAATTACACGCTACAAGTTCGCCAATCTTTCAGCCAGGCCAGTGTCGGTACTTTGAGGGAGGTCCCCCGTGCTTTCGCACGAACCTAATTAACGTAAACCTCGTTTTCCCAGAGGCGTAACCTCGTTGACACCTTTCTAGACACCTACTTGATCGGCTAATTGTAATGTGTAAAACTCTCCCAGGAGTAACTCTTACTCGCAGCGGGTATCGGGATCCAACTATCTCATAGAAGGTATGCAATCTCATTGCAAATTTCAACACTTGAAATTCCCGATAATATTTTGCCCCTAACGTGCTATGACCTTGACGAAAGCCAACAAACCATAGCCCGCTAGTCAAGTTCAACCCGTACATTTCTTGATTGAATTAAACCCACCCGCACGACCCTTGACGAAAGCCAACAAAGCCGCATGACTACCCTAATCCAATCGCATCGTATGCAGCAGATAAGCAGCATATAGCTACCGCACACTGCACCTTGACGAAAGCCAACAAATGCAGCACGAATACTATATACAACTTATCTGAAATGACGGAGGGCTACGACAGGTTTTTCTGAAAACCTATTGCGTAATGAACTTGATATCGTTGTAGAATCAAATGATTTTAAAATGGAGTGTTTTTGAGGCTTTTGTAGTTTTGCTAAAGGAGTCACTCCCGGTGAAGGGATCGTCGGTCCTTTCCTCGTCGAATGAGGTGCGGGATATATCATATATATCACTGTGCAAAACAGAAACTATAGAAGCAATCAAAAGACAAACCGAGAGTTGTAGCATCTGCCAGTTATTGCTAAAGGAGTCACTCCCGGTGATGGGATCTCGGTCCTTTCCTTATCGAATAAGGTGCAGGATATATCATATATACCGCTGTGCAAAGCAAGAACTGTAGCTACCTGTTTTTATTTTTGAAATTCGATTCTACAACATCTTTAGGTTTCTTTTATTTCATTAATCTCATTAATGAAGTCCCATCATTTAAGCACCTAAACATCACAGATAAATACGACGTACACTTATGCCATCCGCATTCGCCTCGATGTCCCCTCGTGCACCGTTAGGTTAGGTAACTAACGACAGAGCGGGGCAGGGCTAGCGCGGGTGTAAAACATAAGTAACGTCTATATAATATATCATATATACTATATACAGTATCCATCACAGAACATATCACATGATCACATCACAGATATTGCAGCAGAAGTATCATATGAAATATTGGATATACTAGGACGTCCGTGTTTTCAATACGAGCCAGTATAAAACACGGATTCCACGGTCGTGATGAATAGCCAAACCCACACCCCTAGACCCCTACGAGAGCGGCAAGCAACCCTACCAATTCTAGAGTTAGGAGACCCGGACTCGACTCCTCGAGTTGGTCTCCCACTGGACCCCAGAACCCGGTTACTTGTGCCCTCCTCCTTGGGTCTATCCTAGTGCGGAAAAGTAAATAATATACAAAAGGTGACATCAACCGCAACCTGGAAGTGCCCCAATAAAAGAATATTACATACAAGTTTTTACATGAATGAAAATGAAAAACACTCATCTCACATAAAAACCCCGGCTATTCAAACACGATGATCCAATATAACATATCCAGCAACACATAACAGCACAAGTCATCAACGTAAGTAAATATGCGCATCCCAATTGTCGTTGACATATAGCAACGAAACCGGCGATATTACATATTACACTTACGGTCACAGAAAAGAAAGTGTAAAACTACAACAGTTGGAATCCGCAACCTGCATAGACATCGCATGCCTAATCAAATGAATTCCTTAGACATCGCATGCCTAACAATTATAAACCCCGCATTTTAGTCTCATTATCGAAAACACTTTTCAATATCAAGTCGGGTAATTCAACAAGATTCCCGACATCCTGATCGAATGCTAGTCGCAAACTTTAGTAGGCGGCCGCACCCCCGATACCGTCGACGAAGTGCACCAAGGCGGAACACCGCTACCGCGAGCACCCGGACGGATGCTTTCGGCGACGGGGTTCTCCTATAGTCACTTGGTCGGGGCTATGGGGTGAGGCTGTCTATTAAGTTTACCGGCGAGTATCCGCGTACGCAACGTGATTGCGACGGACTTTTGATCGCATCAAAATTCCGTGGCAACCGATCAAGTGAGACTAAAGTGCTATGTTTATAACATTCAAATCAGTTATCTCATAACTGCTTGTGAATTCCAATTATTGTATCATATTCCGGATAAGATAGAAAATGTTAAACTTTCCGATCGAACAATCGAACACCCAAGTTTTCCCGATACAGCTCAACACATGAAATAAGTCTAAAAACATTCAGTTCGTGCCTCAGTACCAACGGTCCAGCCGTAGAAGGGTCAAGCCAACGCCTCACATGTGGTACGCCGTACTGCCCCAAACCCTAAGGTTCAAAGGGCAGTTCAAGACGGTCACATAATCGAGTTAAGGTTTGTTGTCTTCTAGAGGGTCCATCGCGTTACTTGCACTACTTAGAACGTCTTTAAACTACGGAAAGATCCAACACTTGGAAATTTCCCGACAGGGGAAAAGGTCGGTATTTATATCCGGTCGAACTTTTTAACATATTCTAAAATTACCCGGAAAAACACACAGACAAAGTTTGATAATCCGATCGAATAATCGAATCCCCAAAACAACCCCAGAAAAACTCAACTGTTGAGTAAAATATAAAAATTTCCAGAAGACTCAGCACTTCAAGACAAGAATTACTGTGCAAGCCACGTGGTCTAACTCACCAAAATGGCCGCGGAACCGCCGTGAAACCCAGGATGGGGCCGCGGTTCCGCGGCGCTTTGGTCGAGTTAGCATCACGTGCTTCACAGTAACTCATAGAATTCCCTGCTGAATTTTTTGGCAATTTTTAATTCACAAAAATCCAAATTTTCAGAAAATTTCCAGAGAGCAATTTGAGTTAGGGTTTCGATGTTCATTCGGATTTCAAATGTCGTCTACACTTTGCCTAAGGCTCTAGCTAGTCTCTGATACCATTGTAGGGTCACTAGGCACACAAATGAGGTCTCACAAGGCATCAACCATGCCAATTTCAAATTTTGCAAGTGCCGAGAAACCCTAATACGGATCGTTAACTAGAATTTTAGGCGAAACATGCAACTAGTTAACAACTTAACTAAGTGAACGGAAATACAACCTTTGTAGATCCTGTCCTCCACCTCCATAGCTCCATGATGAAGTCTCCTTGCTTTCCAAATCGAATCCCGGGCTCTAGCGTCGTCTTCATCGGAGAAATGGGCGGGCTTGGTCATCGGCTTCGATGCCGAAGATGATCTACGTCGAGGCAACACTAGATCAAGCTCCAACTTCACCAAGCTATGAAACTTGTGAACAAAACACCCTATACTACTTGGCAAGTGGTAGAGGATGAAGAAATAGGAAGTGGGTTCACTTTAGAATTGGATTTCTCACTCTTTTTTCTTAAGTTGCCATTGATGGAGGCAAGCTTTCTTCATGTTGAAGAAGGAGAAGAAGAAGAAGATTATATCATAAGTATTTTCAAAAAGAAAATAATATATGAATACTTATCATATACAAACTATGGTTATGTGTAGAGAGTTAACTATGGTTTTGGTGAATGGTTAGGTTAAAGGAAATGAAGACAAAATGGTCACTTGGTCAAAGCTTCATGAAGCTTCAACAAGCTTCATGTTTTAAAGCAACCATTTTGTTTTTCTTTCTTTTATCTTTTAACCAAAAAGAAAAGATAAATAAATAAGTGAAATAAAACCCTAACCATTCACTAAACATGCTTTAAGTCTTTACACAAATCCAATTGGCATATATCATCAAACATGATACAAACAAGTGTACAAAGCTATATCATATATACAATGTGCACATGCGAGTGAGAAAGTCCATCTTAATGTGAACCAATACTAGTTAATGCTAAGTAATATATCAAATATATATAATTAAACATTAAATCATTGAATCAACACTTGATTTAATGATCCGGTCATATCGCATACAACCGACTAGTATCAAGTGTATCAATGTATCGAATCAACACTTGATTCGGTAACCCGGCTATATCACATATAACCAGCCGATGATACAAATCGCGAGAATAGAATCCAGTATCACATACTGGTATTATTCTCGGTCCCGCACATATCTCATATGCGCTCCTATTTCGTTTCGCTTGAGCCAGGAAACCTCTGTGTAGGACTCTAAAGACTCGTCAATACGCCGGCAGCAGGTGATGATCATATCAAACACCCACAAGCCGCAAGCGGTCTGCTAAACGTAACGGCCATCCGGGTATTGAGCGATCAGAAGATCGACGAGCAAGCCCACTCATACTCCTGTGAATCCAACCAGTAACACTTACCGTACAGTCCGGTCTCGTCGTCTGATATGTCGCATATCTCGCCTAGGGGTGGTAAACGTCAGACCCCAATAGCTCGATAAGTCGTGTCGATATGAGGTCTATAACAGTTTGAGAAACTACTGGTAACACTTACCAGTAAATCTCAGCAATCCTGGCCATGGATTTCCGGTTATAGTCAATCGAACACAGCGCAACATCAACTCCCTATACCGGGAGGACGAATCTCCTCCTATCGCTCATTGCCTCCATGTGACTCGGGACTGTACCCAAAAACTACCATTTTGCATGCCCTCTTGGACGTGGTAAGGTGGAAATCAAAGCACAGTGGGAACCACACAAGACTCTATGACGATCTCGGGTCAACAGACTACTCTGTACCAGTGTCACCAGAGAACTGCCATCTGACGTAAGGTATAATACCATCTGGGAGTTCTCGGCGAGTCCGTCCAGTATACCCAGTCTCCACTGAGCACCCGTATACCATCTCTGATGTCAAAAACCAATGGATATGGGATCATCCATCGCCCATCTGTATGGGTCGAGAAGGTATACGCTAGTCTACTCTGGTATATCGATGCCCCGTCTCGATACACCCACGACTAGGGACCTTGAAGGATGTACTTATGGACTACCATGTCCCCACTAGTATGATCCGCATCATAGTCCAGGTAGTCAAGTACACATCCTAAGGGCTTTACCAACATGTAACAGAGAGACAATCAGTGTACACGTTAAGGTAAAGATCAACCAGATAGCATACTATCATGTCGAGCAAGAAAGTCCTCCCTATATATGTCCAAGCACCCACTACAGTATACATCCTATGTATAGTAATGGCCTCTAGGGCATACATATAACTAACAGTCTTGGAGATTGTCTCCTCCTTGGCCATTGATAGGGCCTAGGAAGGATTCAATATTTCCCCTCTATCTTCTTCGATAATCACCGAAGGATTTTCAGCCGGAAATTCTTGTTGGATCATCAACCCAACCATATCTTGGAACAGAAGAGCCATCTGCTTTATGTTAGCATCCTATTCCGCAGCTTCCTTATCTTTCTTTTCCAGCACTCGTCGCAAGAAATCTCTATCGGTTTCTTGCTCCTAGCCCTGTTCAGTTTCTTTATCCGGACTATCTTTAGGTCCGATAAGTGTTTCCATCTTGGCAAGTATTTCTTGGAGCTTCTGTTGTTGCTCCTGAGCTTTCGTCAACAACCGGGTATGCGGCCTGTGACTTACAAAAGTACGGCTCTCCTCTTTACCATTAGTCATATAGACTTTATGTATAGTTATGCCACCAGACTTTGGGCATTTAGAGCTCCCGCCTTTGTGTTTTGCCTCCAGCGATAGACTTTTCTTCGGCCTTACTCTTTTATAAGAGCTTGAACCAGAAGGAGCCTCTATGATAGGCACCTCTTTACGAGAAATCCCTTATTGTATGGCGG
The DNA here is from genome assembly GCA_030015575.1 of Agapanthus africanus. NCBI lineage: Eukaryota > Viridiplantae > Streptophyta > Magnoliopsida > Asparagales > Amaryllidaceae > Agapanthus > Agapanthus africanus. The sequence continues at coordinate 122,180,230 of JASDDO010000028.1, forward strand.
AGGAGCACTTATTTTCTCGTCGGACTTGGATTTTTAGGTCGATGAGAATAGCTTTCATCGAGCACTGAGCCTTGGACTATCTGCCAAACTCTGTGGATTTACGAGGAGAGCCGCTGATAAGGCTTCTCCATCTTTGTCTGCGCTGCAGCTTCTACAGGAGGAGATGATATTTTCAGTACCGCCGTTGGGGAGTTTTTACGTACCCTCCTAAGCTGGTTGACGCTGTTCCGAGTTAGAACATCAGCATCAATATTGACTATAGGAGCTGGCAGGGTAAGCCCGGAGGGAGAATTGCCCCCAGCCTGTTTCACTCGACGCCAGTGGCGACGTCGAGCATACCTGGTAGTTGGAACTGCCTCAGTTTTAGAGGCATCTTCATCTTGCCCTCGGCATTGCTGGGGAGCTTCGCCTGTTGTCAGCCTATGGAAGACGGATGTTCTTGGTGGAGCTGGTGCAGAGTCGGTCAATCTGTTAATACCGACAGTCTTGGAGGTGAAGCATTTTTGCCAGCTTCATGCATGGCAAGAGCAAGGAGGGATAGCCGTTTTGAGGCAACCCCTTCTAGAATCATGGGCTTCTTTATGGGCCCTTTTGAGTTCTTCTTCAGCCTTTTAAAGACTAAGACTTCAGAGTTGGACGGCTTATTGATAGGAGCCGCCACAGTAGCTAGCCAATCAAAGATCGACTTTCGAGGAGCTTCCTCTTGGGTCGTGGAGGCACCAAAGCTCATAGGCAGAAGCATGGTCCTAAAGAATAGCCCGGTAGTGGCCTAAGTGACCTGTCCCACCGGCATTGAGAAGATGGAGGCCATATTAGGCCCGTACGTCACTCCTCCGGCTAGGGTGGAGAGGGAGTTTTTGTTGCAGGAAGTGTAGTGGGGGGCCATTGATTCTGCACAGAAATGAAATACCAAATTTTTGTAACTCGAACCCAATGACAACCGTGAATATAGCGAACTACGATTTTGTTTGCGAAACACGACACACGAAGTGTGGAGTGGAAAGAGGAAGAGGTCCTACCGGGTGTGCCAAAATCTGTTTACCGTCGAAAACAGGTACGAACCGGGATAAGTCGTCTTGCCTGAATTTAGGGTCAGATGCTATTTGGAACATATCCGTCCACCTCTCCGAAGATACCAAGTTGATTTATGGTTACCATATATCGGAGGTTTGGACAGATGCAACCATTGCATCATGATTTTATTATATCCACCTTCTTTGAGGGTTTTTTTTTATTGTAGGGACGCTCTTCCCTACAGGCGCAAGCCTCTGCAGTTAATTACGTTACCGTATTACGATAGCAACTTTCACCTGCTCCAGTAGGTCACTTCGTATCGTGTTATGTTGTTTATTTTGGGGTAGCCTGTGGATTGTATACGGAGACTAGTTTATGTCGTCACCCGTAAGGCATAGATTAGTCCAAATCCATATATATATGTTACAGGGTCGAACTTAGGACGCAAATCTCGTGTAAACGAGGTCCATCAGCTCTAAATATATCATCCGAAGTTCGTTAGTCATCTTCGAGACTAAGGTCAACTCAGGAATATATGGTTAAGGTTCGTTAATCCTGTTTTGGATTAAGATCAATTTAACAAGTATGGATCAAGGACCTTTGGTCATCTTTGAGACTAAGATCACTTAGGTTTATTGATATTTTGATCAATATATTGCATATGAGAAACCAGAAGCTGCATTACTTAATTAAACTTTGTTTAAGTAATTAAATGATGTTTTATGGTGCAAGTGCGCAAGTATATGTGACGCAGATGCCCGTTTATTTCATTTGAAAAGGGTGCGCATGTGCGTTGAACGTGATTACGCACTGTTTTGTTTCAAAGATGTTGCGCATGTATATCACATGACACATCTGCTATGGGTTTCAAGTTATATATGTGCACATGTATGTACGTATGTATATATTTAGCAAGTCAATATGCATTGCATGCGACATTTGCACATTAGGGGTCATGTGCGCACTCGTGATGCGTATGCCTTCATAGGAGATTTTTATTAAGTGCACACACGTGAGTGTTATGTGATGCACATGCCTTCAGGGGAAATTTTCATTAGGTGCGCACACGTGGGTATCACACGATATGCATGCTTTCAAAGGCAATATTTATTAGGTGCGTACACGTGAGTATCACGGATGCGCATATCCCGGGGGAATTATTTTTCCCAGAGCAGCAACCTTTTTCAATAAGCGCGCACTAATATGGATGCGCACTTGTTTTTATCAGAAAGCACAAACTTTCATTTAAGAAGCCATGGCTTCTGTTTTATCCTCTTTTCTTCTTCTCTTATTTGCAGAGACATGAAAACCTCGGTTTTCATCTGTTTTTTGGTGCGCGTCTTATTTTTAAGAATAAAAGACAAACTCTAAGATCATTTGATCTCTTTTAATAGAGAATCGATAGATTCGAAGAGAAGCGAAGGCTTCTGTATAAAAGCGAAAGCTTTTTAATGGAGAAAAAGGGAAGTTTTTCTCTTGATTTCTACCTTGCTCAATTTTTTTCCGATGAAGGAGAAGTCTTGAGATTTTTCAAGCCTAGGGAAAGTTTTCTTTCCTCGATTTCTTCATATGAGACTTCTATTTATAGGAGAGAAGAAATTATGGTTTTTTTTGGTTTGTTTTAGTTTATTTCGATCTCAATCTGATTTTTGATTGATTTAAAAAGATTTAATTGATTTACATCAATTAATGGTGACATTTGGACCGATGGATCTTTGATCCACAGATATTTTTTTATGGTGTTTAGCTAACAGAATATTTTTTTGTTAATTAGGGATCAAGATTTATCCCTTAATAAGCGTCTGTTTCAGATAATGCGCATTTATTTGCACCGGTTATTATTTAAGTGTGCATTGCGCCTATGCGTTGCTCATCCATATATGCGCACCCATCATACGCGCACTTGTTTCATGCACGCTCGTTAAACATGCATGCGCACTTGTATTTTCGCATATTTTCGAAGTGACAAACAAGTATTGAGCTATAATTCATTGGTTTCGTCTCGGAACTTGTAAGAATGCGAACTGTCTTTTTATTTCTTATAAATAGATGTCATTATCTTCACTCTCTTTAGATTTTTACTTTCCTGAAACTCTTATTTTCTATTATAAATCTTTACTTTTTTACTAATTTGGTAAGTGCGCTTGCGTGCCTCTGCCTTTACGCATTCAATTTGAGTCGCGCATCTTTATTAGGCATGTTACTTAGCTTGCGCACCCTTGTGGTTGCGCACTTAACTTAAGATAAATCTTAAAAGTTTCTTTTAATTTCAAAAATGTCACTTAAGTCTTATCTTTTAGTTTTAAAGTTTGATATTCTTAGTCTACCCTTTTAGTGAACTAACGCCTCTTTAGTCATTTTCTTTCAGGTGTCATGTCCAGCTGTCTTTATTCAATCAAGAATCCCATACCGACGTCCACTTTTATGAACCTGCCTAAGTGATGCCCAATGCAAGACTATACTCCGGCGTCTTAATGATCATTATGGGTGGTCGCCCCCTCGCCGGACTTCCCTCCTACAGATGATTTTTCTCACGGTCTGGAATGCTAAACCGGGCTTGTCGAGGTGTTGCCACTTCATGCTCTAGATGAGGCCGAGGATAAAGTGCACTCGGTCTATCTAATGTGTTTGATTTCCAAGAATCAAAGAGATCATGCAATAGACATCCTACACTGGATATATCAGCAGAAGGAAATCATAGCTTCATACGTGAAGGTAGAAGACATCTGTGGCGACCCTGATGCTCGTATTCATGAAAGGAAGCATCGGCAGATGGAGGATGCTGCTTGAGATGTCCTGCGTGACTTTCCCTTTGATTTTGAGAATCCATGCACTGACGCTAGTCTTTTGCCGTTGTGAACGGCCTTTGCTTTTATTTGTCTTTTGTTTGTCTGTAATCTATCATTTTATCGTATCAATGAAAAGCGCCTCTTCTTATACATTCACACTTCTTTTGTTTTTTTATTTTGTGTTGAAATGGTTTTGCTTTTATTATAGAAGTCTGTCGTTAGCATATGCACACGTGTCGTGCATGTGCTACCATGTGCACACTTACATAGGTGCACAAGTAAATCAAACCAATTTTATCATGTGCGTATGTATATAGATGCGCAAGTTGGTTGAATCATTTTCATCACATGCGATCTTGACGCACTTAAACAGGGGCAAACAATGATATATATATATATATATATATATATATATATATACACACTATATACATTTTGCACCCGTGCTAGCCCTACTCTCGCCCTGTTGTAAGTTAAGTAATCTTATGGTGAAGACCCGGGGCCCCGCGGCGAATGCGGATGGCGTATATGTGCATTCTATTTTTCTTTTCATATCATGCTTTATCTGTAATGGTGTGAGGAGATGCTTGATAATACGAGATTATCTATATGATAGGATTGCATTGATTCGGATTAATGCAAAGATAATAAACCTAAAACACGCTGTAGAAACCAAATATAAGATATTATGGTGTTATAGTCGAATATTTTGCTTTGCATCGAGATATTCAGTTAGGAATATGCTTCACCTCATTCGACTTGGAAATAGCCTAGATCCCTTCACAGGGAGTGACTTCTTTGGCAAAAGATTTTGTTACTATAAATTTGCAAAATGAATAGCTGTAGTCTTTTGCTTTGCATTGAGATATTCAGTTAGGAATATCCTACACCTCATTCAATGAGCTAAGAGCCTTGATTTCTTCACGGGGAATCCGTGCTTAAAAAATGGTCTACGTAATGATAAATTTGCAAAACCACTCGGTTCCTACGATGAGATCAAGTTTATTAAGTTAAAGGTTTTCTTCAAAACCAGCCGCAACCCTCTGTCATTTCAGGAAGTAGAGTACTTAGTATTCGTGCTATGTTTATCGACATCGTTGATGCGTAGTGTATGGTAGATAAGTGATATCTTCCTGCTTGCATGTGATGGGATTAGTTAGAACGGTCATATGACTTTGTTGACCTCGTTAAGGGTCGTGCGGGTGGATCTAAATTGATCACGAAATGACAGGTTGAACTTGACTAGCGACTTATGATTTGTTAAGCTCGTTAAGGTCATAAGCCGTTAGGGTAAAAACCTTTATCGGGAGTTTCAAGTGTTGAAACTTGCAATAAGATTGCATACCTTGTATGGTGTGGGGTGACTTGTTGACCCCGTCATGGTTACCACTCCATGATAGTTTGGATCATGATTTCCACTGTGAGTAATAGTTACTCTATGAAGATTTTCAAATAACCTCGGCTTATTCTTCTTTTAGGTTTTGAAAAAGGATTTGACAGTACAGTGGAGTCATCATGATTAGATAAATATACCAATCTAATCTTGATAGAGTGCACGACGAGTGTTTCTTTTCTTTCTCTCTCTGACAACGACCTAAGACCGACCTTAAACTAAAACCTCATAAACCATGTCTACTGAACCTTTTTACAATCAACGGCTTTGGAATGCCATGATTGTCCTATTTCACGACCTAGTCGCATATGTCTTTACCCCTCCCACTTCCCCCATTGCTTACTCCAAAACACTTTGTACTTGATACAGAGATCCATATTACTTGGAAGGCCATCATATAGTTAGATAAGAACTCGAAGAAATTTTTTCAGTCAAGGATGGCCACAGGTTTTGGAGAAAGTGTTTTATATATGATACAATTCATTTGTCTCTCTTCTCCACCTTATCTCCAGTTTGAAAGCTCCTTAAATAAAGAGAATATACCAGTTATGCGTGTTGGATAGTCTTCCAATCCTGATGCTGAAGCTGAAATGAAGGAAAAGAAGAAAACCAACTAGTATAAGTTCGGTATAAATAAGGTAAGAAAGAGAGACAATAATAGAGGACAAAGTAAGAGGTAAGAAAAATACAACTAATGTTATGACACTGGGTAATGAAAGATGCATTACTTGGAATACCTGGCCACCCCTTGAAACATTTTGATATTTCATGTCTTATATGTAATTGTAATCAAAAACTTTTTTCCAATTAATTCTGACTCCTGGTATATAGATATCGGATTAACGTCTTACATCTGTAAGTTGTTACAGATACTGAGAATGACGATGGGAAACGGTCAGCCGTGTAAGATCGTTAGAAAAGGAACGATTATATTACAACCATCAAGAGGAGATTAATTAAAGTTGAAGAACACTAGACACATTCCAGATCTGAAGAAAAGCTTAATTTCTACAAGTTAGCTGGACAGCGATGGTTATATTATGGTCTTTAGGAATTATCAATGGAAGATTTCCAAAGGAGCATTAGTGGTCGCAAGGGGTAAGTTGAGCGGTTTATTATACTCATTCAGTGGGAGCAATGGAGGTTCGGTTGCATTGGCGACATGTTCGAATACAGATTAGGAGACTTCGTTGTGGCACAAAAGATTAGGGCACCTCAGCAAGAAGAATATGAAGATTCTTCAATGAGGGGGCTTCATTCTGGGCTAAGAAATGTAGAGTTAGGATTTTGCGAGAGTTGCATTTGTTGGAAGCAAAGTGCACTCAAATTTCAGATTGGAGGCGTTGCTAAAAAGACCAAAAGGCTAGAGAAGGTTCATACGGATGTATGTGTTCCAGCCTCGATGGACTCTTATGGAGGAAATCGGTACTTCGTAACTTTCATAGATGATGCAAACAGGAATACCTGGGCTTATATAATGAAGAAGAAGTTCGATGTGTTTGGTCTCTTTAAACACTAGATTGCATAGGTGGAGTACCAGACGGGGACGAAGGTTAAGTGCATAAAGCCCGATAATGGTAGAGAATATTGCATGCAAGAGTTCGAAGAGTTTTGCTCACAGAAGGGTATTCATTGGTTGAAGACGGTACCGAGGATGCCGCAATAGAACGACATTGCTAAAAGGATGAACATGACAATACTAGAGTGGGTGCAAAGCATGACCTTGGACACGGATGTGCTGAAATTCCTATGGGCAGCATCTGTCGATATTACTGTGTATCTGATCATCAAAAGTCCGGCAAGTGCACTCGATGGAGGTATTCCGGAAGAAGTTTGGTCAGGTAAACCGGTTAATTACTTGCACCTCAAAATATTTGGTTGTATTGTGTATTCTTTGATTGATAAGGCAGAAAGGAGTAAGCTTGACTCCAAGTCTAGGAAGTATGCTTTCAATAGGTATGGTGGAGATGGGTTCGAATATCGGCTGTGAGATTACACAAGCAAGAAGGTAATACGAAACCGGAACGTCATTTTTGATGAGCAATACTTGTACAAAGAAGAAAAGCAAGCCAAGAATGGTGAAGTGTCTGAGTTCGTCAAGCTAGATAGAACTTATGAAAGCAATCAGGTACCTACAAGTGGATATCAGAATCTGGAAGAGACAAGCATGGCGGTGCAGGATCAGGTTCAAGAACAGGTTGGTGACCATGTTCGGCAACCAGATGTACCAGTTCTGAGGAGATCTACACGAGATAGGAGGCTACCTGATAGACTTGTTACCGAATTCATTTTGTACACAGATTTGGGAGAGCCCGAATCGCTTGTAGAAGCAACAAGTGATGGTGCTAGCAAGTAGTGGGAGTGAGCTACGAATGAGGAGATGGATTCTTTGAAGAATAACCATACGCAGGATCTAATGAAGTTACCCAAGGGTCAGAAAGCGTTACTGAATAGGTGGGTGTACAGGATAAAAGATGAGGCTGATGGTGTGAAGTGGTATAAGGCTCGCTTGGTAGTCAAGGATATGCGCAACAGCATATGATAGACTATCAAAAGATATTTTCCTTAGTAGTGAAGATGACTTCAATTCAGATGATTCTCAATATCGTGGCAGCGGATAATTTGAACTTAAAGCAGCTTGATGTAAAAACGGCAATCCTTCATGAAGATTTGAAGGAGGAGATCTATATGATGCAGTTGTAAGGAGATCGTGCTCGCTGGTAGGGTTTTTTAAATGTAGCGGAATCGATAAATTAAATACCTAGGGAGCAAAACATCCTAAAAACTAGAATCTACACCATAGACACATAGCTTGCAAACTTAAAGATAAAACAAGGAGATACAACTTTTATAGTATCTTAGCCACCTCTCCTTAGACTCTGGCTAAGATCTAATTGCTTCAGATCGTGCTTGGTCGCCGATCGATTTGGCCGAAATTGATCCACCTCGAGAGCTTCCAATTCTAGCTTCATCTTCAAGAACATAAAGAAACTTTCACTTCATGCTTGCTAGACATTATAACGTTTCTTAGCGCCCTAGCCGCTAATCACGGCCGTTGTGGAACAAAAAAAAAACTTTAACTTTTTCAGTAAACTTGGCGCTAGAAACAACTACCTAGAATTTAACCAAATATTAAACTAGTAAAATGGAGTTCTAGCTACTGTATAAAGAGGGTTTGATTGATCGTCTAAGTTGTGTTTTGAAAAGTAATCACAATCAAAAAATTTATAACCGCAATCAATAACGATGTCGATATAGTTTCGTTAATGAGAACGGATCGTCTACTGAGATGCAAGTATTTATTCGATCTTGTTTTAGATGAGTTGAAATAAAATATTAAAGATGTCCACTGAGATGCAAGTATTTATTCGATCTTGTTTTAGATGAGTTGAAAGAAAATATTAAAGAAAAGAAAATTCACGAAGATGAATCAAGATTTAGTTGAAGAAATATTTTCAAGAAACATCATGAAAGAGTTTAAGATTTATAATCAAGAAAGTATCCAAATACAATTTTAGTTATCAAGAAAGTGAAGAATAGCTTCTAGGAATCGATAGGAATTCGTAGCAATGATGAATACTAAAAATTACTAATCTTATCTATTGATGAATTATAGCTAGAATGATGACGATGAATGAAGATTAGGGATTTATTGAAGAAACTAGGATTTCTCCTTCACTATCCCTTATCTTTTCATTGATCATCATTCAAATTTAGCTTTTAGCAAAGATAATCATCAATCATTTAATCACTAATTTGCAACGAAATTATCAAGAACAGTGATCTCACTACAAATTAGTTTATTGATGATTCTTTTTCCTAAAGTTCACAATTCTCGTAAGACTTGAGATTTAGTTTAGGATTTCATCATCATTTGAACTACCGAATTCCTCGATTCCTAAGCATGCGGAGATTTACTCACACATTATGAAAATAAAAGAATCAAGAATTGGAAATTTCATAATGCAAGAATTGAAAGAAAGCGAGAATTAACAATTGATCACCTTTATTGAATCTTCTTCAAATTTACATCTCTCAATTCGAGGTTACAAGACTAGCTCTTGATCGCTCCATTGAAAAGAGAATTTGTCGTTGATTTTTGCTTGGCTCGATCGCATTGTGACGTGGATTGATCGCGGATCTCTTGCTCTTGATGACGATCGGCATTGCGATAAAGGATCTTCGAAGTCGTCGCTTGATAATGCTCTCAATTGATTCTTGATTTGGATCTTGGATTTGGATTTGGCTTTGTGTGCTAAATGTCTACTAAAATTCAACAACTAATCAACAACAACTTTTATCATTAGCCCTAGATCCCCTTTTATATCTCTTAATCAATCTTCACTCATAAGCTAGGTTGTTACAAGGAGGCTTCTAGAATAAGCTTGGTAGTTATGAAGCTGGCTTAAGAAGCTCCGCTGTTGTAAGGAAGCTTCTGGAGATAGCTAGGAAGTTTGAAGCGTCTTGAAGAAGTTAGGAGGTTACAAGGGAGACTCTGGAAAAGTGTTGACGCCGGCACCCCCAACACAGCCGCGGATCTGCGGCGGATCGGGATGAATCGGCCGTGGATCCGCGGCCGTTTGAAGAGCTCATTGTATCATTTCTCTTGGGTTATCTTGGTGTTGGTCTACATGTATTCAGGTGATATCTGGAATCCTATTTTCTCTTCTGAATCTCTGCCAGATTCTAAATCTTTGACTTGCTGCGTTTTATCGGCAAATTTGCGATTCCGGTTCTTTGACTTGAATAATTTTCTGCATAAAATCTCGATGAAAAGTGTGAGAGATACAGAATATATGTGTGAAAATAATAAACACACGATTTCCTTCCAGAATGTTGATTATAATGTATAACATGTGGTATTTGATATTTTCCAGACGAACTTGTAATCCGTGTTATAATCATAACAAACATGCTTAGATGATTAGAAAAGTGAGGAAATTATTATGTTAAAAATTGCAATATTTTCGACTGAACAAATTCCCCCAAACTTGATTTTGATCGTCTCGAGCAAACTTCTTTTATTTAAGAGAAGGAGAAAAGAGAAAGAAAAAGAAAAATTAACCAGCACACTTTCGTGGGCAACACGATTGTACTAAGCACGTGCAACAAGCCTTTAAACCTCTAGGTGTCCCTAGTAGGAGGAGTGTTATCTCCTGACGGTTTTCGGCGGATTGCACCCATAAAATCCTATAATAAAAGGAAGACCGTGAAAGTTACATATAAAGATAAGAATTATAAAAGAAAGACTTTGAAAATCAGATTTTCCAACTATACTAGCTTTTCGGTTGTTATGAGCCCTAGCTTAATAGTCATGAAAAGGTGTTAGAAATCACGTCATCCCTCAATAAAACATCGCCTTTATTTTTCATCCCTACCTTTCTTCCAAACACCGATCATCTACCCCTACGTGTGTGTAAAAGACATCCCTACACTCGGAGAATTCAATTCAAGCTATCATACTCTTGTCTATCTACCACAATACTTTTTAGTCGATGAATATTTTAGATGGAAGTGCTCACACATTCTTCATGCGACCGTTAATAATTCTTGAGATACTAACCGACCGACTACTCAATGTGCTCTATATTAGGCGTAATTAGTAATTTCCTCATCTTGCAACACCTAAGGCTTAGCAGTGACTCCCTAACCAGTTGGTCTAAGGCACTAGGTGATGAAGCACCCTCACTATATTTTTTTTATGCTGCCTTGGTGATTACAAAACCAGTGTTCATTTTTCTTCACCATTTTATCTTTTATGCTTCATTTAAATTCTCTTCATACCTTGGCTTTCAGACAAGAGCATTTCAAGGTATCCTCTACTATCCCGAGTTTCAAGACGTGTGTAAGTGCGTATAGTAGGGTATCAACGTTCAAATGTTTGGCTTCCAAAATAGGAACTATTTTTCAGACTTATTTTTATCCTCAGATTAGTGACTTCTTTCATTTTACTAACCCTTGGGACAATGGCTCATAACTACTTATTACCAGTTCCGTTTAAGAAAACATCTAATTTTCTTGGTTTTCTTAAATTTTTCCAATCTTTTAAATGTAAAATTTTCACTTTCTAATCTTTTATTATAAAAGATTAAATATTAAAATTTTTAAATTATATATATATATATATATATATATATATTATATGTTTTGTGCTTATGCAAAGTATGATGCAAAGTGATGCGTAAATAAGCACAAATCTCCCCCAAACTTGTTTACAACAGTGTCCTCACCGTTACCGTCTGTTAAATCTCAGAAACCTGTAAGCTTGGGAGGAAAAGTTATTAATGGGGACAAGAATGAATGTACATGAAAATCTCCCCCAAACTTATTCTTTATTACTCTCCTCCATTCTATAAGTGAGACAGTATTATTAAGACATAGAGGTGAGACGGAGGAAATTTAGTCATGATAAAGCGGCTCCTGTAAAAACAGGAGCTCCTCCGTGGGGTCAGTGGAAAAATACGGTTTTAATATATGTCCATTCACTTTGAAAATTGAACCGTTTTTAATATTTTCAACCTCAACTGCCCCGTGCGGGTACACATACCGCACAACAAATGGTCCTTTCCAACGAGATCGGAGCTTACCCGCATAAAGATAGAGACGGGAATCGTAAAGAAGGACTTGTTGACCAGGGGTAAAAGTTTTTCTCAAAATATTTTTATCGTGAAATACCTTAGTCTGGTTCTTTACTATCACCGCATTATCGTAAGCTTCATCGCAGAGTTCGCTTAGCTCGTTTAATTGCTGCTTTCGAAAGTCGCAGGCTTGATTTAAGTGAAAGTTCAGTTCTTTAATAGCCCACATTGCTTTATGTTTAATCTCAACAGGAAGGTGGCAAGCCTTCCCAAACATTAGACGGTAAGGAGACATACCTAGATAAGTTTTATAAGCAGTACGAAATGCCCAAAGAGCATCCGTCAATTTAGTTAACCAATCTTTTCGGTTTTTAGAAACTGTTTTCTCCAAAATTTGTTTGATCTGTCTTTTGGAAATCTCAGCTTGCCCGCTCGTTTGGGGATAATGGGATGTCGAAAGTTTGTGGTTGATTGCATATTTCCACATCAAAGTCTCGAAAGACCGGTTACAGAAATGCGTCCCGTTGTCGCTAATGATAGCGCGAGGGTGTCCAAATCGCGAAAAAATATTTTTTTAAGGAATTTAATGACAACCTTGTTGTCATTAGTGCGACAAGGAATAGCTTCCACCCATTTCGAGACATAATCAACATCTAACAATATGTATAAATTCCCAAAAGAGTTGGGAAAAGGACCCATAAAATCAATACCCCAAACGTCAAAAATTTCTACAACCAAGATCGATTGAAGAGGCATCTCATTTCTCCGAGAAATCCGACCCGTGTGTTGACACTGTGGACAGGTTTTGTAATGATCAAATGCATCTTTGAATAATGTCGGCCAGTAAAAACCGCATTGCAAAACCTTCTCCGCCGTCTTTCGAGGACCAAAATGACCTCCACATGCCTGATCATGACAGAAAGATAGAATGCTCTTGAATGCATCATTAGGGACACATCTACAAATGATTTGGTCAGGACAATACTTAAACAAATAAGGTTCATCCAGTAAAAATGCTTTTATTGGGATAAAAATCGATGTTTGTCCTGTTTAGACCATTCGCTGGGAAGAAGTCCCGTTGCAAGATAATTCACAATATCCCCGAACCAAAGTTCGCCGGATACGTTTAAGAGCTGTTTATCCGGAAAAGTGTCGTTAATTGGCAAAGTCACAGTTGGTGAAGAAGAGATGCGCGAAAAATGGTCAACTACTACGTTTTCACATCCTTTCTTATCTCTAATGACGAGATCAAATTCTTGTAATAACAGGATCTAACGTATTAACCTACCTTTAGCATCCTTCTTCGATAAAAGATGTTTTAAGGCGGAGTGGTCAGTGTAAACCATAATCGGTGAGCCAATCAAGTAAGGCCTGAATTTTTCTAATGCAAATACAACTGCCAAGAGTTCTTTCTCGGTAGTTGTATAATTAATTTGGGCATCATTCAGGGTCTTACTTGCATAATAAATCACATGTGGCATTTTATCAATGTGTTGTCCTAAGACTGCACCAACAGCAAAATCTGATGCATCACACATTAGCTCGAACGGGTGGTTCCAATCGGGAGATGATAGAACGGGGGCTGTAGTGAGTGAATTTTTAAGTGAGTCAAATGCAGCCTCACAGTCCGAATCAAAGTGAAAGGTTGTGTCCTTTGCCAAAAGAAGAGTTAAAGGTCTAGCAATTTTGCTAAAATCCTTAATGGATCTCCTATAAAATCCAGCATGGCTAAGGAAAGATCGTATATCTTTGACGCATTTGGGATGAGGAAAGTTATGAATGACATCTATTTTAGCTCTGTCAACCTCAATGTTTTTTCCTGAAATGACATGTCCAAGTAGAATTCCCTCTTGGATCATGAAATGGTATTTTTCCCAATTCAAAGTTAAGTTTTTATCTTTACAATGAGTAAGAACTGCGTCAAGATGAGATAGACAGTCATCAAAAGAATCTCCGAATATCGAGAAATCGTCCCTGAAAATCTCCAAAAAATTCTCGACCATGTCCGAGAATATCCCCATCATACACCGCTGAAATGTAGCAGGAGCATTGCATAACCTAAAGGGCATGCGTCTATAAGCAAAAGTACCAAAAGGACAAGTAAATGTGGTTTTATCTTGATCCTTTTCGGCAATAGGGACATGGTTATAGCCAGAGTATCCGTCCATGAAACAGTAATATTCATGTCCAGCTAAGCGTTCCAACATCTGGTCAATGAATGGTAGAGGGAAGTGGTCTTTCCTCGTTGCGGTATTGAGTTTCCTATAATCTATACATACACGCCACCCAGTTTGAGAGCGTGTCTGGATTAACTCATTAGCCTCATTTGTTATGACCGTGATGTCAGACCTCTTAGGGACTACATGAATAGGACTTACCCATTAGCTATCAGAGATTGGGTAAATGATACCACTGTCAAGGCATTTGGCGATTTCTTTCTTTACCGTCTCCTTCATGACGGGATTTAACCGTCTTTGTGGTTCTCAGGTTGGCTTGGCTTCATCCATCAAATGTATATGATGTTCAACAATTAAGGGACTAATCTCTTTGATATCAGCCATTGTCCAACCAAAGGCCTGCTTATTAGATCTCAAGACCATCAAAAGAGCTTTCTCTTGCTCTAAGGCTAAAGAAGCAGATATGATCACAGGCAAAGACTCATTCTCACCTAAATATGCATATTTAAGATGAGAAGATAATAATTTGAGATCTAATGTCGGCAGAGAGACAATAGAAGGTGGGGTAAGTGAATGACATTCGAATTTTTGAAGAAGTTCATAGCCTGCAAAGGATACAGACTCGGAAAGTGTTGAGTCAAAAGGTTCAGACTCGGAAGTGGACACGTCAAAGGTGTCCTCACTAAGATGTGCAAGATCAAACAATGATGTGCTAATGTCGTCGAGATCATCAAAGCAAAGTTCATCAACCTTGCAGCTTTCGGGAGTTATCTCGTGGACAGAACAGACATCAAGAAGATGAGCAGAGGGTTCAGACGGCTGACTTCCAATCTTGTAAATGTTAAGCTCAATTGTTATTTTCCCAAAGGATAGGTTCATAGAACCGTTTCAACAATTAATGACAGCATTGGAAGTGGCAAGGAAAGGTTGACTAAGAATCACCAGAATTTGGTTCCGTGGGTTTGCTACAGACTGTGTATCTAGAACAATAAAGTCCACATGGAATATAAATTCCCCGACTTTTATCAACACATCCTCAAGTTCACCCTTAGGTTTGGTGATTGATCGGTCTACCATTTGGAGAGTACAATGAGCTGGTTTCAACTCTCCAATCCCTAACTGCTCGTAGACAGAGTATGGAAGCAGGTTAACACTAGCGTCAAGGTCGAGTAAAGCACGGTTAATATTTTTACCCCAATAGAAATCGAGATTGTAGGACAGCCGGGGTCCTAACGTTTCTTTGGTTATTGTGGGGTAAAAGCTGTGCTAACATTATTAGTCATGAATGCCTTTTTGGGCATTTGAGTCTTCCTCTTCCTAGTGCACAAGTCCTTAAGGATTTTCACATAAACTGGAACTTGTTGGATAGCGTCTAAGAGAGGGATATTGATGTTAACATGTTTAAACATTTCCATAATCTTCTCCATATGTGGACTTGGTTTGTTCCCCTTAACCTATTTGGATAAGGAGCTTTAGCAATAAGGGCTGGGTCCGAAATTGGAGAAGGTCGTGTGGGTAGAACAGATCCCAGAATAGAAGTGGGGATCGAGTGAGGTGGACTAGAAGAAGTGGGCTGAGGGTTCGAGTCTTGAGGAAAACGGAGAATAGGCTCGGAAGAAGATGAACTAGGGTCAGAAGTGAAAGTGGAAGTAGAAGTGAAAGTGGAAGTAGAAGTGAAAGCCGGGGTGTTATTGATAAATTCATCATTATTATCAATCTCTTCACCGACTTGGTTATTCAGCACTCCTCCAGATCTCAATGTTGTAATGGCACTCACATTGTAGTGTTGTGAATGCCCATGATTCGGTAGGGGTTGAAATGGAAGTTTTCCTTTCTCTCTAGCACTCATTTCGGCATTTAATCGTGCAATTTGTGCTTCTATCGATTTAATACTCTCACCGTGGGAGGTGGAGTTCTTCTTTATGTCATTGACAGAAGACTTCATCTCAGCCGAAACTTGCATGAAATTTTTCAGAAGCAAATTCATGGTTTGTTCGAGTGAAGAGGAGTTATCAGTACCGGCCAATTGGAAAGAATTATTATACGGTGCAGAAGTGCTGACCGGATTTTGAAAATTTTATGATTGATAGGGGTGCTGAGTCAATTGTAGTGGTTGCTATTGTTGTGGAGGTACCCTTTGAAAGTTGTTTTGGTTTGGAACCGTGTTTTGAGTTTGGTGTTGGTTGCAAGCAAAGTTAGGGTGATTCCTCCAACCCTGATTATAAGTGGAAGAATAAGGATCATTTTTAGGTTGTTGCTGAAAAGCAACATTAGTGTGCTCTTAACCTTGAAACGGAGAATTTAAAGGACATTCCGTCAAATATGATGGATTAGAACAGCATCCACAAGCAGTTTTGGGGAGTGTGGCCTGTTTAAGGAGGCTAATAAAAATTTGTGTTCCATAGCATCAGGTTTCTTTTGCATTGCTGCCATTTCAGTTTTGACTGCTATGGAAACATCAAGTTGATGAATACCACCCCTAGACAATGGTTGACTTACACTCTCCCATTGCAAAGTTTTTTCAGCGAAATCTTGTAAAAATTTCCAAGTTTCACCATCATCTTTAGACATGAAGTTTCCTTGACACATGGATTCAAGCATCTATTTTGTTGTAGGATTAATGACCTCATATATGATTCGACAGAGATCCCATCGATGGATTCCGTGATGAGGACATTAGACTAACAGATCCTTGAAGCGTTCAAAACACTTCCAAAATTGTTCATTGGGAAGCTGAGTAAATTGATTTATTTCGCTACGGACACGGGCAATCTTATAATTGGGATAGAATTTCTTAAGGAAAGCTATGACGAATTCATCCCAGTTTGAAATAGAGTGTGCAGCTGTGTTATAAAGCCATTTCTCGGCTAAATCGGACAATGTGAATGGGAGAAAACGTATACGCATGGCATCCATATAAAGCTGTGAAGTACCCATCATAGCACATACGTTTTCAAATTTGGTAATAAAAACGTATGCGTCTTCAGACTCGAGACTGTGATATTTAGGTAAAAGATTGATGTAGTGAGGTTTGATTTCGAAATTGTCCCCATTGGCTGGTGGAATGGAAAGACAAGTAGAAAGAGGACCACGTATCGGGTAGCATTTCTCTTGGAGAGACATACGCGGTGGATTTTGCGAACCTGCGGGTGGTGGCAAAGTGGTGTTATGAAAGTTCGATGGAGAATTGTCCATCGTAGTGGATGTGGTGTGTGGTGAGGAAAAAGAAGATGTAGAAATACCGACTTCGGAGTCGATAGGAGAAACGCGGACAAGACCGGCACTAGAATCCCGTGTCCAGCCAAGCATGCACTAATCGGTTTAGCACAAGTGGCAGCGTAAGTGATAATTAGAGAAAAGTGGTTTTGTTTTTTTTTTTGCAAAAAAACGGATTTTGAAAAATCAAATCACAAAAATTGCACAAGCAACCCTAGATCTAATGGTCATCTAGGTCAAGTCACTAGACCGCTCCTAGACTTCCAGAAGGCAAATCGCAGGATAAATCTTCTACTGCCTCTTTATCCGTTCTGCGGCCAGGTAAGTGCTAGGTAAGTGGGAGGTTCTCCGCTACGTAAGTAGCGGGCCTAATTAAGTAACCACTTGCCTTAGACACACTTGCCTTAGACACCACAAAAGAAATGCGGATAAGCAATAGATTACCCACAGCCTTCTTCTGTCCTAATTGAGTGCGACGGTCCTTAGAATCTTATCTAGATATTTTTTAGTTAATGATGGGTGATGCGGATGCTGGTTTTGTGATTTTTTGGGCTTAGGAAGGGTGATGAACTCCCTACCTAATCTGAATTTGGTCTTTTCCCCTTAATTTCCGTATTAAAATATGCAAACAACCAATATCAAAATACGCAACAAATTTTTATTTTTGAGCGGCGAATTTTTGCAATGAATCCTGCAGAAAATGGTTATTGGACAAGAGCAGAGGAGAGATAAGAAAGAAAAGAATATACCACAAAGAGCAGGAATCCCAATTCAATAATACCGCCGCTGTTCGGACGGCGAATGCAAGCTAATGGCTGCAGTTCCGCGGTCAGTTTACTTGATCTCTGCACAAAAATAATTCCTGGTGCTCCTGTTACTCCACTGGCCTTCTTGAATGCTCCAGAATCTTGATCTCACTGCTCCAGTAATTCCAGATTCCCTTGCAAAATTCACACTAATCGTTAAGCGCTTGATGCGATTTTAATTCAAATTTTTGATGGAATAATAAAATTTCAACTCAAATAACAAGAACGAACAAAATAGCACACATCCCCGGCAACGACATCATTTGATTGATCGTCTAAGTTGTGTTTTGAAAAGTAATCACAATCAAAGAATTTATAACTGCAATCAATAACGGTGTCGATGTAGTTTCGTTAATGAGAACGGATCGTCCACTGAGATGCAAGTATTTATTCGATCTTATTTTAGATGAGTTGAAAGAAAATATTAAAGAAAAGAAAATTCAAGAAGATGAATCAAGATTTAGTTGAAGAAATATTTTCAAGAAATATCATGAAAGAGTTTAAGATTTATAATCAAGAAAGTATCCAAATTCAATTTTAGTTATCAAGAAAGTGAAGAATAGCTTGTAGGAATCGATAGGAATTCGTAGCAATGATGAATATTAAATATTACTAATCTTATCTATTGATGAATTATAGCTAGAACGATGATGATGAATGAAGATTAGGGATCTATTGAAGAAACTAGGGTTTCTCCCTCACTATCCCTTGTCTTTTCATTGATCATCATTCAAATTTAGCCTTTAGCAAAGAGAATCATCAATCATTTAATCCCTAATTTGCAACGAAATTATCAAGAATGGTAATCTCGCTCCAAATTAGGTCATTGATAATTCTTTTTCTTAAAGTTCACAATTCTCATAAGACTTAAGATTTAGTTTAGGATTTCATCATCATTTGAACTACCGAATTCCTCGATTCCTTAGCAAGCGGAGATTTACTCACACATTATGAAAATAAAAGAATCAAGAATTGGAAATTTCATAATGCAAGAATTTAAAGAAAGCGAGAATTAACAATTGAACACCTTTATTAAATCTTCTTCAAATTTGCATCTCTCAATTCGAGGTTACAAGACTAGCTCTCGATCGCTCCATTGAAAAGAGAATTTGTCGTCGATTTTTGCTTGGGTCGATCGCCGTGAGACATGGATCGATCGTGGATCTCTTGCTCTTGATGACGATCGGCATTGCGATAAAGGATCTTCGAAGTCGTCGCTTGATAATGCTCTCAATTGATTCTTGATTTGGATCTTGGATTTGGATTTGGCTTTGTGTGCTAAATGTCTACTAAAATTCAACAACCAATCAACAACAACTTTTATCATTAGCCCTAGATCCCCTTTTATAGCTCTTAATCAATCTTCCTTCATAAGCTAGGTTGTTACAAGGAGGCTTCTAGAATAAGCTAGGTAGTTATGAAGTTTGCTTAAGAAGCTAGGCTGCTGTAGGGAAGCTTCTGGAGAAAGTTAGAAAGTTTGAAGCGTCTTGAAGAAGTTAGGAGGTTACAAGGGAGACTCTGGAAAAGTGTCGACGCTGGCACCCCCAACTCAGCCGCGGATCCGCGACGGATCGGGCTGAATCGGCCGCAGATCCGCGGCCGTTTGAAGAGCTCACTGTATCATTTGTCTTGGGTTATCTTGGTGTTGGTCTACATGTATTCAGGTGATATCTGGAATCCTATTTTCTCTTCTGAATCTCTGCTAGATTCTAAATCTTTGACTTGCTGCGTTTTATTGGAAAATTTGCGATTCCGGTTCTTTGACCTGAATAATTTTTTGCATAAAATCTCAATGAAAAGTGTGAGAGATACAGAACATATGCGTGAAATAATAAACACACAATTTCCTTCTAGAATGTTGATTATAATGTATAACACGTGGTATTTGATATTTTCCAGACGAACTTGTAATCCATGTTATAATCATAACAAACATTCTTAGATGATTAGAAAAGTGAGGAAATTGTTATGTTAAAGATTGCAATATTTTCGACTGAATAGGGTTATACCGATAGGTTTGTGTCCTTTGGGTCTTGACTCCTCTTCTTCCGCTCCTTTGAGGTCCTTGATCTAGTTTGGTTGTCGGCCTCCTTGATCCTAGATGATCTTCCTGAAGGTTCTTGATTCAAGTTTCTACTTTCAAAAGAAAGTAACTAAACTAGCTAGTTTGCTAATCTAGTTAGTTTAGAATAGGTGGAGATAATTAGTAGTGATTTCTTCTATCTCAAAGCCCCATGGATCTCAACTCATGAGAATGTTTGGGGTTGGGGAGGAAGATGAGATCAAGAGAGGAGAGAGAATAGCAAATGTAAGAATGAGTTGAAGAATGGCTAAGGAAAAAGATATGAAGCATTATTTATTTCATTAAAATTACAAGCCATACCTCAATAGTATTCATAAATGAATAAAGAAATACCAAAACCATGCTTCATGCCATGCTTGTAACCACCTCACCCCTCCATCTTATTTTCTATTTTCAATAAATAGAAAAATGCATGATGAGGTGTTTCTAGAAGGTATTTTGTATAAATACAAAATATATTCTACCATATATACATATCCGTATTCGTTCAAAATACGAATATCCGAGAGATAGAATGATACTAATAATATGATACCAGTATCAAATCAATATCTGATTTAACAAACTGGCTTAATCTTAAGATCGCTAGTATTAAATCTTTCCGATCAAATTTCGAGAAACCAGTACACGTAATTAACCGAAACCCTGCACGTATAAACATATAGCCTCCACATCGTTTTGCCTGATCCAGGGAAACCCTCGGTATGGGACTCTAAAAACTCGATAGTACACTAGCGGTGGGTTTAACCACAAGCACATCAGTGGCACTAGCTGTACGTAATGGCTACCCAGGTATCTGTCGAAAAGAAGGCCGACGAGCAAACTCATCTGAAGCTCTACTGATCCTAACCATGACAATATCCGTAAAGCCCGGTATGTTCGTCTAAGAGTATCGTATATCGGGTTTAGGGGTGATTAACGTTAGACTCCTACTAACCGATAAGTCGTGTTGGTGTAGCTCAAGACCATCCGAGAAACTACTGATCTGATTATCAGTAATTTTCAACTGCCCTGGCCCGGGGCTTATGGTGTTGACCAACCAAACACAGTGCAATATCGACTCCCTATATTGGGAGAGATGAATCCCTAGCAATCACTCACTGCCTCCATGTGGCTCTGGACTGTACCCAACTAAAACCTATTTTCACGAGTCCTTTGAGCCATGGTAGGGTAGTAATCAAAGCACAGTGGGAATTCACACGAAACAAATGATGATCTTAGGTCTATAGAATACATGTACACATGCCACATGAGAACTGCCATATGACGCTAGGTATAATACCATCCAGCAGTTCTCAGCGAGTCCGTCCAGTGTACCCACCCATAGTGAGCACCTGTATACAATCTTAAGTGAAACACACCAATGGCTGTGAGACTAACCATCGCCACTCATCGGGGTCTAGAAACGTATACACTAGTCTACTCTGGAATATCGATGCCCTATCTCGTTATTCCTACGACTAGGGATAGTTTAAGGATATGCTTATAGACTATCCATCCCTCATAAGTATGACCAACATCACAATGCTGGTAGTCAAGCAGTAATCGTACGGGCTTTATCAACATGTATAAGTAGTACGTAATAACAAGTAAAATATACACACATGTTAAGATAAAGGCAAACCAGATAGCATACTATCATTTCAAGAAAGATTGTCAGGCACATATATATATCCAAAGCATCTATTACAAATAATATCCTCTAAGGCATACATATATCATACAATTGTCATGTACATATACATACATACACACATACACACACACACACACATACATATATATAGCATCCATTACAAATAATGGCCTCTAGGGCACACATATATCCTACAATCTCCCACTCGCACTAGGGCCAGTTATTTGCATAGCGCATCCCCAACATCTCGAACAGCCGCTCGAACTGTGCTTGAGGTAAGGCCTTCGTGAATGGATCCGTTGTGTTGTCTTTTGTTTCCACTCTTCGAACCTTGATCTCTTTGCAATCCACGATCTCCCTGATCAGGTGATACTGCCTCAAGATGTGTCTAGATTTCTGATGGGACCATGGTTCCTTTGCTAAAGCTACTGTAAGTCCACGTTACCCGTCCCGGTTCTTTCGGGATGCGGAAATGGTGAAAAACAATTTTTTCGGTGAAGGTAACATGGACTAGAAACCGGATCTTTGCGAAACAAACTATCTAACAACCTAACTAAGAGTTTAACTACTATGTTAGGGGTTATACATAGTCTTGAACTCCTTCTCTTCTTCTCCTTGTAGTGGTCGGATCGGCCTCACCTCGTCGTCTCCTTGTGCCGAAGATGGATCCACCCGAAAGCTTCTACCTTTGGCTCCAACCTCAATCGAGAGGAAACTAAAATACTTGGCTTGCTAGACCTTGTACTCTAGAGTGAGTAGAGAAGTGTTTTTAGGGTTTTATCTCAATGGTTCTTGTTTCTCAACTTATGAGACAAGAGAACCATGAGCAAGAGGAAGAGGGAGAGCTTGGATGAGAGAGAGTGGAAATGATAGAAATGAGAAAAGCCTTTTGCAACCATGCTCTCAAAAAAGAAAAAAATCATGATAATAATAATAATTAAGTATTTTGTGATGGTTCATGTCAATGGCATTATCATTTCATGCACTCATTTTGTAAAGAACAACAAGCAAGCAAAAGTCATACCCATGAAATGATGATGGTCAACAAGTCCAAAATAGTCAACCGGTCCACAAAGTCAACAAGTCAACAAAGTCAAACTTTCAACTCAACCATGGCACAAAAAATACTTAATTTATATTATTATTAATCATATTTCTTATTCTCATTAGGGTTTAGAAGAAGTCAACAGTCAACAACCCCAATGAGAATCCTCTGCCTCTGTCTCTGTTAACCGTGCATACACACCCGCATCCGCGTTCCGAGGAACACGAATACAAACGAGATAAAACCAATACTAAGACGCATACTAGGATCTGGCTTAAACCAAAGCCCGCTAGTAATAACTGCCCGGACACCAAACGTGCACAAGTGCGCGGATGTGAACGAACCCTGTCGCAAAACCATGCGACCTCTACTCTGTTTTGCCCAAAGGCGAATGGCTCTCTGTGTGGGACTCTAAAGACTCAACACTACGCTGGCAGTGGGTTTAACCACAGGCCGCAAGCGGTACTAGATGTACTTAACGGTCTCCAGGTAGATGCCGATAAGAAGACTGATGAGGTGAACCCATCCGAACTCCTACTGAGCCTGAATGTGATAATCTCCGTACAGTCCGGTCTGTTCGTCTGAGAACATCGCATGGCGGGCCTAGGGGGCGGTAAATGTCAGTCCCCTAGTAGCAGTACAAGTCGTGTCGGAGTGAAGCCCAGAACACCCTGAGATAACATTGGAAAACCTACCAGTTAATCTCGCTTGCCCTGGCCAGGGACTTTATGTAATGGCTCTCTTAGACACAGCGCGATATCAACCCCCAATACCGGGAGAGACGAATCCTGTCTAACCGTCACTGCCTCCAAGTGCTTCGGGACTGCACCCAACTACTACCTGTTTGCACGACTCCTTTGAGCCGTGGTAGGGTAGTTATCAAATTATAGTGGGAACACACTCGAGGCGAAGTGACGGTGTCAAGTCAACGGACTAAGCTGTACTCATGTCACCTGGGAACTGATAACTGACGATAGGTATAGTACCAACCAACAGTTCCCGACGAGTCCTGTCCAGTATACTCGTAACCTAACGGGCACCCGCATACTATCTCAAGTACGACGTACTGACGGCTGTGGGACAAACCATCTCCCCTGCTGGGATGAGAAGCGCATACGCTAGTCAACTTTGGAGTATCGATGCCCTGTCTCGATAGTCCTACGACTAGGGACCTGTATAAGGATGTGCTTGTAGATTACCCAGCCCCCACTAGTGTGACTGCCATCACAACGCTGGTAATCAAGCAAAGATCCTAAGGGCTCCACTAATGTGTATAGGCGATATGCTAAAAGAAACATATGTACACATTAAAGTAGAAACAAACCAAGTAGCATACTACCATTTCGAGCAAGATTGTCTATACAACTGTGAATATCCCAAGCTTCCATCAAGTAATATACAAACTAGTATGATACAGTAATGGCCTCTAGGGCATATACACTAACAGCTACAACCCTATTATTATCGCAATACAATGGTATTGGATTGGCAATGGACAGAACCAGCTGAAGTTCAGAAATGAACTTCCTCATCCATACCACCTCTTTTGCTGCATTGTTAGCAGGTATGTACTCAGCTTCCATCGTTGAGTCTGCGACGGTGTCCTGTTTGGAACTCTTCCAACACATCGCCCCTCCATTGAGGATAAACACATAACCCGAGATAGATTTAAAGTCATCCTTGTCACTTTGGAAGTCTGAATCGGTAAAAGCCTCGATCTGGAGGTCTCCATTACCGTATACCAAGAACATCTCCTTAGTCCTTCTCAGGTACTTGAGAATGTTCTTAACTGCTATCCAATACTTCTCACCTGGGTTTGACAGATACCTACTTACCACAATAAGTGCGTAAGCTACGTCTAGTCTAGTACATAACATCACATACATTATAGATCCTACCGCCGAAGCGCAGGGTATAATGCTCATGCGAACGCTCTCTTCATCAGTCTTTGGAGACATCTTTTTGGAGAGTGTGATCCCGTGACAAGCGGGTAAATTACCACACTTAGAATCTTCCATACTAAATCTCTTTAGTATTGTGTCAATATATCTGGACTATGAAAGTCCCAACATTATTTTAGACATATCACAATATATCTTAAGCCCCAGAATGTAGGAGGCATCACCCAAGTCTTTCATGGAGAAGTTCTGTGATAAGAAGAGCTTGACTGATTGTAGCTTAAGGATGGCATTCCCTTTCAGGAGTATGTCATCCACGTATAATACGAGGAAGACCACTACTCCTCCCACAATGTTTCTATAAATGCATAGTTCATCTACATTTTTTATAAAGTCAAAT
Organism: Agapanthus africanus; assembly: GCA_030015575.1. Lineage (NCBI taxonomy): Eukaryota > Viridiplantae > Streptophyta > Magnoliopsida > Asparagales > Amaryllidaceae > Agapanthus > Agapanthus africanus. The sequence continues at coordinate 122,205,265 of JASDDO010000028.1, forward strand.
TCTTTGACCATCTCATCAAAGCAGATGTTCCAACTCTGCGATGCTTGCTTTAATCCATAAATGGATTTAAGCAACTTGCACACCTTTTTGCTGCTCCCACTATCTAAAAAACCCTCTGGTTGATCCATATAAATGTACTCTTCTAAATTTCCATTTAGAAAAGTGGTTTTCATGTCCATCTGCCAGATATCATGGTCATGGAAGGAAGCAATGGCAAGCAGGATCCAAATGGATTAAGCATAGCACTGGAGAATAGGTTTCATCATAGTCCAATCCTAGTCTTTGACGAAAACCTTTTGCAAAAAGTCTAGCTTTATAGGTTTCTACCTGTCCATCTGCACCAATCTTCATTTTGAAGATCCATTTGCATCCAACAGGTTTTACCCCAGGAAGAGCAACTTCCAAAGTCCATACATTGTTGGTGTACATAGATTCCATCTCGGATCTCATTGTGTTCAGCCACTTCACCGAGTCTTTACTCGTGATAACTTGCTGAAAACTTGTAGGCTCATCATCGTCGATGATGCAATCCTCTCGATCCCCGTCTGTGAGAAAACCATAGTATCTCTCAGGTGGATGAGAACGCCTACCAGATCTGCGGAGTGGCGTCAGTTCATCGTACTCCATTGAAACCTCAGGTTTTACTAAGTCTTCAGCAGTAGTTGTAGTTTTGGAATTTTTTTCTAGTTCTACCGTGCTCCCACTAATTTCTTTTGCAAGAAATTCGTTCTATAAGAAGACTATATGGCGAGCGATGAATACCTTTTGTTCTTCAGTGTGGTAGACAAGATATCCCCATGAATTCTTGGGATATCCCATAAACTTGCATAAAACTGATCGTGCCTCGAGCTTGTTCGGATTCTGCTTTTTGACAAAAGCTGGATACCCCCATATCTTAAGATACTTAAGACATGGTCTCTTCCCCCTCCATATTTCATATGGAGTCATAGGCACAGATTTAGTTGGAACCCTATTCAATAGGTATACAGCTGATTCTAGCGCAAAACCCCAGAAGGAAAGTGGCAACTCAGCACTACTGATCATGGAACGCACCATATCGAGCAGCATGCAATTCTTTCTCTTTGGTACACCGTTGTGTTGAGGTGTATATGGAAGAGTAAGCTAATATAGAATCCCATTCTCTTTTAAGCATTCAAGGAAACTGGTACTTAAGTATTCTCTACCCCGATCAGATCGATGTATCTTGATACTTTTACCTGTTTATTTCTCTACTTCATTCTTATACTCCTTGAATTTTTCAAAGGCCTCGGATTTACGTTTCATTAAGAATACATGTCCATACCTTGAGAAATCATCAGTAAAAGTGATGAAGTAGGAGTAACCGTCTCATGCATGTGTAGACATCGGACCACAGACATCGCTATGTATGAGTCCCAAGAGCTTAGTGACTCTTTCTTCGTGTCCTGTGAACGGAGATTTGGTCATCTTTCATTTGAAACATGATTGACACGTTGCATATGATATATATATTCGAACGGATCCAGATATCATCTTTATATAACTTAGTCAACCTTGTTTCATTAATATGACTAAGTCTACAATGTCATAAGAAGGTTTGGTTTGAATCTAGAGCCTTTCTTTTGAGTGTGTTCTGGACATTGAAAACTTGATGTTGATTGAGTACGTATATACCGTTATCCAGTGTGCCTGAGTTCTTGATTTAGGTGAATGTTCATGACATTTTTTTCAAGTGAAAAATTATATCCTTCATTAGATAAAAATGATACTGATATAATATTACACAGTATACTTGGTACACAAAAACAGTTATACAACACAAAAACGTGTCTACTCGTTAAACCCAGGTGATAATCTCCGACTGCAATAGCATCTACATTTGCTCCATTGCCAACCCTGAGGGTCATATCACCTGTCTTCAGCACTCTACGGTTTCTCAGTGCCTGCAAAGAATTACATATGTGAGAACCAGAACTGGTATCTAGTACCCATTGTTAGGAATATGTATGCCCTAGAGGCCATTATTGTAATTATAGTGGATGCTTGGACATATATATAGAGGACTTTCTTGTTTGACATGATAGTATGCTATCTGGTTGCTCTTTATCTTAACATGTACACTTGTTTTAGTTTACTGTCTCTTTGATACATGTTGATAAAGCCCTTAGAATGTTGGCTTGATTACCAGGACTATGATGCAGATCATACTAGTAGGGCTTGTGCAGTCTATAAGCACATCTTTTAACAGCTCCTAGTCGAGAGAGTATCGAGACAGGGCATCGATATTCTAGAGTAGACTAGTGTGTACGTTTCTTGACCCTGTATGGGGCGATGGTTGATCTCATAACCATTGGTGTTTGACATCAAAGATTGTACACATGTGCTCATTAGAGAATAGGTACAACGAACAAGACTCGCCGAGAACTCCTAGATGGTACCATACCTAACGTCAGATAGCAGTTCTCTGGTGACACTTGTACATATTAGTCTGTAAACCCAAGATCTCCATAGAGTCTTGTGTGGTTGCCAATATGCTTTGATTTCCTCCCTACCACGGCTCAAAGGAGTCATGCAAACTGGTGGATTTTGGGTACAGTCCCGAGTCACATGGAGGTAGTGAGCGATAGGAGTGGTTTCGTCTCTCCCGGTATTGGGAGTTGATGTTGCGCTATGCACGATTGGATATAACAGCAAGTCCCTGGCCAGGGCTGATGAGATTTACTGATAAGTGTTATCAGTAGTTTCTCGAAAGGTTATAGGCCACACATCGGTATGACTTATCAAGTTAGTGGGGTCTGACGATTCCACCCCCGAGACTCGATATGCCACATATCAGACGAAAAGACCGGACTGTACTGTAAGTGTTGCTTATAGGGTCTACAAGAGTTTGGACAAGTTTGATTGTTGATCTTCTATTCGTTTAATACCTGGGTAGCCGTTACGTCCAGCTAGTACCGCTGACGGCTTGTGGGTATCTGATATGATCATTACCTACTGCTGGCATATTGACGAGTCTTTAGAGTCCCACATAGAGGTTTCCTAGCTCAAGTGAAATGAAGTAGGGCACATATGGAGATATGTGCGGAAGCTGATTAAATACGAGTATATGATACCGTATTCTAATCTAGCGATATTTGATATCAGCCGGGTTATATATGATATAACCGGATTATTGAATCAAGTGTTGATTCAATGATTTGATTTATATGTTTATATATATTTGTTACTACCCGAATTATATTCGATATAGACGGATTATTGAGTCAAGTGTTGATTTAATATTTATATATATATATATATGTATATATATATATATATATATTAACTAATATTGAATAATAGACGGTTGTATATGATATAACCAGATTATTGAATCAAATGTTGATTTAATAATTTGATAGACATATATATATATATATATGATATTAGTCGGTTATATATGATATAACCGGATTATTGAATTAAGTGTTGATTTAATAATTTGATATATATTTATATATTTGATATATATATATATATATCTTTATATATATGTGTTATATATATATATATAAGTATCATGGTTGATGATACAAAGAACTAGGATGTATGAGAATGACACAAGGATTAAAGATGAGAACATAATGGTTTGATTTATGAATTAAAGGAAAAGGAAATAAGGCATTGTTTCATGGATGGTTTGAGAAGCCATGACTCATCCTTTTTCCTTATTTTATTCATAGATATTTTCTTCATCTCATTTCATCATATGACTTATCCTCATAGTTCTTTATTCATCCAAGTTCATCTTCTTCATTATCTCATCACTAGAATTTTCTTGAGTTGAGAAAAAGAAAAGTGAAAAATATTTTTGGTGAGCAAATCTCCTATTTCATCAACCCACACTAATCTAGCCAATTAGTTTAGCTTGTTAACTTCACTAATACCTTGATTAGTGAAGTGTGAGCTTGAGTGAGAGAGACTTCAAGGTGGATCATCTTCGGTGACGAAGAAAACAAACAAGCTTTTCCCAACCTTCAAGTGGAGCCTTAAAAAGAGTTCTAGGGACTTCAACTCGGTGGTTTAGAAGTGAAGGACTAGACTACAAAGGTTGTAGTTTCCCATCACTTAGTTTAGAACATTACATGCTTGCTACAAAACCCTAATTATCTAGTTCGATTCTAGTTTAGTATACTTAGCACTCTAAAATTTTAAAATTGCATACTTGATTCTCATATAAACCTAGTAGAGGTGCTAAGACATACTTTCACCCATGATGTAGAGTTAACTGAAAAATAGTTTTCAATCACAAACACACCTGAAGTCGAAGTATTAGTCTGCCTTATGTCCTTGCCCTTGGCTTTAAAAGCCTTGCAATCCTTCTTCCAGTGACCCTTCTTGTGACAGTAGTAGCACTCATCATTTTCTTCTTTCACTCTCCCCGAATTATTCGTTCCTTGCACCTTTTTGACACCTCCTTTCGACTTGGTGGGGGTTTTCTTCTTCTTCTTCTTCCCCTTAGCTTTTGCTTTGGATTTAGAAAAGAAAGATTCCCCAACAATAAGAACAGGTGTCTTCTCCTTTATCAACGAGCTCTCAGCCACCCTTAACAAGTTGAGGAGATTTGGAAGATCCGCTTCCATTCCGTGCATGTTCAAGTTCAGCACGAACCGAGAGAAGGTGTGTGGAAAGGTCTGTAGAATCAAGTAAATGTATAACTCGTTCTTTAACATGCATCCCAGGTTTGTGAGTTCTTCAATGAGACCGGTCATCTTTAGGGCATGTTCTCCTACAGGTGATCCGATAGCTAATCTCATCTGGAATAATTTTTTTGAGGTCTCATACCTTGCGATACGAGAGTGCTTTCTATACAAATCCTTGCAATGGAGAAAAATGGATTTGATGTCCATATTCTCGTGCTGCTTCTGAATTTCATTATTCATTGAAGCCAGCACGATGCACTTAGATTTTTCGCAATCCAGGCCCCACGTTTGGCAGACCTCGATGTCCGCAACTGTGGAATCCGGCCTTGGAACAGGGGGAGCAGTATTGGTGAAGACATATGCTACTTCGTCATAAGTGAGTGCAATATTGAAGTTCCTCGGTCAATTTTTATAGTTTGGCCCAGTCTGTGTATTTTTTTTGAGTAGTAGTTTAAGTCCCGTTATGGTTTCTACCAGAGAGAGGGGAAAGAAATGCTCAGCGTATGCTCTTGCAAAATTAGATTAGTTTATTATCTTATCTAACTAGGATGGCTCCCACCCTTTCCTCGAATTCTTCATCAAACCTTAAAAAGAGAATTAGTTGAGATCATTTACACTTTACAGGTTCGCTAACCGTTCAGCCAGGTGGGTGTTAGTACTCTGAGGGAGGTTCCCCATGCTCTCGTACAAACCTAATTAAAATAAACCTCATTTCCACAGAGGCTTAGCCCTGTTAACATTTTTTAGACACCTAATAGGATAGTTAACTGCGAAGTGAAAAATATCTTTCAAGAGTAATCCAACTCATCAGTAGGATCGGAATCCAACAATCATCGTGTGATGACCTAGATGGAAGACACTCTAGTCATCACACTCCAGAAGGTATGCTAAATTTGCAAGTTTCCTTTATGTTTGAAACTCCCGATGCAGTTTTTTCCCCAAGCTCTTATGACCTTGACGAAGGCCAGCAAATCATAAGACGCAAGTCAAGTTTGTCCCATCATTGTCCTGATTGATATAGACCAAGCCATACTCTCCCTTGACCAAAGCCAACAAGGCTAAACGACTGTCCTAAACCAATGCATCTATCCATGCTACAAACAAGTAACACACCGCTACCATTCACTATTCCTCGACGAAGGCCAACAAACATAGCATGAATATGATGTGCTACCCATTTGAAATGACGGAGGGCTACGACTGGTTTTTGCGAAAACCTAGAATGTAATGAACATGATATCGTTGTAGGAACGATAGTTTTGAAAATGAGTGGTTCAAGCTCCGCTTTTTAAACGAGTGTTTTGAAAAGAACCGAGTGGTTTTTCAAATTGTTCTAACAATATCGTTTGGGTTTCTTATCTTGCATTAATAAGGATTAATGTGGCCCCATCAATTAATTCCTATCACACCAGAAAATAACGAAAATAAAATGTACGTATATGCCATCTGCATTTGCCACGGGGCCCTATCATCCATCGTTATGTTACTTATCTAATGGTAGAGCAGGGGCTGGACTAGCGCGGATGCAAAACATATACAACATCTACTATTATATATATATATATATATATATATATATAACCATTCATGCCAGGCTTGATATAAGCAACATCATAGCAAAACGATAAGCAAAATGGAATAGCGGATAACCTAAGAGCCCCGAGTTTCATTTGATCCAAAAATGAAACTAGACGTTTCTGGTCATGTGGATAGCCTGTGCATTAAAGAACAAGACCCCTACGAGCGCGGCAAGTTACTTGCCAATCGTGGAAGCGAGGCAACCCCAATCAATGAAGTGTATGGGCCACCCAGCACTTCATAGAATCCGGTAACTTGAGCACTCCTCCATGGGTCATCCTATAACCCCTACGAGTGCGGAGAATATCCCGCAAATTCTAGAGTAATGCATCACGGTCTCAACGCCATGAGATGGGGCCCTGTTGCCCTCTGGAACCCAGCTACTCGAGCACTTCTCCACGGGGTCATCCTAGTACAGAAAAGAAATAATATATACAATGGTGACATTGAACTCAACCCGGCCGTGTCTAATTAGTCTAAAATATTGCATATTTGAATGAACATTTTTCCTACTATTGTTAAGTGCTAAAAGGTGTTAATTGTAAATAGAGAACATATGTGGGTTTATTTGTAAAACTTTATTATCATATGTTTCTACATTTATAATTAATATAATTAGGGAAAATATATGCATATAATATTTAAATGAAATATAAATAATTAAAATATGCATATCATATCAAATATTCCTAATCAATATTCTTAAGATTTGATATCATATAAATGGTTAGAATAATATCTCAAAAATACCAATTGCTACTCACATTTTGATTTGAGATATTGTGCAGGTATCAGCTCAGGTCTGGAATCCAAGTAAGAGATTCAAGTCAAATCGGGATATCAGAACCGAATCTGCCAAATTTTAGAAGCAAATCGTGGAATCAAGCATCGGCAGAGACTCAAAGCGATATTTTCAGAATCTATACATAAAAAGGATCTTCACATGTCAACATAAAAATCCAGAAGAAATCTCAAAACCTAGTTCTACTATGATGCGGCTGAACCGCGGCCAAACATGGCTATATGAGGTGGTTCCGCGGCTCTTTGATAGCCATTGGATGTGAGATTTTAGGATCGTAATCTTAACTGCATATATTCACAGATGGCATCGAGGGTTTCTGGTTTTAGGAACTATATAAAGGACTAAGAGCTGTACATTCAAGATCATCCTTGAAGAAATCAAGAGATCTAAGTATCCGAGTGATCGTCAGCTATTCATCTACCTCCAACAAGAGAGAGATCTAGAGCAAAAACTAGGGTTCTTGTAATTTACTTTTTAAGGAGAATCGTAAATGCAATAGTTGATTAATAAAGATAGTTTTTATTTTAATTCCTTTTGCATTTATTTTCTGCATTTAATTTCTGCATTTACTTTTACACATTACTTTTTACGCATTACTTTTATGCATCTTAATTATGCTTTCTTCTTCAACTTTTCTTCTAAATCGCTAGCCATGAGCGAGTAATTCCTATCTTGCTAGGGTTTGTAGGATATGGTAGAATAATGGATGAGAAAAATCTCTTAACTTCTTTTTATACATTTTAAAGTTTATAAATTTTAGCAAAATAAATGATTAACCTCCTTATCAGGCGAGCTACTAATTTATTGATAGTCACGACCATTATTTGAGATTGGTTGAACACTTGTTTTGTTAAGGGCTAGACATGAATAGAGATCAATGAAAGGACAAGGGTTAGTAGTGGGGAAACCCTAGTTTCCTCTAAGATTCCTAATCTACATTCATCACTATCGCTCTATTTTAAACTATTAAAAGATAAACGAGTCATTTTTAATTATTCATCCATTACTACTAAGTCCTATGAACCCTACAAGCCTTTTTATTATAAATTTTATATCCGTTTTAAAACATTACAGCAAACAATCACCCATCTTTCATCAACTCGTCTAAAGCAAGAAAAGAGTTCAGTTTCCCTACAGACGACCCGTACTCATCGCGGCTAGCTACTAGAGACACCATCTTAATTACGGTTATTTACAAAACACTTCTTTCATACACGATCAATCAAATGGCGCCGTTGCTGGGGAAACGGTTGTAATTAATTTTCTTGTTATTCGGGTTGAATTCTAAGAAAAACCAGCAAACATAAAATAAAAAGTGTCTAACGATTATTGTGCGAGTTTTGTAAGGGAATCTGGAGTAACTGAAGTAAGAAAACATAGATTCAGAGACTTTCAACGTTGACCAGAGGAGCATAGGGGTGCTCTAAAGAAAACTTGGAAAACGATCCTTCCACACGTCGGCGGAACCACGGCAATAGGGTGCAGCTGGCGGCGGAACTATGGTCTCTTGGTGGAATTGGGCCCCCAAAATTCTCAGGTACTCTTTTATTATCTTTCTCTCTCCTCTAAGAATCCAATAATCTAATTTTATTTGCAGGATTCTTTGTAAACATCGTCGTTAAAAAATCTTTTTGAGTGTTTTGATTTCGGTTTGTTTTTTCCTACTTAAACCGGACTTTAAGGGGCAATAAATCTAAACTCAGATTAGGTGGGGATTTTATCACCCTTCCTAGGCCCCACAAGTCACAAACGAGTATACTATAACCCTACATTAATTAAAAAAATATCTAGATCAAACCTCTAAGGACAGTCACACTCAATTTGTTGGAGATAGTGCCCTCAGAGTCAATTATTGGATCACAGGCACGTGATTGCAATGATTGAGGGAGGACCTATCCCGGTAGGACAGTCTTACTCAAGATGATAGTATGCTATCTGGTTTATCTTTATCATCGTGTACTGCTTTAGGTGACCTGACATGTCGCTATTACACGTTGATATAGCCCCTAGGATTCTTGCTTGACCACCAACAGTATGAGGGCGATCATATAAGTGGGAGCTGGGGTCTATAAGCACATCCTTAAAAGGTCCCTAGTCGTGGGAGTTTCGAGACAGGGTATCGATACTCCAGAGTAGACTAGTGTATACAGTCGAGACCCCGACGAGGGGCGGTGGCCGGTCTCACAAGCCATTGGTGTCAGTTGGATCACCTAAGATGTATACATGTGCTCATTGGGTTATGAGTACACCAGACAGGACTCACCGGGAACATGCTAGTTAGTCTTATACCTGACGTCAGATAGCAGTTCCCTGGTGACATGTGTACAGGTTAGTTCATCGACCTGGGGATCGTCATTTGTCTCGTGTGAGTTCCCACTGTACTTTGATTACTACCCTACCACGCTCAAAGGAGACGTGCAAACAGGTTTTAGTTGGGTACAGTCCCGAGCCACATGGAGGCAGTGAGCGGATCTTCAGGGGTTCGTCTCTCCCGGTATTGGGGGTGAGGTCGCGCTGTGTCTAGAAGAGCCATTACACGAAGCCCTCAGCCGAGGCAGGAGATTTACTGGTAGGTATTCCAGTAGTATCTCAGGGTGTTCTGGGCTACACTCCGACATGACTTGTACCGCTTTTGGGGGTCTGACTTTTACCAACCCCCTAGGCCCGCCATGCGATGCTCATAGACGAACGGACCGGACTGTACGGATATTGTCACTGACAGGCTCAGTAGGGTGTCAGGATGAGTTCGCTCATCGATGTCCCTTTTGGTCAATAGCTGGTGGCCCGTCATGTATTGGCTTATACCTCTGACGTGCTAGTGGTTAAATCCACAACCAAGGTGTTGACGAGTCTTTAGAGTCCCCCACATTCAGTTGCTCAAGTTTTCGGGCGAAACGCTGTAGAGGCCGTATGGAGATATGGCAGGGTTCGATCAGATACGTGCGGTATTGCACGGATCAGGATCGAACGGATAATACTAGCCGGTTTTGGTTTAAGCCGGATCCTAGTATAGTACGGTGTAGATTTTGTCTCTTTGCATTTGTATTTCGGTCGGAATACAGATGCGGGTGTGTATGCACAGTATCGGGGTTTTTCCTGTAATTTATTACGGGACCAGTTTTCTGGAGTTGCCAGTTTGCTTTTCGTTTCGGCCATTTTCATTTGTATCTTTCAATGGCCGAAGATTGGTGGAGGAGGGCTTATTTGCATTTGTGCAAATTAGCTATTTAGAGGGTTGTCTTTGCATACTTATTGTATCATGATACTTGCACCATCATTGCTTGACTTTCTTTAGTCATCATGTTTTGACTTATGGTTTCATGATGGTTGTGGTGGAGTGAGGTTCTCTTTTTGTGATGATTGTTTATCATTGTAACCTTCTCTCTCTCTCTTGTATGATGGGGGCTTATTCTTTTTTATTGCTACATTCTCTCTCCCTACCTCACTTGGCCGGCCACATTGGGGAGGGGCTGCCCATGTTATTTTGGTGTGTGATATTTGTATCTTTGGCTTGGAAAAATCCCCACAAGTTCCATCTCCAAAAGTTTATATCATTCCTCCACCAAATGGCAACCTCCACGACCCCAAAATGAGACATGGTTCTGCACTATATTCTACAGCAAATCTTGGGCACGTCGACTCTCCAGCTTTGTGCTCGAGTTGCCTCGGTATAGAGGTGGGAGCCCGTAAAGGAAGCCGGCGACGTGGTGCCCTTTCCGGCGAGGAGGTGGAGACCGGACATTCCGCGGGAGATCGGGACGACGACGAGAAGACCGGAGGACACGGATTGCTTGGTATATCTCTCTTCCCCATCTTGTAGTTAGCTAGAACTAGTTACTAGCCCGATCCGGGTTTTAGTGCGCGGTGGTGCCGGTTTGAAAAATTAAAGTTAACCATCGCTTCCGCATTTGGCCTCGGGATGGAGGCCGGGGCGCCGCCGTGCACTTACAGTGGTATCAGAGCCTCGCCATTAACATAGTCTAGTTTTGTCTAATGTGTTTTACATTTCCGATCGAACAATTTTCCAAAAACCATATTTTTCTTCACATCAGTTTCTGTCGAAATTTTTTGGAGTCCAAAATTTTTTCAGTATGTTGCAGAATGATGTGCAGGGAATCCTAAGAACACTGTAGAATTTTGGTCACTTGATCCTTCCGTACGACCGCGGAACCGCGGCCATAACCCCTCATTATCCGCGGTTCCGCCGCAGGAATTTGGATTCACGTCACCAATTTTTTGCAGTGGGCTTGTGGGCTGAAAATAGGGGTTTTGGTATACTTTGTTTGGGCCCAGAATTTCTTTAACTGCTACAGTATTGCTTGGGGCCCACTTGGTAAAATTTGATCGATCGGATATTTTAAACACATTATTTCACAGTATTTACATTATATCTGCGACCATGAATGTCACTTGATCGGTAAATCCTGTCTAACTGCTATAGCCCGGTTAGACGGATTTGCGAACGTGACTTTCACGTTGATATTCTGTGTATTGCTGTGATGTTGCGGATTGGTCGTGGGGGATAGCCTGGATGCAATGCTAGTACAGTTTTTTTGTTGTATTATGTACATTTTAGATTGCGGGGCGAGCGTTCGGCATGTGGACTGCCGTCACTGCCTGTTTGTATTATTATTTTGGGGCACGACCAGGTTGCGGTCGATGTACCCGTTGCATGTATATTTTACTTTCTGTACTAGGATCACCCCGCGGAGGGGTACACGGATAGCCGGGTTCTAGAGGGCAACGAGCCCGCATCTCATGGCATTGAGACGGAGGGGGCTTCACTCTAGAATTGGCTGCCTATTCGCCGCACTCGTAGGGGGTATAGGTTGACCCAAGAGGGGTGCCCAAGTTACCGGATTCCGTGAAGTGCTGGGTGGTCCATTCACGTTGCTGAAGGGGGATGCCTCGCTTCAGGTTTTGGCGGGTAACTTGCCGCGCCCGTAGGGGTCTAGGATTTTCATTGCACAGGCTATCCACACGACCAGGGGAAAGTCGGGTTTCAGTAGTGGCTCTGTGAAACCCGGGGATCCCAGATATCTGTATTGTTCTGCGATGCTGAACATTTCTGTGATGTTGCATTTTTATCACGCCTTGAGCGAAATATTATATATTGGTATATATATATTAGTAGATGTTGTATATGTTTTGCATCCGCGCTAGTCCAGTCCCCGCTCTGTCGTTAGTTAGCTAACCTAACGGGTAATGACGGGACCCAGTGGCGAATACGGATGTCATATACGTACGTCAGTATATTTTCGTTCTTTGTGGTGTGATCAATTGATGGGACCGCATTGATTTGGATCAATGCAAGTTAAAAACAAACCTAATCTGATGTTGTTGGAACATTTTTTTAAAAAAAGCTGTTATTGTAAGGACGTTCACTTTTGTTTTGCATCGTGGTATTCAGTTGGAATATCCTGCTCCTCAGTCGACGAGGTAAGGGCCGAGATCCCTTCACCGGGAGTGACCCCTTGGACAAAAAGTTTGCGTCAGGGCAATAACTTCACTATAGCCGATTACTTTTGCTTTGCACCGTGGTATTCAGTTGGAATATCCTGCACCTCATTCTACGGGGAAAGAGCCGAGATCCCTTCACCGGGAGTGACCTCTTTAGCAAAGGTTTTCGTCACTATATTTTTATAAAAGCTATCCGTTCCTTCAACGATGTCAAGTTCTCTACGTTAAAGGTTTTCGCCAGAAACCATTCGTAGCCCTCCGTCGTTTCATATGGGTGGTCAATAGTATTCAAGCTGTGTATGTTGGCCAAAGTCAAGGCACAGTGATTGGTAGCTATTGGGTATTCATATGCAGCATAGATAGATGCGTTGGTTTGGGGCAGTCGTACTACTATTTTGGCCAAAGTCAAGGGTATGTACGGGTGTGCTCAAATTAACCTGGAGAATGACGGGTAGAACTTGACATGTGACTTATGATATTGGCCAAAGTCAAGGTCATAAGAGCATGGGGCAAAAATCACATCGGGAGTTTCAAAAGAACTGAAACTTGCCAGATATGCGCATACCTTCTGGAGTGTGATAGCATGAGCGGATTCCGTCATGTTATCATGCGATGATAGTTGGATCCCGATTCCCACTGATGAGTTGGTTTACTCCTCGGGTGATCCCGACTAATTCTTCTTTTGGGTTTGGAGAAAATTTGACGGTACAGTGGGAGGTTTCCAGATTAGATAAATTGGTAACCATTCTGATCTAGGTTAGAGTGCACGCTGAGTGTTTCTTTTCTCTCTCTCTCTTTGGCAGCGACCATTGACCCGACCCTTAGACTATGACGCAGTGACCAAGTTGACCGAACCTTCTTAAACACCGGCTTTTGGATTGTCAGAATTGCAAACCTCATTGCCACTCCTAGTTTTACCCTTTTCTCCAGGACACCCCGTATTACTACGAACGTCTACTTCCATTGGAAAAAACCATCGTATGGTTATATACGAACTTAAAGGAATTCGAGGATGGTTTCCGGTTATGGAGAAAACGAATAGGACTATTCAGTTGTCTTTTCCTTCTACCTTCTCTCAGGTTGCGAGTACCCCTTAGATTAGGGGATAGTACACCTATTACGCAAATTGGATAGTCTTCTTCCAAACCATAGGCAGGTGCCGACCGGTAGGGATTGAAGAAAACCAATTAGCCTAACGATGGTGTACAGAAGGTATTGAGTTAAGAAAAAGAAAGGGATTAGTAAGAGGGCAAAGTAAATTGCGACTGCTATCACGACCAAACCAAGTATTTCATTACCACTCCCACTTCACCTTTGTATTTCTCCAGGACACTCTGTATCACTACGAAGATCCACAGTTTATTGGATACTCCATCGTATGGTTATATACGAACTCGAAAGGAACTTGTTCCAGTTCGGGGATGGACTCTGGTTCAGGAGAAATAGGAATAAGGTTTATTCAGGTGTCTTTTATCTTCACCTTCTCTTGCATTGCGAGTGTTCCTAGGATTGGGACAGTACACCCATTATGCTTATTGGATAGTCTTCTTCTAAACCATAGGCTGGTGCCGAACGATAGGGAAGGAAAAAAACCATTTGGCCTAAAGGGGTGTGCAGAAGGTAATGACTAAAGACATATAAAGGGATTTGGAGAGGTGGCAAAGAATTATACGGTTACAGTCGTGAATCTGGAAGAGGCATTACTAAGAATACCGGGATACCCCATCGAAACATTTCAATGTTTCAATTTCACTGTGTACTGTTAAAAGAAAACTGATTTCCCGATTAGACACTTGCTCCAGGGTATGTATTTACCAAGTTTGATTCTCACGTCTGTATGGTTTTACAGATGTTGAGTGGGAGTAAATTATTGGGAATTGGGTGATCGTCCTCATTATATCGGGATTCGTTGTAATCGGTAATATTTGAGGAAATCACCTGGGCTGTTTGCCGGTCGGCAAATATTTGGTTTTGAATATCCGCTGTTATGCACCAATTTCAAATCGATATATCTGTACGTCTATTTTCATAGAGTGAGATATACCTTTTTGAAATTATGTCTATGACATTTACCTATATCAGTGGATGGTTAGGTAAGGAGCATTAAACAGCGGTGTAATTCTTCTTAACCATAAGTACAGTTTTCAACCTACGACACACAGTGAATGAGTTATCAGACTCAAGGGACTTATACAGAGTATTGTATGTTGTCCAGGGTCCATCAGGACAGAGGGGTTGGTCCTCGTACTATATTCGGTTTACTTATGACTTCTCTAGTTTTTAGACAGGTGTTTCGAGGAAACACAGGGTCCGAATTTGGAGAAGTTATAGGTATTTGAATAGAGTAGAGAACCAGGTGTAGCAAGTATCGAGATTCTTCAAAGTGATCGAAGATATAGATACTTGAGTATGGTATTCAGTTGATAGTAGTGATTAAGAGAACTTGCTTCTCTTTCGGGTTACTCATAATTGGAAGCATTCCTAAGTTGAGTAACGCTGATCGGCCTCCTTCCATTTAGTTAACATGCACTGGAGATAGCTGCATGATTTGAATCTGGTTCAATTAAATTAATGCCTCTAGTTCTGTAATGGATATAGAACAGTTCATATCTTAACGATGTTAAGGTACGGGGAGTTGTCCGGTTTATGATTAAAACCAGACACTGGACAACTCAAGGCACGTTTCTGTAATGGCTGTTTGTGGGTTGACCCAGGCTATGATGAGGGTTGACTTTCTACCATCTGGAAGATCAATAGTGATATTGTTCTAGACTCGCCACAGTTTTATTAAAAATGTTTTTTTTCCAGAAAAAGTAGTGGGAGTATGGTAGAACTGGAAGTGATTCCAGAACCACAAACGATTACTGAAGATTTCATAGGAACCTAAAGATTCAATCTCTCTTGACATTCCATTGGCCACTCCGCAGATAAGGTGGGTAACCTCAGGCACCCGAGAGGTACTCCGGTAGCCTCAAGGACGGTGACAGGGAGGTTCTTGTTTACCCACACTTGCTATTGCTGTTGTTCCAGATTGTGAGACCCGGCAGGAGGATGAGTATAGCGTCGTTCTAAACTTGCTTTAGAAGTGTATGTTTATATGACTCTGCCAGAGGGTTATCGTGGTCAGTGGGAGCAGCGGAAGCATGGTGGACAGGTAGCTTATGTCTATTTATAGACTAAAGCAGTTGTAGCGGAGATAGATCATCAATTTCTGATGTGACAGTCATAGATTTGACTTCATCAGAATAGGGGATGGATCTGTTGAGAAGGTAGTAGGGTGTATTGTCATGGTATTTGGATGACATACACAGAGTAGGAAAAGAAATTCCTATACTACAATTGGTTATACTTTGGTCGTCACACAGTGGTTTCTCCACATGGGACTTGGACATTATATCCGACATACTGGTTACTAGATCTATGGTTTTAGATCTAGATTTGGGTGGTTTCCCAATTAAGGGTACTTAGACAGCATTCTAAGAGTATTTAGAATGGACGACTCCAGGCATGGTAGTGTACCTGCAGGTAAAGGAGTCACCCTCTCTAAAGGTGTCTTATAGACTAAAGGGGAGAGGGATGTGCATGATTGGCAGATCACTTGCTCAGGCAATTGAGTCAATCATGAGATGTCAAGTACCACACCAGATGTTGTTCTTGCACTAGATGCAATAAGTTGACATTAATCCAATCCTGGAGAAACAGTCGGAAGTAGTTTTAGAACAAAAGTGGATGTTCTAGGGATATAATAACGACAGCCTCATTCGGGAGACAGTTATCATTCCAGGCTTCCAAGGTGACTTGGATGACAGGGAGGTTGTCAGAGTTATAGTTTTCCTTATGATGAGGGGCAGTATTTTGGACAGGTGGTCCAAGGCAATACCGAGGGAGGCATGGCGCAGGATACTGATTAAGTTCAGTTGACGATACAGTCGTAGAAGTTTGGATTTGGAGTTCATTTATGAGCTGGGTCCCATCAGACATCCAGACACATTCTAAGACAGGTATTGCTCATTTCGGGAGATGGCTTTCTCCGCGAACTTGAGATATAGAGAGACATAGAAAGAAATATCAAGGCGGATCCACTCACTGAGGCTATTCCTCGAACGCAATAGTTTCGCAAACGGGATTTGTGAGACTGACTAGTAGAGGAGTTAGGTGTTCGGTATCACACGGGCTGTGAGTATGCGACATCGCAATAATTAGCCTTGAGTGCAAGTGGGAGATTGTTGGAGATAGTGCCCTCAGAGTCAATTATTGGATCACAGGCACGTGATTGCAATGATTGAGGGAGGACCTATCCCGGTAGGACAGTCTTACTCAAGATGATAGTATGCTATCTGGTTTATCTTTATCATCGTGTACTGCTTTAGGTGACCTGACATGTCGCTATTACACATTGATAGAGCCCCTAGGATTCTTTCTTGACCACCAGCAGTATGAGGGCGATCATATAAGTGGGAGCTGGGGTCTATAAGCACATCCTTAAAAGGTCCCTAGTCGTGGGAGTTTCGAGACAGGGCATCGATACTCCAGAGTAAACTAGTGTATACAGTCGAGACCCCGACGAGGGGCGGTGGCCGGTCTCACAAGCTATTGGTTTCAGTTGGATCACCTAAGATGTATACAGGTGCTCATTGGGTTATGAGTACACCGGACAGGACTCGCCGGGAACATGCTAGTTGGTCTTATACCTGACGTCAGATAGCAGTTCCCTGGTGACATGTGTACAGGTTAGTTCATCGACCTGGGGATCGTCATTTGTCTCGTGTGAGTTCCCACTGTACTTTGATTACTACCCTACCACGCTCAAAGGAGACGTGCAAACAGGTTTTAGTTGGGTACAGTCCCGAGCCACATGGAGGCAGTGAGCGGATCTTCAGGGGTTCGTCTCTCCCGGTATTAAGGGTGAGGTCGCACTGTGTCTAGGAGAGCCATTACACGAAGCCCTCGGCCGAGGCAGGAGATTTACTGGTAGGTATTCCAGTAGTATCTCAGGGTGTTCTGGGCTACACTCCGACACGACTTGTACCGCTTTTGGGGGTCTGACTTTTACCAACCCCCTAGGCCCGCCATGCGATGCTCATAGACGAACGGACCGGACTGTACGGATATTGTCACTGACAGGCTCAGTAGGGTGTCAGGATGAGTTCGCTCATCGATGTCCCTTTTGGTCAATAGCTTGTGGCTCGTCACGTATTGGCTTATACCTCTGACGTGCTAGTGGTTAAATCCACAACCAAGGTGTTGACGAGTCTTTAAAGTCCCCCACATTCAGTTGCTCAAGTTTTCGGGCGAAACGCTGTAGAGGTCGTATGGAGATATGGCAGGGTTCGATCAGATACGTGCGGTATTGCACAGATCAGGATCGAACGGATAATACTAGCCGGTTTTGGTTTAAGCCGGATCCTAGTATAGTACAGTGTAGATTTTGTCTCTTTGCATTTGTATTTCGGTCGGAATACAGATGCGGGTGTGTATGCACAGTATCAGGGTTTTTCCTGTAATTTATTACGGGACCAGTTTTCTGGAGTTGCCAGTTTGCTTTCCGTTTCGGCCATTTTCATTTGTATCTTTCAATGGCCGAAGATTGGTGGAGGAGGGCTTATTTGCATTTGTGCAAATTAGCTATTTGGAGGGTTGTCTTTGCATACTTATTGTATCATGATACTTGCACCATCATTGCTTGACTTTCTTTAGTCATCATGTTTTGACTTATGGTTTCATGATGGTTGTGGTGGAGTGAGGTTCTCCTTTTGTGATGATTGTTTATCATTGTAACCTTCTCTCTCTCTCTTGTATGATGGGGGGCTTATTCTTTTTCATTGCTACATTCTCTCTCTCCCTACCTCACTTGGCCGGCCACATTGGGGAGGGGCTGCCCATGTTATTTTGGTGTGGGATATTTGTATCTTTGGCTTGGAAAAATCCCCACAAGTTCCATCTCCAAAAGTTTATATCATTCCTCCACCAAATGGCAACCTCCACAACCCCAAAATAAGACATGGTTCTGCACTATATTCTACAGCAAATCTTGGGCACGTCGACTCGCCAGCTTCGTGCCCGAGTTGCCTCGGTATAGAGGTGGGAGCCCGTAAAAGAAGCCGGCGACGTGGTGCCCTTTCCGGCGAGGAGGTGGAGACCGGACATTCCGCGGGAGATCGGAACGACGACGAGAAGACCGGAGGACATAGATCGCTCGGTATATCTATCTTCCCCATCTTGTAGTTAGCTAGAACTAGTTAATGGCCCGATCCGGGTTTTAGTGCGTGGTGGTGCCGGTTTGAAAAATTAAAGTTAACCATCGCTTCCGCATTTGGCCTCGGGATGGAGGCCGGGGCGCCGCCGTGCACTTACACAATTAGGATAGAGAAGGGTCGTAGGTAATCTATTTCTTATCCACATTTTTCTTATGGTGTCTAAGGAAAATGTGACTAAGGAAAGTGGTTACTTTATTAGGCCCGCTATTTCGGTGATTCGTATAGCGGATACCTCCCACTTAACTGGCCGCAAGATTGATAAGGAGGTGGTAGAGGATTGATCCTACGACTTCTCCTTTGGAAGTCTATGAGCGGTCAAGTGACTTGATCTAGGTGACCCTAGCTTTAAGGATTGATTGTGCATTTTGTGATTTGTTGAGTCAAACCTCACGCCCGGCATTTTTTCAAAACAAACCTTCTTAAAATCGTTCTCACATACGTTGCCAAGTTCTCTAAACCCGCTTAGTGCATGATCGGCTGGGCATGGGATTCCAGTGCCCGTTTTGTTCACGTTTTTCTATCGACTCCGAAGTCTGTACTTTTTCATTTTCTATTTTTTCTCCACCTACCACATCTCCCGAGATGGATGGATCTCCATCGGGATTTAGCGATACCACCCTGCCACAACCCGTATCCACCGTGCATCTCTCTCCAAGAATGATGCTACCCCGTATGTCGACCCCTTCCTACTTGTCTATCTCTTCCACCAGCTAATTGGGATAATTTCAAAATTAAACCCCACTCCGTCAATTTGTTGCCCAAATTTCACGGGCTTGAATCTGAAGATGCATACGTTTTTATAACCAAGTTTGAAAATGTATGTGCAATGATGAGCATAACCTAACTTTCAGGGGATGATCTGTGATTACGTCTTCTCCCTTTTACCTTGTGCGATCTAGAAGAAAAGTGGCTTTATAGCACTGCCGCACATTCTATCGCTAAATGGGATGAATTTGTTTTAGCATTCCTTAAGAAATTCTATCCTCATCATAAGACTGCCCGCATTCGAAGCGAGATTAACCAGTTTGCCCAACTTCCCAACAAACCCTTTTAGAAATGCTTTGAACGGTTTAAAAATCTTCTTATCCAATGCCCTCATCACGGAATCGATAGATGGCAACTTTTCCGCATTGTATATGAGGGTGTTAATCTAGCCACAAAACAAATGCTAGAAACCATTTGTCAATATCATTTCATGTCAAAAAACGATGGCGAAGCATGAAAATTTCTGGAAGATCTCGCCGAACAAACCTTACAATGGGAGAGCACTAGACTAACATCGTCTTCATCTAGGGCAGGTATCCATCAGCTCGATGTTTCCATCGCAGTGAAAGCTAAAATGGCCGTGATGCAAAAGAAACTCGAAGCTATGGAAAGAAAATACTCTTCAGCCTCCTTAAACCAAGTTACGCTCCCTAAAACCGTGTGTGGTTGCTGTTTTAACCATCACATTTAACAGAAGAATGTCCTTTGAATCCTCCGTCTCAAGGTCATGAAAAAACCAATGTTGCTTTTCAGTAACAACCTAGGAATGACCTTTATTCATCCACATATAATCAGGGATGGAGGAATCATCCTAATTTTGCTTAGAACCAAAACTAATCTCAAAATCAAAATCAGTTCCTAAGCCAAAATAACTATCAAAGGCTTCCTCCACAACAACAAATTCAGTAGCCCTTTCAATCACAAACCTTTCAAAATCCAGCCAACAACTTTGCTCCTTATAATAATATTTCAACGTCCGATACTAATAAAATCTCTGCACTCGAACGAAACTTAGAAACATTCATTAAAAAATCTATACAAATGATGGCTAATTTAACGTCTTCTATCTAAACGTTAATTTAACACACTGCTTCCTATGGTGAAAGCATAAAATTGATAGAAGCATAAATTGTACAGTTAAATGCCGCGATGAGTGAGAGAGAGAAATGGAGACTTCCATCTCAACCTCGACCAAATCCCGGCCACTCACAAAACGCAAATCTCATCCTTCAAAATCATAATATGAGTGCCGTAACTACGTTGAGATCGGGAAGAGTGCTGAAAAATCATGTTGGTGAACAAGTTGAAGTTGATGATATTGATGATATCCCGGCTACCACTTCTACTCCTACTTCGTCTGATCCAATATCTTCTTCCGAGCCTATTCTCCGTTTTCCACTAGGCTCGAACCCTCAGCCTATTTCTTTGAAGGAATAATCATCTACGACCATCCCAAATCCAATTTTAGGATCCATTCCATCTCTACAAACTTCTCCTCAAATGTTGGACCCAACCCTTATTGATAAAACTCCTTTTCCAAACAGGTTAAGGGACAACAGACCAAATCCCCAAATGGAGAAGATTATGGAAATTTTTAAGCAAGTTAATATAAATAATCCTCTCCTAAATGCCATCCAACAAGTTCCTTCCTATACGAAAATTCTAAAAGATTTGTACACTAGGAAAAAGAAAATTCAAGTGCCTAAAAAAGTTTTCTTAGTAAGTAATATGAGCAATTCTCTTACCTAATTGGTGCCCAAGAAATGTAAGGACCCCGACTGTTTTATAATATCTATTACTATTAGGGGGAAAACATCAATTGCGCTTTACTCGATTTCGGTGCTAGTGTTAACTTGCTTCCGTATTCTGTTTATGGGCAATTAGGCATAGAAGAGTTGAAACCTGTGCACTGCACTCTCCAGATGGCCGATCGATCTATCACCCACCCTAGGGGTGAGCTAGAGAACATGTTGATCAAAGTCAGGGAATTTATATTCCCTGTGGACTTTATAATTATAGATACACGACCTGTGGCAAACTTATGGAACCAAATTCCGGTGATTCTAGGTCAACCTTTTCTAGCAACTTCCAACGCAATAATCAATTTTCGTAACAGTTCAATAAACATGTACTTTGGGAAGATAACAATTAAGCTTAATATCTACAAGTTAGGAAGTCAACCCTCCAAACCTTGTGCTCATATAGTTGATGTATTTTCTGTCGACAAGATAGCTTCCGACAGTTGTGAATTTGAGGAGCTTCACGATACTGATCTCGACGCCACTAGTGCGTCATTGTTTGATCCTGCTATTTATTATACACGTGAGGGCTCTTCTGTTGACAAGTCTACATCCAAGTCTGAATCTTTTGACTTGTCAAATTAGTTAGTCGAGCTATCCGAGTCGATCCCTTACACTAGAAATAAACCTTTTATGGAGTCCGAGTATCATACATTTCTTCCCGATGAGATTATTATTCGGAATATTGATGAAAGTTTTGATGACATTTTCGGCAAAGAACTCGCATTTCTAAAATACATGGGTGTTGTGATGAATCAATCTCTACTCGAAGAAGTTGAACTGCAACCCCTTCTTCTTATCCCATACGAGAATGTGATTATTCCATCTATTCCTTATCTTTCATATTATCGTTTTCATCCACCATCACTGTTTCGTCTCTACCAACCGAGATGTAAACCCGCTCAATTATAGCTCTTATCTCTTCCCCACTTCTTCATGTCTATATGTAACATGATCTTCTACCAATCATGGTGTTACATTGATAAAATATTTGAATGGTTGGTGTTGACTTTTGGACTTTGTAATGTTTTATATAGACCAATAATATTTCCCCCCTCTTATGTTAAATTTCAATACTTAAAAATATTATTTTACTTAAGTTTGGGGGGAGAAAGAAAATATTTTGAAAATGGCTCTTGAAAGAATAGAAATTTTTGCACCATTGTGAGCCAAAAATAATTTTGGGGGAGAATTTCACTGCCATTCACTTTGTCCCCTTTTACTAATCATTGAGAACTTTTCCTCCCAAGTATACCGGTTTTGAGATTAAAAAATGATATCAGTGAGGACACTGCTGCAAATAGGTTTGGAGGAGGTTTGTGCTTATTCATGCATCATTTTGCATTATACTAAATAAAAGCACTAAAATTTTTTGATAATAAAAGTTAAAAGTGAAAAGTACATATGGAAGAGAGAAAGAGATTTAAGAAATACAAGAAAATTAGATATTTAAAAAAAAATCTAGTAATAGGTAGTCATGAGCTGTTGTCCCAAGAGTTAGTAAGATGAAGGAAACCACTAATCTAAGGATAGAAATAAGTATGAAAATTAGTCCATATTTTTAAGTCCAAACATCTGAACGTTGATACTCTACTATACTCACTTGCACACATCTTGAAACTTAGAATAGTAGAGAATACCTTGAAATACTCTTGTCTAAAATCTTTAGTATGAAGGAAAAAATATATAAACAAAAATATAAATGACACATAAAAAATAAATGGTGAAGAAAAATGAACACTGGTTTTGTAATTACGTAAGGCAGCATAAAAAAATATAGCAAGGATACCTTATCACCTAGTGCTTTAGACCAACTGGTTTGGGAGTCATTGCTAAGTCTTAGGTGTTGCAAGACTAGGATATTGCTAATTATGCCTTAATGAGTGAGCACATTTGGCAATCGGTTGGTTAGTACCTCAAGAAATATTAATGGTCGCATGAAGAATGTGTGAGCAATTCCATATAAAACATTCACCGACTAAAAAGTACTAAGAAAAATGGAAAAGAGTATGATAGTTTGAATTGAATTCTTTAAATGTAGGGATGTCTTTTACACACACGTAGGGGTATTTGATCAATGTTTGAAAGAAAGGTAGGGAGGAAGACTAAAGACGATATTTTATTGAGGGATGATGTGATTTCTGATATCTTTTCATGACTATTAAGATAGGGCTCATGACAATTAAAAAGCTAGTATAGTTTGAAACTCTTATTTTCAACATTCTTTCTTTTATAAGTTTCTTATCTTTGTATGTAACTTTCATTTTCTTTCTTTTATTATAGGATTTTGTGGGTATAATCCACTGAAAACCCTCAGGAGACAACACTCCTCCTATTAGGGACACCTAGAGGTTTAAAAGCTTATTGCACGTGCTAAGTGCAATCGTGTTGCCTACGAAAGTGTTCTAGTTAGGTTTTTCTTTTTCTCTTCAATAACTAGTTTGCTCGGGACGATCAAAGATAAGTTTGGGGATATTTTATTAGTCTAAAATATTGCACATTTGAATGAACATTTTCTCTACTATTCTTAAGTGCTAAAAGGTGTTAATTGTAAATAGAGAACATACGTGAGTTTATTTGTAAAATTTTATTATCATATGTTTCTACATTTATAATTAATATTATTAGGGAAAATATATGCATATAATATTTGAATGAAATATTAATAATTAAAATATGCATATCATATCAAATATTCCTAATTAATATTCTTAAAATTTAATATCATATAAATGGTTAGAATAATATCTCAAAAATACCAAATGCTACTCACATTTTGATTTAAGATATTGTGCAGGTATTAGCTCAGGTCTAGAATCCAAGTAAGAGATCTAAGTTAAATCGACATATTAGAACTGAATCTGCCAAATTTTAGAAGCAAATCGAGGAATCAAGCAACGACGGAGACTCAGAGCGATATTTTCAGAATCTATACATAAAAGGATCTCCACATGTCAACACAAAAAGCCAGAAGAAATCTCAAAACCTAGTTCTACTATGATGCGGCTGAACCGCGGCCAAATATGGCTATATGCGGCGGTTCCGCGGCTCTTTGATAGCCATTAGATATGATATTTTAGGATCATAATCTTAAGTGCATATATTCACAGATGGCATCGAGGGTTTTTGGTTACAGTAACTATATAAAGGACTGATAGCTGTACATTCAAGATCATCATCGAAGAGATCAAGAGATCCAAGTATTCGAGTGATCATGATCTATTCATCTACTTCCAACAAGAGAGAGATCTAGAGCAAAAACTAGGGTTCTTGTAATCTACTTTTTAAGGAGAATTGTAAATGCAATAGTTGATTAATAAAGGTAGTTTTTATTTAATTCTTTTTGCATTTATATTCCGCATTTAATTTCTGCACTTACTTTTACGCATAACTTTTTACGCATTACTTTTCTGTATCATAATTATGCTTTCATTCTTCTTCATCCTTTCTTCTAAATCACTAGCCATGATCGAGTAATTTCTAGCTTGCTAAGGTTTGTAGGATAAAGTAGAATAATG
The DNA here is from genome assembly GCA_030015575.1 of Agapanthus africanus. Taxonomy (NCBI): domain Eukaryota; kingdom Viridiplantae; phylum Streptophyta; class Magnoliopsida; order Asparagales; family Amaryllidaceae; genus Agapanthus; species Agapanthus africanus. The sequence goes on from JASDDO010000028.1 coordinate 122,230,105, forward strand.
GATGAGAAAAATCTTTTAACTTCTATTTATACATTTTAAAGTTTATAAACTTTAGCAAAATAAATGATTAACCTCCTTATCGGCCGAGCTACCAATCTATTAATAGTCATGACCACAATTTGGGATTGGTTAAACCCTTATTTTGTTAAGGGCTAGACATGAATAGAGATCAATGAAAGGACAAGGGTTGGTAATGGGGAAACACTAATTTCCTCAAAAAACCCGAATCTACATTCATCACTATCACTCTAATTTTAAACTATTAAAAGATAAAAGAGTCATTTTTAATTATTCATCCATTACTACTAAATTCTATGAACCCTACAAGTATTTTTAATATAAATTTTATATCCGTTTTAAAATATAACAACAAACAATCACCCATCTTTCATCAACTCGTCTAAAGAAAGAAAAGAGTTCATGTTTTCCTGCGGATGACACGTACTCATCGCGGCTAGCTACTAGCGACACCATCTTGATTGCGGCTATTTACAAAACACTTCTTTCACACACGATCAATCAGTGCCCCGATAAAAGAATATACAAACCGGCGGAAACGACAGTCCACATGTCGGATGCTCTCCCTGCAACAATGAATATACAAATGAATCAAATCTGTACAACTACCATTACACTAGAGGCTATCCAACACAACAATTTGAATAAACCATCACAACAGCAGAAGGAAGTATGTGCAACCCCGTCTAAATGACATACAGCAATTAGACGACGTTTGAAAACAAATTCACAACATTACAGAGATCAACGATGCAAAAGTTTCAAGTTCTAAAACTTTCCAAGTTGCCCCAATGCAAAGATTAAGTGAAATCTGGGACAAAACAAACAAGACCAAAAATACCAATTTCCAAAACCCAAGACACTGGATGAAAACGAGGACTATAGGTGAACAGTAAACCGCCGGTAGCGGGGTTTTGAAGATTTCTGGCAGTTTTTTTCTTGGCCAATTTTCCTCGTTTTCATTGTGAGTCGCTATCATATCACGAGCAAGCCTCTGCACTTGTTTAAAAAAAATTCAGAGACCAAAAATATTTCGAATAGAAAGTTGGTTTTGAAAATCGGAATTTTTCGGTTTTAAAACTTAGGCATTGTTTACTACTAATTTATAATGTTTGGGTGGCTCTGATATCATGTAACGTTTCCTAATGCCCTAGCCGCTAACCGTGGCCGTTGCAGAACAAAAAAAACTTAAAATTTTTCAATAAACTTGGAGCTAGAAACAACTACCTAGAATCTAACTAAACATTAAACTAGTAAAAAATGAGTTCTAGCTACTATGTAAAAAGGGTTATACCGATAGGTTCGTGTCCTTCGGGTCTTGACTCCTCTTCTTAAACTCCTTTGAGTTCTTTGATATAGCTTGGTTGTCGGCCTTCTCGATCCTAAATGGTCCACCCGAAGGTTCTTGATTCAAGCTTCTACTTTCAAAAAAATGTAACTAAACTAGCTAGTTTGCTAATCTAGTAAGTTTAGAATATGCGGAGATGATTAGTAGTGATTTCATCTATCTCAAAGCCCTATGGCTCTCAACTCATAAGAATGTGTGGGGTTGAGGACGAAGATAAGATCAAGAGAAGAGAGAGAATGGCAAAAGCAAGAATGAGTTGAAGAACGGCTAAGGAAAAAGATATGAAGCTTTATTTCTTTCATTAAAATTACAAGCCATACTTCAAAAGTATTCACAAATGAATAAAGACATACTAAAGCCATGCTTCATGCCATGCTTGTAGCCACCTCACCCTTCTATCTCATTTTCTATTTTCAATAAATAGAAAAATGCATGATGAGGTGTCATCTTTTAGAAGATATTTTATATAAATACAAAATACATTCTACTATATATACATACCCGTATTCGTATCAAAATACGAATATCTGAGAGAGAGATAGAATGATACCACTAATATGATACTAGCATTAAATCAATATCTGATTTAACAAACCGGTTTAATCCTGAGCCCGTTAGTATTATAATCCATCCGATCAAATTCCACGCAACTAGTACACGTAATAAATTGTATCCCTACATGTATAAACATACAGCCTCCACATCGTTTTTCCTGAACCAGGGAAATCCTCTATGTGGAACTCTAAAGACTCGACAGTACGCTGGCAGTGGGTTTAACTACAAGCACGCCAGCGGCACTAGCTGTACATAACGGCTACCCAGGTGTTCATATCAGATTTTTGCATTTTCATACCGCCCAATTTTTGTCACATTGCATATCGGTAGATACTCTTGAGCCGTGTTTGCTAGTCAATTGCAGGATACAGGTTCTCGGTTCTAAAAACGGTGAAATTCATGGAAAACACGACAAAATCCGGGTTACTGCCAACCACTGAGAAAACACGGTCTCCGCTCTTCATCCGTATGTTGCTAGATACCAGTTTAGGAAGACAAAATGGCAAATCAATGTCGTTTTCATGCACAAGGCTCAATGGCAGCACAAGATCCAAGAAATCTACGCGGAACTCAAGAAAATCATGACAAAAGACAACACATCCAATCACCTTTTTGGTCAACAGAAATTCTGGAAAAATTGTGAAGAAATTTCCAAAAAATACATATACCAGAATAAAGGGGACATCAAACCAGGGAAACACAAGAAAATTGGGGAGCCAACTCCTCTATTAGGCCGCGGATCTGCGGCCTAAGCATGCTTAGGCCGTGGATCCGCGGCCTTATGGTGGCGGCAGACAGAGAGTTTTCAGGGGTAGAATTGTCTTTTCATTTGGGTTCTGGTGGTTGCCCTAGGTTTTCATTTTTTAGCCTATAAATAGCCCAGAACTTTGTGAAGGAAAGGGTCCATAATCTTGTATTCTCTTTTCTAGGTTTAGTTGTATTTCTTCTTCCTCTTCTCATCTCTTCTCCATTGAAACTTGTAGTGAGCTTGTGAGTGAAGAATGATGAATAAAGAAGAACCGTTTATTATTTTTCTTGTCTCATTATCTTGTTAATTGTTGTAATTTTCATTTGTTAACTAGTTGTTGTTATTTCTTGTTGTTTCTTTCTTCTCTCTTTTTCTTTATCCTTAAAAACAACCATGATACTTACGCTTGATCCTTGCCAAGGTGAGGTCGCAAATAGCTAGTTGTTATCTTCTAATCTCTTTCTTTCTATCTTCCTCTTTTGTTTTGTTTTATTTTTCCGTATCATGATGTGTGAGTAGTTTCATACTTGTTAGGGTAGGATAAGAGAAGTTTGAGAGAAGGAAATCTCTCTCACTCTTTCCTTGCCCAACAGCTTAATTCGACTCCCGTTAATTGAACCACAATCCGCTCTTTACGGCACCCTATCCTACATGATAGCGGTGATTCCGTAGTGAGACCGGTTGTGGTTGAATTAACCGGAGGTTATGGCTAAGAGCCAAGAACGGACGGACAAGCACCAAAAGGAAGAACTTATGCGTTGGAAAGCCTAGCTTATACTCGCAAGTTCTTTCCTAGTCGTGCTAATCCCCGTTGTTGCCGATTACCGTAACACCGATATTAAGAGGGGCAATGAAAGATGTGGGAGACTCCTAACTCAAACTAACCTAATCCTAACCCAAACAAGCTCTCTTTACATATCATTTTACCGCCTAACTAATCACAACAAAATCTGAAAAACTGGACTTAACTCGTTAAAGCACATAGAAAATACTCCCATCTCCCTGCGGACGACCCGTACTCAACCGGCTAGCTACGAGCGAAACCGTCTTGATTGCGGTAATTAACTAAAACTTGAACACGCAGAATCGCTAACAATCAAATGGCGCCGTTGCCGGGGAGACGGTAGTTTATTTCCTTGTGTAATTTCGGGTTAACTTGTGAATATAACCGAAAAACAAAACAAAAAAAATATACTTTGTAAAAAATCATCTTGTTAGTTTTGATTAGTTTTTGTGCAAGTGTGCAGGAAAATACGAAGTTCGAGTTCAGTGGCCACGACGTAGAATATACAGAGTTCAAGTTCAGTGCCAAAGACGTGGGAAGATAGACCCACATTTCGCGGCTACACCGCGACGGACAAAACGAAGCAAACGGTCTACTTTAAGAATCTGGAGCAGATACAGTGAGCAACCAAAGATTCAGCAAATCCAGACAAGCAGAGGACACCAAACAGAGCCCACACCAGAAAAATGAAGCATCAACTCCTCTTTACAGCCGCGGAACCGCGGTATTAGGTCTCTTTTGCCGCGGAACCGCGGCCACTTGGGGTGTTCTTTGTGCCAAACTCTCTGTAAGTGTTCCTCTTCTCTCCCCCACTCCTCTGGACTCCAATAAACTGTGTTTTCTGCAGATTTCTTTGCGCAAACTCTTCTCCCCTTCCAATAAACTGTTCTTGTGCAGGATTCTTTGCGCCGCACTAAAAATAAAAATTGTTTGCAGTTGATTTGTTATCGCTTTGCATTCTTTAATACGGACTTAAGGGGCTTAAAACCAATTCAGATTGGGTGGGGATTTCATCACCCTTCCCAGGACCCCAAAAATCACAAAAGCATATGCATTGTCCATTGTAAATTAAAAAAAATACTAGACTTCAGCCCTAAGGACTTCGCGCTCATTAGGAGAAGATAAACCGTGTTTAGAACCTCGCTTAACGGTATATTGTTTACGGGGTGTCTAGGAAAGTGTTAACGGCGCAACCGCCAAAAAAGAAAGGGTTATTTAATTAAGGAACTTCGCGAAAGCGTTGGACAACCTCCCCTTATCTCTGCACTTACCTGGCCTCATGATCAGTGTATCTTAAGCCCGTTTCTCGACACTGTTTAACTTCGACAATCAAGTTCAGGAGCAGGTCTAGTAGACCTAGGTTACCCTAGATCTAGGTGTGATTGTGCATATCTTGTTTGTGATTACTTTAAGCCGTATATCCGTACATATTTCTGTAAATCTCTTTCTAAAAACAAAACAAAAAAAAAAGAAAAAAAATCAAAAACTTTTATAAAAACTTGCCCTTTGTCGCCAAATCCATTTTTTTTCACCCACCACCCATCGCCTTTCTCCATTAACGTTTTCTTACCCTCACCTTCTCCGCTTTGACTATACTAAACTCGTTTAGTGTATGTCCGCTTGGACTCGGGACACTAGCGCCCGTCTAGTCCGCGTTACGTTAGTCGCTACCGACTACGCGATCGACTCCGAAGTCGATACTCCGTCCACTCCTCTTTCACCCCTTCCTTTGCCGGCCAACTCCGACGTTGACCGGAATTCTGTTCATACATCTTCACCTTCACCTTCACCAACCTCTTCTTCCGCGATATCAGGATTTAATCCGAACATCTCTTTGACCACCCCTGGATTGGCTCCACCTCCTACGGAGACCAATATCCCACCACCACCGCCTGTTGTAGCGCCACAGCGAATCGCGCTCCAGGATCGTTTCTATCCCACCCGTTCTGCACTTCCCACCTGCCTTTCTCTTCCTTCGGCCAATGGGGACAACTTTGAAATTAAGCCCCACTTCATCAACATGCTTCCACGTTTTCATGGGCTTGAATCTGAAGATGCCTATATCTTCATCAACAAATTTCAAAACGTCTGTGCCATGATGAAAACCACCCAGCTGTCGGACGATGCTATACGTCTACGGGTCATGCTGTTCACTCTATGCGATCTTGCTGAAAAATGGCTATATAGCACCGCTTCCCACTCAATCACCAGCTGGGACGAGTTTGTTAAAGCGTTTCTAAAAAAATTCTATCCGAATCATAAAACCGCAAGGATTCGAAATGAAATCAACCAATTCTCCCAGCTTCCTTCTGAACCCTTCTGGAAGTGCTTTGACCGGTACAAAGACCTTCTTGTTCAGTGTCCTCACCACGGTATAGAGAAATGGCAACTCTGCCAAACCTTATACGAGGGCCTGAACCCAGCAACGAAGCAGTTGTTGGAAACCATCTGTCAGGGCCACTTCCTATCCAAATCTGACGAGGAAGCGTGGCAATTCTTTGACGACCTTGCGGAGCAAACGCTACAATGGGAGAGCACCAGACCGACTTCTTCTTCTTCTACCTCCACTTCTACCGGTCATTCTAGGGTAGAAATCCACCAACTTGATGTCTCTATTGCGATGAAAGCTGAAATTGCTGCAATAACAAGAAAGCTTGAAGCGATAGAGAGCAAATTTTCTGCTCCTGCTCCTGCCCCTGTTCTCCCCCTTCGTACCATCTGCGCTTGTTGTTCCGATCCTTCTCACTTGACCGAAGAGTGTCCTTACAATCCACCCTCGCAAGGACAGGATCAGGTTAATGCTGCCTTCCAGCAAAGACCGAGGAATGATCCATACTCTTCCACCTACAATCCCGGTTGGAGGAACCACCCCAATTTCGCCTGGAATCAGAATCAGAATCAATTCCAAGGCAACAATTTCCAAAGGGCACCTCCACCGCAACAACAAGGGCAACAACAAACTCAACATCAATATCAGCAGCCTTTCCAACCCTAACCTTTTCAGAATCAGACGAACAACTTTGCACCCAACAATTCTTTTCCACCAAACAACTTTGTTCCGTCAAACAACGATAAGGTTTCCTCGCTCGAGCGAAGTCTGGAGGCGTTCGTTAAACAATCGACTCAATCCACCGCCAACATCCAGTCTTCCATTCAATCCTTAGTGCAACACACTGCCGCACACGGGCAAAGTATCAAGACCATCGAGGCCCAGATTACACAGCTGAACGCGGCCTTAAGCGAGCGAGAAAAGGGGAAGCCCCCGTCCCAACCACTCCCAAATCCCGGTCACCCACATAATGCACATGTTGCTCTTGAACAACAGAACCATAATGTGAGTGCCGTGACCACACTGAGATCGGGAAGGATGCTGCAAAACAACATTGGCAAACGGATCAACGATGACACCCCGGCCGCTTCTTCTTCTTCTTCTTCTTCTTCTTCGTCTTCTGAGCCTATTCTCCGTTCTTCACAAGGCTCCCCTCCCTCTTCTTCTGCTCTGAACGGACCCACTTCTCACTCCACGAAGACACCTATTCTGGGATCCGTTCCAACTCCACAATCTCCTCCTCCAGCATTAGACTCAACCAATTTTCAAAATGTTCCATTTCCAAACCGGTTGAGGTCTAATAAACAAAATCCTCAAATGGAGAAGATTCTGGAGTTATTTAAGCAGGTTAACATTAACATTCCTCTTTTAGATGCTGTCCAACAAGTCCCGTCCTACGCGAAAATCTTAAAGGACTTGTGCACGAAAAAGAGGAAGTCTCAGGTACCCAAGAAAGTTTTCTTGGCTAGTGCTGTGAGTGATGCCCTTACCCAATCTTTACCACAAAAACGGAAGGACCCTAGCTGTCCTACGATTTCAATTACTATTGGGGATAAGAACATCAATCGCGCACTATTAGATCTTGGTGCCAGTGTTAACCTGCTTCCGTATTCAGTATACGAGCAATTAGGCGTCGGAGAGCTGAAACCCACACACTGCACTCTCCAAATGGCCGACCGATCGATCACCCATCCTAGGGGGGAGCTAGAGGATGTGTTAATCAAAGTCGGGGACTTCATATTCCCCGTTGACTTCATTGTATTAGACACACAGCCTGTAGCTAACCCCCGGAATCAAATTCCGGTGATACTCGGTCGCCCATTTCTCGCAACCTCAAATGCTGTGATCAATTGTCGCAATGGTTCGATGAACCTCTCTTTTGGAAATATGATGATTGAACTCAACATTTTTAGGTTGGGGAATCAGCCCGCCGAACCTAATGCTCATATACTGGACGTCTGCTCGATCCAGGAGATCACCCCAGAAGAGTGTGAATTCGAGGAGTTTCTGTTTGATCACGATAATCTTGACGCCACTAGTGCGTTTCTCTTCGAACCTGCTGCTGTTTCTGCGCCCGACAACGACTATGAGTGTTTCACGTTCTCGAATGATCTTAGCCGCGCACAACCCGAGTTTGAATCCTTCGACTTTCCGGATGAGTTACCTGAACCATCCAACTCGGTTGCCTACACTCGTTTTGAACCTTTGCTGGAGTCCTTTGAGTTCGAGACCTTTGCACCAATCTTGCCTTCCATCGTTTCACCTCCAACGCTCGAACTCAAGCCTTTGCCGTCTCACCTTAAGTATGCTTACTTAGGTGAGAACGAGACCCTCCCTGTCATCATTTCGGCTTCTCTAGCTCCCGACCAAGAGAAAGCCCTTCTCGCGGTCTTGCACAGCAACAGGCAAGCTTTTGGCTGGTCCATGGCGGACATCAAGGGGATTAGTCCCCTAATTGTTGAGCATCACATTCATCTGATGGATGATGCTAAACCAGCCCGGGATCCACAAAGACGTCTCAATCTAGTCATGAAGGAGGCTGTGAAGAAGGAGATCGTAAAATGTCTAGATAGTGGTATCATTTACCCTATCTCTGATAGCCAGTGGGTTAGCCCCATTCATGTTGTCCCCAAGAAGTCGGGCATCACGGTCATAACCAACGAGGCGAACGAGTTAATCCCTACTCGCACCCAAACTGGGTGGCGAGTTTGCATTGATTACAGAAAACTCAACGCCGCAACACGGAAAGACCACTTTCCGCTACCTTTCATTGACCAGATGCTTGAACGATTGGCCGGACACGAGTATTACTGCTTTCTTGATGGCTACTCCGGCTATAATCAAATTCCCATCGCCGAAAAAGACCAGGACAAGACCACATTCACTTGTCCTTTCGGCACGTTTGCATATCGTCGCATGCCCTTTAGGTTATGCAATGCGCCCGCTACCTTCCAGCGGTGTATGATGGGTATCTTCTCAGACATGGTGGAAAAATTTCTGGAGATTTTCATGGATGACTTCTCCATCTTCGGCGATTCCTTCAATGAGTGTTTGCTGCATCTTGACGCTGTCCTTACCCGATGTAAGGACAAGAATCTCACTTTGAACTGGGAGAAATGCCATTTCATGGTGCACGAAGGTATTGTCTTAGGACATATCATCTCGCAAAATGGCATAGAGGTTGACAAAGCAAAGATTGAGGTCATTTCCAATCTGCCTCCTCCCCGATGCGTCAGAGATATCCGAGCCTTCCTTGGCCATGCCGGTTTCTATAGACGGTTCATCAAGGACTTTAGCAAGATTGCTAGGCCCTTGACTCTTTTGCTGGCCAAGGACACACCATTTGACTTCAACTCGAGTTGTATGACTGCATTTGAGTCATTGAAACGCTCACTCACTTCTGCTCCCGTTCTTTCTTCACCTGACTGGACGCACCCATTCGAGATTATGTGCGATGCATCCGACTTTGCCATTGGTGCTGTCCTTGGACAACACATCAACAAGATGCCGCACGTAATCTATTATGCGAGCCGAACCCTGAACGACGCCCAACTCAATTATACAACAACTGAGAAGGAATTCTTGGCTGTTGTATTTGCTTTAGAAAAGTTCAGGCCTTACCTCATCGGCTCTCCAGTCATTGTCTACACAGACCATTCTGCTCTGCGCCATCTTTTTGCGAAGAAAGATGCAAAATCTCGGTTAATCCGTTGGATCCTCTTGCTTCAAGAGTTTGACCTTGTCATTAAGGACAAACGAGGATGTGAAAACGTGGTTGCCGACCATCTCTCACGACTTCCTTCTTCGCCTTCGCTTCCAATTCCGATCAACGACGTTTTCCCGGATGAACAGCTCTTGACAGTATCGTGCGAACCCTGGTTCGCAGATATTGTGAACTATTTGGCCACAGGATTACTACCGACTGAATGGTCGAGTCAGGACAGACTTCGCTTCTTATCCCAAGTAAAACACTTTTACTGGGACGAACCCTACTTGTTCAAGTACTGTCCCGACCAGATTATTCGTCGGTGTGTTCCTAACGAGGAATTCAAGAGTGTGCTGTCATTTTGCCACGATCAAGCGTGTGGCGGGCATTTTGGGCCCAGAAAGACAGCTGAGAAGATCTTGCAATGTGGTTTCTACTGGCCACAACTTTTCAAAGATGCTCATTACTATTGCAAGACTTGCTCCTGGTGCCAACACATGGGCCGGATATCCCGGAGGAACGAGATGCCGCTCCAACCAATCTTGGTTATGGAGATTTTCGATGTTTGGGGGATAGATTTCATGGGGCCGTTTCCCAGCTCTTTCGGGAACTTGTACATCCTTCTCACTGTTGATTACGTCTCTAAATGGGTCGAGGCTGTGCCCAGCCGAACTAACGACAATAAGGTTGTCGTTAGGTTCCTTAAAGAAAACATTTTCTCTCGTTTTGGGCACCCCCGAGCGATCATTAGCGACAATGGGAGTCATTTCTGCAACAAGACTTTCGAGGCCTTGATGCGGAAATACTCCATTAATCATAAGCTCTCTACGCCCTACCACCCCCAAACCTGCGGGCAGTCCGAAGTTTCAAATCGGCAAATCAAGCAGATACTGGAGAAGACGGTTTCCAAGAACCGTAAGGATTGGTCGCTGAAACTCACTGATGCCCTTTGGGCATTTCGAACCGCTTATAAGACCGACCTTGGCATGTCTCCCTATCGGCTTGTGTACGGAAAAGCCTGCCACCTACCTGTCGAAATTGAGCATCGCGCATTTTGGGCGATAAAGGAGCTGAATCTGTCTCTCGAGGATGCGGGCAGCCATCGGAAGCTGCAGTTGAACGAACTAAGCGAGCTTAGGGATGAGACTTACGATAACGCGGTTGTCGTTAAGAACCGAACGAAGGTGTTTCACAATAAACACCTTTTGCGCAAAACCTTCGTACCTGGTCAGCAGGTACTGCTTTACGACACCCGACTTCACTTCCATCCTGGAAAGCTCAGATCTCGCTGGAAAGGACCGTATTTTGTGCGGAATGTATCCGCAGGGCGCTGTGGATTTGGAAAATCCGAAGGACGGTTCATTTTTCAAAGTGAACGGACACCGATGCAAACCGTACCTTAGCGCCGAACCAACAGAGGAGCTCCTGTTCTTACAAGAGCCGGTTTACCCTGCCTGATCTTCCTCTACCTACCACCAAACTTCGGTTATCCAGCCAAGAACAGTGAACACTGTTCCAAATAAGTTTGGGGGTATGTATAAACCATTTTGTATATATTTGTGTATATTCTTTTTCTTTTTCTTTTACTTTAAAAACAAAAACAAAAAAAAAATTGTGTATCGCTAACCGACAATTTTGACCCTTCAAATAATCTCTTCATGCAACGACAGTGAGGACACTGTCCAGTTTAAGTTTGGGGGTACGCTCGGTACGCATTTCTTACCTTCGCATTCATATGTATATTTTGCATCTGCATATTAAAATCCATAAAAATCTGAAACTTTTCTAAAAAAATATAAAAACTTTTCTGTCAAGTTAGCTTGTGGAAGAACTCTGATTCAACATTTCGACGGTTTTTGTTGGAAAAAAAAATAGGAATAACTAAATCTTATGTTTAGATTTTGAAAACCTAAAAGATAACTCTCCTTTGAAGTTAACTATAGCTGATATACGTCTTTACATCACACTACACGTGTCGTGAGTTTTTGGGAATTAGATGACAAGTCTTTTATGTTTAAAAACTTTTAAACAGATAGATGATTTTCTGAGGATCAAATAGGTTTGTTCTGAAATAAGTAATGTCAAGAAAAGTTTATGAAGTAAAGCGAATATGAAGGAATATTATTGATGCCGTAATTGGAACTAAGTCTGAAAAATAACCCATCTGAAACTTGATTGGAATGATTACACACCGAACCCACTAAACACGTCTTTTATCCAAAAAAATAATTGAACTGCCGGTTATATCTCCGTTCGTATTAAATCATCTGATTTTCACGCCAAACTGTCTTTTGTTTTTGGACCTAGGTAACTTGAGTAATTAAGTCCGCTGGGGTGTTTCTACACCTAATGCCCTAAAATCAACTGGTTTGGGTGCATTGGCCCAAAGCTCGCTAAGAAGCCTAGAAAGTCCAGATTAAAACAAAGTCAAGCAAGTGTTCTCTCCGAGTTAAAATTCCTAACGGTTCTTTGTGTGAGAATAATCTTGATAAAAGACAGGCTTTTATAAAAAAATTTAACGGAGATATGAAGGTTTTATTCTATGATAAAGACTATTGCACGTTCACAGAGGTGTGTATGAAATGAAAACAAGAAAAATGTGGAGTGAAAAATACGACTTAGTTTCCTGTTAAAGAAGATAGAAATTCTGAAGTTGAAACCTTACTGGAAAACGAAACTTGAAAAATGCTTAACTCTTTATAAAACTTATGTGATCCTTTTAAAATTGTTATCTGGGCTTTATTGTGCGACATGATGACTTTATTCGACCTTTCGGGAACTTAACGACACTATTTGCACTGCACGTAAAGACATATAAAATCTGTAGTTAAATAAGAAGCGAGGTGTGAAAAATAAAGGTTCGATAGTCTAGGCTTAAGATTATAGAATTGTTATTTTCTGAAACAAAACTTTAGGATTTGAATCTTAGTTATTTTACAAAACCAACTTGACCGGATTTTGTGGGTAGTATCCGCTGAAAACCCTCAGGAGACAACACTCCTCCTACTAGGGACACCTAGAGGTTTAACGGCTTGTAGCACATGCTCAGTGCAATCGCGTTCCCTGCGAAAGTGAGGTTAGGAAATTTTTTGTGAATAAGTTGGCTTTGCTCGGGACGAGCAAATGATAAGTTTGGGGGTATTTGTTCATATCAGATTTTTGCATTTTCATACCGCCCAATTTTTGTCACATTGCATATCGGTAGATACTCTTGAGCCATGTTTGCTAGTCAATTGCAGGATACAGGTTCCCGGTTCTAAAAACGGTGAAATTCATGGAAAACACGACAAAATCTGGGTTCCTGCCAACCACTGAGAAAACACGGTCTCCGCTCTTCATCCGTATGTTGCCAGATACCAGTTTAGGAAGATAAAATGGCAAATCAATGTCGTTTTCATGCACAAGGCTCAATGGCAGCACAAGATCCAAGAAATCTACGTGGAGCTCAAGAAAATCATGACAAAAGACAACACATCCAATCACCCTTTTGGTCAACAGAAATTCTGGAAAAATTGTGAAAAATTTCCAGAAAATACATATACCAGAATAAAGGGGACATCAAACCAGGGAAACACAAGAAAATTGGGGAGCCAACTCCTCTATTAGGCCGCGGATCCGCGGCCTTATGGTGGCGGCAGACAGAGAGTTTTCAGGGGTAGAATTGTCTTTTCATTTAGGTTCTGGTGGTTGCCCTAGGTTTTCATTTTTTAGCCTATAAATAGCCCAGAACTTTGTGAAGGAAAGGGTCCATAATCTTGTATTCTCTTTTCTAGGTTTAGTTGTGTTTCTTCTTCTTCTTCTCATCTCTTCTCCATTGAAACTTGTAGTGAGCTTGTGAGTGAAGAATGATGAATAAAGAAGAACCATTTATTATTTTGCTTGTCTCATTATCTTGTTAATTGTTGTAATTTTCATTTGTTAACTAGTTGTTGTTATTTCTTGTTGTTTCTTTCTTCTCTCTTTTTCTTTATCCTTAAAAACAACCATGATGCTTACGCTTGATCCTTGCCAAGGTGAGGTCGCAAATAGCTAGTTGTTATCTTCTAATCTCTTTCTTTCTATCTTCCTCTTTTGTTTTGTTTTATTTTTCCGTATCACGATGTGTGAGTAGTTTCATACTTGTTAGGGTAGGATAAGGGAAGTTTGAGAGAAGGAAATCTCTCTCACTCTTTCCTTGCCCAACAGCTTAATTCGACTCCCGTTAATTGAACCACAATCCGCTCCTTACGGCACCCTATCCTACATGATAGCGGTGATTCCGTAGTGAGACCGGTTGTGGTTGAATTAACCGGAGGTTATGGCTAAAAGCCAAGAACGGACGGACAAGCACCAAAAGGAAGAACTTATGCGTTGGAAAGTCTAGCTTATACTCGCAAGTTCTTTCCTAGTCGTGCTAATCCCCGTTGTTGCCGATTACCGTAACACCGATATTAAGAGGGGCAATGAAAGATGTGGGAGACTCCTAACTCAAACTAACCTAATCCTAACCCTAACAAGCTCTCTTTGCATATCATTTTACCGCCTAACTAATCACAACAAAATCTGAAAAACTGGACTTAACTCGTTAAAGCACATAGAAAAAGACTCCCATCTCCCTGCGGACGACCCGTACTCAACCGGCTAGCTACGAGCGAAACCGTCTTGATTGCGGTAATTAACTAAAACTTGAACACGCAGAATCGCTAACAATCACCAGGTATCTTTCGAAAAGAAGGCCGACGAGCAAACTCATCTGAACCTCTACCGAGCCTAACTGTGACAATATCCGTACAGTCCGGTCTGTTCGTCTAAGAGTATTGCATTTTGGGGTCTAGGGGGTGGTTAATTTCAGACACCTACTAACTTGATAAGTCGTGCTGGTGTGGCTCAAGACCATCCGAAAAACTACCGATCTAACTATCAGTAATTCTCAACCGCCTTGGCCAAGGGCTTATGGTGTTGACCTATTGGCTATATTGCCCTCAATTCAATTATTGTAATCGCAGGCACACGATTATGATGATTGAGAGAGGACCTATACGGGTATAACAGTTTTACTCAAAATGATAGTATGCTATCTGGTTTGCCATTATCATCATGTACATGCATTATGTTGTATTACAGATCACTATTACATATTGATAGTGCCTATAGGATTCTTGCTTCACTACCAGCATTATGATGGCGATCATATACGTGGGAGCTGGGTGGTCTATAAGCACATCCTTAAATGTCCCTAGTCGAGGGAATATCGAGACTGGGGTTCTATACTCTGGAGTAGACTAATGTGTACCTATCGAGACCCCGACGAGGGGCAGTGGCCGGTCTCACAAGCCTTTGGTGTCAGTTAGTCACCTAAGATAGTATACATGTGCTTATTGGGTTATGAGTATACTGGAAGGAATCGCCGAGAAGATGCTAGATGGTATTATACCTATTGTCAGATAGCAATTCCCAGGTGACATGAGTACATGTTAGTTTGTCAAACTGAGATCGTCGTTTGTCCCGTATGAATTCCCACTATGCTTTGATTACTACCCTACTACAGCTCAAAGGAGTCATGCAAATAGGTTTTAGTTGGGTATAGTTCCGATCCACATGGAGGCAGTGAGCGGATCTTCGGGGATTCGCCTCTCCCGGTATTGGGGGTTGATGTCGCGCGGTGCATGGGTGGCCATCACCAGAAATCCTTGGCCAAGATAGACGAGAATTACTTATTTGAATCAATGTTTTCTCAGTTGGTGATTGGCTTCATACCGACACGAAATATCGCGTTATTAGGAGTCTGACTTTATCCACCCCTCTAGACTCGATTTGAGATACTCTTAGACAAACAGACCGGACTGTACGGAGATTGTCATGGATAGGCTCAGTAGGGTTCGGATGAGTTTGCTCGCCGGCCTTCCTTTCGCTCAATACCTGGGTAGCCGTTACGTACAGCTAGTGCCGCTGATGTGCTTATGGTGAAACCCACTGCAAGCATATTGACGAGTCTTTAGAGTCCCACACAGAGAGTTTCCCTGGTTATGGTGAAACGATGTAATAGCCATATTGGATACATGCAGGGTTCCGATCGATCGATTGTACTATGTACCCGGAGTTTCGATCGGACGGTTGATAATACTAGCCGGCTTGGATTTGAGCCGGATTATTAAATCAGGTTTTGATTTAATAATTTACGTATATGTATTTCGATATGTATATTCTAGCATTATGTTCTTTGTGTTAGTCTATCTCTTCGGGTATTCGTATTTCGGTACGAATACAGGTATGTATATGTAAGTGCACGGCGGCGCCCCGGCCGTCTGAACGAGGCCAAAATGCGGAAACGATACTTTTACGAAACTTGTAAACCGGAAACTTGTAAACCGGCACCACCGCGCACTAAAAACCCGGATCAGACCATTAACTTAATCCTAGCTAACAAGAGAAGGGGTAGAGAGATATACCGAGCGATCCGTGTTCTTCGGTCTTCTCGTCGTCGTTCCGATCTCCCAGCGGAATCTCCGGTCTTCATCTCCTCATTGGAAGGGCACCACATCGCCGGGTTCTTTTACGGGCTCCCACCTCTGGACCGAGGCAATTCGGGCACGAAGTTGGCGAGTCGACGTGTCCAAGAAATGCTGTAGAATAAGTGTAGTGCTCTTTGTCTCTCCTGGGGTTGAAGTTGCCATGGTTTTGGTGGAGGAATGAGATGTGAGCCTTTTGAGATGAACAATGGAATTTTTTGTGAGCCAACAAGATCAAAAACCCTCATACAAAAAAAAATGGGCAGCCCCTAAAGAGAATGGCCGGCCAAAAATGGAGAGGAGAGAGGAATCATACCAAGGGGGTGAGCCAAAGAAATAATGCAAGGTTGAGTGTAAGGGAAAAAGCAAGTCTCACATCCATCATCATAACCCTCCATCATCATCAAGCATGATTACTCCAAAAGTCAAGCAATCATGGACTAATGAAGTCAAAGGAAGCAAGGACCATCATGAAGCAACCATATACAAAGACCACTCTCCACAATACTAATTTGCACAATTGCAAATAAGCCCTCCTCCACCAATTTTCAGCCAAGGAAAGAAACAAAGGAAAATGGCCGAAACGGAAAGCAAACTGGTAACTTCATAAAATTGATCCCGTAATAAATTACAGGAAAACCCCGCTGCTGTATAAACATACCCGCATCTGTATTCCGACCGAATACAAATGCAATGAGACAAAATCTACACTGTACAATACTAGGATCCGGCTTAAACCAAAGCCCGCTAGTATTATACGTCCGATCATGATCCGTGCAATACCGCACGTATCTGATCGAACCCTGCCATATCTCCATACGGCCTCTACAGCGTTTTGCCGGAAACTTAAGAAAACGGTCTGTGGGGGACTCTAAAGACTCGTCAATACTTTGGTTGTGGATTTAACCACTAGCACGTCAAAGGTATTAGCCATACGTAACGGGCTACCAAGTATTGACCAAAAGGGACGTCGATGAGTGAACTCATCCTGACACCCTACTGAGCCTGTCAGCGACAATATCCGTACAGTCCGGTCCGTTCGTCTATGAGCATCGCATGGCGGGCCTAGGGGGTTGGTAAAAGTCAGACCCCCAAAAGCGGTACAAGTCGTGTCGGAGTGTAGCCCAGAACACCCTGAGATACTACTGGAATACCTACCAGTAAATCTCCTGCCTCGGCCGAGGGCTTCGTGTAATGGCTCTCCTAGACACAGTGCGACCTCACCCTTAATACCGGGAGAGACGAACCCCTGAAGATCCGCTCACTGCCTCCATGTGGCTCGGGACTGTACCCAACTAAAACCTGTTTGCACGTCTCCTTTGAGCGTGGTAGGGTAGTAATCAAAGTACAGTAGGAACTCACACGAGACAAATGATGATCTCAGGTCGATGAATTAACCTGTACACATGTCACCAGGGAATTGCTATCTGACGTCTAGTATAAGACCAACTAGCATGTTCCCGGCGAGTCCTGTCCGGTGTACTCATAACCCAATGAGCACCTGTATACATCTTAGGTGAACCAACTGACACCAGTGGCTTATGAGACCGGCCACCGCTCCTCGTCGGGGTCTCGACTGTATACACTAGTCTACTCTGGAGAATCGATGCCCTATCTCGAAACTCCCACGACTAGGGACCTTTTAAGGATGTGCTTATAGACCCCAGCTCCCACGTATATGATCGCCCTCATACTGCTGGCAGTCAAGCAAGAATCCTAGGGGCTCTATCAATGTGCAATAGTGATCTGTAAGGTCACCTAAAGCAGTACACGATGATAAAGGTAAACCAGATAGCATACTATCATCTTGAGTAAGACTGTCCTACCGGCATAGGTCCTCTCTCAATTATTGCAATCACGTGCCTGTGATCCAAAAATTGACTCTGAGGGCACTATCCCCAACAATCTCCCACTTGCACTCAAGGCTAATTATTGCGATGTCGCATACTCACAGCCCGTATGATACCGAACACCCAACTCCTCTACTAATCAGTCTCTCAAAACCCGTTTGAGAAACTAATGCATTCGAGGAATAGCCTCAGTGAATGGATCCGCTGTGATGTTTCTTTCTATGTCTCTCTTAATCTCATGTTCGCGGAGAAACCCATCTCCCGAAATGAGCAATACCTGTCTTAGAATGTGTCTGGATGTCTGATGGGACCTAGCTCATAAATGAACTCCAAATCCAAACTTCTTAGACTGTATCGTCAACTTGAACTTAATCAGTATCCTGCGTAATGCCTCCTTCAGTGTCCGCTTGGATCACCTGTCCAAAACACTGCCCCTCGTCAGAGGGAAAACTATAACTCTGACAGTCATTCTGTCATCCAGGTCACCTTGGAAGCCTGGAATGATAACTGTCTCCCGAATGAGGATGTCGTTATCATATCCCTAGAACATCCACTTATGTTCTAAAATTGCTTCCGAATGTTTCTCCAGGATTGGATCAATATCAACTTATTGTACCTACTGCAAATACAACATCTGGTGTAGTACTTGACATCTCATGATTGACTCAATTGACTAAGCAAGTGATCTGCCAATCACGCACATCCCTCTCCCCTTTAGTCTGTAAATCTTCTTTAGAGAGGGTGACTCCATCACCTGCAGGTATACCACCATGCCTGAAGTCGTCCATTCTAAATACTTTTAGAATACTGTTTAAATACCCAGATTGGGAAGCTACCCAAATCTAGATCTAAACCATAGATCTAGTAATCAGAATGTCTGATATAATATCCAAGTCCCTTTGTGGAGAAACTACTGTGTGAAAACTAAAGTATAACCGATCGTAGTATAGGAATTTCACTTCCTACTCTGTGTATGTCATCCAAATACCAGGACATCACACGCTACTACCTTCTTAACAGATCCATCCCCTATTCTGATGAAGTCAAAGCTATGACTGTCACGTCAGAAATAAATGATCTATCTCCGCTATATCTGCTCTAGTCTATAAATAGACATAAGCCACTTGTCCACTATGCTTCCGCTGCTCCCACTGACTACGACAACCCTCTGGTAGAGTCATATAGACGTACACTTCTAAAGCTAGTTTAGAACGACGCTATACCCATCCTCCTGCCGGGTCTCACAGTCTAGAACAACAGCAATGGCAAGTCTGGGTAAACAAGAACCTCCCTGCCACCGTCCTTGAGGCTACCAAAGTACCTCTTGAGTGCCTGAGGTTACCCACCATATCTGCGGAGTGGCTAATGGAATGTCAAATCAGAATGAATCTTTAGGTTTTTATCAAATTTTCAGTAATCGTCTGCGGTTCTGGAATCACTTCCAGTTCTACCATACTCCCACTACTGTTTTCTGAAAAAATCCATTTTTGTTAAAACTGTGGCGAGTCAAGAACAATATCACTATTGATCTTCCAGATGGTAGAAAGTCAACCCTAGTCATAGCCTGGGTCAACCCACAAACAGCCATTATAGAAACGCGCCTTGAGTTATCCAGAGTCTGGTTTTAAGCATAAGCCGGACAACTCCCCGTACCTTAACATCGTTAAGATACGAACTGTTCTATATCCAATATAGAACCAGAGGCACTGATTTAATTGAACCAGATTCAAATCATGCAGCTGTCTCCAGTGCATGTTAACTAAATGGAAGGAGGCCGATCAGCGTTACTCAACTTAGGAGTGCTTCCAATTATGAGTAACCTGAAAGAGAAGCAAGTTCTCTTAATCATTACTATCAACTGAATACCATACATAAGTATCTACATCTTCAATCACCTTGAAGAATCCTGATACTTGCAACACCTGGTTCTCTACTTTATTCTTATACCTATAATTTCTCAAAACTTGGACCTTGTGTTTCTACGAAATACATGTCTAAAAACTGGAGAAGTCATAAGTAAACCGAATAGTACGAGGACCAACCCCACTGTCCTAATGGACACTGGACAATATACAATACTCTGTATAAGTCCTCTGAGTCTAATAACTCAAACCCTGTGTGTCGTAGGTTGAAAACTGTACTTATGGTTAAGAAGAATTACGCCGCTGTTTAATTCCCCTTACCTAACCATCCACTGGTATAGGTAAATGTCATGGACATAATTTCAAAAAGGTATATCTCACTCTATAAAAATAGACGTACAGATATATCAATTTGAAATTGGTGCATAACAGCGGATATTCAAAACCAAATATTTGCCGTCCGGCAAACAACCCAGGTGACTTCCTCAAATATCACCAATTACAACGAATTCCGATATAATGAGGTTCGTAGTTCGTATATAACCATATGATGGTTTTATCCAATGGAAGTGGACGTTCGTAGTAATACGGGATGTCCTGGAGAAAAGGGTAAAAGTAGGAGTGGCAATGAGGTTTGCAACTCTGATAATCCAAAAGCCAGTGTTTAAGAAGGTTCGGTTAATTTTGGTCGCTGAGTCATAGTCTAGGGTCGGGTCATGGTCGCTGCTAAAGAGAGAGAGAAAAGAAACACTCAGCGTGCACTCTAACCTAGATCAGAATGGTTACCAATTTATCTAATCAGGAAACCTCCCACTGTAACGTCAAATTCTTCCCCAAACCTGAAAGATGAATTAGTCAGGATCACCCGAGGAGTAAACCAACTCATCAGTGGGAATCGGGATCCAACTATCATCGCATGATAACGTGACGGAATCCGCTCACGTTATCACACTCCAGAAGGTCTGCGCATATCTGGCAAGTTTCAGTTTCTTTAGAAACTCCCGATGTGATTTTTACCCCATGCTCTTATGACCTTGGCGTGAGGTCAAAATGTCATGTCACATGTCAAGTTCTACCCATCATTATCCAGGTTAATTTGAACCCACCCGTACATACCCTTGACGTAGGCCAAAATAGTAGTACGACTGTCCCAAACCAATGCATTCTATCTATGCAACAGATAAATATCCTGCAACTACCAATCACTATGCCTTGGCGTGAGGTCAAAATACATAGCTAGAATACTACCGAATATTTAACTGAAATGATGGAGGTCTACGAATGGTTTCTGGCGAAAACCTTTAATGTAATGAACTTGATATCGTTGAAGGAACTGGATAACTTTATAAAAATATAGTGGCGAAAACCTTTGCTAAAGAGGTCACTCCCGGTGAAGGGATCTCGGCTCTTTCCCCGTAGAATGAGGTGCAGGATATTCCAACTGAATACCATGATGCAAAGCAAAACTAAACGACTACAGTGAAGTTATTGCCCTGACCAAACTTCTGTCTAAGGGGTCACTCCCGGTGAAGGGATCTCGGCCCTTGCCTCGTCGACTGAGGTGCTGGATATTCATAACCGAATACCACTGTGCAAAACAAAAGAGAACGCCCTTGCAATAATAGCTTTTTGAAGAAAAAAAATTCTAACAACATCAAAATAGGTTTGTTTAGCTTGCATTGATCCAAATCAACGCAGTCCCATCAATTGATCACACTAATAAAGAACGAAAATAATGATGTACGTATATGTCATCCGCATTCACCACTGGGTCCCGTCATTACCCGTTAGGTTACTTAACTAACGACAGAGCGGGGACTGGACTAGCGCGGATGCAAAACATATACAACATCTACTAGTATATATATCAATATATAATATTCGCTCAAGGCGTGATAAAATGCAACATCACAGAAATGTAATAAGCATCACAGAACAATACAGATATCTGGGATCCCCGGGTTTCATAGAGCCGCTACTGAAACCCGACGTTCCCCTGGTCGTGTGGATAGCCTGTGTAATAAAATCCTAGACCTCTACGGGCGCGGCAAGTTACCCGCCAAAACCTGAAGCGAGGCAGCCCCCTTCAACAACATGAATGGACCACCCAGCACTTCACGGAATCCGGTAACTTAGGCACCCCTCCTTGGGTCAACCTGTACCCCCTACGAGTGCGGCGAATAGCCCGCCAATTCTAGAGTGAAGCCCCCTCCGTCTCAACGCCATGAGATGCGGGCCCGTTGCCTTCTAGAACCCGGCTATCCATGCACCCCTCCACGGGGTAATCCTAGTACAGAAAGTAAAATATACATACAACGGGTATATCGACCTCAGCCCGGTCGTGCCCCAAAAGAATAATATACAAACAGGCAGTGACGGCAGTCCACATGTCGGATGCTCGTCCCGTAATATCAAATGTACATATAAAATAAAACTATACTAATATTGCATCCAGGCTATCCCCCACGACCAATCCGCAACATCACAGCACAACACAGAACATCAACGTGAATGTCACGTTCGCAAATCTGTCTAAAAAGGCTATAGCAGTTAGACAGGATTTACCGATCAAATGATATTCACGGTCGCAGATATAATGTAAATACTGTGAACTAACATGTTTAAACTTTTCGATCGACTAAAAAATTCCCGAAGTGGGCCCCAAGCACAACTGTAGCACTCAAAGAAATCTGGGCCCAAACAGAACATTCCAAAAACCCCATTTTCAACTCAAAAACCCACTGTAAAATTTTGATGCAATGAATAGTCAAGACAGCGGCGGAACCACGGCCAATGCGTGGGTTTGGCCGCGATTCCGCGGTGTAAAGGTGACGTCACGCGACCAAATTTTCACAGAATGCTTATAATTCCCTGCACGTGTTTCTGCAATGTACTGAAAAAATTTTCAAGCTAAAAAAAATTCGACAGAAATTGATGCAATAGAAATTGTGGTTTTTGGAAATTTGTTCGATTGAACTTGTAAACATGTTAGAGCAAGCTAGACTAGGTTAATGGCGTGGCTCTGATACCAGTGTAAGTGCACGGCGGCGCCCTGGCCGTCTGAACGAGTCCAAAATGCGGAAACGATACTTTTACGAAACTTGTAAACCGGCACCAACACGCACTAAAAACCCGGATCGGGCCATTAACTTAATCCTAGCTAACAAGAGAAGGGGTAGAGAGATATACCGAGTGATCCGTGTCCTTCGGTCTTCTCGTCGTCGTCCCGATCTCCCCGCGGAATCTCCGGTCTTCATCTCCTCGTCAGAAGGGCACCACATCGCCGGGTTCTTTTACGGGCTCCCACCTCTAGACCGAGGCAACTCGGGCACGAAGTTGGTGAGTCGACGTGTCCAAGAAATGCTGTAGAATAAGTGTAGTACTCTTTGTCTCTCTTGGGGTTGAAGATGCCATGGTTTTGGTGGAGGAATGAGATGTGACCCTTTTGAGATGAACAATGGAATTTTGTGTGAGCCAACAAGATCAAAAACCCTTACACAAAAAAAATAAAATGGGCAGCCCCTAAAGAGAATGGCCGACCAAAAATGGAGAGGAGAGAGGAATCATACCAAGGGGGTGAGCCAAAGGAATAATGCAAGGTTGAGTGTAAAGGAAAAAGCAAGTCTCACATCCATCATCATAACCCTCCATCATCATCAAGCATGATTACTCCAAAAGTCAAGCAATCATGGACTAATGGAGTCAAAGGAAGTAAGGACCATCATGAAGCAACCATATACAAAGACCACCCTCCACAATGCTAATTTGCATAATTGCAAATAAGCCCTCCTTCACCAATTTTCAGCCAAGGAAAGAAACAAAGGAAAATGGCCGAAACGGAAAGCAAACTGGCAACTTCATAAAACTGATCCCGTAATAAATTACAGAAAAACCCCTCTACTGTATATACATACCCGCATTTGTATTCCGACCGAATACAAATGCAATGAGACAAAAGCTACACTGTATAATACTAGGATCCAGCTTAAACCAAAGCCCACTAGTATTATCCGTCCAATCATGATCTGTGCAATACCGCACGTATCTGATCGAACCCTGCCATATCTCCATACGGCCTCTACAGCGTTTCGCCCGAAACATGAGAAAACGGTCTATGGGGGACTCTAAAGACTCGTCAATACTTTGGTTGTGGATTTAACCACTAGCACGTCAGAGGTATTAGCCATACGTAATAGGCTACCAAGTATTGACCAAAAGGGACGTCGATGAGCGAACTCATCCTGACACCCTACTGAGCCTATCAGTGACAATATCCGTACAGTCCGGTCCGTTCATCTATGAGCATCGCATGGAGGGCCTGGGGGGTTGGTAAAAGTCAGACTCCCAAAAGCGGTACAAGTCGTGTCGGAGTGTAGCTCAGAACACCCTGAGATACTACTGGAATACCTACCAGTAAATCTCCTGCCTTGGCCAAGGACTTCGTGTAATGGCTCTCCTAGACACAGCGCGACCTCACCCCCAATACCGGAAGAGACGAACCCCTGCCGATCCGCTCACTGCCTCCATGTGGCTCGGGACTGTACCCAACTAAAACATGTTTGCACGTCTCCTTTGAGCGTGGTAGGGTAGTAATCAAAGTACAGTGGGAACTCACACGAGACAAATGACGATCTCAGGTCGATGAACTAACCTGTACACATGTCACCAGGGAACTGCTATCTGACGTCTGGTATAAGACCAACTAGCATGTTCCCGGCGAGTCCTGTCCGGTGTACTTATAACCCAATGAGCACTTGTATATATCTTAGGTGAACCAACTGACACCAGTGGCTTGTGAGACCGGCCACCGCCCCTCGTCGGGGTCTCGACTGTATACACTAGTCTACTCTAGAGAATCGATGCCCTGTCTCGAAACTCCCACGACTAGGGACCTTTTAAGGATGTGCTTATAGACCCCAGCTCCCACATATACGATCGCCCTCATACTGCTGGCAGTCAAGCAAGAATCCTAGGGGCTCTATCAATGTGCAATAGTGACCTGTAAGGTCACCTAAAGCAGTACACGATGATAAAGATAAACCATATAGCATACTATCATCTTGAGTAAGACTGTCCTACCGGCATAGGTCCTCTCTCAATCATTGCAATCACGTGCCTGTGATCCAATAATTGACTCTGAGGGCACTATCCCCAACAGTATATACAGTAGAGTGTAATCCGTATTTGTACAGATAACATTCTAGAAGGTGGACCCCTTATTTATTTTTTATCCATTTATTTTAATGGGTAATGAGGTGGAAAATCAAGAGATGGGAGTATGATGAGAACCATGCTTATATAATGTTGCACAAATGAATTATTAATTCATTTATGCAAACTATTCAAGCATGAGATTGATTTTTATATTGGAAAATTGATTTTCTTAAAACCATGCATCATGTTATTTGCACACTTGATGTTGGATGAGGAAAATGGATGATTGGTTTTTCCTTCACCTCACCATTAGCTTCACTCTCCTCTTGTGTTTTCTTGAGTTCCTCCACCTTCATTCTCAACCTCCTCTCTACACTCTCATGAGCTGAGAATCAAGAGAGGAGGTGAGATAGATAAATACTTTGAACAATTCACTACATCCTAGACACTCTAGATTAGCAACGTAGAGTCTCTAGTTACTTCACTTGATCATTAGTGTGGAGGTAGAGCCATGAGCTACATCTCTCGGGTGGATCATCTTAGACGGAGGAAGACTGGCGGCCAAGTTCTGTCGAGGATGCCTCAATGAGCTAAGGA
Organism: Agapanthus africanus; assembly: GCA_030015575.1. Classification (NCBI taxonomy): domain Eukaryota; kingdom Viridiplantae; phylum Streptophyta; class Magnoliopsida; order Asparagales; family Amaryllidaceae; genus Agapanthus; species Agapanthus africanus. Next base: position 122,255,544 of record JASDDO010000028.1, read on the forward strand.
AGATGGTAGAAGACCGAAGGACATGGTTCATTTGGTATAACCATTTCTAACCTTGTAGTTTAGCTCATTATAGTTTGCTAGTGTAGGTTTATGGTTTGATTCTAGATGGGTTCGTTAGCGCCAAGTTTTTTAAAAGTCATTTTTGTTTCGCATCGGCCAAGGTAGATGGCAGGGGCGCTATCGTAACCCAACATGGTATTAGAGCCATCCCATAAACCATTACTAGCTAGTTTGCACAAGGTTATAATGTCGATCGACCAATTTTCCGAATCGTTTTTTTCATTTCGACATGCCCGCTGCCGATTTTAAAACCTGTACAAAAAATACTTCGGAATGTCTTAAAAATACATGCATGCATTTGTAGGGCACTATAAGTAATTTGGATGCTTGAACCAATAAAATGGTCGCAGAAGCGCCGCAATACTTGCCTATTGGCGGCGGTTCCGCGGTCGTCTTGTGGCCAAAGTGTGCCAAATTTCTTCTGGCACTCTAATTCTTGGAAATATGATTTTTGGGATATATGGTTTTGGTCCAGATTTGTTTGAGTGCTGGATTGCATTTGGGGCCAATAGGGAAAAGTTTAGCCGATCAAAATTTTAAGTATGTGTTTATCAGTGCATGTGATAATATCTACAATCGTGAATATCATTGAGAGGAACAACTAGACTAGTTGCTATATGTTCAACTAGACAGCTTTGCGAACGTGATATTCACGTTAATGTTCTGAGTTGTGCTGATATTGTGGTTGGATTGTCATGGTGGATAGTCTATGGTGCAATGGTAGTAGTACAGTTTAGATTCATTTCTATATTCAGTATTGCGAGGCGAGCGTCCGACATGTGGACAGCCGTCTTTGCCAGATTGTATATTCTTTTATTAGGGCATGACCGGGTTGAGGTTGATGTCGCCATTGTATGTATATACTTTTCTTTTCTGTACTAGGTTTACCCCGCGGTGGAGTGCAAGAATAGTCGGGTTCTAGAGGGCAACGGGACCGCATCTCATGGCGTTGAGACGGAGGGGGCATTACTCTAGAATTGGCGGGCTATTCGGTGCACTCGTAGGGTCTATAGGATGACCCACGGTGGGGTGCTCAAGTTATCGGATTCCGTCAAGTGCTGGGTAGCCCATTCACTTTGTTGATTAGGGTTGCCTCACTTCTGGGGTTGGCGGGTAACTTTCCGCGCTCATAGGGGTCCAGGTTTTCATTGCATGGGCTATACACACGACCGTGAATGTCGGGACTCATCTGCGGCTCAAATGAAATCCGAGGATCCAAGATTATCCACCATTCTGTGTTGCTTGTTGATATTCTGTGATGTTGCTTATATCATGCCTGGGACGAATGTTATATATATATATATATACACACTAGTAGATGTCGTATATGTTTTGCATCCGTGCTAGTCCAGCCCCCGCTCTACTGTTAGTTAAGTAACCTAACGGTGAATGATGGGGCCCCATGGCGAATGCGGATGTCATATACACACATTGTATTTTCGTAACTTTTTCTGGTGTGATATGGATTAATTGATGGGACTGCGTTAGCTTTGATTAATGAAAGGAAAAACAAACCTAAATGATGTTGTTGGAACCAATTTTTGAAAACTGTTATTACAAACATTTCTTTTTGCTTTGCACAGCGGTATTCGGTTCTGAATATCCAGCACTGTTGGGAATTCACCCGCGTGCGCAAACGTGTATGTTTTGGAAACTGATATGATTTTAAGGAAATGGAATGCGCACACGAGATCGTTCTTGTTTTAAAATTTGTAAACCATAAGTGCACGGCGCATTGTAGCAAGCCGGCAGGTACGGGTCGATTCGCAGGGAATTGTGTATTAGGTCTTGTGATTTAAGGTTCAATAAATAACGAATTGGTTGGTTTTGTCACAAAAAATAGAAAAAGAATACGAAAACAAGATAACGAAGAAAACAAGTTAAGAAAGAAATTGGCCGTAGCTTTGGCTCGGAAGGTCGAATCGCGACGATTCCTTCGACGCTCCCTTGATCATGAGTTGTCTTTCCTTACGTCAATCCCGGCATGAAGCATGATTTGTCAACGCGGTTGCGGAGCACAATTCATCAAATTCCGATATTCGCCGCAAAACACGAATCGAGTCTGTTTTTTTCGCTTACCGTTTCTATGTCGAAACTTGAGGTATCAACACTAAACACAAGGGTTAGCAAGCATACGACAATATCAAAAACACAAAGCAGCGAGTGAGAGCAAATAGTTTTAGTGTTAACTTTGCTAAGGGGTTGTGATATTATAAGGTATATGAAAACCGAGGGTTTTTCAAGCACTCGGTCACAAAATACCGTATCCATACTTAGAAAACTTAACACCAATTTGATTTTAACTTAAACATTGTGAAATAGGAAAGGGGAGTGAATATGGTATTTGAAGAGGTTACAAAGTAACCATGGTTTCAAAATACCATATCACATCAATATATAAAACAATCCTTAAGTTATAATCATGTTAAAGCACATTAAACATAAACAAGAGTAGGAGGAGGCAAAGCCTTTAATTTCACTTCCTTACCATTACCACCACTAAAAAGATTAGTTAAGCTTGATAAAGAAAAGCAAATAAGAAAAAGAAGGGAAAGCAACTAACAATAACAAAGCGATATATTAACACTTGAAGTTGAATTACAAGATATTGGTAACTTGTTCAACCTCCATAACGAAGCTCTCAAAAGAAAGCTTCAAGAGGGAAGAAGAAGAAGAAGAGACCAAGTTAAGATCACACAACTCTCAAGCCTAAATCAAAAATAAACAAACTAAGAAAATGTATACACTATGTGAGAGAATGAGAGAGAGTCATTCCCTTGCTCACTGGTCTGCTTTTATAGGCATAAAAGAAAAATAAACAAGCAGTAAAAATAAGGTGACGTGACAACAAGGGAGGGACAGTAGAAAACTGGGGGTTATTGGAGCAAGGGGCTGGCCATATCGGTTTTTCTGGTCATGTGGTCGGTCCAAAACCCAAGTGGGCTCGTATTTGTTGTGTGGTCTTGTGTGCTTCCCAACATCACTCTGGTGCTACTATATTTCTCGATAGAGGCCTGGGATGCACTCAGAGATTTGGAGGGAATATGAAGCAATGCATCACATCAAAAATTTTAGCATTTATTGCATAATCAATGCACATCACACCCATACATACTCATTTTGTGCCAAGGGCACCCCCCACGTGGTCCATGTCAAAGAGCTAGTGTCACACATGTATTGTGTTAGAGCAAAAGTTATGTGCACACTTTTTTATTGCAAAAGAGCTCTTTAGATATCGGTCGGTTCTCTGTTCTGATTGCAGTGTTGGCTCCCAAACGCTATATCCGTGATATTGAATGTGTTTCCAGTATTTTATCACGAACACCTGTAATCTGTAATTACTGAGCAGACACTGGTTAATAGCATCGATATATAACAAAATAAATAATGAATGAGCGGTATTAAATTACAGTTTTCTGTGATTAACAAATACCCCCAAACATATCTTTTGCTTGTTCCGAGCAAAACAAAAAATCCTAGCCTCACTTTCGCAGGGAACGCGATTGCACTGAGCATGTGCAACAAGCTGTTAAACCTCTAGGTGTCCTTAGTAGGAGGAGTGTTGTCTCCTGAGGGTTTTCAGAGGATTACACCCACAAAATCCAGTCAATTAACGTTGCGGAAAAACTGTTGATTCTAATCTTAAGGTTAGAGATGAAAGTTAGAAGTTTTATTACCCAAGTCAGAAACGTTAAACCCTATTTTTCACACCTCAAAATTTGTTCAACATAAGCTCATACATGTCTTTACGTGATTGTGCGGATAGTGTCCGTAAGGTTTTAAGAACTTTGATTAGAGTCATCATGTCATCATTACAGACCAAGATAGACTTCTAAAGGATCATACGAGTTTGAAAGGAGTTAAAATTTTCTCAAGTTTTTGTTCTCCAGTTAGGTTTTAAGTCAGAATATTAAATCATTTTTAACAGAGAACCTAAGTCTGAGGTTTCACTCCTACCTTTCACCTGTTGTTGTTCATACACATCCTTCGTTATTGTGCAAAACGTCATAATAAATACAAACTTTCATATCTCCGTGAAAAAACCATTTTAATAGAAAACTCGTCTCCGCCAAGATTATTATCCCACAAAGAACCGTGAGGACTTTTAACTCGGAGAGAACACTTGCTTAGCTTGTTTTATTTGGCAATTGAAAACTTAGCGAGTTTTGGGTCAATGACTTCCAAACCAGATGGTTTTAGGGTATTAGGTGTGGAGATACCCCAAGGACTTAATTACCCAAGTTACCAAGGCCACAAAACAAAAGACTTATTTTATTTTAAATGATTCCGAACTCAGTGAAAATAGAGATATAGCCAGCATTTCTTTTAAATCTGAAGACGTTACATGTGAATAGGGTGTGTACTTACTCCAACAGGGGTCCAGATGGGTTATTTTTCAGACTTATAGCTTCTATTAAAACATCAATAAAATTCTTCATATCTACTTCACTGTATGAACTATTCTTGATATTTGCTTAACTCAGAACAAACCTGTTTGATCCTAAAAATGTTTTATCAGTTTTCAAAAGATTTTTAGCCATGTCCTTTCATCAAATTCTCAAACACATATGACACGTGTAAAGTGTTATAAAAGACGTGTATCGGCTATAGTTAAACTCAAAGGAGTGTTATCTTTCGGGTCGTCAGTCTCATGAAAAGGATTTAGTTATTTCTAACTTATCAACCAAACTGTCAGACTTTGAATCTAAGTTCCCCCGCTAGCTAACATGACAAAGTTTTTATATTTTTTGGGAAAATTTTTATGTTTTTATGGGTTTTTAAATATGTATGCAATGCAGAATATACACATGATGCAGCAAAACAAACGCAGTGCTGACCCCCAAACCTGAGTTTTACGATGTCCTCATCGCTGCCCCCGTCTCCGGTAGGTAGACTAAGACATCAGGGTGAGAATTTTATTTAAAGAAAAAGAAAAAACCTAAGACTAATTACAACATTTACATGTTAAAAGATTGGGTTAGTCCAGAAATTAATACCAGCCATTTAAAGATTTTGTCTATATAGCGCAATGGCTGGTAAAAGAATATGTATATACAAAAGAAAAAGAAAAAGAAAAGGTATATGTTAGATGTTAGTGAAGGGAATGGGTGTGTAAAAGTAGGGATCAGAAGACGCTGAAGATGAAAATGAAGTTTTGAAGAGGTCAAAGAATTGTTCCCTGGATGAATTGAATTTTCATGAAGCACATGTTGAGTTCTAAAATTAAGTTCGTGTAAAAACTGGAGTTCATCCGCAAAAAGTTCAACAAAAGAAAGGTTTTTAGGATGTTCCCAAATTGATCCTGACTCAAACTCACCAAGAATATCAAGTTCATCCACAAAAATTTCCTTAAAAGTCGATATGAAAGAATATTTTTCAATGCTGTCTTCCTCCATATGATTTTCACAATCCTATTCTTATCACTATGATTTTCTAACTCTCCCAATACCATTTCTTCCTCATCACATTAACAAATGGGTAGGTATATGTCATCTAAAAAAGTAGGTTCCCACACTAACGTTTCTTCCGAAACAATATCACTAGGTGATACAAAAATTGTAGGTTCCCGATCATTGATCTCTTCTGACAATCCATCCAAACCATACCCAACAAATTCACAAGGTCCCTTATTTAAAATTGGATTACAAAAATCATTAGTCTGCCTCGGAGGGTTTTCTTGTGCGCCCTGGTAACACTCAGTCAATTCAATCGTATCATCGTTTATGAAATCATCAAAATTTGTTTGATAATTTTTCTCACTCGGGCGACTTCCTAGATGACAGATACTAACATTATTGGCTTCCGATTGACTGTGTTCAATCCCTAGAATCCTCACATCATAATGTTTCGCGTGTTCCTCTATTCTAGCCAATGATTAAGCTTGAGTAAGAAACAATTGCTCAGACTGCTATATGAACAAGGCTAGCATAGAAGCTGATTGATTCTCGACCGCAGTCATTATTTCAATACCCTTCTCTAGAGTGGTCAACCTAGCATCTATCTCGCCATCATTCCCTAAGGATGGGTCAATTGTTTCAGGTAAAGAGGGTTGTGACGGTAGTGATGCTAAAGCAGTCAATCTATCGACCTCTTTCTCTAAATCTTCAATCATTAGGTCTCTAATTGAAGTGGGACTGGGTTCAAGAGTGTTAGGTGGATGACCATTATCAAAAATCTGGGACGGTTGGTCACCCCCTAAGAAAGGACAGTTTTCATGAATGTGGGAAGAATTTTGGCAATTTGAACAAAAGAATTGGGACTGAGTATAAACAAAAGAATACGAATCGTGAGAAATTGAATTAAATCGTGTATCACCCATATTAATAAGAATTCACAAATATCAAAAAAATAAGGAATATCATACCCCTAGCAGTTTATGATCTGCCAGTCAACTAGACCTGCTCAAGAACCTGATTGTTGAAATAAAACTGTGTCGAGAAACGGGCTCAAGATATACGGATCACGAAGCCAGGTAAGTGCAAGAGAAAAGAAGAGGTTTTCCAACACTTTCGCGAAGTTCCTTAATTATATAATCCTTTCTCTTGAACACTTGCTTAGACACCCCGTGAACGATATACCGTTAAGCGGTGTTCTAAACACAGTTAACTTCTCCTAATGAGCGCGAAGTCCTTAAAGTCAAAGTTCTAGTTGATTTTAAATTATTGTGGGTATGCAAGAATGCAATTTTGTGATTTGTAGGCTACGGAAAAAGGTGATGAAATCCTTTACCGTATCTTGTTTGGTCTTTTTGCCCTTAAATCCGTATTATAATGCAAATGCATAATCAATAAAAGAATTCAAGACATCAAGCATTTAAGAAATTATTTTTCTGTTTAAGTTTAAGCGTTGCAACAAATACGGTTAGTTCTCTGTACAATTTGTGGCAAGCTTGTGCGAAGAATCCTGCAGAAGATAGAATAGTGGAATGCGTCGGATTCAAGAGGAATGTGTTAGGAAATACGTACCGATGTGATTTGGTTAAGAAACCCCTTTGAAAGTGATCCGAGTCTTTGATTGTTCGTTTGCGCGGGACAAACTATCTGGATCTTTGGCACTATACTTCACTAACGTCTTGAAATTGAGTTTGAGCCTCGCTCCGCACAATCGCTGGTCATAATTCCCTGAAAAATCTGAAATGTCGAAAAATACGATATTTAGTTTCAAAAAACGATATATATGCCCAAATTCCTGCATATATAAAATTAGAAAAATCAAACAATACTACTAGAATGCAAACACAGCACTGAGATCACATAAAAACAAAAAATCAAAAACATCCTCAAAGGGCCGGCGAGCCCGGATTATCAAGCAATGTCGCCGGTCAAAATCCGAGGAGAGGAGATGAAATTTTGAGTGGGTTCTCTAGGTTATTTTAGTATTCAAATGGTCTAACTTGATTTTTTAGTTTAATCACAGAGTGGTAGCAGGTCTGAAGGACAGAGAGCAAAGTGAAAAGAATTTGTTAGTTTAGTGTTAGTTTTGAAAAAAAAAATTGAGTTAAAAGTTAATTTTGTTAGTAAGAACTAGAAATAACAATACCCAATACTACCAAGTCCCCGGCAACGGCGCTAAAAACTTGTTAGGAATTCACCCGCGTGCGCAAACGTGTATGTTTTGGAAACGGATATGATTTTAAAAAAATGGAATGCGCACGCGAGATCGTTCTCGTTTTAAAATTTGTAAACCGCAAGTGCACGGCGCGTTGTAGCAAGCCTGCAGGTACGGGTCAATCCGCAGGGAATTGTGTATTAGGTCTTGTGATTTAAGGTTCAACAAATAACGAATTGGTTGGTTTTGTCACAAAAAATAGAAAAAGAACACGAAAACAAGATAATGAAGAAAACAAGTTAAGCGAGAAATTGGCCGTGGCTTTGGCTCGGAAGGTCGAATCGCGACGATTCCTTCGACGATCCCTTGATCATGAGTTGTCCGTCCTTACGTTGATCCCGGCATGAAGCATGATTTGTCAACACAGTTGTGGAGCACAATTCATCAAATTCTGATATTCGTCGCAAAGCACAAATCGAGTCCGTTTTGTTTACTTACTGTTTGTATGTCCATACTTGAGGTATTAACACTAAACACAAGGGTTACCAAGCATACGACAATATCAAAAACACAAAGTATCGAGTGAGTGCAAATAGTTTTAGTGTTAACTTTTCTAAGGGGTTATGATAGTATAGGGTATATGAAAACCGAGGGTTTGTCAAGCACTCGGTCACAAAATACCGTATCCATACTTAGCAAACTTAACACCAATTTGATTTTAACTTAAACATTGTGAAATAGGGAAAGGGAGTGAATATGGTATTTGAAGAGGTTATAAAGTAACCATGGTTTCAAAATACCATATCACATCAATATATAAAACAATCCTTAAGTTATAATCATGTTAAAGCACATTAAACATAAACAAGAGAAGGAGGAGGCAAAACCTTTCATCTCACTTCCTTACCATTACCACCACCAAAAAGATTAGTTAAGCATGATAAAGAAAAGCAAATAAGAAAAAGAAGGGAAAGCAATTAACAATGAACAACCAATATATTAACACTTGAAGTTGAATTACAAGATATTGGTAAGTTGTTCAACCTCCATAATGAAGCTCTCAAAAGAAAGCTTCAAGAGGGAAGAAGAAAAGGAGACCAAATTAAGATCACACAACTCTCAAGCCTAAATCAAAAATAAACAAACTAAGAAAATGTATATGCTATGTGAGAGAATGAGAGAGAGCCTTTCCCTTGCTCACTGGTCTGGTTTTATAGGCATAAAAGAAAAATAAACAAGCAGTAAAAATAAGGTGACATGGCAGCAAGGGAGGGACAGTAGAAAACTGGGGGTTATTGGAGCAAATGGGCCGGCCAAATCGGTTTTTCTGGTCAAGTGGTCGGTCCAAAACTGAGCAAGTGGGCTCGTATATGTTGTGTGGTCTTGTGTGCTTCCCAACATCACTCTGGTGCTACTAGATTTCTCAATAGAGGCCTGGGATGCACTCAACAATTTGGAAGGAACAGGTAGCAATGCATCACATCAAAACTTTTAGCATTTATTGCACAATCAATGCACATCACACCCATACATGCTCATTTTGTGCCAAGGGCAGCCCTCATGTGGTCTATGTCAAAGAGCTAGTGTCACACATGTATTGTGTTGGACCAAAAGTTGTGTGCATACTTGTTTATTGCAAAAGAGCTATTTGGATATCGGTCGGTTCTCTGTTCTGATTGCAATGTTGGCTCCCAAACGCTATATCCATGATATTAAATATGTTTCCAGTATTTTATCATGAACACCTGTAATCTGAAATTACTGAGCAGACACTGGTTAATAGCACCGATATATAACAAAATAGATAATTGTTCCCGCCAAAATTTTGGCTCAAAACCCGCTCCTTATGAAATAATAACAATAAAAAGAAAAAAATAAATAAATAAATAAATAATAAAGGAGAGAATCTCCCATTCAGAGCAAAGCTCTGTTTAAAATTCAAATAAAAATAAATGAAGCAACGATTCAGTTGCACTGCGCTCTGCGCTGCGCGATACGTGGCAGCGCAGTTGCGCTGCGCTCTGCGCTGCGCGACACGTGTCAAGCGCAGTTGCGCTGCGCTCTGCGCTGCGCGACATGTGGCAGCGCAGTTGCGCTGCTCTGTGCGCTGCGCGACACGTGTCAAGCGTAGGTGCGCTTGCGCCAAACAGAAAAATTCTGGAAAGATCTTTCTCAATCTTGGTAAAAACAAGAAGATTGCCTTCTGTAAAACAGAAGCCCTTAGATCAAAGATCCAAAGGTGGGGAAAAATCCCCAAATCACTCAGAGAAAGATCTCTCTAACCAATTCACAAATCATTGGCACTATAAAAAGGCCCCCAGACCCCAACACATGAAAACACAACTCAAAGAGACAAAAAACTCAGAAACAGATAGAGAACTCTAAAGAATTTTGAGAAGAACTCAAGAAGAGAAAAAGGTAAAAACCTTTATAAAAAAGAAGAATTTTTTCTGAATAGATCATTGATCTAAGAACAAGATCAAGGATCTTCAAATAAAAAAATAATAATAACAAAGGCATTGCCTTTTTTATGAACCATTGGTTCTAGAATCTTAAAGATTCTTTTCTTGGATCAAGAAATTAAAATAGTACCTTGCACTTGCAAATCTGCACTGTTGCGCTCCTGGTTTGGCGCAAGCCACCAGAGAGCGCCACGTGTCAGCACCTGAATAACTTGCGCTCTGCGCTTTTAAGATAGAGCATTGCTCTCTGAAATTGGCGCAACTCACCAGAGCGCGCCACGTGTCAGCAGCGCAACAGCGCACTGCGCTTGAGCTCACCAGAGCGTGACACGTGTCATCTCCACATGCACTTGCGCTCAATAATTGGCGCAAAGCGCCTGACAGGCCACGTGGCCACTGTCAGTTTAATTAATGCACTGCATTATTTACAGAAGGGCCAAGCCCAATTAAAAAAGGCCTAACAGGCCTAATAAAATGCAATGCATTATTTTAAAAAGGGCAGAGCCCAAACAAAAACAGATGTTGTGCATCATTTAAAAGGGACAGAGCCCAAATCAAAAAGGCTTAGTAGGCCAAAAGAAAATACAGTGCATTATTAAACAGGGGCAAAGCTCTAGCACAGGTCTAATAGGCCAAAAATAAAAACGTTGAATATTCTCAACTGGACTTAGCCCAATCATGGCTGTAAGTCCTCAAATTAAATTGACTGAGCAAGACTGCTCTCTTAAATCAATTTACACTTGGTTCAAGCGTATATCTCTGAACTCCTCTGATACCTGTCGTTGTAATCCTTCAACGTCGTCAGAGAGGTGATGGGTCCCGACGGGCATACATAACATGGACCCCCATGTCCCTAAACTGGAACATGGACCACTACGCCCCTAAACTGGAACAATAGAGCCCCCAAATGCTCTTTTGTCGGATCTGAACGATCCCGTTTAAGTTGATCTTAGCCTCAAATATAGCTAATGTATCTTTAAACCTTCAAACAGACTTTAGTCCCAAATTGGACTATAGATCCCCCAATCAACTTTGGTTCAAGGGTACATCTCTGAACTCCTCTGACATCTGTCGTTGTAATCCTTCAACGTCGTCAGAGAGGTGATGGGTCCCGATGGCCATACATGCAATGGACCACCATGTCCCTAAACTGGAACAATAGAGCCAATTGCTCTCTTGTCGGATCTAAACGATCCTGTTAAGTTGATCTTAGTCTGGAGATTAGGCTAACGTATCCTTAACAAACGTTTAAGTTGATCTTAGCCTTAAATAGGCTAACGTATCCTTAAACCAAAACACCAAACCCAAATCTAAGAAAATACGGATTTGGACTAATCCACGTCCTACGGGCGACGACATAAATTAGTCTCCGTATACAATCCACGGGCAACCACAAACAAAACAAACACCCACGACACGAAGTGAAATTCTGGAGAAGGAGAAAGTTGTTACCGCGATGCGGTAGCGTAATTAACTGCAGGGGCTTGCGCCTGCAGTGAAGAGCGTCCCCACAATCAAAAACCTCTCGAACGAGGGGGAATCTGACGAAGTCTGCTACATCGGCCGCATCCGTCTAAACCTCCGATACATGGTGCCATAAATCAACTTGACATCTTTGGAAAGGTGGACGGATAAAACCAAATAGCATCTGCCCTGAATCTCAGGCAAGACGTCCATGTCTTGGCCGCCGTTCGGAGGGGAACAAATTCTGGCAAGCCCGGAGGGACCTCTTCCTCTTTCCACTCCATACTTCGTGTGTCGTGTTCGCGAACAAATCGCGGTTTGCTGTGGTTGCCTGTGGATTCGAGGTACTAAGATTTGGTGTCTTTCTCCGTGCAGAAAACAGAATATTAATGGCTTCAAACTGTACTGCCTGCAACTGCAACTCTCGCTCCGTCCTTACTGGAGAAGTGACTTATGGGCCCCAAGCCGCCTCCCTTTTCAAGATGCCAGTGGAGCAAGTAACTCAAGCCACCACTGGACAATTCTTCGGGACCATGCTCCCGCCAATGAGCTTCAATGCCCCAATGACGTTGCAAGAAGCCCCAAAGAAGTCAGTCTTTGATCGACTTACCACTGCCGTGACCCCTCTCAACGGGTCGCCCAACTTCAATACCTCAGTTTTCAACAGACTGGGCCAGAACGTCTACAAGCCCGCGATACCCGAAGTTGCCATCCCAAAGCGGTTAGTCATCCCGGTTCAAGCGGACGAAATCATTGGAAAGGCTCCTCCTTCCAAGAAGTCAGTTTTTACAAGGCTGGCCATTCCGATTTCTGCTCCAAGCGAGGTCCTCAAAGCCGCTTCCCCTGCCCAGAGGTCTGTCTTTGACAGATTAAACATGGCTTCTCAACGGGTGTCAGTCTTCGACAGGCTAGCACCAATAACAGTCTCTCCTCAAAGCAAGGGGCATGATGAAGTCACTCTTATAGCTGAAACGGCTCCATCTGCACGACATGCTCGCCGTCGCCACTGGCGCCGAGTAAGGAAGGCTGGGGGCAACTCCCCCTCTGGGATAACTCCGCCAGCTCCGATGGTGGAAATCAATGCTGCTGTTCCGACCGGGAATAGCTTTGAACCGCTAAGAAGGGTGCGCAAAAATTCGCCAACTGCCGTATTGAAAAGATCTCCTACACCTGTGGATAATGCCCCAAAGGTGAAGCTGGAGCAGCCCCCTCAACGGCTGTCCTCTAAAATTTACAAGGTCTGGCGTCAAGTCCAGGACTCCGAAGTGGATCAAGACTATCTCCGCCGACAGAAAAAGATGAAGGTTCGGCAAGAGAAGGACTACTCTGTAAAGCCACCAAAAGCGACAGCTACTTGGGTACCCACTACAACGGCCCCCTCCACATCGACCACTCAAAAGAAAAGGAGGCCGCAAAAAGCCCCTATGAACATGGCGAACCGTAAAAGCGCTGAACACAAACGCCCCAAGTCTGGGGGCATGGTGGTGCACACTGTTTATATGGCTTCTGGAAAAGTGGAAAGCCGTGCTTCGACGGGTCACCGACCGCTCACCCGATCCATGACCAAAGCTCAGGAGCAGCAACAGAAGTTTCAAGAGATGATGACTGTTTATATGGTTACCGAGCCAAAAGAAAGCTCGGAGGCATCGTCAGAACAGCGTCATGAACAAGAAACCGACGCTGACTTCTTATGCAGAGTCCTCAAAAAGAAGGACAAAGAAGCCGCAGAATAAGCGGCTAACATAAAACAAATGGCGCTTCTCTTCTGAGATATGATAGGGATGATTTTACAGCCGGACCCTCCAGCTGATGACCCCCCAATCATTGTTGAAAACAATAAAGGGGAGACATCTAATCCTCCTCCGCCTCTTTCAGCAGCCAAGGAAGAAACCATTTCCAAGGCCGTACTGGATGACTATATAGCTCAGCAAATACGAACTCATCAGGCGAAAGAGGAGGCTGGGCAAATTGCTAGAACCGGACGACCCTACCAGGGCTGGTATGACCAAATCAGTTACCCTCTGGGATATACGATCCCTAAGTTCCACGTATATAAAGGGACAGGGAACCCACATCAGTATGTCGCTCAATTCAGGGCCTTATGCGGCAACATGGGAGGAGACGATAAACTGTTACTTCGCCAATTCGTCGGTAGCTTAGCAGAAACAGCCTTTGAATGGTATTCGGAGCTACCTAACGACTCTGTCAAAACATTTGCGGAGATGGAGCTACTGTTTACATAAAGATTCGTGAGTGCTAGTGGACGCACCCCGATAACAGCACTGATCAATGCCAGGATAAGGCCAGGCGAAACGTGGGTCCAATATGCAACACGATGGCGGAACCTATGGTCGAAATGCGAACAACGTATCGAAGAAGCGCCAGCGGTGGGCATGTTCGTGGGCACTCTCGATCCGCAGGCGACTATATCCCAATTCATGATGTTCTTCAGGTCGATCACTTTCCAGGCCTTGATCGACAAATTAGCCCAAATGGACCAGATGGGCCATGGACCGTCTCCTCCAAAACTGGACTCTCGAAATGAGAAGAAAGGAAAAGCGATCGTTGTTGCCAATACTCAACAACAGCCGAGCAAATTAAAGCCGGTTGCTCGCCAAAACAACGTGTGTCCACGTGATTTGTGTGTCAAAAACTATCTCTATTACCGCAATCAAGAACGGCGTCGCTTGAAGCTAGCCGGTGAGTACGGGTCGGTCCACAGGGATGTTGTGAATCTCCTAGTCGCGCTAACGAGTTAATTCCAAAGGGTGTTCGGATTGATTATTAAATCTAAAAACCTAATTATTCTATACTACGATTATCTAGATCTATTCTTGCTAGGGTTAGGTTTAGGGATGGTTTGGAAATGCAGGTAAATCTCAATGCTTTCTATACCCGAATGAAGATCTATGAGGAGTTATGGTAATTATCAATAAAGGGGATTAGATCCATTCGGGAAGGTGTTCCTTCCTCTAGGTTCTTGTCCTTCCTTTAGAGATCCTTACCCTAACCTCCATAAAAACGCGCACAACCGGGCCTTTATACTACGGTATCACCGCTACCTCGAGGGGTAGGATGCCGTAGGGCACGGTGTGTGTGTGTATGCATGGAGTCTTATTGAAAATATATTATGGGTAAGGAAGGGATGAGAGATCTCATCTCTCAAAATCCTTCCCCAAAGCTAACTCTAAGCAATTTATCTACGGCAAGAATTTAAATCTACCTAGGGCAAATAATTGAAATCTAAACTAGAGCAAGGAATTAAATCTACTTACAGATGCATCTCTCCAATCATCAACGCAGATTTGTCAGATCTGAATCCATGAATTGAAAAGAAACCCCGATGCACTCCATAAAGAGATCTGAATTTATTATTAAAAGGAGGCATAAAGAAAATACAATGTTTTGGGTTCCTATTTATAGAGAATAGGAAACCCTAGGGTTACATTTTGATCCGCATGTCTAAAATTACAAATATACCCCCAAGAAGTCTTTTCAGAGCCTCCAATGCATTATGGTAAAATTTTCACCGAGTACGGGCTTTAGACGGCCGCGGAACCGCGGCAACGGAGGGCTTGGGCCACGGTTCCGCGGCCCTTTGAGGAGCTTAGGTTCTGAAATTTTGGGGTTTTGTTTTGGGTCTTCTTGGGCTTCTGGTTATTTGGTTCTTTCTCCAATTGGGCTTCTACATTAGCTCCAGATCTTCAGTGAACCATTTGCAATGGATTTTTAACCGTCCGCTTTGTATTTTCGGACCTTGAGTTGCCTTGTTAATTGTGAACTGTCTTTCGATGTAGGCTTGACTAAGGTCCTCCCATTTGTTGGTCAAAAGTCCATATTTTCATCGTTTTTACATCGTTTTTACTGTTTCCTGTCCAAGAACCTGTAACCTGTAACATGTAGCAGACATGCGTCAAAAGCACCTGTTTATTTATAAAAAGAATAAGAATGGAGAATATAATAATGCAATATTTTTGTGTGAACAAATACCTCCAAACTTATCTTTTGCTCGTCATCGAGAAAACTTATTTTTATTCTCTAAAATCCTAACCACACTTTCGCAGGGAAACGCGATTGCACTGAGCACGTGCAACAAGCCGTTAAACCTCTAGGTGTCCTTAGTAGGAGGAGTGTTGTCTCCTGAGGGTTTTCAACGGATTACACCCACAAAATCCTATCAATTCGGCCTATTGACTTTTGTTTTCTAATTAGGTTTTCTAACAAGGAATTCTATTATCGTTGTCTTGTAAATTATCCACCCACATTCTTCATACTTCCTCATCATTTAACTTAAGATTATATGTTCTATAGAGTTACCTAGCTTTCGGCATTTCTTAAGTTTTCCTTCTAAAGTTCCATCTCCACTTAGGAATTTCTATCAACTTTACTAAAGATACAAGTTCTATTCTTCATTTCTTTCTCTCATCTAAACTCTAATCACATATCCCCACGTGTGTATAAATATCACCCCTACACTTGGAAATTCAAATCAAGCAATCGTACTCTCGTCCATTGTCCAAAGCACTTATTAATTAGTGAATTTTAAATGAATTTTGCTTACACATCCTTCATGCGACCGTTAATACTTCTTGAGGTACCAACAACCGATTACAAGATGCGTTAGCACTTTAAGGCGTACTTCCTAGTTTTGCGACACCCAAGGCTTTAGCAGTGACTCCCAAACCAGTTGGTCTAAGGCACTAGGTGATGAAGCACCCTCGCTAAATATTTTTCTATTTTTACAGCCTTAAGTAATCACAAAAACCAGTGTCCATTTTTTTTCTTTATTCACTTTTTTTCTTTTCTTTTATTTTCATTGTGCTAAGGACTTTAGACAAGAGCATTTCAAGGTCTCTTCTACTATTCCAAGTTTCAAGGTGCGTGATTGTGCAATTTGTAGGGTATACGTTTTCAGAGTCTAGACTTAAGCTAGGAATTATTTTTCAAACTTATACTCTAATAAAAGCTTCAATATTTTTCCTTCATTTCGATTTAGCCCAAGAAGTGAACTCAAAATTTGCCTATTTCTAAATAAACTATACTTTCTACCGTTAAACTTTAAGAAAGGTTATTTTTAGAGTTTTTAATTTACTAAGTCAAAAATCTAGTTGTTCCTAGCCATTTAACCTATTTGTCAAACTCAAGTCAATTAGCCAAAATTGAATACATTAATTTTTATAATTTTTGAAAATTTTCAAATTTTTATGGGTTTTCAAATAAGTATGCAAATGCAAAAATATGTACAAATGAATGCGAAGGAAGAAGACGTACCGAGCATACCCCCAAACTTGAACTTGACAGTGTCCTCACTGTCATACTAAACCAAGAGGGTCAAAATGTCGGCACTCCCCTGTTTATTTATTTATAAATTTTTTTATGTTTTGAATTTTTTTTAAATATTTTTTATAGAAAAAGAAAACAAAAAATATATATATACACATGTACAACAAGGTTCCCCCCAAACTTAAGCTTGGCCTTACACAAGCCAAAAGTTAGCACCAACCATTCAAAAATCTTATCGTGGTAATGGCCGAGTTGGTGAAATAATGGGGTGTAGAGGAAAGAAATGAGGAACACACAAGACCGTGTGGGAAGAACGGTAGAATATGGTCTCGGTGGAGGAGAAGAATGGCGGAAAGAAGAAAGAAGTGGAGTACGATCTTGAGGGTGTAAAGCGAGTGAATAAATTAGCGCAATTTGTGATGACCGATGTGTTAAAAGCGATTGCGCTAACCTATCAACCCGTCGTGAAATGGGGTCAAATCCCTCAAGATTCGTAAGAAAACATGGGTACGCCGAACTTGGTATTGGAGATGAAAGCGTAACAGTCTCTTGTACGGTCGGAACGATGGAAAGGAGGGAGGGTGATATAACAGTCAAAGGTTCAGGAGGCTGAATTGGAAAATCCGACACATTAAACAAAAATGGTTCAACTTCAATATTATCCTCAAAACTCTCCTCAATACTATCCTTATAATTTTCCTCAAAATACAACTCATCCATGCCATTATCATCAAAGTCAAGACGCATATGAGATTCGGGAGAAACATTTAATAACTTGGGATGATGATTTGAACAAAAAATCTCAATTAAATTGACAGGTTCATCATCCGAAATATTCCCGGCGTCTATATCCTCAATCAAGTGAAAATCAATTTCTTTAGACACCTCATCAAAAGCATGGATATTTATCGATTTAGGTTCTAGAGTGGAGGTGTAAAGATCGAAAGGGTTAAGTGTGGTTTCACTCGAAAGGGGTTCTTCACAATCTGGCAAATCAAGAACTACAAAGTAACACAACTCGTTTTTATTTGTTCTATTTTCAACTTGTGAATCTTTTGGGACAATCGATGGAGAACAGGAGTTGTGGGTTTTAAGTAGGTATGGGTAGGTTTGATTTAGGAATGTGTAGAACTCACTCGCTCATCTCAAATTCTCCCTCTGTTCAACCGCCTCCTCATACATAGAAAAATTTGGAGCTAGCGGGAAACTAGCTACCGGTTCACTAGGTTGCATAAGGGCGGCCACGGACGCTTCCACATTCCTAGTCATTAGGTTTGTTGCTAAGATGTAAGCCTCCAACGACTCTTCCAAACTAGACTTGGGTGGTAAGGGGGTTTCGGTAAAAGATTCGAAATTGTTTGGATATGTGAAACTCCCTAATGGCTGTGTCGAACCAGTGTCTAGTGAAGGTGGTAAGGTCGGGCAGGACTGGTAGGAAGTGGGTGATTGGACAGGGGTAGGGTCAACATATGGATAAAAAGGTGAATAATCGTGTGGATCCCTAGAATTAGATGAGTGGAGAGGGGTGAAAGATCGGCTAAGAGATTGAGCAATATGCTCAGCAATGGACATCGGTTTAGGAGTGACAGAAGGACTTGAAAAAGTAGTATCAACATGTGGAGGTGGTAAAGGTTGACTTGGTTGACACAAAGTGGGTTGAAAAGTCAAACTGTTTCTCCTAGACACCTCTATTTGATCTTTCACAGATTTTTTAGGTAAGGAAGGATCGTCTTTAAATTGACCGAACAAATTGACGTACGACGCAAAATTAGGTTCGGGATACCAAAGTTCGGCAAGTAATTTATTATGTGGGGTGCCCATGTTAGAAGAAAGGAAAAAGAAAGAAGGTTTGTGGTGGTGCAAGGATTTGTTTGCGGCAAAATTTTTTGCAAGTTTCTATAAAAGATTTGTCCTTTTTCTTTTTCTTTATTTGAAAATTGTTGCAAAAAGATTTTTAGTAAAAGATATGCAACAGAAAAATATTACTTGCAATCAATTATTATTTTAAGCATATCATAACGATCTTTATTTGGAAAAAATTGTTGCAAAAAGATATTCGAGAAAAGATATGCAACAAAAAAGATTACTTGCAATCACTTTCTATTTTAAACGAGGCGCACAAATCCTGCACAAGATTGTTATTTGGAAGGGAAAGATTTTTTAAAGCGCACAAAATCTTGCAGGAATTTTTCAGAAAATATATGGAAATTTTTGCAGAGGAAGAACAGAGAAGCTTACAGAGCTTTTTTCACGAGCTGAAGACACAAAATTACCGCGTTTCCGCGGCTATATGTGGGTTCCCGCGGCGGAAGGGCGGCGATCGAAGCGGCGCGAATCCCCAAATTTTTTTTCACGCGACGACTCGACAAGTAGGCCGCGTTTCCGCGGCCTAAAGCAGGTTATGGCCGCGGAAAGGCGGCGCTTTGGGGGGTTCAATGCTCCAAAAATTTTCTATTGTTCTGTTTTGCAAATCCCCCTCTGTTCTGATCTTCTGATTTCTGTTTAGCTTTCTGGAAATCTCCAGATCCGTCTCGATTGTTCCTGCAAGATTCACACAACAAAGTACCGTTTCCAAAAAATAACAATTGATATATTTTTATAATTTTTGGATTTTTTTAGATTTTTATGATTTTTTAATTTAAGATTAACCCGAAATCGCAAAAAAGAAAGTTCTACGCCATCCCCGGCAATGGCGCCATTTGATTTGTGTGTCAAAAACTATCTCTATTACCGCAATCAAGAACGGCGTCGCTTGAAGCTAGTCGGTGAGTACAGGTCGGTCCACAGGGATGTTGTGAATCTCCTAGTCGCGCTAACGAGTTAATTCCGAAGGGTGTTCAGATTGATTATTAAATCTAAAAACCTAATTATTCTATACTACGATTATCTAGATCTAGTCTTGCTAGGGTTAGGTTTAGAGATGGTTTGAAAATGCAGGTAAATCTCAATGCTTTCTATACCCGAATGAAGATCTATGAGGAGTTATGGTAATTATCAATAAAGGGGATTAGATCCATTCGGGAAGGTGTTCCTTCCTCTAGGTTTTTGTCCTTCCTTTAGAGATCCTTACCCTAATCTCCATGGAAAACGCGCACAACCGGGCCTTTATACTACGGTATCACCGCTACCTCGAGGGGTAGGATGCCGCAGGGCGCGGTGTGTGCGTGTATGCATGGAGTCCTATTGAAAATATATTATGGGTAAGAAAGGGATGAGAGATCTCATCTCTCAAAATCCTTCCCCAAAGCTAACTCTAAGCAATTTATCTACGGCAAGAATTTAAATCTACCTAGGGCAAATAATTGAAATCTAAACTAGAGCAAGGAATTAAATCTACTTACAGATGCATCTCTCCAATCATCAACGCAGATTTGTCAGATCTGAATCTATGAATTGAAAAGAAACACCGATGCTCTCCATAAAGAGATCTGAATTTATTATTAAAATGAGGCATAAAGAAAATACAATGTTTTGGGTTCCTATTTATAGAGAATAGGAAATCCTAGGGTTACATTTTGATCCGCATGTCTAAAATTACAAATATACCCCCAAGAAGTCTTTTCAGAGCCTCCAATGCATTATGGTAAAATTTTCACCGAGTACGGGCTTTATACGGCCGCGGAACCGTGGCAACGGAGGGCTTGGGCCGCGGTTCCGCGGCCCTTTGAGGAGCTTAGGTTCTGAAATTTTGGGGTTTTGTTTTGGGTCTTCTTGGGATTCTGGTTATTTGGTTCTTTCTCCAATTGGGCTTCTACATTAGCTCCAGATCTTCAATGAACCATTTGCAATGGATTTTTAACCGTCCGCTTTGTATTTTTGGACCTTGAGTTACCTTGTTAATTGTGAACTGTCTTTCGATGTAGGATTGACTAAGGTCCTCCCATTTGTTGGTCAAAAGTCCATATTTTCATCGTCTTTACATCGTTTTTACTGTTTCCTGTCCAAGAACCTGTAACCTGTAACATGTAGCAGACATGCGTCAAAAGCACCTGTTTATTTATAAAAAGAATAAGAATGGGGAGTATAATAATGCAATATTCTTGTGTGAACACCACGCCCATCCCTCGAGGAGAAACTGGGACGTCCTTACTCGTTTCCTCAGAATAAAACAAGGAAACTGTTCGAGCTGGCCACGTGCAATGGACTCATCAATCTGCCGAGTCCAAAATGTCTGTTGCAGCCAGGCGATCTCAATAATCCCGATTGTTGCCCTTACCACCACACGGTAAGCCACCTGATCGAGGACTGTTTCGTCTTTAAGGGATGGATTGAGGATCAGTACCTACAAGGCAAGTTCGTGCTGTCTGAAAAGTGGAAAGTAAACCCACCACAGCCGCACACTCTAAAGAAGACGGACACGCCAGGGGCAGCTTGTTCTTTTGTTGAGGACAAAAAGGATGGAGAAGACTCATCAGATGGATCTGAGAATTACGTGGCAAGTTGTCATGTGATCTCTCACTCATTGATAGATGATGAAGAGGCTCCTTGCGCCGAGAAACCGAGGGCGGACCCTAAACCAGAAATTCTGCGGCCGTCAGACGAGATGATCGATGCCTTCCTGAATGAGATTCGTCTGAAAGTTAAAACCAATCAAGAGCGTGAAATGGCCATACTGGAAGGAGCTAAACGCCGGTGATTAGACGAAAGAGCCCAGGCACTCCCGTCAAATCAAAAGATATCCGCTGCGGATAAAAACAAATTCAAGACGAGGAAAAGGTTCGCTAAAGCCCTATCAATGGGAATGAAGCTACCACCCTCTGAAGAAAATACTCTCGGTAGAGTAGAGATGCATCCTAAATTCTGCTTATATCAGCAGAAGATCATACACCCTACTGAAGACTGTGACTCCTTTAAGTGTTGGTGGCAAGGGAATGTCGCCCACAGGCAATACGTCAACAGAACAAAGCGTGAAGCTCGTTGACAGCGGAAGAATACGACGGATGAGCATAAAAGAGTTGCCGGCAATTGTCGTAAGGATGAGCCTGGGGGATCATGAGTTCTTACCTTCGGGAGCGATTCCGACAAAAAAGTAGCCCTTGGCCCTCTCTTCAAGGAGTCCATCTCTGAAGGATTGAGGAGTTGCGAGAACGTTCAGCCGCACAATCGCACGATATCCGGAGAGGATCTCGGACTCACAAACAATGGAGCGAACAAAAAGGGTAAAGGAAAAGAAAAAATGGCCTTTGTCGCCAACACTCAACAACAATCGAGTGGCCTTAGACCGATTATTCGCCAAAACAACAAGCGGCAACCCCTCTATGAGAGGTTGAAACGTCCTTACTCATTTCCCCAGGATGAAACAAGGAGGTTGTTCGAAGTGGTGGTGCGCAACAGGCTTATCATTCTACCGGAGCCGAAACAACAGCTACAACTGAATGATGTCAACAATCCTAATTACTGCCCTAACCACCAAGTATTGGGCCATCCGATCGAAAACTGCTACGTTTTCAAAAACTGGGTTGAAGACCAATACCAACAGGGCAAGTTCGTCATCTCCAAAAACTGAAAGGTGAGCCCGCCACAACCGCACGCTCCGAGAAAGATGGATACGCCGAGGGCATCATACTCATTCATAGGGAAAGCCCCATAGACCGAAAAGTCGGTAAACTAGAGATTCGCTTCAAATACGGCGACAGCGGACCGAGACGTCCTTAAACTAACAATGGACCGCAATGTCCTAAAACTTGCAAATGACCGAAACGTCTTTAAACTACTACCACAGTATCCTCAGGCTGCCGAGATAAAAAAATAAATAATAAATAAAAAAAAAAAACGGTATGTCCATAAGCGAAATGGGCATGGATGAAAACCTGAAAAGGCTCCGTGATTAAAAACAGCAGGGCTACCGACGAGTGTTTGTGAAAACCCGAAAGGGCGCAGCCTCGCTAAAAGACACTTACAGGGTCCTCTCGACCTTGTAAGGAGAAACCACCCGCGTGAGATCCTTACGACTCACAGGGAAGCAACACACTTAGGGATCCTCACGATTCCTAAGGAGAAATTACACTTGCGAGATCCTCACGACTCGTAAGGAGAATTCTCTTATGAGACCCTCACGGCTCATAAGATTTGAAAGTCTTAAGTTACAGAGAACTAAACCTGTGCTTAAGCAAACCCCCCACAACCTTCGATATGGCCCTACAAGTGGCTCAGTACTGACCCTTGTATACAATCCACGGGCGCGAATAAACATTTCCCTAACCAAGTCCCACCCGTGACTGGGGATATGTCCATACGGTGAACAACCCTTGTAAGTCCTCTCGACTTATAAGGAGAAAACCCTTTTGTGAGATCCTTACGACTTACAGGGGAACATACACTTAGGAATCCTCACGATCCCTAAGGAGAAAACACACCTACGAGATCCTCACGACTTGTAGGGAAAAATACCTTTATGAGACCCTTACGGCTCATGAAGTCAAAAGCCTTAGTCGACGGGTTCCTAACCCTGTTCGCTAAGCCACCTTTGTTCCACATCGACAGAGGCAAATGATGATTCGCTCCTGAAAATATCCCAGTTGTAGCGATGCTGATGCCTGAACTGGTATCAAATTCCAAGTCCTTTCATGGCAAATGATGATTCGCTCCTGGTAATATTCCAGTTGTAGCGATGCTGATTCTGAGATTGGCGTCAGATCCCAAGGTCCACATTCGCGATAAAAAAAACAAAAAAAAACAGCGAGCCATACATGCATGCAAAATAGCCGAAATGATGGGGCAACTTGCAATAAAAATCAGCAAGTAAAAATGTATGTATGCAAAATAGCCGAAATGATTGGGTGACTCGCAATAAAAAGCAGCGAGTAAAAATAAAATAAATAGCCGAAATGATTGGGCACCGCGAAAAAATAGCCGAAATGATTGGGCAATCGCGACTTTCGCGATACAAAAGCTGAAATGATAGAGCATCGCAGAAATATAATAATAAAAAAAATGAATGAAACTTTTGCCCTACATGTGAGATCACATCGATCCCTGTATACAATCCAGGGGCACAAACAAAGAAGGAAACACATCTTTCCCTCCAGGCTCCATCAGAAAGCGAAGCCAAATCTCGACGGTTCATAGACAACCTAGAGGCAACCTTGACATTTGTCGCAATTTTGCAGACGCAATGTCAATAAGTGAAGCAAAGGAAGATCCCTAGCTTCAGGGTCTCGACGTCAATATCGACAACTTAGAGATCACCAACGGCGTTTCTCCTCAGTCTAGCAAGATGCAGATACAACGCCAACAAAAGACCTCGCGGTCGGAACAAAGCGGAGCGGCGGCAAAATCCCAGCTCCACCTTAGCATTCGTCTCGTTACAGCAAACGTAATGTCAACAAGTGAAACAAAGGAAGATCCCTAGCTTCAGGGTCTCGACGTCAACATCGACAACTTAGAGATCACCAACGGCATTTCTCCTCAATCCAGCAAGGATGCAGATGCAACGTCAACGAAAGACCTCACGGTCGAAACAATGTGGAGTGACAGCAAAATCCTAGCTCCACCTCAACATTCGTCTCGTTACAGCAGACGCAATGCCGATAATGGCATTCCTTCGCAAAGTCCACCGGGATACAGATGCAACGTCAATGAAAGACCTCACGGTCGAAACAATGTGGAGTGACGGCAAAATCCTAGCTCCACCTCAACATTCGTCTCGATACAGCAAACGCAATGTTGACAACGGCATTCCTTCGCAAAGTCCACCGGGATGCAGATGCAACGTCAACGAAAGACCTCACGGTCAAAACAAAGGGAGTGACGGCAAAATCCCAGCTCCACCGCGACATTCGTCTCGATACAGCGGACGCAATGCAAGCAAACGAAGCGAAGGCCAAATTCCTAGCTTCACGGTCTTGACGGCAAGTCATATAAAGCCTGAAAGACAATCGGAGATTATCTCGCACCAGCGCGGAGTGGTCACCACCTCGACGATCGTCTCGATACAGCAGATGAAATGTCACCCCAGCGTTCTTCCCCCAGCAGGATTCGGACGCGCCAAAGCAAATGAAGCAAAAGGCCAAATTCCTAGCTTCAGGGTCTTGACGGCAAGTCATATAAAGCCTGAAAGACAATCGGAGATCATCTCATACCAGTGCGGAGTGGTCACCATCTTGACGTTCGTCTCGATACAGCAGACGTGATGTCACCCCAGCGTTCTTCCGCCAACAGGATTCGGACGTGACAAAGCAAACGAAGTAAAAGCCAAATTCTTGGCTTCAGGGTCTTAACGGCAAGTCATATAAAGCCTGAAAGACAATCGGAGATCATCTTGCACCTGTGCGGAATGGTCACCACCTCGACGTTCGTCTCGATACAGCAGACGAGATGTCACCCCAGCGTTCTTCCTCTAACAGGATTCAGACGCGACAATCAAACAACGGAGCCACGGCAAAGTCCCTAGTTCCAAACCTCGACGGTTCACCAATAACTTAGAGACAACCACGACATTTGTCTCGATATAGAGGACGTAATGCCAGCAAACGAAGCAAAGGACAAATTCCTAGCTTCAGGGTCTTAACGGCAAGTCATATAAAGCCTGAAAGACAATCGGAGATCATCTTGCACCAGTGCGGAATGGTCACCACCTCGAAGTTCGTCTCGACACAGCAGACGCGACATCATCAAACAGCAGAGCCACGGCAAAGTCCCTAGTTCCAAACCTCTACGGTTCACCAACAACCTAGAGACAACAGCGACATTCGTCTCGATATAGAGGACGCAATGCCAGCAAACGAAGCGAAGGCCAAATTCCTAGCTTTAGGGTCTTGACGGCAAGTCATATAAAGCCTGAAGGACTATCGGAGATCATACCACACCAGCGCGGAGTGGTTATGACTCATCGGGGCTCTCCAAAATGAGCCTAACCTCAAGTAAAAAGTGACATGGAATATCCCTACGCTTGCTCTTTCGACGGTAATACTACCTGGAAGATTACTTGAAGACGTCTTGTCCAGCCCCCGAAGGGATCAGAGACACGACAATCGCAAGGCTACTCGAACAGCAAGATTGCATATCGAGGAATATATCAGCCAACGCGACGGTACGACGGCTAAAACCATAAGTACCACAGACCCTAACGGACCTCTGTCGTAAAGAGCAGAGGTTAACTGTGACATTAGGACATCCTTGCGAGAAATGCTCGATTCATTTCGACTCGTGAGGCAAAGCCTTAGGCGGCGGGGATAAAAAAAAAGCCTGCTTCCTAAGCACCGGGATCCTGCAAGTCGGCCTAAAACGGTCTCTTGCATACTATCCACGGGTCTCACTCTCTAAAGTCGAATCTCGACAAGGAGGGAAACAACCGCTTACGGGTCCTCTCGACTCGTAAGAGGGAAAATTCTCTTATAGGATCCTTACGACTTATAAGAGAAAACGCACTTAGGATTCTCACGATTCCTAAGGAGAAAATACACATATGAGATCCTCTCGATCCGTAGGGAGAAAAGTCTTTGTGAGACCCTCACGGCTCATAAAATTGAAAAGTCTTAGGCTACAAAGACCCTAAACTTGTCTCCTAAGCCCTCAATTCCATGGCTACTCATAACTTTGCACTACTTCACCCACGTACATACTTACGTGGGCAAAGTAGTGGGGGGCATTTGTTCCCGCCAAAATTTTGGCTCAAAACCCGCTCCTTATAAAATAATAACAATAAAAAGAAAAATAAATAAATAAATAATAAAGGAGAGAATCTCCCTTTCAGAGCAAAGCTCTGTTTAAAATTCAAATAAAAATAAATGAAGCAACGCTTCAGTTGCACTGCGCTCTGCGCGACACGTGGCAGCGCAGTTGCGCTACGCTCTGCGCTGCGCGACACGTGTCAAGCGCAGTTGCGCTGCGCTCTGCGATGCATGATATGTGGCAGCGCAGTTGCGCCGCGCGCTGCGCTGCGCTATGCGACACGTGTCAAGCGTAGGTGCGCTTGCGCCAAACAGAAAAATTCTGGAAAGATCTTTCTCAATCTTGTTAAAAACAAGAAGATTACCTTCTGTAAAACAGAAGCCCTTGGATCAAAGATCCAAAGGTGGGGAAAATCCCCAAATCACTCAGAGAAAGATCTCTCTAACAAATTCAACAAATCATTGGCACTATAAAAAGGCCCCCAGACCCCAACACATGAAAACACAACTCAAAGAGACAAAAAACTCAGAAACAGATAGAGAACTCTAAAGAATTTTGAGAAGAACTCAAGAAGAGAAAAAGGTAAAAACCTTTATAAAAAAGAAGAATTTCTTCTGAATAGATCATTGATCTAAGAACAAGATCAAGGATCTTCAAATAAAAAAATAATAATAACAAAGGCATTGCCATTTTTATGAACCATTGGTTCTGGAATCTTAAAGATTCTTTTCTTGGATCAAGAAATTAAAATAGTGCCTTGCACTTGCAAATCTGCACTGTTGCGCACCTGGTTTGGCGCAAGCCACCAGAGAGAGCCACGTGTCAGCACTTGAATAACTTGCGCTCTGCGCTTTTAAGATAGAGCATTGCTCTCTGAAATTGGCGCAACTCACTAGAGCGCGCTACGTGTCAGCAGCGCAGCAGCGCAACAGCGCACTGCGCTTGCGCTCACCAGAGCATGACACGTGTCATCTCCACATGTACTTGCACTCAATAATTGGCGCAAAGCGCCTGACAGGCCACGTGGCCACTGTCAGTTTGATTAATGCACTGCATTATTTACAGAAGGGCCAAGCCCAAATAAAAAAGGCCTAACTGGCCTAATAAAATGCAATGCAATATTTTAAAAAGGGCAGAGCCCAAACAAAAACAGATGCTGTGCATCATTTAAAAAGGACAGAGCCCAAATCAAAAAGGCTTACCAGGCTAAAAGAAAATGCAGTGCATTATTAAACAGGGGCAAATCCCTAGAACAGGTCTAATAGGCCAAAGATAAAAACGTTGAATATTCTCAACTGGACTTAGGCCAATCATGGCCGTAAGTCCTCAAATTAAATTGACTGAGCAAGACTGCTCTCTTAAATCAATTTACACTTGGTTCAAGGGTACATCTCTGAACTCCTCTGACACCTGTCGTTGTAATCCTTCAACGTCGTCAGAGAGGTGATGGGTCCCGACGGCCATACATAACATGGACCCCATGTCCCTAAACTGGAACATGGACCACTACGTCCCTAAACTGGAACAATAGAGCCCCCAAATGCTATTTTGTCGGATCTGAACGTTCTCGTTTAAGTTGATCTTAGCCTCAAATATGGCTAACGTATCTTTAAACCTTCAAACAGACTTTAGTCCTAAATTGGACTATAGATCCCCCAATCAACTTTGGTTCAAGGGTACATTTCTGAACTCCTCTGACATCTGTCGTTGTAATCCTTCAACGTCGTCAGAGAGGTGATGGGTCCCGATGGCCATACATGTAATGGACCACCATGTCCCTAAACTGGAACAATAGAGCCAATTGCTCTCTTGTTGGATCTAAACGACCCTGTTAAGTTGATCTTAGTCTGGAGATTAGGCTAACGTATCATTAACAAACGTTTAAGTTGATCTTAGCCTTAAATAGGCTAACGTATCCTTAAACCAAAACACCAAACCCATCCTATGGGTGACGACATAAATTAGTTTCTGTATACAATCCACGGGCAACCCCAAACAAAACAAACACCCAACGACACGAAGTGAAATTCTGGAGAAGGAGAAAGTTGTTACCGCGATGCGGTAGCGTAATTAACTGCAGGGGCTTGCGTTCGCAGGGAAGAGTGTCCCCATAATCAAAAACCCCTCGAACGAGGGGGAATCTGACGAAGTCTGCTACATCGGCCGTATCCGTCTAAACCTCCGATACATGGTGCCATAAATCAACTTGACATCTTTGGAGAGGTGGACGGATAAAACCAAATAGCATCTGCCCCAAATCTCAGGCAAGACGTCCATGTCTTGGCCGCCGTTCGGAGGGGAACAATAATGAATGAGCGGTATTAAAATGCAGTTTTCTATGATGAACAAGCACCCCATTCAACGAGGCAAGAGCCGAGATCACTTCATAGGGAGTGACCTCTTGGGCAAAAGTTTGCGTCAGTGTAATTACTTCACTATAGTCAATTCTTTTGTTTTGCATCGTGGTATTCTGTTAGGAATATCCTGCACCTCATTCGATTAGGAAAGAGCCGAGATCCCTTCACATGGAGTGACCACTTTAGCAAAAGTTTACGCCACCATATATTTGTAAAACTGCTCGGGCTCTTTCAACGTTATCAAGTTCATTACTTTAAAGGTTTTTCGCCAAAAATTTTTGCCAAAAACCAGCCATAACCCTCCGTCATTTCTTACAGGTATTACTTAGTATTCATGCTGTATATGTTGACCTCTGTCAAGGCATAATGAATGGTAGCTAGGTAATGCTTGTTTGTTGTATTGATATGTGATTATTTAGGACAGTCGCACGGTCATGTTAACCTCTGTCAAGGGCTTGTATGGGTAGGTCTAAATTAATCCATAACAATGACAGGTTGAACTTGACTTGCGACTTATGATATGTTGACCTCTGTCAAGGTCATAAGCCGCTTGGGGCAAAAACCACATCGGGAGTTTCAAATATATAGGAAACTTTCCAAGCATGCGCGTACCTTCTGGAGTGCGGTAACTTGAGTGACTTCCATCAAGTTATAATGCGATGATAGTTGGATCCCGATTCCCACTGATGAGTAGGTGTTACTCCTCGGGCAATTTTCAGATGATCCCGACTAATTCTCCTTTTAGGGTTTGAAGGAGAATTTGATGAAACAGTGGGAGCCATCCTAATTAGATAAAGTGATTAACCAATCTAATCTAGGTTAGAGTGTACGCTGAGTGTTTCTTTTTTCTCTTTCTCTCTCTCTCTCTTTGGCAGCGACCATGGACTGACCTTAAAAACTCATGAACCAAGTTAACCAAACCTTCTTAAAACACTTTGGCTTTTAGATTGTCATTAAGTCGCATATATCCCTGCCACTCCTATTTTCCCTTTGCATTTTTCCAGAACACTCCATATCACAACGAAGATCCATATTGATTGGATATTCCATCGTATAGTTACATACGAACTTGAAAAAACTTGTTTCAGTTCGAGGATGGATTCCGGTTCTGAAAAAATTGAATAGGACTATTCTGTTGTCTTTTCTCTTTATCTCCTCTCAGGTTGCGAAAGCTTCTAGTATTAGGAGAGTACACATATTGCGCTTATTGGATAGTCTTCTTCTAAACCATAGGCAGGTGCCGAAAAGTAGGGAAGGAAGAAAACCAACTAGCCTAAGTGAGGTGTACAGAAGATAATAAGTAAAGACATATAAAGGGATTAGAGTGAGGGAAAAGGAAATTGCGACTACTATCAATCACGATGAAGCTGCGTATACCCCTGCCACTCCTACTTCCCCTTTGTATTTCTCCAGAACACTCCGTATCACTACGAAGATCCATATTGCTTGGATATGCCATCGTATAGTTACATACGAACTCGAAGGAACTTGTTTCAGTTTGAGGATAGTTTTCGGTTCGGGAGAAATTGAATAGGATTATTCGATTTTCTTTTATCTTTACCTTCTCTCAGGTTCCCAGGGCTCCTAGTATTATGAGAGTACACTTATTGCGCTTATTGGATAGTATTCTTCCAAACCATAGGCAGGTGCTGATAGGTAGGGAAGGAAGAAAACCAATTAGTTTAAGTGTGGTGTACAGAAGGTAAGAAGTAAAGACATATAAAGGGATAGGAGTGAGGGCAAGGAAACATTCGGTTACTGTTATGAATCTGGATAGTGGAAGAGGCATTACTAGGAATACCCAGCTACCCCTTCGAAACATTTTCATGTTTCAGTTTTACTGTGCGGTGTTAATTGAAAACTATATTTCCCAATTAGATTCTAACTCCAGGGTATGTATTTATCAGACTTAATTCTCACATCTGTATGGCATTACAGATGCCGAGTAGGAGTAAGATATTGGGAATTGGATGATTAGATCCTCTCTATATATATCAGAATTCTTTATAATTGGTGATATTTGAGGAAATCACCTGGGTTTTGCCTGACGGCAAAAATTTGGTTTTGAATATCCGTTGTTATGCACCAATTTCAAACTGATATATCTATACGTTTATTTTATAAAGTGAGATATAATCTTTTGAAATTATACTTATGACATTTACCTATATCAGTTGATGGTTAGGTAAGGAATATTTAACGGCGGTGTAATTCTTCTTAAGCATAGTACAGTTTTCAACTTACGACGCACAGGGTTTGAGTTATTGAACTCAGAAGACTTATACAAAGTATTGTATGTTGTCTGATGTTCGTTAGGACAAAAAGGTTGGTACTCGTACTATATTCTGTTTACTCATGACTTCTCTAGTTTTAGACAAGTATTTCGTTGAAATACAAGGTCCGAGTTTTGAGAAGTTATAGGTATAAGAATAAATTAGAAAACCATATGTTGCAAGTATCAGGATTCTTCAAGGTGATCGAAGATGTAGATACTTGTGTTAGGTATTCCGTCGTAAGTAATAGTTTTGAGAACTTGCTTCTTTCTCAGATTACTCATCCATGAGTACGTTCCTTGATGAGTAATGTTGCTTGGCCTTCTTCCATTTAGTTGATATGCACTGGGAACGGCTGCATGTATTTTGAATCTGGTTCCAATTAAATTAGTGCCTTTGTTTCTATATTGGATATAGAATGGAAGAATATCTTAACGATATTAAAGTATATGGAGTTATCCGGCTTATGCTTAAAACCAGAATCCAGATAAACTCTAGGCATGTTAAAGTAATGGCAGTTTGTGGGTTATCCCGATTTTTGACGAGGGTTAACATTCTACCATTTGGAAGATCAATAGTTATATTGTTCTTGACTCGCCACAGTTTTAGTAAAATGAATTATTTTTAGAAAACCTTAGTGGGATTATGGTAGAACTGGAAGTGATTCCAGAACCACAAACGATTACTAAAAATTTAGTAGAACCTAAACATTCAATTGGATTCGAAAATCCATTAGCCACTCCGCAGATTTGGTGGGTAACCTCAGGCACCCGAAAGGTACTTCGGTCTCCTCAAAGACAGTGACAGGGAGGTTTTTGATTACCCAAATTTGCCACTACTGCTGTTCTAGATAATGAGATCTGGCAGAAGGATGAGTATAACGTCGTTCTAAATTAGTTTTAGAAGTGCACGTGTATATGACTCTGCCACAGGGTTGTTGTAGTCAACGGGAGCAGCGGAAGCATGGTGGGCAAGTAGCTTATGTTTATTTACAGACTAAAGTAGGTACAGCGGAGATAGATCATCTAATTTTGATGTGACAGTTATAGAGTTTGACTTCATCGGAACAACAGATGAACCTGATAAGAAGGTAGTAGGGAGTGATATCCTGATATTTGGATGACATGCTCTTGATAGGAATGATCTTCCTATACTATGATCGGTTATACTGTGGTTTTCACAAATTGTTTCTCCACATAGGATCTGGATTCTGCTAACTAAATCTATTGTTTTAGATCTAGATTTGGGATGTGTCCCAATTTGGGTACTTGACACTATTCTAAAGTGCTTTAAAATGGACGACTCCTGGCGTGGTGGTGTACCCGCAGGTGATGGAGTCACCCTTCCTAAAGAGATGTCTTCCAGACTGATGAGGGGAAGGATTTGGATGATTGGCATATCTCTTTCTTAGGAAATTGAGTTAATCATGAGATGTCAAGTACCAGACCAGATATTGCTTTTGCACTAGCTGCAATAAGCATATATATTAATCCAATCCTGCAGAAACGTTGGGAAGAAGTTATGAACATAAGTGGATGTTCTTGGCATATGGTAACGGCAACCTCCTTCACGAAGCGGTTATCATTTCAGGCTTCCAAGGTGACCTGGATGACAGAGTGGCTGTCAAAGTTATAGTTTTCCCTCTTCTTTGAGGGGCAGTATGTTGGACAGGTGGTCCAAACGGATACCGAGGAAGGCATGGCGCAGAAAACTGAGTAAATTTAGTAGAAGATACAGTCTTAGAAGTTTGTTGGATTTGGAGTTTATTTGTGAACTGAGTCCCATCAGATATCCAGACAAATTCTAAGACAGGTATCACTCATTTCGGGAGATAGTTTTTCTCCGCGAAGTTGAGATATAGAGAGAGAGAAAGATAGAAATATTAGAGCGGATCCACCCACTGAGGCTATTTCTCGAATGCAATAGTTTCACAAACGGGCTTTGCGAGACTGATTAGCAGAGAAGTTTGGTATTCGGTATCACACGGGCTATGAGTATGCGACACCACAATAATTAGCCTTAAGTGCAAGTGGGAGATTGTTGGCTATAGTGGGCTCAAGTCAATTATTGTAATTGCAGGCACGCGAATATGATGATTGAGAGAGGACCTATACGGGTAGAACAGTCTTACTCGCCGTTATTTTTAAAAGAATAGAATAAATAGTAACCTGGCCCTGATACCACCACTTTGATCTAGAACCAAAATGATAGTATGTTATTTGGTTTGCCATTATCATCATGTACATGTATTATGTGGTATTATAGATCATTATTACATGTTGATAGAGCCCATAGGATTCTTGCTTGACTACCAGTATTATGATGGAGATCATATACGTGGGAGCTGGGTAATCTATAAGCACATCCTCAAATGTCCCTAGTCGAGGGAGTATCGAGACTGGGCATTGATACTCTGGAGTAGAATAGTGTGTACTTATCGAGACCCCGACGAGGGGCGGTGGCCGGTCTCATAAGCCATTGGTGTTAATTAGTCACCTAAGATAGTATATAGGTGCTCATTGGGTTATGAGTATACTGGACGGACTCGCCGGGAACATGCTAGATGGTATTATACCTATTGTCAAATAGCAGTTCCCAGGTGACATGAGTATAAGTTAGTTTGTCGATCTGAGATCGTCTTTTGTCTCGTGTGTGTTCCCACTATGCTTTGATTACTACCCTACCACGGCTCAAAGGAGTCGTTCAAACAGGTTTTAGTTGGGTACAGTCCCGAGCCACATGGAGGCAATGAGCGGATCGTCGGGGATTCGTCTCTCCCGGTATTGGAGGTTGATGTCGCACAGTACACGGGTGGCCATCACAAGAAATCCTTAAGCAAGGTAGAAGAGAATTACTGATTTGGATCAGTAGTTTCTCAGTTGGTGATGGGCTTCATACCGACATGAAATATCGCGTTATTAGGGGTCTAACTTTATCCATCCCCTAGACTCTATATATGATACTCTTATACGAACAGACCGGACTGTACGGAGATTGTCACGGACAGGCACAATAGGGGTTCGGATGAGTTTGCTCGTCGGCCTTCCTTTCGCTCAATACCTGGGTAGCTGGTACGTACAGCTAGTGCCGCTAACGTGATTGTGGTTAAACCCACTGCCAGCGTATTAACGAGTTTTTAGAGTCCCACAAAGATAGTTTTCCTGGTTCTGGCGAAACGATGTAGTAGCCGTATTGGATACGTGTAGGGTTCCGATTGATTGATTGTACTATATACCCAGACTTTCGATCGGACGGTTGATAATACTAGCCGGCTCGGGTTTGAGCCGGATTATTAAATCAGGTATTAATTTAATAATTTACGTATATGTATTTCGATATGTATATTCTAGTATTATGTTCTTTGTGTTATTCTATCTCTTCGGGTATTCGTATTTCAGTACGAATACCGGTATGTATATACAGTAGAGTGTAATCCGTATTATTGCAGATAACATTCTAGAAGTTGGACACCTCATTTAGTTTTTATCCATTTATTTTAATGGGTAATGAGGTGGAAAATCAAGAGAAGGGAGTATGGTGAGAGCCATGTTTGTATAGTGTTGCACAAATGAATTGTTAATTCATTTGTGCAAACTATTCAAGCATGTGCTTGATTTTTATATTGGAAAAATGAGTTTGTTAAAACCATGCTTCATGTTATTTGCACACTTGATGTTGGATGAGGAAAATTTATGGTTGGTTTTTCTTTCACCTCACCATTAGCTTCGCTCTCCTCTTGTGTTTTCTTGTGCTCCTCCACCTTCATCCTCAAGCTCCTCTCTACAATCTCATGAGTTGAGAATCAAAAGTGGATGTGAGATAGATAAACACTTTGAACACTTCACTACATCCTAGGCACTCTAGATTAGCAACCTAGAGTCCTTAGTTGCTTCACTTGATCATTAGTGTGGAGCTAGAGCCATGAGCTACATCCCTCGGGTGGATCATCTTCAACGGAGGAAGATCGGCGACTAAGTTCAGTCAAGGACGCCTTAAGGGGCTATGGAAGATGGTATGAGATCGAAGAACACGGTTCTTTTGGTATAACCATTTCTAACTTTGTAGTTTAGCTCATTGTAGTTTTCTAGTATTGGTTTATGGTTCGATTCTAAACGGGTTCGTTAGCGCCAAGTTTTTTAAATGTCATTTTTGCTCCGCATCCGCCATGGTAGATGGCCAGGGCACTATCATAACCTAACATGACCAACAAAACATAGTACGATATCGACCCCTTATATCGGGAGAAACAAATCCCCTAACAATCACTTACTACCTCCGTGTGGCTCGAGACCGTACCCAACTAAAACCTGTTTGCACGAATCCTTTGAGACGCGATTGGGTAGTAATCAAAGCACAGTAGGAACTCACACGAGAAAAATTATGATCTTAGGTCTACAGACTATCTGTACACATGCCACATGAGAACTGCCATCTGACGCTTGGTATAATACAATCCAGCAGTTCTCGACGAGTCTGTCCAGTGTACTCACCCACAGTAAGCACATGTATAAAATCTTAGGTCAAACACGTTAATGGCTGTGAGACTAACCATCGCCCCTCTTCAGGGTCTAGAAACTTATATACCAGTCTACTCTAGAATATCGATTCTTTGTCTCGATATTCCTACGACTAGGGACAGTTTAAGGATATGCTTATAGACTACCCAGCCCTCACAAGTATGACTGCCATCACAACGCTGGTAGTCAAGCAGTAATCCTACGGGCTTTATCAATATGTATAAGTAGTACATAATAACAAGTAAAACATACGCACATGTTAAGATAAAGGCAAACTAAATAGCATACTATCATTTCGAGCAAGATTGTCATGCGCGCGCGCGTGGACATACATACACACACACACACACATATATATACATCCATTATAAATAATGGCCTTTAGGGCATACATATACCCTTCAATTGTCATGTATATATATATATATATATATATATATATATATATATATAACATCCATTACAAATAATGGCCACTAGGGCACACATATATCCTACAGACATGAGCTGAGAGAAGATGTAGATTTTTTGTTTTTCTCCCTTTTACTCTTTCTCACTCTTTTTCTTTTCACTCTAGGAGCCATGGTTTGAAGAGAGAGAAGCTTAACCTCCAAATGAGCATGCAAGAGAGTTGATGGAAAAAGAATTTCACTCATATATTTTTCTCCCTCTTTTCCACTGTCATTCAAAATTGGATGAGTAAGCATGTGGTCCTGACCACTTACCATGGCTTCTAAATAAAATAGAAAAAGAATAAATTAATTTGCATAATACTGTTATACAAATTAGTATGTTCATGACATGTAACATGCACATGCAACATATAAAAGAGAGTAAAAGAATAAAACAATAATACTAGTTTATATATGCATCATCATATATAAGTAATATCATTAAATTAGTACTTGATTTAATGACCTGGTTCAAACATAAACCGGCTAGTATTATCCGTCCGATTAATACACGTAGTATCACATACACATGTTTGATTGGACTCCTACACGCATCGCTGTATGTGCACCACATCAATTTTGCTAGTACCGAAAACCCCTCTATGTGGGACTCTAAAGACTCGAAAATATGCTGGCAGTAGATCAGGATCATATCCGATTGATCTGAAATGCTTTCTAATCAATCCCCTACCGGGTTAACATGCAAGCACATCAGCGATACTACCTGTACGTAATGGCTACACATGTATTGAACGAAAAGCCAGTCGACAAGCAAGCCCATCGATACCCTGCTAGAGCTTATCAGTGACACTCACCGTACAGTCCAGTCTCTTCGTCTAAGACTGTCGCATACCAGGTCTGGGAGGTGGAAATAGTCAGACTCCCAATAACTCGATAAATCATGCCGACGTCAAGATCATGACCATCTGAGAAACTACCGATAATATTTATCAGTAAATCTTGACTACCTTGGCTAAGGACTTAAGGTCATAGCCAGCTGTGCACTGTGTAAAATCATCTCCCTATACCAGAGGAGACTAATTTTCTCGACCGCTCACTACCTTCATGTGCTTCGGGACTGTACCCAACTAAAACCTGTTTGCACGGCTCTTTAAAGCCGTGATAGGGTAGTAATCAAAATATAGTGGTAACACACACAAGAAACTATGGCGATTTTGGATCTAGGGACTACCCTATACTCATGTCATTGGAGAACCATCTATCTGACGATTAGTATAATAGTATCTAGGAGTTCTCGGCGAGTCCGTCCATTGTCACTCATCCAATGAGCACATGTATACAATCTTCGGTGTAAAACACCCATGGCTATGGGATCAACCATCGTCCCTTACGGGGTCAAGAAACATATACACTAGTCTAAACCGGAGTACTGATGCACAGTCTCGATACTCCTACGACTAAGGACTTTTAAGGATGTGCTTATAGACTATACAGGCCCCACTAATATGATCCCTATCATAATCCTGGTAGTTAAGTAAAGATCTTATAGGCTTTATCATCATATATTAGTGGTACGTTATAATGAGTAAAACATATGCTAATTAATGATGAATACAAATCAGATAGCATACTATCATCTCGAGTAAGACAGTTCTTAGTATAGGTCCTCATCGAATTCAGTAATTGCATTTCTGCAACTACGGTAATTGCCTTGAGGGCACCTATATCCAACAATCTCCCATTTGCACTCAAAGCCAATTATTGCGGTATCACATACACATATATCTTGTGCTATTGCGTACCCAACTTCTCTAATAACAGTTTCATAAACTGTGTTCAAGAAAACAGCCTTAGTGAGTGGATCCACTGTAAGTGTGTTGTGCTCGCACAGCGGAATCCGCGGCCAAGGCGGAAGTGAAAACAATGATTTTAAGCAAGCACAAAATACGTATCACCTAAGAATCAAACCATACAACTAACCTAGCAAACTTACATACAAGGTTTAAGGATTACTACCTTCGACGTGTGTCCACCCAATCATGGAAGACCTTTCCAAGCTCCGTGTATGCCGTCCGGACCGATCTTGAGTGGCGACCGCCCTTGTCGATGATTATCCACCTGAGAGAACCGATCCAAGCTCCGGCTTCACCTAGTAAAGTGACCAACGCTCCAAGCTCGCTACAAATGGAGAGTGGGGATATATGAATATTTTCACTATCTTTTCCTCTTTTACTAAGCTCAAGTGAGCTACAAAGAAGAAGGAGGAGGAGGTGAATAAGAAGAAGCCATGGAAAAATGGCTAAGTCTTTTTTGAAGAGCTTGTAACCAAAAATGGAAAAGTGAATGGCTTAATCATTTAGCAACCATCCAAGAATAGTAAATCCAAATGCTAATACTATATAATAATCAAGCCATACCTCTCTACCATGCTACAAAACACCACATCCTCCACCTCATTTTTTATTTTCTTTTAAAGAAAAATCAATAAATTAAGTATCCATCTTCAAGAACAAATTCCATATAAATACGGAATATAATCCGGTATAGGTATCGAAATACATATATGCATATTCATACAAAAATACGAATAGCAAAGAGAGAAAATGAATAGTAAACAATAATACTAGAATATACATATTAAAAATATATATATAAATTATTAAATTAAAGCCTAATTTACTAATTCGGTTTAATCCTAAGCTGCTAGTATTATCAACCGTCCGATTAAAGTCTGTATAGCCTATAAACGTATTTAATCAGACACCCTGTATACACTAACATACGTCATCTATATCATATCACCTAAATCGGGAAAACCCTTGTTCTCCGCCGGAAGACGCGACCGGGACGTTGGGACGTCCGGGCCTGAATTCCGAGGGCAGATACTAATTGGTGCTATCCGTCCACCTCTCCAAAGATACCAAGTTGATTTATGACACCATGTATCGAAGGTTTAAACGGATGCGGCCGATATAGCAGACTTCGTCAGATTTCCCCTTATTGAGGGGTTTTTGATTGTAGGGACGCTCTTCCCTGCAGGCGCAAGCCCCTGCGGTTAATTACGCTACTGCATCGCGGTAACCACTTTCTCCTTCTCCAGATGGTCACTTCGTGTCATGTGTGTTTGTTTTGTTTTTGGTTGCCCGTGGATTGTATACGGAGACTAATTTATGTTGTCGTCCGTAGGGCGTGGATTAGTCCAAATCCGTATTTTCTTAGATTTGGGTTTGGGGTTGGGTTTAAGGATACATTAGTCTCATTTGAGACTAAGATCAACTTAAACGTATGTTAAGGATACATTAGTCTAATTTCATACTAAGATCAACTTAACGGGATCGTTTAGATCAAACAAAAGAGCATTTGGGATCTATTGTTTAGTTTAGGGACATTGCGGCCCATAATTAGTTTAAGGACGTTACGGTCCAATATTAGTATAAGAATATCTCAGTCCAATGTTAGTTTAAGGACATCTCGGTCCAAGGTTAAGGACATCATAGTCCGTAATTTTAAAGACCTCACAGTCAAGGTGAAGGACATCATAGTCTATGAGTTTAAAGACCTCACAGTCAAGGTTAAGGACATCATAGTGCGTGAGTTTACAGACCTCACAGTCAAGGTTAAGGACATCATAGTTC
The DNA here is from genome assembly GCA_030015575.1 of Agapanthus africanus. Lineage (NCBI taxonomy): Eukaryota > Viridiplantae > Streptophyta > Magnoliopsida > Asparagales > Amaryllidaceae > Agapanthus > Agapanthus africanus. The sequence goes on from JASDDO010000028.1 coordinate 122,295,168, forward strand.
ATGAGTTTAAAGACCTCACAGTCAAGGTTCAGGACATCATAGTCCGTGAGTTTAAAGACCTCACAGTCAAGGTTAAGGACATCATAGTCCATGGGCTTAAGGACCCCACAATCCAGGTTAAGGACATAATAGTCCATGAAATGTATGGTTGTCAGGACACGTCACCTCTCTTAAGACGTTGAAGGATTACAACGACAAATATCAGAGGAGTTCAGAGATGTGCCCTTAAACCGATGTAGGTTGAGAGACCTGTAGTCCAATTGGGACTAAGATCTGTGATTTATGAGCATATGACTCAATTAATCTGAATTGAGGACTTATGGCCAATTTGGGCTAAGCCCATTCAATTACAATATTCAACATTTTTTTTGAGTTGTTAGATTTTTGTTTGAGCCCAATCCCTTAAAAATGCTAAGCATTGGTTCGGTCTCTGACAATGTTTTGTCTTTAGTTGAATGTTGTGCATTTATGATAGCTCCAGGCTTATTCAAAGAACAGTTTATGTTCTGTCCAAGCGCAAATAAAAGTATGTGGCGCACTTGGCACTAGCGCCAGTCTATGAGCGCAGTGCGCTATGGTTAAAGCGCTAATGCGCTTAGCGCTTTGCGCCAGATATGAAGCGCTAATGCGCTTAACGCTTTGCGCTAAATGAAGAGAGCTGATGCGCTTAGCGCTTTGCGCTAGATGTAGAGCGCTGATGCGCTATAGTTGAAGCGTTGAGGCGTTTGGCGCTGGTGCCATATCATGAGCGCAAAGCGCTTTTAGTAATGCAGCGCACACGTGAGGAGCACGTGGCGCGCTTAGCGCTGAGCACTAGCTAATGAGCGCAATGCGCTGTGTTTGAAGCGTTATAGCACTGCAGCGCTTTGCACTACATGAAGAGCACTAAGTCACTTTTAAATTAGGAGCGCTAAGGCTCTACTTAGGTTAACTTTGCGCTCTGTAGATTATCTTTTTTTTATAAGAGACTTTGTCTCAAGATTCTAAGAATAAAGTTCTTAGTTTATAGGAGAAATTTCAATCTCTTTTTGATGAAAGGCTTTACCTTTATGGATCTGTGATCCTGAGAGAATTGAATAATTCCCCCCCTTTATAATGAGATGTTCATAATCTCTTTTGTGAAAGACAATTTGTCTTATAGATCTATGATCTGTGAAAGAAGTAAATACTTCTTTTTATATTGAGATGATTTCGTATTTCTATTCTTTTTTACCTTGAAAAGAATTGTCTTCTTTTGCCGAGAGCTTCTTCTTCTTCCTGAGATTTTCTCAAAGTTTATGGGGGGTTCCTCTCTCTGAGACTTGAAGTCTCGGGGCCTTTATATAGGGCAGGCTGATTTGTTCAATCGGTTAAAGAGATTTATTCTCTAATTGATTTGGAAATTTCCCCGCCGTCAGATCTTTGATCCAAGGGCTTCTGGTTTACAGAAGATAATCTTCTTGTTTTTTAACAAGATTGGGAAACCTTTCCCCCTTACAGAATTTGTTCTGTATTTTAGTGATTTTTAATCACCATTGGATCATTGATCCAACGGTGTTCCAAATTCAGGGCACAATTTTTTCTGTTTGGAAAGATTCAACAGAATTTCATTTTTGTTAATTGATGATTTAATCATATCCATTGGATATTTAATCCAACGGTGAGGAACATTTAGTTCCAGCGCTAGCGCTTATACGCTCTGCCCATGGTGCGCTACTTGGAGCGCAGCGCTCTTAGCGCTAGCGCACACGTTCTTTGCACGTGGTGCGCTACATGGAGCGCAGCGCATCTAGCGCAGCGCATTTAGCGCTAGCGCCTATGCGCTTTGCACGGGGTGCGCTAGTTGTAGCGCAGCGCTTTTATAAAAGCGCAGCTTTAATTCAAATATTGAATTCTGATCAGAGCTTTGCTCTAATTGGGGAAACAAATGCCCCCCACCGTTGCGCTCACGGGGCCCACACGAGGGTGCAGCGGTGGCAGCATCTCCACTCTTGGATCAACCGAGGAATTGAAACGGCGCTTAGTTCCTATAAATAGGACCCTTGGCCCTTGAGATGACTTTTATTCATCTTCAATCCTTCTTGAAAATTTATTTTCTCCTTCAGAGCACAGCTCTTCCTCTTAAGAATTTTCTTAAGGACAGAACTCTGTCAGATTTTTTAGGTAAAAGATTAAATCATTTTGAAACATCTTTTAGGGTTTCACCTATTAACAGAGCCTTGCTCTTCATAGATCTTTGATCTAAAGAAAATCCTTTTTAGGGTTTTATTAACAGAGCTTTGCTCTCTTGGAATCACAAATCTAAAAGGATCTTGCTTATGATTTCTTAATCCATTAATGGAGCTTTGTCTTTTCAGATCATATAGAAGAATTCTTAAGAGTTTGTTCATGGATCTTGAAGATCAAATTGAATTTTTTTTTTTGATGGATTATTCCATCATCTTCTCAAAGTAAGGCTCTTAGATTTTCTTGAGGAATTTTATTCCTTCATCATTAGACTTTGACAGATGTCTGTCTAGTGAAGAGCGCTGCTCTTAATGGGAGATTTACTCCTCTGCCCGAGGGATTTCTCATTTAATGAGAATTTCTTGAGGATTTCCTCATTTAATGACAGCCTCATCAAATGATGAGGCTGTTTTATTTATGATGAACTGTCATCTAGATTTTGTGGGTCCCCTTTGGTCCCTTTTGACTGCATTGCAGTGCGGTACGGATTTATAGTTCTTAGTGATAGAATTTAATTTATAGCATTGGTGGATGAAAATTCGTTCTTTTCTGCGCAGGTACTATGTCTTTCGACACTTCCTTCCTGTTCATTCGCTCAGAAGGCGGATTCTCTGAAGCATCCGTAGACCGAGAGGTTTTTGCGCTGATCAAAGACCATGACCCGGAGCACAAGTGTCTTCATCTATGGGGTAAATGGTACGATCAAATTATCATGGGCCGACGGATCTTTTCCTGTATGACACCCTCGGAGCCTATTTCGGCGATCGCTTATGCAGATGCACCTCCGATAAATTACGCTGTGGAGGAGGTCAACTGGACTTCAGAGGGTCTCCTTCGGCCTTCTATGGCTGCAATACCCGTGCAGCCGCCGGTGGCTTTGGACATTCTAGGACGGCGCATATGTCAGGGCGAGTCGCGCCGACAGTCCTACAACATCGGGCTAACTCCCCGTCATCCGGCCGGATACTTGCAGTGGGCTCGGTATATTTTATCGGCGAAAAAATCACAGTTGCTGAAGCTCGGATTGTATCCCGCCGTTTACGCTTCTTTGTTTCAATATTCCATACCTCCTACATGGTGGGTCAGGGCATTTCTGGAGCAGTGGAACATTCCGACCCACACCTTCCTCCTATCAGATCGAGAAGTCTCCATTTCTTTGGAGGAATTTGCAGAGGTCTCGGGTTTACCCGTTAGGGGAGAACATTATGAGGAATTGCTTCCCCCGGATGAGTATATTTTCGCCACCAAATCAGTGGTAATGGATCTTACTCCCGAGAACGCTATTCAATACCAATTTCCGAGTTTGATAAAGGCATTGAATATTTATGAGAACCTCTCTCTTGCATCCGAAGGTCGTGGAGTTAATTTTACGGCTTTTATCGCTGATTTTCTTCCCCCAGAAGTATTGAAGGAAGAAGTCAAGAAATTCGCCAGTCTTGATGACCCCTTCGGCTTAGGTTTGGGCAAGCTGCCGGCGGCGGAGGCGGATCAAAAGAGCTTCTTTCTACCCGATACCCCAGTCATCCCTTTTGCAGAGCTGGCGGCTCCTGGGATTGACGAAGAAACGTTCTTTTTAGGGTTTCTTGGGTTATAGCTAAGTTGGTTTGCGCTTCCTATGCACCCTCGCCGTATGAGGCCGTCCGTCTTTTATCCTGCGCATCGGATGGTTGCTGGGATACAAGTGGCTGTAGGGATCGCTGGGTTAGCCCATGTGTATCACGGCCTCAGCTTGGCAGCGGATACCACTGAGCCAGGGATGCAGTCGATAAATTTCCCGATGCATTATTTCACGTCATGGCTCGAGTTGCACGTGCTAGGCGTCTTTGGCTTCCACAAAAGACCGGGTTTTTATGACAGGTGCAGGTTCCCTCGGATCATGCGACTGGTCGGCGCTTCTATTGTGACTCCAACGCAACGGGAAGCCAGAGGCTTGCTTCTGCGCCCGCGCATGGTTAGAGCTGGCATGTCCTTTACTGATAAAGTTTTGACCGTCGGCCAGGAATCGGGGAAGACGGTGCTGCCATTGCAGGATATATTTAAAGATGGGGCCTCCGTCTTGAAAGCTCGGGAGATTCTTCATCTGTACTCTATCCGGCCGGGCTTTCTTGTATTTAAGATGAATGACTCGGCTTTATTTATGAGGTATAACCCGCATCGCTTCGCCCAGCAGTTAAGCTACAATCAGGGCGTCCCACTCGAGGCTTTCTTGGCAGAACCGGCTGCCACTGAAGAGGGTACTCGGAGTGCACTACATCATTTTATGTGCCTGAACACAGGGTCTAACTTCATCATCAGTGAACCGAGTTGTTTTCCGCAAGCCCTGAATGTGTATGTGGCGTGGTACCAAAATTCGATGGGTGCCGTCATTAGGGAGGAAAAACGATTGCTGCATGATCGCAAGGGCGCAGTGCCGACTGGCGATCGAAATGTTCCTCTGAAGCGACAGAACATTGTTCATCCTCCCTTGAGAGAGGTCACTGCAGTAGAGCCCTCACACGTGCTAAGCCCTACGCACGGGTTGCCCCCATCTAGCGCTCCTGAAAAAGAGATGGCTGCCGCGTCCCCACGAGTCGGACGTAGGAAAAGAAATTGGGACTCGTCGTCCAAAGGCGCCTACTAAACGCAAACTCGTGTTATCGTCCACCGGCACTCGTCCTCAGAAGAAAAAGAAACAAGTACTTCCTTTCGACACCATATTAGGCTCGACACCCCTTGCTCCGTCTAGGGAAGGCTTGAGCGAATATGGGACCAATGAAGGTTTATTCGGGACGCTCGATGATACCGATTTGGAGGCTGCCATCGAAGCTTCCAAATAGTCAGCCATCCTCGAAAAAGAACTAGCTGCCCTTGCGCAGTCAGGTATACTTCACCTTTATCTCTCCGCTGTTCATTTCATTTATTTTATCATGCTTTGACCGACGCCTGCTGTTTTAACAGGTGCCTCCACAGAAGAAGCCATTACTGCTTCGCTTAAAACCTTTGGAGAGGAGGAAAGGCTTCACGCCTCATTGCCAACAGAGGCTTCACTTGAACGACCGATGACGGATACCGTAACGGTTCCAGAGGTAACACCTAGTTCTGATGATAATATCCTCTTGGCGGAGGTCCTGAAGAATTCTTCTTTCCCTGTCAAAACCGAGAAGCAGCTCAAAAAGCGGGCGGCAAGGGGAAGGAAGCAACCTTCTACAGTCACTAGCTCTGGGCCAAAGCGGGGGAAGAAGACCGTTACTAGTCCGCCGAAAGACAGTCTTCTTTTTCCTGGTTCATCTGCCGAGGAAGCCGCACAACTGGCTGAGGCCATAAGGCGTTCCCAGGATGAAACCGAGAACATACATGCCCCGAGGAGTCCTTATCCTGCCGTCATATTCTATGAAGACCCTACATCAATACGGCGGATATTTATAGGTCCCTTGGAAGAAGGAGGCGAGAGAGCCCTTAACCAGCTTATCTCAACCGACGCCGAAGATGCGCTTTCGTTGTGGACCGGTGGCCATGAGTCTACCCTCGAACCCCGGCGAGCATACCTCCTCAGGAAGGAGCGTCGGCTTGAACAAGCCATACTAGAAGCTCCTTTGCGCATTGGTACACTTATATATCATTTTTTAGTATTTTGCACTGCTTATATATATACATATCCTTATCCTCGTGCAAACTTTGCAGGGACTTCGCTGATGGCAGAGGATCTGAGTCCAAGTCGCACCCTGACTATAGACTCTGCAAATATCCCCGATGAGACACTAATCAGTGTGGAGGGGGTCGATGCAACTGTTGTTCCTGCGATGGAGCTTCCCTCGGTGATTCCCGCTCCCCCGGTGCTTGCTCCCCTGAAAGAGGCATCTTCATTGGCCGCGGATTCAATGGATCTCTCTGGGGACGACCCGAAGACTGCGGGACAGGTAATCGAGGCCACCGTCCTTTCATTGGAGCATGTAGCGATGGTCACTGCTCCTCCACCGGAAGTTATTATACCGGCCCACATCCCCGATGATGTGCCTAGGGGCACGGAGGAGGCCGCCGAAGCTGCCATCCCTCCAACCCAGAGTGGGAGGAGCATCGAAGGTATTTTTCTATCTTTTATTTTAGCGATCTCTTCATTATCTGAACTTTTCTATCTTTTCAGAGCTACGGGAATTGGCAGCGTCCATCGTGGACTTGTCCCCCAGGAAGTCCTTCCAGCATCTGCTAGAGATGGCCGCTCCGCAGGCGATATCCCCTCAACGCATCATCCTCTCTTCCGGGCAAGGTTAGCGTTATTTGCCTTCTCCTTACGGCATTATTATTTTTTCATATAATGACACTTATGTCTTCTATAGTTTTGGAGGCCGATGACGAGGTTAAGATTCTTGATGGGCCTGGGGAGCCTTCAGACCCTTCTTGCATGACCGTGAGTAAGTAAAGTTTCAACGTTGTTCCATTCGCTCTTTATTTGTGAATCTCGCCGATTGTTTTCTATGAATCTTAATAGCTTTACCAGTTCTTACCATGCTGGAATCTCGCATCGTGATGCCGCCCGGTCCCTATGCTTTACGTGCCTCGGAGAAGATGACAAAGCTAAGCCTTCACTCCTTGTCAGTTCTGATTGAAGATCTTCGTGCTGGGAGTCTGATCACGGCCGAAGTATTTGCCGCTGAAGCCAACGATTCTCTTCCCTTTCTTGCTATTTACCATAGTGAAACATTGGTACAAGTCTGGGCTGAGTTCTGTCGTCAGGTAGAGGCTTGCTTGCATATTCTTGAATGTACACGTCTTCCCTCAGAGGTTGTAGCTGCAAAGGTGAGCTTGCGGGGGCTGATCGAACGATGAGCCTCAAATATGTTTTCACGCAAGAAGAGGCTCAGCCGAAAGTTTTCGGAGAGGGAGCTAGCTACCAAAGGGCTGAGGGAACTTCAAGCTAACCTTACAGCCAAGACCACTCGGGCATATGATCTTTGACGAGGGCTTCAAGAGGCTATCAGGGAGGTGGTAGCCATTGATAAGGCCGTCATTTTCACTCGCGAAATGGTCGAAGCTCATAGGGTTACCGAAAAAAGCTTGAAAGTCGGCTTGCCTCATATCAGGCCCAACAGGCTCAAGCGGAGGCCCGTCTCCAAACGATAATGAATCATGAGGCTGAGGCCCAGCGGAAAAAGGATGAATTAGCAAATCTATTAAATCGTCCGCCGGCCTGAAGAATTGTATATATATTTTTTATTTTTCTTTTGTACATACTCCTGAATGAGAGTATTTTTTTATTCTTTCATAAATTGTACTTTGTATTCATTTTGATTCATGAATAAAAAACATATTTTGCTTCATGATGGTGTGTCCCTTTTAGTAAATGCATTTTGTGGATAATCTATTTTAATCTCCTTGTAGGACAGTGATGGCTTAGGAGTCAGGTTAAGATCTGCCTCCTAAGGCTTTTCAACTTTATGGCCGTGAGGGTCTCATAAAGTTATTTCTCCCTACGAGTCGAGAGGATCTCGTAGGTATATTTTCTCCTTAGGAATCGTGAGGATTCCTAAGTGCGTTTTCTCTTATAAGTCGTAAGAATCTTACAAAAGAGTTTTCTTCCTTACGGGTCGAGAGGACCCGTAAGTGTTTGATGAGATTGACGTTATCCACATTTCACGGAGTCAGGGGTTACTCTGGGCGTTTCCCACGAGGTCGAGATTGACTCTAGCCGTGTTCCACGTGACCAGGATTTGCTCTTGATGCTTCCCACGGGGTCAGAATTGACATAGCCGTGTTCTGCGAGGACCAGGCTCCGCTCTGGACGCTTCCCACGGGGTCAGGGTTGACATAGGCCGTGTTCCACGAAACCAGGATTGGTTGATTTTATCCGCATTTCACGGAGTCGGGGGTTGACTCTCGGTTGTCTGTGCACCGCTGAGTCATGGAACTGGGGATTGCTACGATTCCAATTCGCTGATATTGCGTCTGTTGTAATAAAACGAATGTTGAGATGATCTTCGATGGTCTGTCAGGCTTTATATGAGTTGCCGTCAAGCCCTTGAAGGTAGGAATTTTTCCTTTGCTTCATTTGCTGTCATTGTGTTTGCTGTATCGAGACGAATGTCATAGTGGTGATGACTCCGCACTGGTGTCGGATGATCTCCGATGGTCTTTCAGGCTTTCTATGAGTTGCCGTCAAGCCCTTGAAGCTAGGAATGTTGCCTTTACTTCATTTGCTATCATTGCGTCTGCTGTATCGAGACGAATGTCATGGTGGTGATCACTCCGTGCTAGTGTAGGATGATCTCCGATGGTCTTTCAGGCTTTATATGAGTTGCCGTCAAGCCCTTGAAGCTAGGAATGTTACCTTTGCTTCATTTGTTGTCATTGCGTCTGCTGTATCGAGATGAATGTCATGGTGGTGATCACTCCGTGCTGGTGTGGGATGATCTCCGATGGTCTTTCAGGCTTTATATGAGTTGCTGTCAAGCCCTTGAAGCTAGGAATGTTGCCTTTGCTTCATTTGTTGTCATTGCGTCTGCTGTATCGAGACGAATGTCATAGTGGTGATCACTCCGCGCTGGTGTGGGATGATCTCCGATGGTCTTTCAGGCTTTATATGAGTTGCCGTCAAGCCTTTGAAGCTAGGAATGTTGCCTTTACTTCATTTGCTGTCATTGCATCTGCTGTATCGAGACGAATGTCATGGTGGTGATCACTCCACGCTGGTGTGGGATGATCTCCGATGGTCTTTCAGGCTTTATATGAGTTTCCGTCAAGCCCTTGAAGCTAGGAATGTTGCCTTTGCTTCATTTGCTGTCATTGCGTCTGCTGTATCGAGACGAATGTCATGGTGGTGATCACTCCGCGCTGGTATGGGATGATCTCCGATGGTCTTTCAGGCTTTATATGAGTTGCCGTCAAGCCCTTGAAGCTAGGAATGTTGCCTTTGCTTCATTTGTTGTCATTGCGTCTGCTGTATCGAGACGAATGTTATGGTGGTGATCACTCCTCGCTGGTGTGGGATGATCTCCGATGTTCTTTCATGTTTTATATGAGTTGCCGTTAAGACCCTGAAGCTAGGAATTTGGCCTTTGCTTCGTTTGCTGGCATTGCGTCTGCTGTATCGAGACGAATGTCATGGTGGTGATCACTCCTCGCTGGTGTGGGATGATCTCCGATGGTCTTTCAGGTTTTATATGAGTTGCCGTTAAGACCCTGAAGCTAGGAATTTGGCCTTTGCTTCATTTGCTGTGGCGTGTCCGAATCCTGTTGGAGGACGGACGCTGTAGTGATATCTCGTCTGCTGTATCGAGACGAACGTTGAGGTGGAGCTGGGATTTTGCTATCACTTCACTTTTTTCGACCATGAAGTCTTTTGTTGACGTTGCATCTGCATCCTGCTGGACTGCGAAGGAACGCCGTTGTTGACATTGCATCTGTGTAACGAGACGAATGCTGAGGTGGAGTCGGGATTTTGCCATCACTCTGCTTTGTTTCGACCATGAGGTCTTTCGTTGACGTTGCATCTGCATCCTGCTGGACTGCGAAGGAACGCCGTTGTGGGTCTTCAGGCTGTAGATGTGGCCATCGAGACTTGGCTCTTCTTCTGATGGAGCCTGGTGGGGAGGTATAGTTCCCTTGTTGTTTGTGCCCCAGGATTGTATACAGGGATCGATGTGATCTCACCTGTAGGGAAAAAAGTTTCATTTCATTTCATTTTTTATTTCTTTCCACGATGCTCTATCATTTCATCTTTTTATACCGTGAAGGCCGCGATTGCCCAATCATTTCGGCTATTTTTCGCGGTGCCCAATCATTTCAGCTATTTGTTTTTTTTTACTCGCTGTTTTTATTGCGAGTTGCCCAATCATTTCGGCTATTTGTTTTTGTACGCATACATTTTTACTTGCTAATTTCGTTGCAAGTTGCCCCATCATTTCGGCTATTTCATATGCATTTGTGGCTCACTAACTTTCACTGCGAGTTTGAGATTTGATACCGATTTAGGCATCAGCATCGCTACACCTGGGATATTGCCAGGAGCGAATCATCATTTGCCTCTGTCGATATCGAACAAAGGTGGCTTAGTAAACAGGGTTAGGATCCTGTCGACTAAGGCTTTTAATTTTACAAGCCGTAAGGGTCTCATAAAGGTATTTCTCCTTACGAGTCGTGAAGATCACGTAGGTGCGTTTTCTCCTTAGGAATCGTGAGGATTCCTAAGTGTGTGTTCTCTTATAAGTCATAAGGATCTTACAAGAGTGTTTTCTCCTTATAAGTCGAGAGCACTTACACGGGTTGTTCACCATGTAGACATATCCCTAGTCGCAGGTAGGACTTTGTTAGGGAAATGTTTATTCGCGCCCGTGGATTGTATACAAGGGTCAATATTGAACCGCTTGTAGGGCAAAATCGGGGGGTATAACTTGCTTAAGAACAGGTTCAGATCCCTGTAGCTTAAGGTTTTTGAATCTTATGAGCCGTGAGGGTCTCATAAGAGGGTTCTACTTATGAGTCGTGAGGATCTCGCAAGTGTAATTTCTCCTTGGGAATCGTGGGGATTCCTAAGTGTGTTGCTCCCTTGTGAGTCGTAAGGATCTCACGCAAGTATTTTCTCCTCACGAGGTCGAGAGGACCTTGCAAGTTTCTTTTAACGAGATTGCGCCCTTTCGGGTTTTCACGACACTCGCCGGTAGCCCTGCTGTTTTTACTCACGGAGCCCTTTCAGGTTTTCATCCGTGCCCATTTTGCTTATGGACATACCGTTTTTTTTGTCTTTTTAACACCACGTCAGCCTGGCAATGCCGTGGGTTGGTACTAGTTTAACGACGTTTCGGTCATTTGCAAGTTTTAGGACGTTGCGGTCCATCGTTAGTTTAAGGACGTTTCGGTCCGTCGCTAGTTTTAGGACATAGTGGTCCATTGTTAGTTTAACGACGTTTCGGTCCGTCATTGCCATATTTGAGACTAGTTTCTAGTTTACGGACTTTTCGGTCCCAGGGGCTTTCTCTATGAATGAGCACGATGCCCCCGGCATATCCACATTTTAGGGGCGTGAGGTTGTGGTGGGTTTACCTTCCAATTTTCGGATAATGCGAACTTGGCTTGTTGGTATTGGTCCTCAATCCAGCCTTTGAAGACGAAGCAATCTTCGATTGGATGGCTTACTGCTTGGTGGTAAGGAGTAATTAGGATTGCTGACATCGCCTGGCTGCAACGGACGTTTTGGATCCGGCAGATTGATGAGTCTGTTGTGCACTGCCAGCTCGAACAGTCTCCTCGTTTTATCTTGGGGAAACGAGTAAGGACGTCCCAGTCTCTCCTCAAGGGATGGGCGTGGGCGCATATTGTTTTGGCGAACAACCGACTTTAAGTTGCTCGGTTGTTGTTAAGTATTGGCGACGAAAGTTGCTTTTCTTTTCCCTTTTTCATTTTGAGATTCCGTCTTTGGAGGAGATGGTCTATGACCCATCTGATCCATTTGGGCCAGCTTGTCAATCAAGGCCTGGAACGTGGTCGGCTTGAAGAACAACATGAATTGGGAAATAGTTGCTTGAGGGTCAAGAGTACCCACGAACATGCCTACGGCTGGAGCTTCCTCTATGCGCTGTTCGCACTTTGACCGCAGGTTTCGCCACCAGATTGCATACCGCACCCATGTCTCTCCTGGCTTCACCCTGGCATTGATTAACACTGTGATTAGGGTGCGTTCGCTAGCGCTGGCAAAACGTTGGGTGAATAGTAGCTCCATCTCTACAAACGTCTTAACGGAGTCATTCGGGAGCTCGGAATACCACTCAAATGCTGTCTCCGACAAGCTGCCAACAAACTGGCGGAGCAGTAGTTTATCATCACCTCCACTATTACCGCACAAGGATCTAAATTGAGCGACGTGCTGATGCGGATTTCCCGTCCCCTTATATACGTGGAATTTGGGGATCGTATATCCCGGCGGGTACCTTATTTGGTCATACCAGCCTGGATAGGGTCGTCCAGTCTTAACGATCTGTCCAGCCGCTTCATTCGCCTGGTGAGCTCATATTTGCTAAGAAATGTAATCATCCAGAGAGGCCTTGGAGATGGTCTCCTTCTTGGCTGCTGAAAGAGCCGGAGGGGGGTTCGATGTCTCCCCTCTGTCGTCTTCAATGATAATCGGGGGGTCTTCAGCTGGAGGTTCCAGCTGTAATATCATCCCAGCCATGTCTTGGAACAAAAGAGCCATTCGTTTGATGTTGGCAGCCTGTTCCGCGGCCTCTTTTTCTTTCCACTTGAGCATTCTTCGGAGGAACTCAAAATCAGTTTCTTGTTCCTGATGCTGCTCTGAGGTCTCTGGATTTTCTTTTGGCCCAGTGAGTGCGGCCATTGCAGTCAGCATCTCCTGAAGTTTCTGCTGCTGCTGCTCCTGAGCCTTTGTTATCGATCGAGTAAGCGGTCGATGACCTGTGGAAGCACGGCTTTCCTCTTTTCCGGAAGCCATATAAACGGTATGTATTACCATGCCCCCAGACTTGGAGCGTTTGGATTCAGCATCCTTGCGGTTCGCCGCAGTCACGGGGGCTTTCTCCGGCCTCCTTCTCTTGTGAGCGGCTGATGTTAAAGGAGCCATTGCAGCAGGCACCCAGACGGCTGTCTCCTTTTGTGGCTTGACAGGATGGTTTTCTCCTTGTCGAGCTTTAAGCTTCTTTGATCGGCGAGAGTAGTCCTGGTCAATCACCGATTCTTGGACCTGTCTCCAGACTCTGTAAATTTTGGAGGACAGCCACCGAGGGGGCTACTCCGGCTTCTCCTTTGGGGTATTCTCCATAGATGGAGGAGATCTTTTCAGCACGGCAGTCGGAGAGTTCTTGAGAGCCCTCTTAAGCGGTTCAAAGCTGTTCTTAGTTGGAACAACAGCATTGATTTCCACCATGGGAGCTGGCGGAGTTAGTCCAGAAGGGGAGCTGCCCCCAGCCTTCCTTACTCGGAGCCAGTGATGACGGCGAGCATGTCATGCGGATGGAGTTGGTTCAGCTGTAGGGGTGACTTCCTCATGCCCTTTGTTTTGGCGAAGGGTTGTCGCCGGCGTCAGCCTCTTGAAGACCAATGCCCGTTGAGCAGAAATGTCCAATTTGTCAAAGACAGACCTCTGGACAGGGGAAGCAGGTTTGAGGACTTCTCCTGGAGTGGGAGCCAGAACGGCCAGCCTTATGAAGACCGACTTCTTAGCAGAAAAAGCCTCTCTGATAATTTCGTCCGTTTGAGCCGGGATAGCTACTTCAGGTATTGCGGTCTTTTTGGCGTTCTGGCCCAGTATGTTGAAGACTGAGGCAATGGAGTTGGGCGACCCGCTGAGAGGGGCCGCAGCAGTGGTAAGTCGATCAAAGACCGACTTCTTCTGAGCCTCTTGTGATGGTACAGGAGCGCTGAAACTCATTGGCGGGAGCATGGTCCCGAAGAACAATCCAGTGGTGGCCTGAGTGACCTGTTCTACTGGCATAGCGAAGATGGAGGCCGCTTGGGGCCCGTAAGTCACTCCTCCGGACGGGACAGAGCGGAAGTTGCAGTTGCAGTTAGTGCAGGTTGAAGCCATTGATCTTCTGTTTTCTACACGGAGCAAGACACAAAATCTTAGTACCTCGAACCCAAGGGCAACCATATCAAACCGCGATTTGTTCGTGAACACGACACACGAAGTGTGGAGTGGAAAGAGGAAAAGGTCCCACCGGGCGTGCCAGAATCTGTTCTCCGCCGGAAGACGCGACCGAGACGTTGGGACGTCCGGGCCTGAATTCCGAGGGCAGATGCTAATTGGTGCTATCCGTCCACCTCTCCAAAGATGCCAAGTTGATTTATGGCACCATGTATCGAAGGTTTAAACGGATGCAGCCGATGTAGCAGACTCGTCAGATTCCCCCTCGTTGAGGGGTTTTTGATTGTGGGGACGCTCTTCCTTGCAGGCGCAAGCCCCTGCAGTTAATTACGCTACTGCATCGCGGTAACCACGTTCTCCTTCTCCAGATGGTCACTTCGTGTCGTGTGTGTTTGTTTTGTTTTTGGTTGCCCGTGGATTGTATGCGGAGACTAATTTATGTTGTCTCCCGTAGGGCGTGGATTAGTCCAAATCCGTATTTTCTTAGATTTGGGTTTGGGATTGGGTTTAAGGATACATTATTCTCATTTGAGACTAAGATCAACTTAAACGTATGTTAAGGATACGTTAGTCTAATTTCAGACTAAGATCAACTTAACGGGATCGTTTAGATCCAACAAAAGAGCATTTGGGGTCTATTGTTTAGTTTAGGGGCATTGCGGTCCATAATTAGTTTAAGGACGTTACGGTCTAATATTAGTTTAAGGACATCTCGGTCCAATGTTAGTTTAAGGACATCTCGGTCCAAGGTTAAGGACATCATAGTCCGTGAGTTTAAAGACATCACAGTCAAGGTTAAGGACATCATAGTCCGTGAGTTTAAAGACCTCACAGTCAAGGTTAAGGACATCATAGTCCGTGAGTTTAAAGACCTCACACTCAAGGTTAAGGACATCATAGTCCGTGAGTTTAAAGACCTCACACTCAAGGTTAAGGACATCATAGTCCGTGAGTATAGAGACCTCACAGTCAAGGTTAAGGACATTATAGTCCGTGAGTTTAAAGACCTCACAGTCAAGGTTAAGGACATCATAGTCCGTGAGTTTAAAGTCCTCATAGTCAAGGTTAAGGACATCATAGTCCATGGGCTTAAGGACCTCACAGTCCAGGTTAAGGACATCATAGTCCATGAAATGTATGGTTGTCGGGACCCGTCACCTCTCCGAAAACGTTGAAGGATTACAACGACAAATATCAGAGGAGTTCAGAGATATACCCTTAAACCGATGTGGGTTGAGAGACCTATAGTCCAATTGGGACTAAGATCTGTAATTTATGAGCATATGAACTCAATTAATCTGAATTGAGGACTTATGGCCAATTTGGGCTAAGCCCATTCAATTACAATGTTCAACATTTGTTTTTGAGTTGTTAGATGTTTGTTTGAGCCCAATCCCTTAAAAATGCTAAGCATTGGTTCGGTCTCTGACAATGTTTTGTCTTTAGTTGAATACTGTGCATTTATCATAGCTCCAGGCTTATTCAAAGAACAATTTATGTTCTGTCATAAAAGCATATGGCACACTTGGTACTAGCGCCAGTCTATGAGCGCAGTGCGCTATGGTTAAAGCGCTAATACACTTAGCGCTTTGCGTCAGATATGAAGCGCTAATGCGCTAATGCGCTTAGCGCTAAATGAAGAGCGCTGATGTGCTTAGCGCTTTGCGCTAGATGTAGAGCGCTGATGTGCTATAGTTGAAGCGTTGAGGCGTTTGGCGCTGGTGCCATATAATGAGCGTAAAGCGCTTTTAGTAATACAGCGCACACGTGAGGAGCACGTGGCGCGCTTAGCGCTGAGCGCTAGCCAATGAGCGCAGTGCGCTGTGTTTGAAGCGCTATGACACTGCAGCGCTTTGCGCTAGATGAAGAACACTAAGTCACTTTTAAATTAGGAGCGCTAAGGCTCTTCTTAGGTTAACTTTGCGCTCTGAAGATTATCTTTTCTTTGATAAGAGACTTTGTCACAAGATTCTAAGAACAAAGTTCTTAGTTTATAGGAGATATTTCAATCTCTTTTTTTATGAAAGAATTTACCTTTATGGATCTGTGATCCTAAGAGAATTGAATAGTTCTTCCCCCCCTTTATAATGAGATGTTCATAATCTCTTTTGTGAAAGACAATTTGTCTTATAGATCTATGATCTGTGGAAGAAGTAAATACTTCTTTTTATATTGGGATGATTTCGTCTTTCTATTCTTTTTTACCTTGAAAAGAATTGTCTTCTATTGCCGAGAGCTTCTTCTTCTTCCTGAGATTTTCTCAAAGTTTATGGGGGGGTTCCTCTCTTTGAGACTTGAAGTCTCGGGGCCTTTATATAGGGCAGGCTGATTTGTTCAATCGGTTAAAGAGATTTATTCTCTAATTGATTTGAGAATTTCCCCACCGTCAGATCTTTGATCCAAGGGCTTCTGGTTTACAGAAGATAATCTTCTTGTTTTTTAACAAGATTGGGAAATCTTTCCCCCTTACAGAATTTGTTCTGCATTTTAGTGATTTTTAATCACCATTGAATCATTGATCCAACGGTGTTCCAAATTTAGGGCACAATCTTTTCTGTTTGGAAAGATTCAACAGAATTTCATTTTTGTTAATTGATGATTTAATCATATCTGTTGGATATTTGATCCAACGGTGAGGAACATTTAGTTCCAGCGCTAGCGCTTAGGCGCTCTGCCCATGGTGCACTACTTGGAGCGCAGCGCTCTTAGCGCTAACGCACACGTGCTTTGCATGTGGTGCGCTACTTGGAGCGCAGCGCATCTAGCGCTAGCGCCTATGCGCTTTGCACGGGGTGCGCTAGTTGTAGCGCGGCGCTTTTATAAAAGCGCATCTTTAATTCAAATTTTGAATTCTGAATAGAACTTTACTCTAATTGGGGAAACAACCCTCGGTGTGGGACTCTAAAGACTCGACAATATGCTAGCAGTGATTTACTGAATAAATCCAAAAACCACAAGCATGTCAGTGGCACTACCTGTACGTAATGACTATCAAGATATTTGCCGGAAGGGAGTTCGACAATCAAGTCCGTCCATGCCCAACTGAGCCTGAATGTGACAATCTCCGTACAGTCCAGTCTCTTCGTCTAAGAGTATCGCATACCGGGTCTAAGGGGTGGAAATGTCAGACCCCTAATAACCTGATAAGTCATGTTGGAGTCAAGCTTTTCACCAACCGAGAAACTACTGAACTCATATTAGTAAATCCCATCCACTGTGACCATGGATTTAGGGTGATAACAGACCGAACACAGCGCAACATCGACTCATAATACCAGGAAAGACGAATCCTCGATAATCGTTCACTGCCTCTATATGGCTCAGGACTGTACCCACCTAAAACTTGTTTGCATGACTCTTTTGAGCCGTGGTAGGGTAGTAATCAAAGTACAGTGGGAAATCACACTAGACAAATGAAGATCTCAGATCAAAAGACTAACCTGCACAAATACTACTCGAGAACTTCTATCTGACAATAGACATAATACTATCTAGAAGTTCTCGGTGAGTCCGTCCAGTGAACTCACCTCCAGTGAGCACCTGTATACTATCTTAGGTGACATAACACCAATGGCTTGTGAGACCGGCCACCACCCCTCGTCGGGGTCTCGAAACATATACACTAGTCTATTCTGGAATATCGATGCCCGGTCTCGATACTCCCACGACTAGGGACATTTAAGGATGTTCTTATGGACAACCCAGCTCTCACGTATATGACCACCATCATAATACTGGTATTCAAGCAAGAATCCTATGAGCTTCATCATTATGTATTAGCGACACGTAATAGCAAGTAAAACGTGTACATATTAATGATAAAGACAAACCATATAGCATACTATCATTTTGAGTAAGATTGTTCTAGCTGTATAGATCCTCTTTCAATTATCATAATCGTGTGCCTGCAATTACAATAATTGCTTTAAGGGCACTATATCCAACATCCGCTACAGTGTTTCTATCTTTATCTTTCTGATTCTCAACTTCGTGGAGATCAACTATCTTCCGAAATGAGCAATACCTTCCTTAGAACTTTGTTTGGATAGCTGATGGGATCATGTTCATAAATGAACGTATTTATCCAAACAACTACTTAGGATGTATTTTCTGCTGAGTCACAATCAGCATCTAGCACATTGACTTCCTCAGTATCCTGCTTGGAACACTTTCCAGTATACTTCTCTCCGGAAGAGGGTAAACTAATGATTCACGACAGACGATCTGTCTTCCTTGTCACTTCGGAAGCTAGAATCGATAATCTCCTCCTAAAGAAGGCTGCCATTACCATACACTAAGAACATCTCATATATTCTTCACTTCTGCCTATATTTCTCCAAAATTGGATTAATATTTCCTTACTACACCAAGTGTAAAAGCAACATCTGGTCCGGTATATAACATCGCACGATTGACCTCACTACCGAAGCATGTCAAATGTCATTCATGCGAGTTCCTCTATTCATCAGTTCCGAAAGATATCTTTTTTGAGAGGGTGGCCCCACTACTCACGGGTACATTACCTCACTAAGAGTCGTTCATTCTAAACCACTTTAGAATGGTGTCAAGATATGTAATGACTCTAAAAACCCTTATACAAAATTAACTTGTTTAATGTATAGAACGGGTATTTCAGCCTGATTACGAGTTATAAGTTATTTTTGTTCAATAAAAGTAAGAAACAACTTGTAGCTTATTATTAAAGCCTCTACACTGCTGTGGCATAGCCTGTGTGTTCGAATCCCATCAGTCTTAATTATTTTTAATATTTTTCTTTTTTAACTTTTCGGAAACTCAAGAGTTGCACGTGCAATACACGGAGAATCGAAAAGTTTCAGAAAAATCAAATGGGATAAATGAGGAGCTAACACAAATTAAAGCACATGGCATGAAATTCGAGACAAGTGGCATAAATCCGGCTGCCCGTTTTTCCCATTTGGCCGCTACCGGCGGTCCGATCTTGGCTAATCGCCTCCGTGCTTCGCTCACGCGTCTCTTTGACTCCCTTCTACTCCCCTGTAGTGTTTGATTACTCTGCAATTTAACAAAGACCATTCAAATCCCCCATTAACATCATTTTAATTCTTTTTAATTCAATTTTTTAATTTCCATACACTCAATTTCACCTATAAATACCACCCTATTTTCTAGTTCGCCCTATTCTGAAATTTCCTA
The DNA here is from genome assembly GCA_030015575.1 of Agapanthus africanus. Classification (NCBI taxonomy): domain Eukaryota; kingdom Viridiplantae; phylum Streptophyta; class Magnoliopsida; order Asparagales; family Amaryllidaceae; genus Agapanthus; species Agapanthus africanus. The sequence continues at coordinate 122,314,114 of JASDDO010000028.1, forward strand.
TTAAAAATTCTCTAAGTGCAAAGTGGAGTTAAGCAAGCCAAAAGGAGTAGCAATCAAATCTCGACGACCGGAGTTTTCTCGATGATATCACGATCCCCGAAGGCTTCCCCTCTCTCTTTTCCTCTCTTGTTAATGCTCTAAAACAGTAAGTCCCTTCTCTCTCTCTCTCTCTCTCTCTCTCTCTCTCTTTTCATCTCAAATCAATTTCTAAAAAGATATTGACAAGTGGAGTTAACATTAAAAATCTTTTCTTTTAAATGTTTTTATCATCCTTGATAGGTCAATATGTCACACAATTACCCTAATATCACGTCAAATTAATATTCACATCATTTGCCTTTTTGTGTAACCAAAATTCCATGTGAAATAATGGTATAACGAACTTTTTCATAAAAATACCATGAACTTTAATATAACCTTTATTTCGATGACTAGCATATATACCTTTAGGAAATTCATGGGGTAATGATCTACCCCACACGCACACTTTGGATTTATAGCACAATATTTAGTTAGAATTTTTTCATCTAAATGAAACAATTTGCAATAAAATACCATCACTTTATAAAAATATGTTTTAAATCGATATTTGAAATCCTTTTGCAATTACGCCTCTACAACCCTCTTTTGTTAGTGTATATGCCCTAGGGGCCATTATTGTATCATACTAGTTTGTATATTATTTAATGGAAGCTTGGGATATTCACTGTTATATAACAGTCTTGCTAAACATGGTAGTATGCTACTTGGTTTTATCTATCTTAATATGTATGTTCGTATTGATAGAGCCCGTAGACTACCAGCGTTGTGATGGCAGTCACACTAGTGGGGGCTGGGTAGTCTACAAGCACATTCTTTTCCAGGTCCTTAGTCGTAGGATTATCGAGACAGGGCATCGATACTCCGGAGTAGACTAGTGTGTATGCTTCTCATCCCAGTTGGGGAGATGGTCTGTCCCACAGCCATCAGTACGTCGTACTGGAGATAGTATACAGGTGCTCGTTGGGTTACGGGTACACCGGACAGGACTCACGGGGAACTGTTGGTTGGTATTATACCCATCATCAGTTAACAGTTCCCAGGTGACATGAGTACAGCATAGTCCGCAGACTTGACACTACTACTTCGCCTCGAGTGTGTCCCACTGTTCTTAGATTGCTACCCTACCACGGCTCAAAGGAGTCGTGCAAACAGGTAGCAGCTGGGTGCAGTCCCGAGCACTTGGAGGCAGTGGCGGTTAGACAGGATTCGTCTCTCCCGGTATTGGGAGTTGATATCGCGCTGTGTCAGAGAGCCATTACGCAAAGTCCCTGGCCAGGGCAAGCGAGATTTACTGGTAGGTTCCAGTAGTTTCTCAGGGTGTAATGGGCTACGCACCGACATGACTTATACCGCTATTAGGGGACTGACGCTTGCCGCCCTCCTAGGCCCGATATGCGATAGTCTCAGACAAACAGACCGGACTGTACGGAGATTGTCACATCAGGCTCAGTAGGAGTTCGGATGGGTTTCCTCATCGGCCTTCTTATCGACATCTACCTGGGGACCGTTACGTACAGCTAGTGCCGCTTGCGGTTTGTGGTTAAACCCACTGCCAGCGTAGTAGTCGAGTCTTTAGAGTCCCACACAGAGAGTTTCCCTGCTCCAGGCGAAACGATATAGAGGTCGTATGGTTTTACGACAAGGGTTCGGACGCATACGTGTGTTTATGTTAGTTATATGTATACCCTAGAGGCCATTACTGTACATACGATGTATATTGTAGTGGATGCTAGGACATATATAGGGAGGACTTTCTTGCTCGACATGATAGTATGCTATCTGGTTGTACTTTATCTTAACATGTACTCTGATTGTCTCTATGTTACATGTTGATAAAGCCCTTAGGATATGTACTCGACTACTGGGACTATGATGAGATCATACTAGTGGGGCCACGGTAGTCGACGAGTACATCCTATAATTGTTCCTAGTCGAGGGTGTATCGAGACAGGGCATCGATGAACCAGAGTAGACTAGCGTATACGCATCTTGACTCATATGATGGGCGATGGATGATCCCATATCCATCGGTGTTTGACATCAAGGATGGTGTACGGGTGCTCAGTGGAGACTGGGTACACTAGAAGGACTCGCCGAGAACTACCAGATGGTATTATACCATACGTCAGATGGCAGTTCTCCGGTGACACTGGTACAGAGTAGTCTGTTGACCCGAGATCGTCATAGAGTCTTGTGTGATTCCCACTGTGCTTTGATTTCCATCATACCACGTCCAAGAGGGCGTGCAAAAAGGTGGCTTTTGGGTATAGTCCCGAATCACATGAAGGCAATGAGCGATAGGAGGGGATTCGTCTCTCCCGGTATAGGGAGTTGATGTTGTGCTGTGTTCGATTGGCTATAACCGGAAATCCCTGGCCAGGGTTGCTGAGATTTACTGGTAAGTGTTATCAGTAGTTTCTCGAACTGTTATAGACCTCATATCGACACGACTTATCGAGCTACTGGGGTCTGACGTTTACCACCCCTAGGCGAGATATGCAACATATCAGACGACGAGACCGGACTGTACGGGAGTGTTACTGTTTGGATTCACAGGAGAATGTACAGGCTTGCTTGTTGATCTTCTGAGCGCTCAATACCTGGGTAGCTGTTACGTTTAGCTGACCGCTTGTAGCTTGTGGGTGTTTGATATGATCATCACCTACTGCCGGCGTATTGACGATTCTTTAGAGTCCTACACAGAGGTTTCTTGACTCAGGCAAAACGGAGTAGGGGCACATATGTGATATGTGTGGGACCGAGGATAATACGATATGTGATACCGTATTATATTCTCGCGATATTTGATATCAGCCGGGTCATCGGATCAAGTGTTGATTCGATGAATCGGTACGGATAAATATTAGTCGGTTATATGCGATATAGCCGGATTGTCGGATCAAGTGTTGATTCGATAATTTAATGTATAATAATATATTTGATATATTAAATTGCATTAACTAATATTTGCTCACTAAAAGATTCTTTTTCTCACTCGGGTAATACATTGATATATATGCGATATATGTTAATTGTATTATTTTATTTGGTTACGATAAATATTATATATGTGATATATAATATTGTAACATGATATGATAAATAATGCAACTTGTTTAGTGGAGTTTAAACATGATTAGGGTTTGGATTAGGGTTAAGCTTTCTAGATGTTTCTAGAACGTTTTCTTTTTGTCATGATAAAGATATTTACAAGTGACTCATGCTTTAACCCAACCCAAACCCTAACCCTAGTCAATTCTCTACAATGGTTAAGTCAACCATGGTTGCATTATTCTTCATATTAATCCTTTCTTATTCATCACAAAAAGAAAATGGATCACTATTCTTCTTCTTCCTTCATTCTTTCATGAAAAAGCTTGCTTGATTTTTCCAAAGTGATGAATAAATATGAGAAAAAGATAAATAAAGAGAGCAATAATCCTACTTCATCATCCTCATCTTCCCTTGCCATTTAGATGAGGGTGTTCACATCATTTCATGAGTGTTAGCTTGTGTTAAAGAAACTTCAAGGTAGATCATCTTAGTATCGAAGATCGGAAGCAAAGGTTGCGTCTTTCTCTTCGTGGAGCCTCTCGAGAGTCTGGATCCCGATGATCACAGCGAAGGGACCACAACACGGAGCATATGAAGTGAAGGACCGGATCTACAAAGGTTGTAATCCCTCTCACTTAGTGTTAAAGTTGTTAACATGCTTGTTTTCGCCTAATCTCTAGTTTAAAGTTCCGTATTCGGGTTGTTCGGCACGGCTAAATTTTTAATCGGGCATGGTTGATGCCTCGTAGACCCTTGTGCGCGTGCCTAGCAACCCTACAGTGGTATCAGAGCCAAGCTAGAGCTTTAGGCGAAGTCTAGACGAAATTTAAAGTCCGATCGAAACCCGAAACCCCGATAAAACCCGCTCTCTGGACTTTTTCTAAAAACTGGGATTTTTCCACATTAAAAATGCTTAAAAAATTCAGCAGGGAATTATAAGAATTACGGTGCAAAAAGTTTTTGATGAACAGTATAAATCGCGGCGGAACCACGGCAGAAGCATGCCTTCTGCGGCGGTTCCGCGGCGAAATGATGACGTCAGCATCTCCTGTTTGCACAGTAACTCCTATTATATTATGCTGGATTTTCTGGGAATTTTTAATTTTTATTAAAAAGCTGAATTTTCTGGGGTTGTTTAGGGATTCGATGATTCGATCGGATTATCGGATTTTGTCTATGTGGTTTTCCGGATAATTTTTAGAAACTGTTAAAAAGTTCGAACGGATATCAATAACTCACTTTTTCCCCTGTCGGAAAATTTTTCAAAAGTTGGATTTTTTCTCGTGTTTAAGAATGTTCTAAGTCGTGCAAGTAACTCGGTGGACCCTCTAGAAGACAACAAACCTTAACTCGATTATGTGACCGTCTTGAACTGCCCTTTGAACCTTAGGGTTTGGGGCAGTACGGCGTGCCACATGTGAGGCGTTGGCTTGACCCTTCTACGGCTGGACCATTGGTACTGTGGCATGTGATGAATGTTTTTAAACTGATTTCAAGTGTTGAGATATATTGGGGAAATCTTGGGTGCTTGATGATTCGATCGGAAAGTTTAACTTTTTCTATTTATCTGGAATGTGATACAATATTTGGAATCCACAGGCAGTTATGAGATAACTGA